>CM054005.1:6035983-7238645 GCA_028641665.1 Chelonus formosanus
GTAAATAATCAAGAAATAATTATCTTCAATTGACAAGTATTTTTTGATACCCATTATTCATCACTAACATCACAAGATCTTGATGTTAAATTAACATCTAAATAACTAATTGTAAGTTAAATTTCAATTCACTGTATGCTTAACCAAGCATCAATTTTACTCAAGTTATTACTCAGTATATATTCTGATGTTGATCTAATGTTTAATCTGCATTACATTGTTTGCATGATAGCATCATCACCATCGTCATTATTACAGATTCTTATCATGAAAAATTTATATTTGCTCGAGTATTATGAAATTCATAAATTTCAAGCTGTATTTATTTCAGTACTTTTTATATCCATATATTTACAAGTTTCCTTATATTTTATGTTATTTTTTCCACGTATCAAGTACTCTTTTAGCTATAAAAAGCCATTTGAAGTGTTTTGATACGACATCTATACTTTGGACACGTTTTCTATAAAATAAAAAAATGTTATAAAGCTGAAACGGTGACAGAAACATTGACGACACTTTGGTTCGACAGCCGAGTAACAGGATCACAAAACTTAACCAATCGAAGTCTTTCTCAAATTTACTGTACCGCTACATGGCATACCTGATCAAGGTAATAAATGTTTCATTTAAACTCTGTATACATATATATTACTTCAATATCCTATCTAACATAAGCATTGTTGCCGTAAGCCAAGGGTATCACATCTCTTAATCTCTGACGTCATAATGTAACTTGATTCTTCGTCATGATCTTGATCATGATGGAGAAATTTATTGCATGATGCAACTTTCTTTTCAACTATTTTTACAATTAACTAATAATCTTCACTACACTTATGTAAAATTTAATTATCTGCAATTAATTAAAATATTATAGTTAATTTCTTTGGATGTTTAATTCAATTCATTTTATCATCATGACTGTATTAACAGTCTGATGAAGAGTAAGAAAAATTAATAAGATTATTTGTAAGATAAGTGGTTTTTTGACTGAATTCTATCGATTTAATCGAAATCAATGGCTTCATAATCTTATGAGCTAAATATGCATCGAATCCGATTGAACCGTTATATTTATGATACACATAACTAGCGAAAAATCCTAATCCGGAACTCATGAAATTCTTTATACAATATTCGATTAACCTAACGGCTTATGAGTGATTTTTTAATGTAACATGCAAATTTAATGTACAGAAAATGGAGAAAATAATTCACCTAAATTTGATGGGCATAATTAATGAAAAGTAGATAGATACTGACAGATATTTTAAAATATTTATGAATTTATATTTCGCGAGACAATTCGAGTGGTCAGGAGAGAAGTAAAAAAAAATTTGAACTGGTCAATAAATTCAAAATGAATTATTCAATGACATTTACTTGATTATTTTTTCGTTTCTGGTTCGATTAATTCAATAAAAATGATTAATTATTGGTTAGGAATCATTTTTACTTGGTATAATGAATGTGAATGAGTAAATCGATGTATAATTGGTAATGGTGCCGCATGTTTATGAGATTGGGTTCCACGTTGTGTACGTTATACCGCGTTATGTGAAGGTACCGTTAACAGCCTCAAGCCATGTACTTCTACCTTGTCCCTTTGATCTTTCTGATGTTCCTTTTGCGGCTCGAAGCTTGAGACATTTTCTCAAATTTTTTATGTTAATTTCACAAGTCATCTGAGATATTGTTTATCTTACAGTCCCCTTTACTTCTTACAATCATAATAATAATGATATAATAAATGGATTAATTTTTTGTTATTATTATGAAAGGTTTCAGAATGTTTTGATCCACCATCATAATTTATTAAAAAATTAAATTAGATAGATAATCGTTTGAAAACTTTTTTTTTCGATTGAATTTTACAGCTGAAAATCAAAAATAGTTAAAATATCCATGTTAACTTAAAAAAAAAAAAGAAATAGATTTTATATAATATTTTTTTTCTTCAAATTATTATAATTAAAAAACGATTTTAATTCTTTTCATTAATGATTATTTTAAAGTTTAAATGTTTGATAAATCTTATTGATCTTAAACGGAGTAAAAAATGGTATAAAATGTCCATAATGATTTAATCTTGATGTCGTGCTATTGTGAATAAAAAAAATTTTCAAAATGAAAGCGAATAGGTTATTTATATAATATACACGTGAATATTTAGTGTAACAAGCTGTCATGTTTATATATTTACGTAATTAAAACGACGTGTCAAAATTACCAGATGCTACTCATGAAGAGTTAAATAGCCTTAAGTAAAACAGACAGACAGATTGAGAGACAAAGATAAAAGAGGTAAAAAAGGATACTTGGTCAAGTTATCACCATAACTCTTAACGTCATGACTTCCACGAATCTATCTATCGATCTATTGATTGTCTTTGGATACCGCTGAGAGCCTAACTCTTAAAAGTTTCTTCCCAGTTGATTTCTGTTTATCGCGCAATACGGAAACGCTATTCTATTGTACCAAGTTTATGGAGAGACAGCTTGAAAAGACGTTTATCTCTCTTACACTCTAGTTGTATTCTTAAGATGAAAGCACAGCACGTGTCTACAATTTACCTGAATCGATTACTTCGCCTCTGGATAACGATTTTGTCTGGAGAATAAATTTTTCTGATTCGATAAAACATTACTTTACTAATGTGAGAGGGAAGATATTGTATCCAATGCTGTGCTAAAAGATGAGTCAAGAGAGCGAGGCAACAACGAGAACAAAGGAAACAGGTTTATGAGTCGTATAGCTAATGGTCCATACGATAACAATGCTAAACAATCACGATTACCAATCGATTGTGTTGAGAGATGAATTGTTTGAATTATTATGACAAATTTTTGCACTAAGGATCAATTGTAAATGACTTGCAATTATTAACTTTGATCAAATTTTTTTAAAACGTTTGTTCAGTTATATCAATAATTCTAAACAAAAATCATTTATTATTAGCAAGATCTGAAATGTTATAGTTTGTTCTAAGGTGTTCAACATTGTAAACACTTAAGTGTTTAATTATTGAACACTTTGAGTGATTTATCACTAAACACTTGAATTTTTTCGGATTTGCAGAGTAGAAATTAATGTTTAAGAAAGCTTAAAATTTATGTACTTAAGCCTAAGTTGAAAAAAATAGTTGAGAATAATTAAATTTCTAAAAGATACTGTATGCACCCTAGCAAAATAGTATTCTTATATCAATAATAATTTATTCTTAATCGTAATATTCTTAAATAAATTTATTTATTTATTAACTGATAATTATTAACTAATAACATAGTTAACTAATAATACTTGTTCAACACAATACATATGATTCTGCCATCATTCTGGATCCATCCTGCTATCGTCTTATGTTATGTATGAATTATTGAAGAATATCATGATCCAAATGACTTATTCTTGATCCATAAGTATCATTTTGTTAGTGTAGTAAAAATTCATTCTTCTCACAGTCACGTAAAACTATTGGTGTATCAATAACACGATTCAGCAAAAAGTTGTTGTATCTCAAAGTCTGTTGAGTTTTGCCCCCTATGGCCTCTGTGCCCTCGGCGAGAAACGGCACAATATGTCGCGTGCGACGGTACTCAGAAGCATTATATTACATACTATGAAGCTTCGCACATGAGAAGGAACGGGGTACCGCTATACCACAGCGTTAAGTGCCAATTACACGCGAGAGTTCATGGTAAAAGAAATATATAAATGTAAAAGAGAAAGAGACTATAGTGATGAATCATGAGCATCTAAACTGATTAATCAAAGACTCTTCGTCAGTTGTAAAATATAGATGAGGGAATAACTGATAGGTAGTGTTTTCACATTCAAGCTCTAAGTGATAAATTATTGAAACGCATTTCCTGATTTATGGTAATGTTGGTGCAAATGGTCCATGGGAACCAGCAGAATCGTTGCAAGGAATGAAGAAAGTTTATGATATGTTGATAAAATTATGCTATATTTTATATCTTTTCTTTTCTTTGATATTTTATGACTTTTTAAGAGTTACCTTCTACTGTTTATTGTTTAAATCATAGCTAATAGTTAATAAATATGATGGAGAGAGTAGCCTAGGAAATATACTCCACCGTTTCCAGTTATTTTGAATGTTATTTCAAAGTATCTATATTTAACTCTAGTAAGAATTTCTTTGAATCAATAAAAATTAATCGAGTTTTAAATTGATTAAAAACTCTGATAAAATATGCTATCATTTATTTTACAAAATTTTAAAAATATCTTTTTAAATAAAAATTATCTACAAATTGGTATTCAACTCTTGGACAACTCAATTATCCAGCAAGAGATGTAGACTTTGCTGATAGAAAGAAAGTATAATTTACTGATAGCAGATTAGATGATGGTTTGATGATGCTAGGGAATAGTATTTGCACTCAAATAATAGATAAGGACCAGGCTCATTATGTTCATGAGTGATAAAGTTGAAAAGAATGAAGTACTTATCTAAATATATTTCATTGAAGTAGAATAACATTCATACCATTGGATTAATGTTCAAGTACATATTACAATACAAGTTAATACAGTTGTAATACGCTATAAACATGATAATTTTATAACTCTCAAATGTTCAAACTACTGCAAGCAACTAACCCTTCACCTTATAAGCAATATACATACTTTAAGATTTAACTTCAGTGATTTAATATGATCATTGGAAGCCTTATTTGATGAAACATAAAATAGAATTTACGGGGATATCATATGGCTTCAACACCGTTTGTATTTAATTTTTTTTGTTGGATCATCATTAATGAGTTTATTAAAATGGTTGTTTCTTGATATTCAAAGAGAAAAAAATCTAGATATAAAAATAAATGGCATTCGATCAATTATTTTGTTTTTGGAGTAATCAATATAATTGTTGTAACATACCAAACTCCACATTTTTCTTAATAATTTTTATTTTAACTTTATTGTACATTTCTATCAGTTAACTCAGATAACAATCGCAGAATGGAGTATTATTCATTTTGTTCATTTTAATGGCGTTGAACTTAACTCTCAAGGTATAATGATAACTGTACATTTGAAAGCTTTCCGTCCCTTTGAATTCCAGATCCTGAAATTTCATGATTTTTTTTTATTTCTTCTGAAACCATAAATAACTCAAGACATTTTGTTATCTTTAGTTATTATACTAACAGAACCAAGTCGTTATAATTGGTGAAAAAATGATTTCATTGATCATTAAAAGCTCTAAATGACAATACAATCCTATAACTCATTCTCTATTTCTTTAAAAACATCCTACATGTCATCACATGTCTTGTATATTATATATTATACTCCAGTGCACGTTGATAAAAATCAAACTGGAAAACTGACATTTCAATTCTGTACTGTTTTGCTGCTTCTAATAAGAGTAAGAAAGAGTATCTTTTATCTTAATTTCCCACAAATTACACTAGCACGTGTTTTCACTCATCGACTTGTTCTTCCTCAAAACCAGGAGTTGCGTGTTGTGAAAAAAAAAAGGAAAGAGGAAATCTTTGGTGAGGGCGAAACCTTGAAGAAAGACCTCATGAGTAGTGGTAGTTGGAGGGGGTGGTTTACCGCTAGGTGGCAGTGTTACATCGATTCTCTCTTCCCTTTCTCTGGTTTTGCTTCCTTCTTTTTCTTTTTCCTTTCTTTATCTTCCTGGCTTTCTTACCGGTCCGTCAGCATAAGCAACTGACACTGCTAAGTTTTACCGTTGTCCGGCTCGCCGAGTGTTTTACGTCAAGAGCCGACGTGCATGGACCACAGTTCGTTCAACCACAGATGCGACGAAGACGCGCCCGAAGAAGAGGTTCTTGACTTCATACCACTTCTGAACCAGCTTTTACCATCCAATATTCAGATTGACTAATTCTTTTTCATTAGAAATTCTCCCAATTTTTATCCATTCTCTCCATTCTCTGTGTGTTAAAATACAGCTACAGAAATAGCAACTCTTTTGATGTATCGATCATTTTAATATTTCGTTTCTCGTTACAGCGTGTATTGTTTAAGGTCAAAAAGTATGCAAGGCTCTTAGGTAGACAAAAAATGAGTGAACAAAACGAAAGCACAAGAACAATGAAAAAATAAACCCGGAAGATGAAGGAAATGTAGGCAATGGATAGTGAAAAGCGATAACAATGCGGACGGAAATGAAAAGAGTGAAGAGGACAAGACAAAAAGAGAAAGAGAGAGTTATAAGCTTTATACGTCACTAAATTCCGCATTTATTTCTACCAATCCTATAACGCCACGTCATTTCTAGCACCCAAAATCGATTGGCCAATGTTTCTTCAATGCTTCCGGTTGTTTTACAAACCTCGTAGTAACTTAATCGACAATTTTCAATTTCCTTAATGCATTATTTACGCATTACACATGAGTATGGAATCTTTAATTGAAATCAACCCTTTTATGTCGAGAAAGTTTTTTGAAAAAAATCTTACTCATCTGATTACACTGATTAAAGCAAAATGAAAGAGTTTATTTTAATGCCAAGTATTGTTCATTTGTAAATTTATTATGACTAACATTATTGGATGCTAAATTTATTAAACGATCGATTTAAATATTAGAATTGTTTATTGCTGAAGAGAATTATTGGAAATTTTATTTATCCATAAAATGAAATGTTCACCAACTTTTCATGATACTCGAATGGTGAATTTTTTAGCACAATTATCAGAGGGATGATATGGAATATTTGGTGATTCATTTGGTAGGTATTTTATCAGTTTTTTACACTCAATTATCACCAATGATATCAAAAACTTATCTGGGTTACAAAATGTTCAATAATTCACCATTTTTTTCAATATATTTTAAAAAATGTCATTATGCTTCTCTGAAAATTAAACAGACTAAAATTGTCAGTTAACCATATATTAATGATTTTATTTATTAATATGAGTTGGTGTATTTTTAAATAATGTTATTGATTGATATATGGATAATTGAATTAATTAATACCTCAGCTGATCCTCAGAACCAATGAAATTATGTATTAGTTGGCTATTATTCATATAATCTCAAATGTCATATTAATAAAAATGTTTAATTAACTTCCTAAATAACTAGTTCATTAACTTTATGTAACTATAAAGATTTACTTTTATTAATCTGATTATTCTATTAAATCTTTAACGTCATAGCTTAATTATATTTCAATTAACATTTTAAAAAATGATGAAAAAAACAATAAAAAAACTATTAAAATATTAATTGATCTCATTCACAATCTCATAATATTAACCGAATAATCTCGAAACAGAAATCACAATTAATCAAAAAAAAAAAAAAAACAATAGCATTCGAAATCAATAAAAAATACAATTGAATACTATTTAAATGTCTTTAAAAATAATCGAAATTTTTTATTCCCGATTACTGCAATCAATGTAATAAACTATTGATGCATTGGATACGATGGTTTGTATGTACATGCTGTGAATTGATTGTTAATAAACAATGACTTGATAAATAGTAAAAAAATAAATAACGTCAAAGAGATGAATGATAAAAAAGTGTTTGGTAATAATACTAATAATTACGAATGACTGATGCACAATTAACTGGTTGTTAAATGCATGTAGGCATTAATGCATGACTGTATAGCACAACTTGTATAAGGTTTGGCGCTAAAGGTTGTTCAGAAGGTGAATGACCACCAGAATATTCACGTTGAACGCGGACCATGGCCAAACTTCTTCTCTTCTTCTTTCCAAACTCTTGTAGAGGTAATTATGATTGACGTTTTGATATAAGCTTATCGCCGTTATATTCCTCATTGTGACCGTTATTCCAATCGATTCTCATTAATATTATTAATTATCAAAGTGCTGCAATCCACTGCAGGATATTCAAATTAATGCTCAAGTAACAGTATTACTTCATTTTCACGATATTTTGTTTTGTAGGAGTTACCTTATTTAGTAGGATTTCATAGTAGACACGTACGATTTTGAACTTGTTTAAAAACTTGTAGAGGACAAGATATTTATACGTGTGGGCATCAGGATTCAAAAGATAGTCTCTCAGGATAAAAAGTCCTTGAGTCAGGTTGGAAATTACTTCGAATCATCAGTCGAAGAGTTCAACAATCTCCAAAATGGCTGAGGGGACGGTTTATTCTTTTACCATGCAATTTAGCTTCATATTTTGAGCATTCACTCTCGAAGAATTTTGCTTCAATAAAACAAGAAAATCCTTTTATCTAGTGGCAATTGAATTAATACCTTTTATTTATTTATTTAGTTGTTAATGAAAAAATGTCATTCTAACTATGTAAGAACATAGAAGGTTATTGAACCCAAAACTGACAACAGTGACGTCAAGTGACATTGACTTCATCACCCACGCAGTCACACGAAAATTCGTCTGATTTTATTTTGAGACTCTTGAGAATTTGGTATACCTCCAAACGTGTCATTCAACTGTAAATTACTAGAGAATAAAAATTTGGCTTTCCTTACGTTCATCATGTTAATTTATTCTGATTAAACAATTGGATTGTTGTAATTAATATTCAAGAATGCCACAATTGTTTTGCTTGACCCACATACTGTACTTTATAAAATACATAAAAGCTTTTTGTATTTGGCATAAGAATGAAAATATCCATGTGAAAATGATTCTGATTGAATAACTAATAATTAAAGTAACTGTAACTGATTATTTAATAAATACTTAATATATATTTTATCTTTAATCCACAATAGAAATTATGTAACATATGGCTCTTTTCCTTCTTCTTGATATTTAAAAATTTTTATTTCTAGAATATAAGAATCAACGACCTACTTCAAGAATATAATTAACTTTTATCTAAAAATACTTTGACATTTTTTTTACGTGTGGTAAAAACAAATGGAATAAAAAGTTTTAAATACATTTCTCTTTAATTGTTATAAATTTTACTAATCATTTAATCAACAAATAAAATTATGAAATCAAGTATATCCTTTTCATTCGTTACAAAAATATCTTTATGCGATCTAAAAAATAAATAAAAAAGGAAGATAAAAAATAATTCCAAGGCTCTAAAGAACCAGTAAAAATTGGGACCACAAAATTGGAATGATTGGAAGAAGATTCATTCGAGATAAAACCTAAATATTACTATAGAAAAAAAATTAATTCTTTATATTTGAGAAGCGTTGGACTAGAGCGCAGTGGGGGTGAAAAGAAGTTAGAGGATCCGATGAAGAATAAAAAAGCAGAGAGAAAAAAGTGGACGCATGTGCGAGTATATATAAGTGCTGTGCGTATGTATATATAAGCGTTTTAAAGTTAAAGCCAATGGAAATGGTGGGAGGTTGAAAGAGCCAGCACAAACGACGATGAAGAAGTGGTAAGAGGGAGGGGGTAAGGGCCACCGCGGCCACGAGCACCTGTGGATCTCTCTGTACCCCGTTGCCGGTAGAGTCACTCACCGACCACCACCACCGGACCTCCAAACCTCAGACGGATTCCCCGATTCACCTCAACCACCGGTATACCATTAAAATCATCTCGATTTCCGAGTGACAACTCATCTCAATTGTTTACGTATTTATTCCTCTTTCACGTAAATATATTCATCAAGTTTTTATCTTTAAGATTTCAGTTAAATCATCAAGACTTAAAGTGTAATAACTGGATGTAAACACGTTGATAAACAGAGAGTTTTAGCGCCGTCAATCGCGAGTGAAGTGATGACACTGTTTATCGTTAATAACTCTAGTGATTCATTCATATTGTTATAACCAATTAATTTATTAAAAATTATTTTTAAACAACGTTCATGTTATTAAAGGTAATTCGTGGTGGTGTGTTGTACATTGATAACATACGAATGTCGTCGACCTATACCTGACATACAACTTAGGAGTATTTGATCGATTTACAATCTTTATGTATCACAAAAGGACTAGGGTGTTATTTTGAAGAATACTACAAATCACAAAAAATTCATTAAAATGCGATGGAAGAGTCTATGACACTTATTACTTAATTCCCGCAAACGGGACATAATAACTAATAGTGAAAGAAATTATATTTCAATCAAAATCAAATTAAATATTTATTTGAATTAAAAAATTAAATATTTTTTGGTGAATCAGAGAGATAATAGTTGAGTGATAGATTATTGAGGTAATAAGTGAAGTGAGATTTTAATTTAAAAGCCAGAAAATTCGTGCTTTATATGTTGGATATCAGGATATGACATTGGAGACAAAATGCCAAGCACTATAAGAGGTGAGTTTTTTTTTCAAGTGTTATAATATTTATTTTTAGTTGTTTAAATAATAAGATTGTAATTCTATTCATGTGAGACATGGTCTGATGTAAGTTAAAGCGTAACAATCTTTTTTTATCTATTTTTTTACCGTTCTCACGAGCAGTCGAGCGTCTAAAATAAACGGAGCAAGGATCTGCCGTTAGAACTTTCTTGCGTGTTAATCTATAGTCTTAATTTAAAATTAGAATATTAATAATTATTTAAACATTAACGTATATATATTTAACGTAAGTAGTGACTTTTAATCAAAAAAAAAATATTTGTTTTGTTTTATTCAATGTTTTTGTTCGTGAGGTTACCTGAGGTCAACAGTATACTGAAGGTATAAAGGGTGAAAGGTAGAACTCGTATAATCATTCGTAGTTGTATAGATTATTCATTGGAGCTATAGCTGTTGGAATAAAAAATTTTATCGATCAAAAAATCGTGCGTTATTATGTACATAACGGAGAAAATAGTCTTCAATTATTGCACCAATCAAACAATTACAGTAAGAAATGTATACCTTCTATGAGATTGTTAAATAAAATTGATGTACAACAGTTAATATATATTTCATATGGATAAAATTCATAGAAGATTCTTTTGAAATAGAGAAAGAAAATTATTAGAATATTTAATTATCAAAGAATGTTTTAGGAGAATTTATAGTACAAGTAATGATTGGATGATAAGATTAAGTAGAGTAAAATAAAACCTCAGGGTTTGGTTAATGATTGAATAAGCATGGTAATATCAGGTTGATTATATTATTCTAATAATAAAGACTGTCACCAAAGTAGAGGTCAATGACACTATGTACACATTTCTCTGTTTAATAATGTAATTAATAAATACCGGAAGACAAATGGAAGAAGCCTAAAATTATTAATTACACTCAAAATGTTTTTATGGTAAGAATTGAATGTTTATTGTTGAAAGCTCGTTAAGAAATTCTTTGGTGAAATTTTATTCAAAAGAATATTTGTCGTATTATGTAGCCAATGTGGTTGTAATGAACACGTGTATATTTTAATGTTGTTAATTAAGCCAAAAGAAAGAGCTGATACAGCTAAAGAAAATGCAACAAGTTTGGATAGGGAAGCCCATGGCAGGTGGCAAAGACCTTGGCGCATTACGATCGATTACCCAACCGAGTGAGTTCCGATTGGAGTTGGTATAAAGAGAGCCAACAGGAGAAAGATAAAGAGAAAATGAGCGTAAGAAGGAATAAGAATAAGAGAGTAAATAAATGGAAGGAGAAGAAGAAGAAGAAAAAACTATTTGAAAAGAGGGGGTAGTCCCGGTTGTTGGCACGCAGGTTTAGTTGGCCCGCGCACAAGTTCGGGGCCTCTTCCCGGTTCGGACATGAACAAAAGCCAGGGTCAATGAACTTCCATCCATGTATACACATATATGTGACTAGCACGGCCGTCTCATGCTGCTGCAGGCATCGTGCATGTATACATCACGATCATGAGACGATGGAAGTCGCGCGGGGGAGGGAGAGAATAAACTACCTGTGTGCCCTTATATACAGCTCGTGGGGTGTTGCGGTCATGTGTGTAGGTATCTTCCACGATTCTCCAGGGTAAATCTCAGCTTCAAACTAACCCGAAAAACTATCTTTAGAATCATCCCAAGGCTTCTATGCCGTTCTTTTTTTCTTCTCATCCAAATATTAACCTTGAAATTCGAAACCATGCTCTAGGCTTGACCATTGTTGGAATTGTTTATTTTTTTTCTGGCAATTTGGCTTTATTATTTGTTTCGATAAAACAGTAGTTTCACTTTTTCATGTAAATAAAAATATTTGGACATTTTTTTATCTTCAATTTCTTCAGGATTTTATTTTATAAAAAAACTAAATTAACGATTCTTTTATTTTTAGTTAATATTATTTTCGATAAAATGATGATAATTTTTTTTGTAATTAATTTAATTGATATTTTTAATATAAGAAAAGTCATAAAACTTATCAGTGTTATTTTTAGTTTTTTTAATTATTTCTATTAATCTAGTTTATAGAAAAAGCTTGTTTATATAAAATATATTACTTTTTAATGTATGTAACAGTTTTCGTATTGATATAATTAAAAAAAAAATTTTAATCAATGTAATGACCACAATCACACGGTGATTTAAAAATGGATAAAATAATTTTTTGAACTATTTCTTAAAAGCATCGAGTAAAAATAAAAATGCAAAATAGAGTTAGGTAATGAATTAAATATATATCGCATTGAGTCGTCTAAATTGGTTATACGATTTTCCTCGCCCACTTTCTGATTTGCTTCCTGGACAACTCGTTCACAAGCTTCAAGGCCTGCTAGAAGTCTTATCAGTCTTCCAGATAAGACTTAAAGTCTATCCCGATGACGAGCTCTAGTCTTGTCTAGATAATCTACGGTCTGTTCTTTAACTTTTCTCGTATTCGCTGACGTTCTTTCTCTATAATATGCTATCTTTCTCTTAATATCATTCTCTCTTTCTTTAGCTTAATGTTGTTATGTACAAGTAAAACGAAGATATAGCGTGAGATACCAAAGACACGGCAGTGACCCCACATGACCTTAAACGATACTTCAAACATATTCTAAGTTAACTCTTCTCATTGCCTTTCTTAACTTTCCATTCAATCACGTGATTTAAATGTTTACTGATATATTGATATTACCAGCAATTAACTAGATATTTCATTGGCTTAGAATTATTTCCTGTATCTTACTGAGTCGTTTAATTGACGATAAAACTTTTTTCGTCGTTTTTAAGTTAATTATTTATTTTTTTCGTGTATTTAAAGTTGAAGAAAATACATTTTTTCGTTCAAGTTAATTTATCTTCTATTGCGTGAGTAGCTTTTTCTGCAAAATTTATTAGGATTTTAATTGAATCTAAAATTTTATTTGTATGTAAAAAATTAGAGTTTCATTGGTCATGAAGACTATCAAAAGATAGAAGACTAGATATTTTTAAAACTTCAATAATAAATAAAAATTCTTTTTGATAAGTAGAAAAAAAAAATAATCATCGTTAAAGTAATTTTAATGCTCTATTAAAGGTCTTCATTTTTTTATTGACTTTTAAAAAAGTAATTATCGTTCATAAAATATTCATTTTATTGTTTCGGAGTCTGATAAGATCAGAGATGTAGAAGAGATACGTGAATATTTTTCTTTAATCTGGTGGATAAAAATTAAGAAAAGTTAATTCCATTTTGTGGTCACGATTTAAACGTAAATTTGTGCATAAGCTGCACCACGCACTCCGGAAGTTTATAACACTCAAAATTACTGGATGAAGGTTTATACTTACCGTTAAAAAAACGTGCAGTGATTTTAAGCCTGAGGAGTCAATGTTCAGACACCAAAAGAATCCACGTAGAAGCCCATCTCTCTTACGTTAGTTTCGGGTTTCGACATTCTCATCTTTACGACGGTATAAATCGTCGGTTACTAAGAGTATTCTTCGTACTCTTGATTCTTCCTTCTGGTCCCATCAATTTGGAATTCTTTTTATTCTTCTCTGCACCAAGTCTCTGTCGAAATCACTTCCTGGAACCATCGTACTCTTTTTCTCGTTCATAGATTTTTATAAATCCTAGAAATATAATGCGATTGTTTAAGTTTGTTTTTCTTTTTCACTTTGTAAAGAAAATGAATGAATATTGTAAAAGAGGTTTTTTTTTCATTCAAACGGAGACAAGTTTATGGGAGAATCACGGATACAAGTAAACCGTAAATAGTCTTTTGGAAAGCGCATTTACCGTCACGTTGTGTGCAACATGTAATACGTGATTATTAGCCATTACGTATCCTGTAACCGTGTCAATTAGGTGAAAACGCTCGGATAATCCGTTAATTCTCTGTTAATTAATGAAAAAAACCGTTGGCCGACAATAATTAATTCATAACATTTAGTTGGATATTTTTTTTTCTGCTATTTATAAATACCAACAATCTTATTTTCACTGGAAACTAATATTTATTATTGCACGTATAATTAATTTATTTAATGAAATAAAAGTAATAATTGCTAAACGGTAGCAATTATGTTTACACTTGGGCGGTTTAGTTCAAGAGAAATTCCCTTAGATTACTTCTTTTATCTTATCTAAGAGATAAAAATTTCGTTAGTGCATCTGAACCATTAACATATTAATAAAATATCTTCAATTTTAAATAAAAACTCCCACTTATGAAAAATTATTCCAAGCTTGAATCAAGTTTTCTTTTTTTTAACTTTGTTTCTTACTAATTTATAGATTGATTTTTTTAAAATGACCTTTAAGTAATGTAAGTGATATAAATGCTTAAGACAATGATGAAGAAGATTAAAGAGCATATTGCAATGATGAAAAACAGAAGAGATGATGATACAAGTTGGATGGAAAGCAGTTGTGGCAGAAGACGAAGAACAAACTGAAGAGAGGAGGGGACATGGCACCTCCAGGGATCTCTCGATTCTCAGTCATTGAACTCAAGACTCGTTCAACCTATACCAGCTGTTTCTTACTCGACGACTTACTAAAAGAGCTTTCTTTCACATCTTCCATTTGTTTCTTTTTTTTTTTATCATCATTTTCATTATCGTACGACCTTTGCATCAAATTTTTATTTGATTATTGAAATTTTCTTTGTAATCCAGCTTCGTGTAGGTATTCTAGTATACCAGATGCCTGTAATCGAATACATACAGCATTTCTTGCTTGATCGCTCATTGAAATCACACGTTGACGCTTGATAGTTTATCATCTTAATAGTAGTAATAATAAACATTCTAAATAGTACACAGCAATTGAATAAATAAATTACATTTGTATTAATGGAGTCTTGTAATTATCTTGTTCATCACATAGGTTTTAATAATCAATTTTAGAAATTAAATTTATCACTCCTAATTAAAAAATAGGGCATTTAAAAAAATTTACATATCGATGAAAAAAAATTATTTCTTATTTATTATTATTGTTATGATAAATAATTTTTTAAAGTTAGATGAAAAATTATACTTGCAATTTATTGCGAAACTCTATCATCAATAGATTAAAAAAAATGAGAAAACAAGTTCTTAATTAGTATAATCTAGGATTTATATTTTTTTTTCCTTAATATATCAATTTTTTAAAAATAAAATATCCTTTCAAAGTTCATACTCTACGTCACCGGGATTGAATCATATTACTTATTTATAGAAAAATTAATTTAAAATTTTAACTAAACGTTTGTTGAACTTTATTTCAGAGTCAAAATCTTTTCTTTATGATAATTCAAAAAATAAAACGGCATGAATTTATTTTTAAATTCTAGATATTTATTTTTGTCACATCAACATTTATACTAAACTAAAAGTAACCATAAAAAAATGCAACTCATTGACAGTCACAATTACCTAATAAGTCCGAAAGTGAATAGACAGACTATTTTTACAGTTGAACAATTTTTCAAGTAATCAAATGAATTCCTACGCACTCGGTCATTGTCGCCAAGTCTCAACTGTAACCAGAAGGTATTCGATAGCTTGATTGAGGGTCGTCGACCGCAGGTGCTTGCCACGATACTCGTCTCTTGGGCCTCCAAAAAGCCAGTTAGATACACGTTTTTTTTTTTCCATCCAATACTCTCCTCAACACTACTTACTTTATTTATTTACTTATTTTTTATTTCTCCTCTCATCACTAATTCAATGCTTTCTTGCACCACTCAGTGATGAACAAAGTATGACGTAATTCTGTATCTGTAAATAAACCTTCTGATGGAGAAATGAAATCGTTGGATAATGAAATAGAAGACGAATCGCGTGTCAATAGTCTTCCGCGTGTTGGTGTTAAATTTCAAGAGCATCAACCGAAGCATCGAGGTTGAAACTCTCGCGTCCTTGCACGTGTTACGTTTGTAGTCGGTCGTTATCGTCGCGCTGCAACAGCGTAACATTAACTACTGCAGGAAGAAAGAGAGCGAGTCAGCTGAGTTCAAAGTCACGGGCCTTGATACGTGACCGATGTAACGCTCACTTCAGCAAGAAAATTCAGTGTGTTTGGGTGTATTTCATTTCGATTATTAGTATTCAAAGTCATTGATCCTACTCACGATCTTTTACATTGTTATGATATTACATATAAGTATTCATATTACATATATATATATATATGTATAGATATCTATTATATCTACACATTAAGTTGCTGTCTTTTTCTATTGAACAGCTGCATCGCAATGAATCATTCAATTTATTTTTGCTTAACTTCTTGTTTTCATGACGATAAAACACTTCCACGTTCCGGTGCGATTAATCACCCGGCATCCAATCAAACTCTTGACGTAGACCATTTTCAAGTTATTCTTCGTAAACTGTAATTATTTATTATATTTAATGACTTACAAAATTTGACTTATTTTTTCTATTATTTATTCGCAAATTGATCATCATTTGTTTTTAGTATATTATGATTATTATAGAATAAAATAGTTTTAATGAAAAAGTATTTCAATAAAATTGATTTTTAATTAAATCAGAGCAAATAGGTGGTAAAAAATGAAATGAATTTTTTATAGGCGGAAGTAATGCAAAAATTGTAATAGAATGAATAAATGAATGCTGTATCGTTGAAATTTAGTAAAAAAAGATT
This sequence comes from Chelonus formosanus, assembly GCA_028641665.1. NCBI lineage: Eukaryota > Metazoa > Arthropoda > Insecta > Hymenoptera > Braconidae > Chelonus > Chelonus formosanus. The sequence continues at coordinate 6,052,886 of CM054005.1, forward strand.
CATCAACGATACGTGACTTAAATCACATTGGGTGAGGGCTCAAAAGAGCATCGACCCCTGTCACGTATGGAGAACGAGTTCTATACCTGATTGTTAAGCGAGTCACTATAAGAAATTCATTTGGGTCCTCGTAAAATTTTTTTTACACATTATTACATGATAATTCTATAGCTTTTTTCCTTTGGTTCTTTCAAATTATCCGGGGCCCCCGTTATCCCTAGAAAATTTAAAGTCCCCTAGTTCCGGTATTTAGTAAAGTTTAAGTAACATTAATCGATTTTATCAAGATTCATTTATGCTGATAAACTATCAAATCAAAACAAATGATTTATCCTAGCATTTATGATATATTTTTATTTATATTTTCTTTTTTTCAAAGATTAAAAAATCAAATATCTTTTTTTGTGGAGATTACACAATCAGACGTACTCTAACGGTTATAAATCCGTCCAGAGGCGTTAGATCGGCTTCCGAAGGAAGACAGGATGGGCGGTCCCTGTTATTTCTATCTTTCTTCTCGTGCAATGACCGCAGGGTGGATCAACTTAAAGTTATAACTATACTGCTTTGACATCAACACTGAGATTAAATTTATTTAAAGAAAAACATTTATGACTTAACATCTTCCCACACAATAATCACATTCTTCAACAATGCATGAAAATTTCAAATACTCTTGAAAACGATGAGTCATTTCCTTCTATCACATGAATGAGTTTATTTGAACGAAATTTGATAAAAAATAACGAAACTTTTTTGAATGAATGCTTCAGGTTAGTGACCTTAGCAAATTAATCTTACTTTTATTAGTTTTATCTTGATAACGTAATGCTACGATGATCGTCAAGGGCGTTCATACACTTTCCCTTTCATTCCGAAAAGGACAGCTAAAGAATGAGAACGACGTGCGGTCGATGGTTTTCTAGATTAGGTCCGAAACGAGAATTTCCCACCATAAATTTAACAGGTCGTTGAACTACAATCTGTGATGACAAAAAATTGTTAAGAATTTTTCGAGTAAATAACTTGTTTTCTTTTTTTCATTTTTTTTTTTAACTCTTTTAAAATGTCTTTAAAAAATTATCCCATGACATAGTTCAATTTAACAATATATTTTATTAATTAAGAGTAAAATTAATTAAGAAATTTTAACCAATAATAATTGTGATGAATAATTAAATTTCGTAGCTGAATAATATTCTATAAATGCTTCAACATGACAGGCATCACTTATAGTTGAAACATTAGTGGAATAGTTATTCTAATAAATGAAGGGTATATCAAAGCATTATAATAACTGTACTCTTATGATCGATTATAGTAGAGAACTTGTTCAGAAGTCTCCACAGTACGCCCTTCGCTTGTTAAAAGTTTCATAAAAAAGAAAGTCAGAATAAAACTAGTGATCTTAAATATTCTTCTGGGCGGACATACTGATAACGAAGAAAGGAACTTGTGCATTCACGACATCGTACCCTTCTCCTCTCAGCAAAGTCCGGGATCGTATAACTGTACTTTTGAATCCCAGGGCTTAAGATTTATCGTGTTAGTTACATTGTCCTCGGGATTTTTGAATTTAAATTTGAATTTAAATTATTTATTCAATAATTAAACCAATTAAACTCATTTTCTCTAGTTTTCGTATTTATATTATTCGCAGTTGATGCCAACAATTATAGTAATTAAAAATAATGTCAATTATTCATGCAAACATTTTACGCACTTTAATTTTTAAATAAGTATGATATCTAATAACGAAAATTGCAAAAAACTTAATTAAATACAAAAAATTTGAAATATTTAATTGCATAATAATAAACAACAGATTTATTATTAAATATTTTATTAAAAAAATTTTAGTGTTTTAATCAAATGCAAATCGTAGTATTTTATTTTAATACACTTAAAGTGTTTTAAAATGACGTCACCCATTTGATTAAATATTCACTTTGTAAATCTTAATTTTTATGTTACTTTAAAATGATACTTTTATATGAAAAAAAAACATAATAATAATCATCAAAGATTTTTAATCAACAATCATTTAGTTATTAAAAATTTAATTCTTAACATTGAAGAAAAAAATTGTAAATATAAGGCATTAAATAAAAAAAACAAATAAGAAAAATGTATACAACAAAAAAAAATATAAAAGATAGCTAGATTTTAGATGAAGGAATATTTACTGCTAGGGGTCGAGTGAAGCATCATGGGAAAGAATGAAGGGAAAAAAATGATAAAACAAATGATGTTATATCGCGTAGTGTACGCAGCTCACAGATCCATAAAAGCGATCTATGAGTAAGCAGACAACATATGTATACAGTGTAGAGTATACACATAGATAATAGGTAAAGAAGTACGAAGGGAGCGGCACGCAAGACGCACAATAGTGCATTATGCATAAACGCGCTGTTTACTTAACTGCCCCTGAACCCGGACATATAATACTAGCACACTCCTTGCAAGCCCGATATATCGTATTATATTATACGTGAGTGCGCCCGCGCAAATATGTGGCTCTGTCTCTCTTTCTTGCACGGACATTGGCCCACATGAGAGGCGATTTACCGCTACGTATTATCACGAGACGAATGCTCCGTTCTCTTCAGCCGTGTCCGCATACCCCGCGATAACTCTTTCTACAAATCGTGCGATTTCAGATACACTTCATGTAAATTATGCATATCGTCTCTTATTACTTGTATTACCGGAGCTTTTACCTTTTTTTTTTTAATTTTTATTTCATTTATTGCCTTTACACATACTCGATAACAACATGAAAATTTCATTATGAGTAATATAATTCAACATTTAGATATTTACCGTAAGGTAATATCAACTTCCATCGTTTATTTTATTGCTTATCCCTTTTTCAACTGTATATTAATATTTTAAAAGTTTTGTAATAGTTTGAGTTATTAAAAAATAATTTATTATCAAGGTTAAGATTCTATTAACGACAATGTATTGTTAATTTGTTTATATCGGTTGATAAGAAATTTTACAGTATTTCTTAAAAATGTATTAAATTTTGATAATATCAATGCAGTAATTAAACATACATTACTTACATATAATTTAATTATTAATAAAAATGTGATAATTTTTTATGAGAAATTTTTTATTTACTTTTCGAATGTTGGTAATTAAAAATTGATTAAAATTATATATATATAAATTGAATTGAAGTATTTAGTGTTTAATTTTACTCGAAATGTTTGTTAAGTGATTTTTTCTGTTCAGAAATAGACTTATTTATTTTTTTTTAGTATAAGAGGTAGTATTTACTGCAGCTGCAGTAGAAACAGACAGAGTGTCTGACTCTTTGATGGTCTATTTCTACTTTTATTCGGTTTGCCCTGACTTGTTGTTTCTTTTCTTACGTATCTTCAGTCTATCTTTGTCTCGAGAGAAAAAAGTTGATACTAGAAACGTTTCTTTAATTTTTTCTTGTCCTCAAAGCCACTTCTTTTCCAGCTTTACCACCTCTTCTGTGTGACGTCTTTTCTTCTACGAAGAAATAAGAACGCTAGCTCTTATGACGTAACCATGTCTTGCGGTATCTTTACCGACGAGCCTACATTACGTGATTGCTTGTATACACACACACACAGCCCTACAAATGACATGATGCTATCTATCCTATTCATTACAACCTGGTAATTTAAAAGATTTTAAACTCATCGTGGTTTTATGTAATTATCATTTTTTACAGTATTTCATTTGAATAATTTTAAATTTGTTCCATTCATTATTCTATTTATATTTTTTAATTAATATTCAATAATATTAATTAGTAAATTAACGAAGTAAATAACTGTTTTATGAGGCAGGTCATAGTTATCTTAAAAATAATTTTAAAGGCTTTTATTTTTAATAATAATAAATTAAAACGAACTGTGGTGTTTTAAATGTTGACAATTAATTTAACTCATTAAAGACATAATCATTGCATGAAATAAATTTATAACAAAGAGTTAAATAAATAAATTTAATGGTAAAACATCACGTAAGGATTGAGACTCATTAAAAGAAATAATTTGTATAAAAACTGCTAATAATAACACAGACGGTTTTTTAACAAATTAATATATTTTACATATAAAGTAATGATATTAATTTAATTAATAAAATGATTAATAGACTACTTTTTACAGTACTAGTCTACGAGACTTTACAATTAATATTATCTAGACTTGGTAAAATTTATTATTATTTATCATGAGCAGACGAGTCCGTTAATTAATTTAATAAAAAATACTTTATTACTAGAACGTAGGTAAACTAAACGTAAACAAACCAACGCATGTGCGCGCAACCAGCAAGTCACATTGTACAGTTAGAAGTACCGTTTCGGAAATACATCAGGTATACGAAGAGCAGTGTGTCGTATCGAGTGATATCATAACTGGAATTTCTGGTAACCAATAAAAATGTAGACATTGAATAAAAAAGTGGGAAAATAATGTAATTACAAAAGATTCATTAAATATTTTTCTCATTGTCTTCTTTTTATTTATCTTTCTATGAACATATTATTTTTTTTTCTGGCCTCATCATTGTCCATATGTTCGTCTGGTGTGCGTAGATACCGTGCGAGCAACTAACAACGAACCAATACACCGTTTCTGGAGAAAGTCTTTTGAGTAAAATAAAAGAAGAAACAGAGGAATCCGTTATGTTGACTTGCAGTTGATTTCGACGAATTCACGATATTCTTTTTTCTCAGATTATTCCACTTTTTCACTCATCTATCATTCACCCTCATTTACCGCTACTTACTCTAAATTGTTCATATGATTTTATAGTTATTCTTTTTATCTGCAATTACCTTTTTTTCAGACCAATAATAAATTACAATCATTAAATATCCTTCAACATTTATTTCAAATTATTTCCATCAGAGATATTTAATAAAATAAAATATAAATGTTAATGATTAAAATAATTTTTTTTATTGATCTTCTAGTATTGATTAAATAATTCAAACTTTTAAAACGTTAGCGCCATCGAGGGCGTTTGCGTATTCAATTCAACAGAAATAAATTTTTTCAAATACGCCATCTTTTTGCAAGCTTGCGTGTTAGCGAACTTTTTTTATCTATATACATCTACGTACATCGCAAGCTACAGATCTATAGAGAAGTCTGTTACTAAAAATATATCTCTCTCTTTTAATAGCTGATCTCTCTCTCTTTCTCTCTCTCTCTATTTCACCGGATCGAAGGGACGCGAGCTTTACGTCGACTCTGCGCATGTTTTTTCTTCACCAAGCTAAGGCTGGTTTACACTAGAAGACTGTATGCAACAAATTACGTCATCATTTGAGATACATTGTCAGTGAATAATACACATATGCGCGTGCTTCAGTTTACTCGAAAATCAATGAACCTCACGATTTTTGTTACATTCAAACGCAAAAGGGGAGACAATCGTTTGTCAAAAATCAATAAATTCTGCATTCAAGCCTAAAAGAGAGCTTACATTAACCTTTAAATCCTTCAAAATTTGTAAAACAATTAAAAAAAGATTTTATATGCTAACTTTATTGAAAAAAAAACTGCTGTTCTTTAAGAAAAATATATTTTTTAGAAAGGAAAAATTTTTTCCTTCAAATTCAAGATAAGTTTAGAAAAGAAAAAGAAACAAACTGCTGTAGTTTTAAAGCATTGCTATGCATCAGTGCCGAAGGGAATTCTTTGTAATTTGTCTTGCGTATAAAAATGTAGAGAGGAATGAAGAATGAACAAATTGAAATAGGTGCAAGGTCGTTTGACAGCAAAAGACCCGTAGGCCACACAGTACATTCGACCCCTTACAAGTACTCTCACTTTCAACGACGTAGACCTTCTGGCTCTACCTACTTCTGTATCGACTCATCACGCCCTACTTGCACTCGCACTTTCGAGTGTGAGTCCCCCCTAACTGTGTGTTTGTTTGCATTGAGTAAGCGTTTAGGATCGTTGCACGAATATATGTATAAACATATTATCATGTATACATGTCAGTAGTACATATAGAAACAGCTATACATGAAATGTGAGAAAATTAGTACTTGTCGCAAGCCTTTCTGCCCCATATACTCATACGACAATTGTCATTCTGTTAAATATTTTATCGTCATCCAATCGATCATTTTCTCATGGTTTAATGACTTGGAAAAATGGATAAAAGATTGCAAGAGTGTAATCCGTCCTTATTATCCATTCTAGCTAAAGCCTAGGGGTGAACTAAGCATCCTCATCTGCCATCTGGTGGTGAAAATACTAGACTTACGCAGTGGTGTACTACCCCGCAAGTGCAATTTCTCCGTAAAGAAACGTCAGTTCCGCCTGCTGTGCGTTTTCTCGTGTGTGGGCGCCGAGTAGCGTTGTTGTATGGTGATTCTTGATAAAACTTGAGACAAGTGGTTATCAAAAATATGTGAATTACAAACAATCAAATATTGTTTTGCTAGAGAATTAATTGATCACTTTTCCATAACGGTACAGTTGTTGCCAGGGCTTTATAGTAGACATTTTTGTTTTTCAACAACGTTTCATTGCGAGAAAATATCATTATTTGATATTACCATCAAGCAGTGCAGTTAAACAGAAACTGTGAAGTGATAAAAAGCTATTGTTTGATTGAGAAAAAATATTCAAGTGAATTTAAAATTGATTAGATGGAAAATAAAAGCATCAATCAACCTTGAGGCCAAAGTGGTGAGGTGAAAATAAAATGCATTGGTCACGAGGCTCCAAGGCATGCGACTCGTGAACTTCAATGTCTATGGACTAAGATCCTGACAGTGATAACATTTATATCTATTGATAAAATTTTCAGTTATGCTTATGAAGTTCACGGGACGCGCCCTATAAGGTGTCCACACGTGCTTGGTTTTCTCGAGTCATTCGGTCAGGAGAATCGAGCGAGTTTGACCTCGACTCTCGTATAAGTGCACTTGGGATCGATTGTCAGAAGTTGACTTGAGTACTTGGTTGCGTTCCTTTGTCTATTTTATCCGATCGTGTACCTTTTTTTTTCTCTTTTGATTGATCGTTGTTGGTCTCCCTGGATCTATAAAACATCCCTGCATCACTCCTTCAATATGCACTCGTGCGTCATGGGGTATTTGTCTTGGCGAGTCGTCAGGTGGAAATGAGATAAGCGGGAATGGTTTTGCACAGAGGGTGGCGCTCAAGATTTTCTCGACAGACGCGCCCTTGTGATAAGATTAATGTCGTAAACAATAGCGATTAGAATGGAAAAAAAGCTCTTTTGTGAATTAAAATGTTAGGTTGATGAATTTTTTTATTTATTTAGCAAAAATGATGATAGTGATAAAGTGAACTACACCAGGGAGGGGGAAGTAGAAAGTGGGGTTAAAAAATGATAATAAAATAATAGTGGAATGCCGGAGGATATAATGAGTATAACCGCGACCGCGATGTGAGGAAAAAGATAAAACTGAGACTGAATAACGGAAACATAGTGTACAAGACATACGACTTGGGTTGTGGCTTGTGTAGTTCATGACTTTCTCAAGCACACTATCATCGACAAGTTCATGGATACAACTTGATACTTGGGGTGGGGATTTAACGTTAACTGCGTTTTGTTGGGTATGTCGCGACAACGATAGATAAGTCCCACTGACCTATTGACTCTCTAGCCCAGTCTCTTAGCCAACGTTTCCTTATCCTGCCGTTAAAGGCGCGCTGCAATCTTTAAGTATCCTCTACTAACAATTTAAACACACAGTCTTACTCATTTGAAAAATTTTTATCCAATTTATTCGCATACTTGGGCATTTATTATCTGAAATTCTTCAGAAATAAATGACAAGAATAATGATAACAATGACGGTAATAATGACCAATGACTTGAGAAAACGAGCAAATAAATGCCTCAAGAGCAATTTATTTTATCGAAGAAAATGACAAGAGCTAACAAAGAAGATTGTAAAAATTAAATAAAATTTTTTCTAGGGTTAAAAAAGGTTTTGATCTCTGAAAAGAGAGACCGATCCTGTGTGTCATGGCCTCAAGATCGTGTAAGCTCGCTAGCGGTCTTCTAACAAGATCGTGCGAGTCGTCATGCGCGCGGAAAAACCCAACTCACGACGCGACTAGAATCGATATACATTAACGACACGCCGGCGTGGGTGAATTGTAACGCTTATCGCGTTAAATTTTAGTCAAGGATAATATACCTAGTTTAATTGTATCTTCAAATAAATGATTAATATTTATTCATTTATTACAAATATAAATAAATATTATTTATTTCATATTTAAATAATTCGTTAAAATATATAGCGCTGGTTCGAATCATTTTTACAATTTTAATAGTCAATTTGTATATAAAATATTATTTAATAATTTTTCAAAAATATATATTGCTCGAAACGACGAATTATCGACTGGCATCGAATCGTCAGGAATAAAGACAAATCATTATTTATATTATTATTATGGAATAAATAAATAAATCATAAATATAGGAATATTTATACTTGAATCAGATCAAAGACTAATTAATAATCAAACGGAGTATTCTGTGACGATTGATAACGATTTCAAAATATTCATCATTATGGTATAATGTCTCAATACAATCGGAAGTAGAAACATTTGATTCGGGTCAGACACGCGCAGTGCAACATGGCAGAGAGCGCGGGAAGTCCTGCCGCGGTGGCTACGGCCAATAGTCCACAGCAACAACAACCGCAACAACAACAGCAAGCAAGTCAAACACAAACAACTGCATCTTCACAACCTTCGGATATAAGCAGCTCTCAGCTTGCTTCTCCGCCTATCACGGGAACAGGTATTCCCATATTTGATATTTGTAAAAATTATTATTTGCCCAAGGCAAATGTCATCTTTTACTCACAAAAAATATCATTTCCATTGAAATTTTTTCATGATACTTCTATTTTTTGTTTTTACAAAACATTGAGATTTTAATCAGTTGATGAATAAGCTATTCTTCCACACCTAACTGTTTATTAGAGATAAATTATTATTCATCTTGTCTCTTGAATAATATTATTTTTTGTTAATCATAAATTCTTCATGTGATTTTTATCCATCAGCAAATATTTATGTCACAATGGGGTAATTTGTAATGAAAATAATTTGATGTCATTTAGAAGAGATGATTGTGAATGAAAAGTATCTTCACAAATAGAGAGTATGTGGTACTTAAACCTCTTTGATGCAATCTTGTTTTTCAAGGAGGATTAAGGTTACAAAAGAAAGCAAATTTTTTTTATCACATCAAAAAATGCATTACAAACTTCTGTTATTTCAATTCTTTTCTATCAAATGAGTATAATTATACGGTTTATATTTATATTATCCTCATTTCAAAGCTGAATAATTTCCTTTAAGATTGATATAACAAATGATACCTGGAGATCAAGCACTTGTTATGCCTCAACGTAAACTCGATAAATCAGGTTAAATGTAAGAAAAGAAAGACTTTTTTTTTTATGCAGTAATTTAGCATAAAGCATAAAAAATTAATATTTTACAAGACATAAATCTTTAGATGTAAATGACAATTATAAATGGCATGATGGATTGTTAAACGTTGTCCAATACGAATAATTTAGTAATTTCAATGCATGACTACCTGACGTCCTATAATTTTGGAGTCATCTTATCCCTGTTGCCTTGTGGTTAATCGCCTATTTAAAATCCCGTCGCATGGCAAGCCATCACGAAGCTCACGATGCAACCTGAGTGAGAAGGATGCAATGAAAGAGAAGAAAAGAGCGCACAGAAAATGCGCTGCTTTAGCGGATCTGTCGGTCAAGTAACGGGTCGGCGGTGGAGTACCGCTAGAAGCAGGCTCTGACGCGGTTACCGAACACCGTTATCCTGCCGGGGATACCCACGTGGTGTCTCAACATCAGCAACCGTCGATCGACGCCTTCAGAGAGGGCTCGACTCCCCTCTCTTCATCAAACTCATGTAATTCTTCTTTTCTCCTCTTTCTTTCTCTCTGCCCTTCGATATCTTCGCTAAAAGTCCACCACTGTCGGTCGAATAACTTTATTATGGTAAGAAATATCACTGAATCATGTAACGTATAATGACACTTTTTTTACGCCTCGTATCATCTGTCACACCGTTTTAATTGCTCGAATTTTAATCATCATCTTACAAGCGCAATAAGTAGAATCATTTTCTCTAAATACCCTGGACATTTTTTTACACTTGTTTGTCTTTAAAGAATAATTAACGTTAATTAGTTTGGGTTTTTTATTTGTCTATCCATCTTCTGTTATGAGTCAAGTTTGTCATTTTTATGGGTACATTTTCTGTTTTAATATTTTGTTAAGATAAATATTAAAATCTCCCTTTTAATTATAAACAGTTAGTTTGTGCGCAGTTATTTGCAAAGATATTTTATTATCAATGCTTAATTTTATTCAAAGTCTTTTATTAAATTGGTTCAATATAAATAATAATTATAAAAAAAAAAAAAAAGATGTGGATTGAAATTATTTTTTCTACTAACTATTACAAGTATTCATAATAAAATAAATAATTTTGATTATATCTACGTTAATACATTTTTTTATCGATGATAAGTAAATTGTGTAATTTTATATATTTTAATTATTCATTTTTAATTAAACATCCTTTTTTAATATATCATATAATAAAATAAATTATTACAATTTACAGTTTTATTTATAATAAAATAAAATAGAAATGTAATATCTAAAACACACTTTTTTATTATTTTTATACTGTAACTGATATTTTAAGATCAAAGATGTTTAAATTAGGTATTCTGTGCTGTCTGTTGCATGCAAATCAGTCAAGACGAAAATTATCGTGACAAACTTTGAATACTTGTAATAAAAAATCCAATCATCTTTCAACTTCTAACAGGACTTTATTAGAAAGCTCATATGATACTTTTCCAAATATCTATGCCATTTTTACTTTTTTTCTCCAATACTCTAGTGATCTAAAAGTGGATAAAAAATGGCTATTAATAATTTTCATTCAATTTGATAAAAAGAGAAATATTTTTCATAGTTGAAAAAAAATAAACATAAGAGCAGCAATAACTGCGCTTTTCGTGCACATTGAATGTATGTTATTAGCGTGTATATGATATGGATGATTGCAGTCTATTAATTGGTACTATAACATTTAATCTCCCTTTCCTGGTTTTTTCTTGAGAATTTTGTCCTCGAGACTCACGAGTTATAATAAGCTTTATTAGAAAAATAAATCCACTGGAAGCCTTACATATTCTTAGAGGATACAAACGTATGATCACGTGGCAATTCAACTTCGCGCCAACGGGACTTCCTTGATCGATCTTAGCGATTCAATTTTCTTCTTCCTCTCTCATAAATATATTTTCTCATAACCTTATTGTAAATCTAATAATATTCACAGAAATGTAAATTTTTCGATGATTACTTATTATTATTATTATCATAATAATTTTTTCAATTTAAAAATATTTTCACGTTCTGATGGTGATGGCATATATAAAAATGACTTCGCGAGAATATTTATATACCTCTAGTTTTTCGTCCCACTACCCTTAATCATTCTAGTCATACCGACACGTCTGTGTTCTTTTATTCTTCCTTCGCTTCACCGCTTATGCATCTCATTCCCTTTACTTTCTACGCATCATGTATATCTATATACAACTACGAAAGAAAAAATGAAAACAAGCATCTTTTTTAACCCGTACAAAACAATCATTTTTACTTATCCTACAAAAGCTCTCGTCTCTATTCATTATTTTCTTCACTGTCCTTTGTACTTGAGCCTTTTCAATACACTAACAATACTTATTATGATAATAATACCGAGAAATATCTATTCCTTCTTCTTATCTTCGCTATTTTTAATAGAACTTTAAAATAACCGTACAACAATTGATTTCTTTCTATACTGCATACATATTAAAAGCTGTTGTCATTAATTATTTATTGTCTTGCAAATCGACAATATGCTTTAACTAATTCTTAAGTTTATAGAAACGGTACCAATGCATTGCGTTTAATTGATAGTAGGTCAAGAGTTCAATGTCCCGGTGTTCTTAGCCTTGCAAGGCCGACCCCGATAGATGACGCTGAGAATTGTAAATGTATGAAAGTAGAAAGCTGATTTACCTACCGCAATAGTTATGTTATCGACTACTAGTATTAAGATCTGTTGATAAATTTGATATCTTTCATAACAGAATTATTTGAATTTTGATTTTTCTTTTCAATTAACTTTTTTTATTTTTATGAGTATAAATCATGATTCTATCCATGATGATTTTTAAATCAATACTTAATCGTATTGAATAATTATCAATTCAATTTACATAACACTTTGACTTCAAGTGACTTGTTTAGAATTCATTAAACGGATATTTTTTGTAACACAAATTTGGACAATCGATATTTCGAGTTTGAAACCATTTTAATGAAATAAAATTTATTAAAAGAAGTTATGAAATTGAAAATTTAATCTCTCACTTGTTGATTAAAATTTCTTCAATAATTTTTGCCATTCAATAATCCTCTTCATAAAATTTCATCATCCGAGTATTTTTAATTAAAAATTTTTATTCAATTAACAATCAAGTGAATTTTCATTGATAATATCTAATAACTCAATGAATTTATCTTGATTCATATTTTTTAATTCATTAAAAAAATTCTAAAAAACATTTAAATAACCATGATTATTAGTAAAGATAACATAAATCCCGGTGGAAATTTTAGGAAAATTAATTTAAGTCATTTTTGCAAATTCACTCGTCTAGAACATTGTATATATACCAAACATTATCGCACGATATTTGCGAGAGTCAAGCCAAAGAGTGAAATATATTACAAGCAGAGTAACAGAGTTTGTTGCGAGAGAGAAGACTTCCCATTACGACATCGTCCACTGACAACAATCGCCTTCTTACGTTAGACTGGTCTCCCAAACGTTATAGCAAGAAGATAATAGTCTTCAAGGTACGCGCACACAAGAATAGACCATGCAATGCATGCATTGACTCTATTGTAATGGTTCCCATAATTAGAAAAAAAAAAAGAATTACTCAAAACTTCCTCGAACTTATTATTTAATTTTGTCGGGTTATAATAAACAATAGAATTCATCAGAAGAATATATATATATATATATATCTATTTAAAAAGTTTTATTTTGTTTCAATGGTTACCTTATTGTTTTCATTTTTTTACGAAGATTTAAACTTTTTTGCTGAAAAACAAACATAATTTCACGAAACGTTGAGTAGAGTAAGCACTGTATGAGCGCAAGAAAGAAACATAATGAAAGAGCGAGAGAGAAAGACAGTGAGAATGTGGGTCAGGATGGAAAGTGCTTCGTCGTCAAGTTATACGTATTTGGAAGTAAGGACGAGGGTCAATTTTTTTTTTATCACTCAAACTTAAAAAAAAAAATTCAAATAAAAAAAAATTTATTTTTTTAACACATTTAAATAACATCAAATTTAATCATATCACATTATTGCATTACGTACTGATACGTGTATATTACTACACTATGTATATGAGTGATTTAAAATATATAGGTACTGCGTGGCTTTTATATATTCTACTGTTTATCTGCAATCAATCTCTAGCCCCTTTTTCATTCCGTTTAAAGAGCGAGAGTTGTCGATGCTATAAAAGGTTGCCACCGATGCTGTGGCAATGAATAAGCACACTATATTTTACTACTTTTAGATATCATTATTTTTTTATTTAATCACATATTGAACTAGTCAACGAAATTAAAGCTTTTGGTTGCTCTAAAACCTGTTGAGATAATAGTTTTATCAAATAATACCTTTCTCTGTGATAAAAAAGCCACATATTTTTGCATTGAATAATAAATATTTTATTTTAATAATCAATGCAACTTCAACTGGAAAGGTTTGATTACAATTGCATAAATGTTTTAGTAGTTGAAATTAATTGATAATCTTTAGAAATTAATAATGTGGGAGAACATTCAAAAATTCTAGTTACTCTTTTATATTCATGATAATGATATTATCAAGTATATCCTCTTGAGACTATTTGGAGAATGAAAAAGGACAAAACAGGATTTTTTATAATACTAGAGTTGATTTTTACTTTCAAATGGAAATATTATGCGTGATTCTAGAGAAAATGTTTCAGAGATACATTTGCGCATTGAAATAAATGTTAAAAATGATGAGGGTCATTAACTGATGATATTGGTTATGTAATACTGTTTTAAGCAGTTTAAATAAAGATGACAGAGAGTGAATAGAGTAAGCTCTTTAAAAATAAAGATTTAAAATGCTTCATTTCATTTGTACACGACAAGTTTCAATTCTTTCGTCCATTAAGAGTTCATTTTTTATATCTAACAATTACCATATTCATCATTTTATCCATCATCCTCATTTAAATATAATTATGTTTCATCATTTTCTCTATTTAATACTGTAAAATATGCAACATTTTTGACTTTATTTTCATTAAATAAAACCAGCAGAATTTTTTAGGAAAAATTAAACTCAAAGTCCAATATTTCTTGATCTATATTTTAAATGTTTTTAGTTAATTGTTTTAATTAACCTTTGCATATTTTACGAATCTAAACTGATGAAATTTGATTTTTAAATAGAGAATCATTTCATTCTTAATCATAAGATTCTACAATAAAACAACAATGCTTGTACAACACAACACGAATGATGCCAAGATAAAGAAGAATGAATCTAGAATGATGCTATGATCCTGTCATCATTCTAGACTCATTGGTGTTATGTTCCACATGTATTAATATTTTATCTAAGAATATTATGATAAAGAATAAAATAATATCGTTTTGTCAGTGTACTTATATTTAATAGTTAAAATACGAGGTATCTTCAATAAATTTTTAAATATTTCTTCGTCTGTATCAAAGTATACTAAAAGTATATTCCTTTTTCTAATGTTTCAGGTAAGTTTCCATTTTACATCCTGCTTTTAAAGTACGAGAGCAGCCATTTCCGGATATTTCTTGGGGTGGTTTAGTGTGAAGAATGAGTTGAGATTATTCTCAGTAAGTATAAAGAGACTAATAGCACATATTAATGGAGTATACACATGTATACATGACATCCCTTACATTAAAAAAAAAAAATGAGAATTCACAGGAAGTTTGAAACTTCAATCTCTGTCGGCTTATTGAGAAGGTGGAGTCACAAATGGAGTTATATAATATTATATTTAACCTATTGTAATTTTTAAATCATATACAAAAAGATCGATAATATTCTGTTATTAATCCAGTTAAAAAGCAAGCGATTGAATTTTCGAGATATAGTACACGATATATAAATTTCTATTTTATTTTCTTGCACTGTGAAATTGGAAAATACCGAGACATAATAATCGATAAAATAATTTTTATAGAATTCCGAGATAAAAAATTAATTTTTTATGCTTCACTTATTATCCGATAAAATTTATACAGTGATATTAAAAAATTATGCAATATTGTATTTTTTAAATTAAATTATTTATAATGAAAGAAGATATAACATATTTTTTGAGAATATTTTAATTTTTTTTTCTCACTTAAAAAAAATTAACGTTTTTTTATGATTAAATTAAGTGATAAAAAATAGTATACAACTAATTCGAGATATAAAATAAGCAATAAATCATTTTGACTATAAAAAATATCATTATCTAACATGGACTCACGATTAAATACTTTCTCACATAA
This sequence comes from Chelonus formosanus, assembly GCA_028641665.1. Taxonomy (NCBI): domain Eukaryota; kingdom Metazoa; phylum Arthropoda; class Insecta; order Hymenoptera; family Braconidae; genus Chelonus; species Chelonus formosanus. The sequence goes on from CM054005.1 coordinate 6,068,617, forward strand.
TTCTGACATTAAAGAATATACTGTGCAAGGTAAAATATATCTAAGAAAGGCTCTTTGATATTGGAGTAATACCTCTGACAACTATTATAGCAATGTAGATCCCACAACTCTGGTGGTATATTCTACCAGGAACCATCAGGGCAAGTGCCCATCTGTCAAGTAAACTCGTTGCTTTCTCCGCCGCCGGGGTCCAAATCACTTTCCGGACCTCTTTTATATACCTTTACGTCAGTCTAGTTGTCGCGAAACTTGCGCAATTAGTTGAAAAAAAAAAATAAATAAATAATTTCTATCAATACTCCTTACTACAAAGATCTGTCGTCATTGACAATTGAACATATCTACGCACTTGATTTCTTCACTTGATGTGTAAATATTCGTATTTCAAATAGGAAAGCAATTTTTCATTCGGCTTCTATAGTGAATCACTTACAAAGACAACTGAATTCCTAACAGCCCATTCAATTCACTCTACCAAAAGAAAATGCCTTCGGTATAGTCGAATCTTCAAGGGCTTTGTTTTCTTCTGATAAACATGAGCTTTCTTAACAGAGGAAATGCACGAACCGTTAGATAGAATTGCGTTATTCACCATTAGGATACACTGAATCTGGATACGACCACTGAAACTGTATACTTTATTGAAGAAACTACTTGTATATGCTGATGAGTGCAAGTAAGATGGAATGAAAAGACAAAAATGAGAAAAGAGAATGTGCACCTGCATACGGGTGCAGAAAAATTATGCGTTGCCTTGTTAAATGTGTTGGAAATTTATTCACCTGCAGATGCAATAAATAGGAAGTTGATTACGCAAAATTTTAAATACACTTTGTCTTATTTTCTTGTTTATTCTTATCTTCTTCTTCAATTGATTTCCTTTTTTATTTACTTTTCTATTTTTAAGCTCAACATCATCAGCATTTTTTAACAACGTCATAAACCTTTCAAATTCATTTGTCATTTTATCGATTCAAATGATTTCATCTATTTTTATAACTAGAACAAATCGTTTTTTGTTCATCATTTATTTTAGTCCGAATAAAATTTCATTATTGGTTATACGCAATCTATATGTAATCAAATTGCGAAAAAATATGTGACATATTTGCAAGCTTTATTGATTATGATATGATGATAATATGATATTGTGATTTTGGAGAAAGCATTGATCAGGTGGTTGCATTGATTTAAATCAAAACCTACAGGTGTCAGAAAATTATTATCCAGCTGCAAAATGAATGAACTCATTTTGCATTGAAAAAATAAATGGTAAATTGTACATTAATTTTTTTTACCTGATTTCACTTCCAGTCATGTCTTGAAAAATCTGTTCATCTAATTAATTAACCAATTGTAAAATCAACAGGTGAAATCGCCAGTATTTCATCACATATTCCACGCAAAATAATCACTAACGATACGTTAAAAAAAAATTCACATATGAGCTATTAACAAAAATACTTAACAACGCGTTATAAAAAGATTTCTTGTGTTGTTTCATAATAAATTATTTTAAATACTTTTATAATATTTAAAAATGAGTTAAAAATTTTACTTAAGTCATAAATTTATTGATAATTCATTAATAAATTACTCGATTTTTTTTAAAATTAATAGTAATGACAAAAAAAAGGAAAGAAACTTGAATTATATAAAGAATATTAAAATTTTTTCAAGCATGAGTACAGAGAATTCACCTACTCTTTTACTTAACCCAAAAGACTTTTTCGAATGGCCAAAATTTTGCAAGTACTCTAGTATCATCACTTTCATGATATTATCAAGATTTAAAATAAAATTATTTTTCCTCTTAACTTTGTACTATTCTCAATAACTCTACTTTAACTTAAAAAAGTAAATGAGATTCTCCTCAATCCTATCGCTTTTTTTATTAAACTGAAATCCGTAGGATTATTTGATAATAATAAGAAGTCTCAAGTAAAAATACAGGGGTTTGTTTTTGGGGAAAAAGTCGTGGGGGTAAAATGAGTGGAGCAGCCTAGTGCGGAGACCTAGATTTCATTTTTGTTGATGAGTTTGGCGTAGATCCAGAGAGACTAAATATACTTTTTCTCTCTCTCTCTTGATATTTCTCTACTCTCCTCCATCTTATAAGCATTGAAGGGAATAAGTCTAAATTTTAGCTGAATGTTGGTATCTCAGTGTATTATGGCTTCAAGACACATAGCAGTAGACAAACGTGTATCCAGGTGTATTATAAAGCCAAAGAACAGATATCATGAACACCGCCTCTAGATGTAACAGTGGAGATTCATTGCTCTCTCAGCCAGTCATTTCATCTTCTATATAATATACCTCCTACCAAGTCGTCATGTTCCTACACCTCTTTCTCCCTCAAGTTTCTCATACTGTTAACACTCTCGTTAATCATTGTATGTCAAATACAATTCATTTTAATCTAAATAATCTCTATCTTTTTTTCTGAATTACATATTAATGTCTTCTCAAGCAAATTATCACATCAAAATGAATTTTTAAATTATTTTTATTTCAGAAAAAGGAAAAATTTGTTATTTTATTTAATTGGCTGATAGAGTTTGATAAAAACTTATTAACTCCTCGGTCAATAATTGGCTATTAAAATAAAGTGAAAAATTTGTAGGGAATATTTTTTACTTTTTTTTTGAAGTGAATAGAGGACAATGTATAAAAATAAATATTACATAATTTTAAGTGCCTAATTACTGATAGTATTATTCGTATATATATCACAAGGACTTCAACATTATCCTGGGATGAGTCTGGCTTTTCTTTGCCAAATTCGTTTGATAAAATAACTCGAGTAAACCGAAAACTGTCGAGAATGATAATAGCTTAAGTTTATACGGCAAAAAATTAACATTACTCGTGATAAGACATATATTTATCACATGATCATGGAAAAAGTTTGACTCTTTTACTTTTTCCTTTTATTACTGGTACTTCTTTACTTTTTATGAAATAAGCTCCGTATATCCGGTGAAATCCCAACAGCTGCTTCTCGTTAATTCCGATTTCTCTGCAAGGCCGCTGCCGAAAGTCGTGATTTGCGTGTCCATATGCGAACATTTAACAATTCTCTTAATCCACTTTCCGCAATCTTGTTTTTTTTTATCATCATCACTATTATTATCATTACAACATATAATATATGTGCATACATACATTTCAAAATGTTCTCTTGAATAATATTTATGTAGGATAATTTATTTAATAATATAATAGTCGTATTTTTGTTGAATGAAAAAGTATGAAAAAAATATTTCCAGTCCATTGTGGATGTGTATCCAATAATGAATTGTATTAAGTGAGAGTTGAACAAACATGGTCCGAATGTCGAATTTACCAGCAAAGATTTCCCTATAGATCAACTGTATTTTTTATTGAATCAAAATTAAATTGAATCATGTTGTCGCAGAATTTTACTGTTGTTGAATTTACGAGAGATTGGTGTGCTACATTGAAAAGTTGTGTTTAACAAGGAAAACTAGGAAAAATTCAACACAGTACAGTAAAAATAGATGTAATCTTATTTTCAAATATTTTACATCAAAACTTCTACCAGAAAAATGAGTTAAAAAAAAAATTGTTCCTTTTTTTTCGACTATCGACCTTCTAACTCGTATTTAGCCGTACGTCCTGTTGTAAATTATTTATTCCACGCACTTTAGGGATAGTATTACCTGGATCTGTAGAGGCAAGTCTGTCAAAGAGCTACCAGGTACAGGATAATAAAATCCAGAAGAAGGGGTTACTCGGGCGAGGTACTTTGACCATGAAAGTGGCAAACAAGTACTTGAATTTATGGCAGAACAAGACAGTTTCATGACCGTTTAGTAAATGATGTTTCCAGTGGTGAGAGTACTCGTTGATGCTGTCCTAACTCTTGGAGGTTGAGAGAACTAGACAACTACCGAGTGTTAAACTCACCAATTTTATAAGTTGAGTTTGGGCTGTTGATTCTAGTGCTTTCAGTTAATACCAAATAACTTTTCGAGCCTAATTATTTTAGGAAATCATTCAATATACTTTAATAAAGCATTTTCGAATTATTTTAGAATAAAAAAAAAATGTTTATACAAACAAAATATGAAATTGCAAAGTAAAGTTTAATTTAAAAATGCGGATTTTATTTTTAAATTTTGCCCAAATTTTCAAATAAATAACCAAAATATCTGCTTAACTTTAACAAGGTCTAGAAAGTTCATAATATTATTTTTTCATTACATACAGAATTTGTTAATAAAAAGTATCTCTACAACTTTTCTAATAATTATGATAAAATTGGAAAGTTTTTCATTATAACAAATAACATGACTCAAATATCCCCAAAAACATTTATTTGATTACAAAATTTTAAATTACACTTTCAAGTGAAACTCTACCCCAATAAAAAATAAATAAAATGGGACTACCTACAATACTATTAATATACAAACATATAGAAAGTGTAAATAATAAATATTTTTGATAATTATTTCTTTTAAAATATGAATAATTTTAAAAAAATATAAATTTAAAATGACTGAACTTTTTAAAAGTGTTTAAACCGCATAAATAATTTGCATAGGCCAGTCAGTAACGCGAATATAAAAATAGATAACATGTCAGTAATCAACCACGTACTAGTAGCTGACCATCTACAAGTATAGTAAAGCACCAAAATAAAAAGGTTATTGATCTCTGTTAGTCTTACATGGTCAACTATGAGGTAAACGACCCTACATAACACTCCGAATAGATATCTATATTTTACATGAGAAGACTAAGTTGAATTAACAAAATAAATTTGAGAAAAGCATGGTCATCAACCCCTCCGAGGGTTTAATTAGTCTGTTGGGAGGGCGTTGACGCTATTTAGAATGTAGTTATTATCATAAATGAACTAAAACAAGCTATATTCGATGATGATAAGTAATCTTCAAAGGATTCAATACGTAGAAAAAGAGTAAACGGTGCAGGGGATAAAAGATTGTTAATCGTTGAAATTATTTTTGAAAAGGGGGCTTATTGCGGATTAATTATCACAATCTTCTTATATACTAGGAAGTTAATAATGCTCATAACTAAATTTTTTATAGGGTCATTAAATTGCAATGACACCACGATGAATTTTATTTCTGGTATAGCTGTATGAGAGAATGATAAATATAAATAGAGAAAGGGATGTTCTATGGTCCCTATAGTCCGCACTTGAGTTCCCTCACCTTTTATTTTATATACTTTAGTTGATGCTTAATGAACGATGTATCAGTGCTTTTTCCACGTGGATCGTACAACCAATTATGCGTGTGAATGAATATTAAAGGGAAATACGCGCACTTTATCACATAAAATTATGTTATGTTACGAGATGAAAATGATGTAATATAAAGAAATAAAAATTGATAATACTTTTTACTCTACATTTATATTTTTTGTCGAATAAATTAAATTGACGTTTGATATAATAAAAATTTTATTTTCAATAAAAATAGGGCAAGTAAATATTATTTATATTCTTTTGATGTTTTTTTATTGTAATTAATGTTGATATTAATTAAGAATAAATACCAAAACGAATGAATTTTTCAACAAAAAAAAGTTATGAAGTTAAATATTCATATGTGTACATACAATACTCTATGGAACCCAAGTATCGACTTTTACCGTGGTTATTACGCAATTCAAACAACAAGCATGTGAACAAGTACAAATTTTTGACAGCATGAATTTCAAGTGCCTATTATTTTTATCGCTATTAGTACGGCAAATCTCAAATTTGAAAGTGTTTTATTTTAATGCACTCAAAGTGTTTTAAAATAACGTCACCCATTTGATTAACATTGTAGTCACTTTTTAAACACTTCCAAGTATCTAACAATTTACTAAAATGTTAATCAAATGGGGGACGTCATTTGAAAACACTTTAAGTGCATTGAAATAAGACACTACGATTTACAGTGAGAATTCCAATGTTTTTGATACATAGCAAATAAAATTTGTTTAATGATCAAAGTTAATAAACAATAACTTACAAAGTTTTTTTTGCATTATATTACAATGAAAAAAAAAAAAAATTGAAAAAAATTATTCTGTTATAAAAACAAAAATAATATTTTAATTTTATTTTAAAATATCAATGTTTAACTTACTAATATTATTCTAGATTACATAATTTAATCCTTCTGTCTAGCCAAAAAGTTATTATACTAAACAAATAATAGATTGTTAAATAATGATATTTTTTAATCACACTAATTTTCTAATTAATACAAGCTAGACATGATTTATTTTTTTATCATATCAGATGTCTTAGATAATTTTTTTTCTATTTATGCAGATATATCTATTTTAAGTTCTTGTATTTGTTTTCTCAGCATTTTCATACAGGTCTTATCAGTCGTGACACATGCTCGTGCTTAGCCACACGAGACTTGAAGTGAATCATATTTTTTTTTCTTATTTCTCGAACTCTTGCAATCAAATGAACAATCGAGAATTTTATCGGCACATTGACCTCAAGTGCATATACACATTCGGGTGACGTTTTACTCCCGGAGAATGACTTGAGCAGTCGATTTACATCTATCCTTTGCTTACGGGTGAATGACCATGTTGCGTTATAACAGTCGTCCATCAGCGAAAATTCTTCGCTTTAGATATAATATTTTTTTCACTCCCTTCTTCTCTAACGTACTTGTATGTACGATTTATATTTCTTATCCCCTTACTTCGCGCTCGCGTAACCTCATAACATACGACATAAGATAATAGCTATGGACTGACACTGATTGCTCCCGGGACAATATTAGATGCCGGAGCAATTTTGCTGCAAGAGAAATTTGTTTCTTAGAAGAGACGATTGAGAATTGAATCGATTTTACTCCTATAATCTTTGCATTTTCATTCCTATACTCTCTTACTCTTTTCTCAAGATTAGTCATTTTTTTTTATCAATAAGAAAAATTATTCTCTAAATAAAATATATAAAAAATTTATTTAATATTTTTTTAAATAAGTTCACCCTATTTGAAATAATTATTTCAAATAAAATGTTTCCAATATTATCAGTAATTGATTTATGAAAAACAAATTAGTCTTTATTGAATGAGAAATGTAATGAAATTTCAATAACACAGAAGTTAATTATTAATTAACAGACTAGTGAATAATATTTCCAAATATAATTCATCTTATATTTACCCTAAGATTAAACGATTCCCTAAAAAATTAATCATTTCCGTACTTTATATAACTCGAAAGGTGAATGAACTCATTTTTCGATAATCATTTTCGTCTTCATTATTTATTTCATTACGCAGAAGTACGTAATTTATCGTTTCAACCCCAACATCAGCTTGTCACGTCGACAAATTTTTTTTTAGAAATTAATAGAAGAGTTAAATCATTACACAGCAAAAATTGAATAAATTTATATCTTTTTGTCTGACAGAGCGATTGCAATTCAGCATAATTGTATTATTATTATATCAGTGTTTTAAAAAAAAAAAAAGGTATTTAACACAGCAACATTGGATATTTAATAGCTACTTTAGAATCATTAAACCTGACACAAGAAATAAAGACCTTTTGAATTTCAGCAAAGATAGTACATTTTAATATTAGTAATGTTTCCCTATTCTAATGTACAGTGGATCCATTCAACATCTAGGATCTAAACTCTGAAATGTATAAGTAACGAAACCAGTCTACAAGATGATGTTCTATAAACTAACTGTATGGTATATAATCTCGGTCGATGACCTTTTTTATCATTTGTATTTTGAATTTGTGTATTTTCCTAAATATACACTTAGGAATGTTATCTAACACACTTTGAAGAATAAGCATAAAGCTTGGGGAAAAAAATACTGATGATTGTTTGCCAATGTTATTTGAATGTGTTATAGCAACTATAACATCTTAGAAAAAAACTATCCAAGTGAACAATTGATGTGGGTGTGAAAAATGGTGATCGTTGAACCGATGAGTCAGATTTAAAGGTCGGGAACAAACGTGAGTTCTGACAGTACATATTATATTAACAGTCCGTTCTCCTAGTCTCTGCGTGTTGCGATAGTAACATTATACGCGACAACCCAAGTATAACTGTATAGCCATGTAGTAAACGGTTAATGACCCCGGGCCACAGCCGAAAACTGGCAGACAATCAGACTCGCGATAAGCTACATGATGGTTTCAGTTGACAAGCGACTAAACTAAACATACTGCGTTGATGATGGTGATGATCGCTTATTGATTTTTTGTTTGTCTAACGAATCGTTAGTCGAATATTATCAGAAAAAATGGCTAGACTTGTGCTTCTTCCGGTTGCTAGAATGTATATGATATGACCTAGATCGAATTTTGAGGTGATTGCCCGCCAATCCAAATATGTTGTATTATAGACCTTTTCTTTATTCTTCTTTTGCTACACTCATACCACTTAAATTGATCTTCTATTATTCATAATTCCCAGCCATTGGACTCTTCAATAGTCAACTATCATTCATCAACTACTTTTCCAGTCTGCAGTCTTCTAATGAATTTATTCATTATTGATTTTATAGTTGTTTATTAATTATCTTTGTATTAGTTTACTTTTTCTTCATTTTCTCATCATCGTCTATGATTTAGAAAATTTTTCTTAGTATATATTCTGTTAAAATTATAATAATAACAATGAAATATTAAATAATGTAGAAGAATAAAATAATGAGTGTTTGTTAAGTCTTTAATTGTATTAAAAACATTTGTTAAAAAAATTACTTAATAATCTATATACTAACTTATTTGTGAAGAAATAATATTTTTTCAGTGTTTCTAAAAAATATTTATTCAATTGCTTGTTCCAATTTCAGTCACTCATGGAAAATAGTATTAATTATAAGTCTATTACTTTCTTTAAATAAACCTATTCTTAGAATCTTCTTATCATAGAAAAAAAATTTGTTTTAAAGAGGAAACAATGGTAACAATAATTTTTATTGTTGAAAATTTTGTTTAAATACAGTAAATACACAATTCATGGTTAAAGAATGAATAAATGGATAAATTTGAAAGTCTGCACATGTATGCTTAACTTTTCTATCGGTCGATATGAGTTGTTCACCGAACATCAGGTCATTGACAGTAACATTAGGGCCTAGCCTTAGATAACTGTAATCTTCCGAAAACTATCGTGACAAGAGTGAAGAACCTCTAGTATATACTTTTGGAATACTATTAGACACTCATAGTTATTCGAATAGCAGAAAGTGTCATTCATCTAAGTCACGTTTTTACATAACATAGCGGTAATCATTAATTTTATGCCACATATTCAACGACTTTTTATGTATTTCCTTATTTTTTACATTTGAATACATCGATTAGTTTATTCAACCTATCAAAACCATCCAATTATTATAATAAATGTATCGTAAAAAATTTGATGATACTAATGAGTTAATAATTTGCATTACTTTTTACAAGACACAGTGTATTGTAAAAATTAGTTTCAGTGACATGTTGCTTACAAAGTCATTTTTAATTGTGTACAGAGAGAAGCTCTTGGAATAATTTACAGTAGAATATCCGTTTTAAACGGATAAAAAAGGATTTGTATCCTTTATCCACTCTTTTACATTTACATAAGCTACAACTGCTAGGAAGACTTGATTTTTTTACAGATTTTAAGCTTTATGAATAATAATTTATTTACCTTTGAGATTAAATTATAATTGACAATTTTTTTTATTTATCATTTGACATTAAAAAATGACCTGAACAATTTGTTTTTTTTTTTTTTAAACTAGAGTAAATTTTTTATATGAGTTGATATTGTGACTTATTATAAAATTTAATCATTAATATTGCCATCCAATTGTCCTAAAAAAAAAAAAAAAAAAGAAAAAAATCAGTAAATCACTTTTCCAACAAAAACGACTAAATCAAAGAATTTTTTATGTCATCATTTTCATGGGTATTGATATTTTCTACAATTGAAAATATGATTTGACCATCTTGCATCGACTGGCCACACACAGCAGTATGATTTATTGAATAATTTCAAAGAATTGAATATTTATTCAAGAAAAACCCTTCATATGCAACAGAAGCATCAAAACAGATGTTTGATATTGAATGAAAACTAGGTCTCCTGTACTCTATATCATATGACAATAACACTCAAGGTGTAATTTCCTTCATGAAACACATCAATACAACATAATAAAAAGAAATATTAAACATATTGCTCCCACGATCTATATCCCTATCCAATTCGATCTCCAATCGCGAATTAATAAAAAAATCTAACGGTTTGGATATCAAGTGACCGCCATTTTACCGCTAGGCTTGTAAAGTGCTCTCAAATTTATCCATATATTTTTTCCACCCCCTCGTTCGTCTCTACATCTCTCTCTTGCTCAGAAGAGTACAGTTGAAGCTGCATTGTCAAGTCGAAGGGCTCATTGTCGACAAGCACGAATCGGCTAGGTATTGTTGAAGAGGGACTCTTTATTCCAAGCAGGTAGCTTCCTCAAGCTAGTGCCTATATATTCCTTACTACTAATATATGTACATGCCTAGTACTTTGCCTACCTACTACCTATATACCTGTTATATGTATTACATAGCACATACCATCTTCCTATCGTGTTTATCGATTATCAACCAATCGATTTATTGAGGCTCATAGTCAATAGTTCTATCACAGATGTGTGCATATTTTAAATATCTTTCCTTCATATCCAACGTCTGGGATACATTTTCTGCATCGTATTTCTTCCTAACGACTTTAATTCTTTCTAATAATAGATCTATGCATTAATCAAAATGAGCTTTATTTTACAACTGAAGCTTTTTTTTCCTAAAAATACTTTCTTTACTGATTCAGTAATTTATTAATATCTTTTTTATATAAATAATAATAATTAATATTATTTATTATAATTTCACCTTTAAAGAGGATAAGTATTTAGTTAATAACACCATGAAATCGCTAAAAAATTTTAATTCATTTGATTGATATTTTTCAGCGCATTATAATAAAATTGAATATTAATTATTAAAAAAAGAATTTTATACACACAGCAATCATCGTAACGGATATTAATTAAATAGAATTGATGATAAAATAAATTAATTAACGCAATTACTTTGAAATACTCTAATAAATGTATATAAATAAAAATAAATTAATACATTATTTTAAACAATTTTCAAGCGATATATAAAAATAACTTACGTTTATGCCAATCTTGACTTGATGATAAAATAAAAACAAGTTTTAATAAAAATAAAATGATATTTTTATCATCCCTAATGAAACCCTTGGTATCCAGAGTAAATTTTAGAAGAAAAATGATATTATGAATGAAACTATCACCCTCTTGGTTATGGTGTATCGTAGATTCTCCGTAAGCTACTCCCCTATTTCTCCAAGCTGAGCTTTTCATTCAAGTTGTTCTCCCCTACCTTCAAGAGCTTCCTCCCCAAACGACATTCTTTCAAATCCTTGCTATCTCGCTCCCTTTCTTCTTTCTTACATCTATCGAACAAAGTGAAGACAATAACAGACAAAGGGATGAAGGGAAAAACCTACCCCAATAACAGCATATACTTCTTGGTAACTCGGTATCTCTTTCCAATTTTCACCCTGTTGGCATATCTCCAAGGCTTTTCCATTCTTCCTCTCACTCTTTTTTACTTTCCCCTTCTCCTCTATTTCACTCCCACCCTTAAATCATTCTTTCTCTCTCTCTCTCTCTTCGACAAACTCCCTCCGATCGAGGGGAAAATACAATGGTGGGGCTGTGTGGTCTTGCGCGGCACACAGTCAACCTAGAGCTATGGCCGTGTAAGAATCATATCTCAGAGCAGTGTGACCATCAGGCCGAATCTTGTTATCAATTACAGATTTACCGGCGCACACAACTCAAACAATTGTCACGCGCTTAAATCATTTTGAAATGATGATAATAATAACAACAAACAAGTTGTACCTTTAACACTTGTGGGGGGAGTGCGTTTATGCGTACGACTGATAGTTAAAATAGAAAGAGAGTGAGGGAAAGAAAAAGGAATAGGGGACAGAGTACGATTGCGCGCGCGGATCCAGTACTCAGATAATAAATGAATCCCGCGCGGTGAATAGACGCGAATGAGCGGGAGTTCAGAACAGACCGTTCGGAGTGTACGAAACGGTGAGTTTGGTTGTTGTACCTGAACTTAGTGGATTTTTAACACAAATTTATCACCATTATATTTGTTGATTAAATAATTATATCTGTCTGTTGATCAATTGATAGTTAAATTAAAGAAAGTGTTTAAATTTTTTTTATTAAATTTATTCAAAGTTTATTTTAGTTGGAATAATTATCAGAAGTCATGTGATTAATGTTCACTTAACTTTATTGAACTATATAAACATATATAATGATATTGAAATAAAGATTTTAATTAGTTGATAAATAAAAGTCAATTTGTATATGAAATTACCGAGCGATTTGAGTGAAAAAATATTCAAGGATTGGAGGTGTAATAATTATATATATCAAATAAAACAAATTATAGCCTATATCTTTATATGCGTGTGTGTATATAGATTTGAAATACTTGGGGATCGATAAGTGATAGTGAAACCGAAAGGGTGATCGGTACAAAGTTCTCCTAAGCAATGATCATCAACAACAGGATTAATCTGTGATTATTAAGTGTGTTCTATTGTGTTTTCATTTTTTTTCTCAAACATATCTATCTTCGTAACATTTAAGTGAATATCATATTAGTGTTTTTTTTTATTCACTACACACGTATATCTCTAAATACAAATATACGTTTATATCAAGTGAGTCGTTTGCAAAAAAAAAAAAAAAAGAACCAACGTCCGTAATTGGTGACTTTTTGAAATATTATATAATGGTTATTATCACTATTATTATTATTATTAATTAAATGCATATTTAATTTCTCATTCTTTTTTCAATAATTTCGCTCATCGTTTCTTAAACAGAAGTTTCCACTTGTCAAATATGCCAGAAGGAGTTTAAACTCTTGTATCTACATACAGACACTTGCTTCATCATCATCTTTCTTCTTCCCGCCTTTCTCCTTCTTACTCTTATTCGGACAGTCTAGTTATGGATATTATTAAGTAATTTACGACGAGCACGCACACGCTTTACAAACATAAACCTACGCGTATATTGCGCACGCCTCCCGCGTGTATATATCAAAAGATATAAAATGCACGTGAGTGCGAAAAATTATTACAGGTTCTCATTTTTATCGTAGAAAATAGAAACTTCAATTGCAAATGAATATTCTTAAATTTTTTTTAAAATTTTCTCTGTCTTCTTGGTTGTCTATTTGAGCTTTTAACTACTAATTTCAATGATGTATTTAAAAATTAAGTATTTAATTATAAATAGACGTAATATCTAATGGGAGATACTTGTCTTTCTCGGTGGTGTGTATGATGATAATAATAATAATATTTAGTATAAATCGATTTACGATCAGAATCTAAAGCCTCTTGGGGTCAATAGGGACAGAGAATAAGAACAAGTAGCGAAGGAAATATATAGTGAACCTAAAAAAGGGAACAGTTTGATAAAATACTTGGCTCTAGCCGGCTAGAGTCAGTATAGCGTCGCGAAGCCGGCTCTATACTTCCGTGGCGTCGGTGGCCGCCTCGTTGGATCTACAACAGCCAACAAGACTACGTGTACACGACCTAAATAAGATGCGATGCCCCCGCGGCGAAAATAATTCATGCGATGAGTCCCTGCGATGCGCTAAGCAATGCAATGCTTCCGCGCCTTTGAGCTTTTTTTCCCAAAAATTTTTTTCATTTTTCACAAAATTATGTTTTTTTCGGGCTTTCATGTCTTTCAATTCTCAATCAACTCAATACTCAAATAGACTTTTTTTTTCGTCTTCTCATTATATTGATTGTGCAACGATTTTTTTAATTGTAAAGAAATTTCTTATTTAACATTTTAAAATTTCTGTAAAATTTTTTTTCCCGACTACTTGAAAAAAATTTCGAAAGCTTTCACAAAAATATATCTTACCGAAGCAAAAAAAGTTTCTTGAGACAAAAGTAATATTTAAAATCATTGTATAATGAAGTGAAAAAAAAATTCAAAATTTAAATCCCAATGATAATCAGACAATTATGATAAAAAAATTTATTTACGATAAGTGACTGTTCTAAATGTTTAATCAGCTAAAAGTATTATCAAATAGATAAAAGAAAATACAAGCTGTTAAATTAGCAATAAAATGAATGTCTTTCTAATATGCACATGTGAATAAATAAAAGCGAGGATGAGTACAGAGTATATAACATATAAACGTGCGCGTGAGTGAAACGGTAACCGGAGTGAATTGCATACACCGATGAGTTAAAGTGGGTCGCGCGAGCGCCTAGGATCGAGCTTTAAAGGTCCCGATAGTCCACGTGGCTCTCAGTGAGTGTATGCGAAGAGTGAGGAAACAGGAGCGCGCCGGACCCTACTCGTATACCACCCTCAACTCGTCCTGGATTCACGTTGGTTTCACTTTCCATGGAGCATGCCACGACCGACTTTACTGCTCCTGCTCTATTTCTTGTCCCTCCAACTGTACTGCAGTTAACTGATAAGAGTCTACTTGTTCGTGATCACAACTTTAATACATCACCATTACAACCAACATACGTCTTAAAATTATCTTTCAAACATTTTACCACTGCCAATAAATATTCGTCTGGCCAACAACGACTTTCACTACTCGGTATCTCGTTAAATAATTAATTAATCAACAAAATTACATTGCCAAGTATTTTTTTCTGAATTACTGAGTTACATGAAAACTCGAGATTGCTTTGAAAGTAAAACAGTATATATACAGATATGTATATTTCTGTACACAAATACTAATTCACCGGTAAATGTATCCTCCATGTTGTTGGAGTGCACACGCAAATGCACATATACATTTTGATATAGTTGGCAACGATCACAGTGTGAGTTCTACCCTGAAGTGGATCGTAGTAGTTGGCAAAAGCTTCAAGAAGAGGTAGACTCGTTAGGTGGTCGCGCGTGAGCTTCGCTCGATAGCAAAGTGTGCTTTTCCGACAAGCTTTCGAGCTGGTACGAAGCTTTAGTAAGCCTTAAAGGGGAACTCTTCAACTTGCCAACAAATTTTAACATTTTTACCTCACATAGATATCCATTATTCTATCTTTCGCTTATTCGATTTATTTAATCGTCAGCATCTACTCACCTTAACTCGTGGAATATTACAGCAGGAGCGTCTCAATTGCCGGAGGGTAGTTGTTCCACTTTTACAGGTGCTGCACTATCCATAAATGTTGAATTAGAAGATGATTTTATGCCTAGAAGTGTATGAAGAAATCATTTTAAATCATGATTAAAAAAACATTAAAGTTTTATATTTCAATGATTATCTATTTTATTAATAATTAGATTAGTAATTACTGTTCTTAACATACTTAGACATAAATAATGATTTTGTTTTAAAAGATTTATGGCCTATTCAACTATTTCAAGATTTTTCTGGTTAAAATCATGAGAAAGATTGTTTTAAATATTCCATATTACAGAAAACTGTTATAAAAAATTTTAAATGATTAAAATAATTCAATAACAATTAACTATAAACTGTAATTATTGAGTTTTTAAAGTTTCATTTAGAAAAATACAACGAATAAATAAAAATAATTATTTTTACTAATTGAAATCCTTTCGTGATAGAATAGATATTAATTAAAAACAATCTATCGAATAATTTTTTTAATCAAAAATAACACAAAAGCCCTTTTGTTAAGCTTAAAATTAATTTTTCGATAGTTTCGAAAAATAAAATTACTAGAAATGTAATTAAAAAAAAAAAAAAAAAAAGAGAGAGAAACGGAGCGAAATCTTGAAAAAAGAAGAGAAAAAATAGTGAATCCTAAGAAATCAATGAAATTAACAAATTGAATTTTCAGGTGTTAAATAATCAGGATGATATGATCGATAATAATTGCACTACGGGCAAGATTAAAAGACGAGTGACCAAAATTAGTGACAATTAAATATAATTGGATTATATAACAGTGAAAAAAAGTAAATAAAATAAAAAAATAGCGGCGCTACACGCCGCCATTGTGATATGTGACAGATGAGTTTGACCATAGTTCATTAAAAACCAGGAATATTTCGTATATGTACTCGCGCGCGAAATTCATTCTGGAGCACGAAGACAAGCACGGTCACCACGGCGTTCAACATGTTCGAGATGTGGAGCGCGGTGAGTTCCAAGCTGGAACACTCCGCGACCTCCTCGGGTTCGCCGCTACCCTTAACGTCACATACACCCCAGACGCCTCATACGTCTTCAGGCAGCATAAAAGGTAAAAATCGAGATCAATTCCAGTCGTTACAATTTTTATTTCCTCAATTAACTAATATTTTTTTTATTTATTTATGTAAAAAGCACCATTATTTAATTTTATTGAACATCATTTATAGAGAATCAAAATTATTTTTATGATGAAGAAAAAAAAAATGACTCCAATGCTGGGATTGTGAAACTTCGATCACAAACTGGTGCTTATATACGAATTTATATAGTATCAATGAACTCTTTCGTACGTATACTTTCACCGATAAAAAGAACAGACCATATTATATTATCGTTTAATAATAAGATATAATCTTTATACAAGGGTTTTGTGTAGCTGTTCAGAATGGTATTTTGACAATGACAACGAAGACAGCTTAATTATTGGGCTCTTGATAACATCGTCTGCGAATTAAAAAGATTCGATAGTGGAATACAATGTTTCCATTTTATAAAGAAACAAAAATACTTCAAAAAGAAATGTATTCTTTAAATGGAAATTTATTTGAGTTTGAAATTATCGTTATAAACAATTGAAGAGTTTTGTGAGTCTAGGATTAATAAAAACACTTGTTGAAATGAACATAAAATAATTACACTTGTTTGAATATGTTGTAAATCAGTGAAGAAAATATTTATAGATAATTGTTTTATTGATCTATTTGGAGAAAAGTAGGTAACGACTATTACAAAATAAACATTTAGTAATTTTGAAAAAAAGAATTCAAGTTTCTGATAAAAGAAAAAAAACTCATTTTCTTGTTCTACTTTAATATCAATTGAATGCAATCAAAATTTGATTATTTATTCATTTCTCGAGCAATAATAAAACTCATATAAGATAAATGATAAAAGTAGAAATTTCCTGGAAAAAAATTACAAAAATATGCCATAGGCGATGCTTCTGGCTAATGAAAATGTATTTTTTATAGCTACACATTGAGTGTATGATATATATTTTGCATGGTAACGGAGGGTTTCGTCATCAGACTAGCTCGTTTGCTCGTGCTTATATCAGAGAAAAGTCGTATGCGTTTTGCAAGTCAGCTACTTTCGAATGCCATTTTGGCAGCCTCGAAGCTGTTGGAGCTAGCCCTCAAACCATAAGAGACTTGTTTATATATCTCACTATCATAAAAATCGCAATAAAAAAAGAATAATAAAGTTAACATAAAAAAAAATATCATTTTTATGCAAATACAAGAATAATCTAGGACGGTTTATTTGTTTTCCCCTTTTTACTATTATCAAATATTGAGCTAATTAATTCTCTATTTCAATTAAGACTAATTAAATGATAATTTTTCCAATTTTCCCAATTGACATATAGAAAATATTACCGGCTACTATTCTCATTAGATATCTTTTACTAACCTCTATTTATTTAGTTCAATAAAGTTAAAAACAATTTAACGAATTGGAGCAATTTAGATTCGAAAGATGCTCTAAATATTTTTGATTTTTTTGTAAGACTTATTTTATTCGGAAATTAATAAAAAAAAAATTGAACCATATCATCTAAAGTCGTCTTATGAATATAAATTCAGTACAATGACATCTTCAATACCTGTCATGAATGAATGGATTTTTAAAATATAGGGTAGATGTATCGTTTGTAGATACTTCAAGGATTTCAGTGATATACACTAGAGTATGACTTGAAATTAGCCCTCCAAGTATTGTTGATCAATTTTTTATTCCCTTGTCTCAAGACTTCAAAAAAAATAAATCCATCAATAATGTCATTATCACACCAACTTTATTTCAATCACATTATAATAAATAAAAAATTATTTCATACTTTTAATGATGAAGGAAAAAATGATTCAAACTACTCTCAAATTGATAAGGAACTTGAAAAAACAAAAATCTATTTTTTGATTAAACCTAAACATAGTAGGGTCACCCACCCTATTGAATTTGTTATCAACATGAATTTACATTAGAATAATTACTCATTAATTATTCTGAGCTTTTTATTTCTAGTTCAATATAACGAATATATATATTTAACATTTTTTTTTGTCAAATAAATAAGCATAAAAAACTTTTTTTAAAGCACTTTATAAATGCTTAATTCCGCTTAATATCCCATCATGTCCCTGGTTCCTTTTTTCTGTGAAACTTTCAAAGCGTTGGTGTGGTGTGACATTTCGCAGAACGCTTCATCGTTCACCAGTATTTACCCAAGAGAAGTTTGGCACTGAAAAGGGTGTAATGAAAGCAGGTGACGAAGAAATGAGAAGAGATGTACATGAATGTAAAGCCAAAGAGCCGCGAAGGCATAGGGAAGAAAAGAGAGGCAAATATGACGTTAAAAAGAGGGGTTTGATAAGACTGTATATGAAGTATATAAGGGAAGAAGTGCAGTGAGGGGTTGAGAAGAGCAAGAAAGAGAAACATAGGCGTAGGTTACATTGGATCGATAGTTACGGCTGTGCAACTGTGAGGTTTATGTCGTCGAGACATTCAATACATTCGCACGTGCACTCTTTGTGCATCGTCTGAAACGCGCGGTTCTGAAAGAAAAAAGTTACGGCCCAGTCGCTCGATTGGCCGACATGGAAACAGCTCCACTAGACCCTCTCTTCAGTTCTTTTTCTCTCTCTTCTTCTCCTCGTTCTCTTCTCTTACAACCTACCTACCTACTTTTGCCACGAGAGTATAGAAGTAAAGCCCTTCTCTCTTTCTCTCATAGTACTAGCGAAAAATCTGCCTCCACTGAAAGCTCTCACGTTTTTTTTTTTTTTTCAATAATATACTTCGAGCTTTTTTTGCAAAAAAAAATTTTAGGTTGTTTATAAAGGATTTTCTTTTTAGACTTTTTTAAACTTTTTATATCCCACGAACTCTTTTGATTTTTACTAAAAATATTTTTAAAATTTTTTTATACAGCTTTCCCACCTGCCATCCATCTAGTTACGTCTTAAATTAAAATGCTTTTACACTTTTAAAACCAACGTTCAAAATCAGAGGCTTTTTTTTCTTTTAATACAGTTTTGGAGTATAGATTTTTAGATGAATTAAAAGTAATAAAGTATATTGGGTGAAATTATATTGATATGAATGTTAGATAGATTTGAAAACTTAGGGGAATGCAAGCGAGAAGAGGGAGTGGCTGCAAGGGGGAAAACACTCATGGGAATACGTAGTTGACGACGTTGTCTTGAGTATCGATTGAACATTGTGTTATAGCCTAACTCGCCCACACACCATCAGGCTCACAACATTAGTAAAGACTCTACGTGATACTATGATAGACGAGAAGTGGAAACTCGTGTGGAAATTCGTTCATTGCATTGTTTCATATTCGAAACTGTTATGAAACTTTTGCTTTTAACAGTATAATGAAAAAAGATATGTGATTTTTGTATCTTTACATTCATCATTTTTAACTTGATTCTCAGCTGTGTAAATAGAAACTTGCAATTAAGGAAAAAAAGCACGCGAGAAATATACTCTTTTATTTCACTCCTAAACAAGACATCAACTTTTCAGATTTTTTAAAATAAACTTTTTCTTGTTAAGTATTCAATAATTTATTCAAAAGAACTATACTTTTATTAAAATATATCATGAGTATTTTATTTCTAAAAAATTGATTTATTAATCAAAATTTTTATTAAAAATTTAATGAAATAACCAATCTTTTATTGTTGAGAGAATAAAAAATTAAATTTCAATTTTTTAATTTTCCACCAAATACATCATAGAGAGTTTTATGAATAGATGAAAAAAAGTGATTTCTTTTGTGGTATTTTTTTATTTAAAAAATAGAATACAAATAACGAGAAAAGACAAAAGCTCTTTTTATTTCTCCCTTTAAAATGCCTCATTGCTTAAGAATTCTTTATTCCAATTGCTCATTTTCATCGTAGCGGCTGCTTTCTTCCCACAAATATATATCTATATATTTACACAGACATGAAATATTCTAGACGATTTGCTGCAGTATGCGTAGATACATATGCCTCATAGCTTGAATGCTCCTATCCTATAGAGAAGATTCAGCACGAATCGATGCTCGTGAAAGAGATGGAAAATAAAAAATTGAAGATTGAAAAAAACTAGGAAAGCAAGCAGCTATACTTGGATAATTTTTTTTTAAAGAAAAAAGTTAGTGGGTGGACCATTTTCTAAAGTTGTAAAGATATAGATGGAGTCTGCGTGCTTGCAGATAGACGATTGTTGAGCGAATTCTTAAAGTGAGATATGTCGATATCTCGAAGGTCTTTTCAGTTTGTGAGAGACTCGTATATAGTTGAAATTCCAATTCGAAGAATTCTGAAGCCACAAAACACCTCGAGGGATTCCCGTTAGCACTACACCTCATAATACCATATGAGAGTACGATAAATATTTTACACTACTTTTCAAAATCAATTTAATATTATTTTATATCACATAATTATTATCATCAATTCATAGTAATAATAATCATATTATTCTTGAGAAATGATTCAAAAATTATACACCACAACTTCGAAGAATATTTAAGAAATTATTAACAAATAATTTTTATTAACAATTCATTTCAACAGGAACAAAAAAGTCTGCGATGAAAAGCATTTCAAATATTAGAGTTTGGTGCTAAGATGGGAGTTATAATTAATGAATAACGACTGATTCCTTTTGCAAGCTCCTACTACCCTTTTATTTCTTCAAGCTATAATAATATTTTAAATATTTTTTGTGAAATTAAAAGACCCCCCCCCCCCCCCTAAATCGTTTAAAAGCTCCGAAAAAGAGTATTGGTTTTCTTAAAATATTTAATTAGAACTAAAAAATTAATTGATGACAGCCTGAATTTTATTTCTCGATAAAAATAATATTTATTAATTACCAAGAAATAGAATGGATTATCGAAGATTTTCGTGAGAGTAGAATGGATAGTCTAATATGAAATTTCCATTGAACAGTAAAATCTGAACTGATTTGAATATTTTATAGAATAAATGATAGAGGTTTCCCCACCGTTGATGCTTGATCTATCGATTAAAAATGTAGGCCGCTAGCCTCGAGTAAGACACTCTTGGCTCATTACTACTACTGCTAATTTAGATGTGTCCATTTAGATGTATTTGCGTCAAGTCGTTAGATGCCTGCTTAGTAACGAGAGCAGTGTGCCTTCTATCATCTTCTATCTGTCTATATTTTCTTAGTCTTTCGTTCTATTTATTGTTTCTTGATAACTAACCTATCACATGTTATTACATATACCTATAAATCATCATTTGAACTATTCCGTGACTTGTCTTTCTCAAAAATTAGTTGATGCTCGTCAGCGTCAATCCAACTGTAATGAAAAACATTCTTAAACTTGGCTTGATTTAAAGCAATGTTTTTTTGGTTTAATTACAATTAGAAAAAACCCATGCATTTTTACTTGGAAAATATTTGAAGAATTATAGCTGAGTAATATGAAAATAAATCAAACAAGCGAAGAAGCTTTTAGTCTATTTTTTGTCGAATTAATGGCAAAGAATAAATTTTTATTTGTTCAGTAATATTTTTTGGGATGATTTTTTCTTTTATATTTTTCTCTGTTACTGTTTCCACATCTAGTGGAAAATTGGCGCGACGGTGGGACTTGGTGTAGTATATACAAACGAGGAGGCAGTGTCAGTGGTAACGGATCGATAGTAGTAACCGAGCAAATATAGTCAGACGGAAACTCGAGACGCCTGAGGATCTGCTTCCCGTCTGGCAACGTCGTAACTTTCAATAAAGCTCGGGATAAATAACAATACCATATAGAAATCATTTTAAACGTCAGTTCAGTATTGAAATTATTCACTGATATATCTTTTATTATTATTATCTATTCTATTTCTATTGAGTATATTACCGAAAAAGCTCTTTATTATCTTATTCATTAAATAATATTTAAAAAATTCTTTTTCCCTCTTTTCTAAAAGACAAACATTTCAATGCAAAAAATAAAATACAAATTATTTCATTTTTAACAAAAGATTTATTCAATGAAATTAAGACTTTTCTAAATGATCAGTAAAGTGATAAATTGACAAACTTGTTATCAAAGTCATTTGATATTTTAATATTTTTAATATATCAATTCAATTGAATTTATTGATGCTGTTTAAAAAATTATTTCATTGCAATTTAATGATTACATTACAAACCCTTATAATGAATCAATAACTTCTATGCAAGTGGAGTCACAAAAGGTCAAAAAGCACATGTTATACATAATTGATCCAAAGTAATAAAGAATAAAATATTAATAAAACCTGCTCTAAAGAAAATGAAGATCATAAAAATTTTTATAAAGCATAAAAGACATAATAAAAAATATGTATATATATATGACAGATGATTTCCACATGCGAAAACGTAAAGAACTTGAAAATATTTTCGAGACTGCATCAAATTCTTTGCAGACAATTATCATCCTACCCATTTTTCTCCGTTTCATTCTCAAATCTAGCAAGCCTTAGGCACTGTAATTATGACATATTATTTTCTTGGATAAAATTCACCAAATAGAGTGGTATTAATTAGCTGGCAAAATAGAGTGAAACGTAATTTTACTGGCAGCTGTCATTTTATATAGCTGTGATTAATGAATTTGTCTTGATTACAATTTTCTTCATGATTAATTATTATTCTTGCATAATCAATTAGTTTCTCTTTATTTTAGTCATTTAATACTTTTTCATTAACATTTTGATGAACCTCGTTGAATTAACAAACTTTACTATTTATTGTTCAATAAACTTTCCTCAACCTACACCAGTTATTTTCAGCAATTAATCCTCTATTACATTAATTTCTACTAAAAAACAATATTAATCACTTGTGGATTAAAAGAGATACTGCTTAAATAAACTAATGATCAACTACAAAATCAACGAAAGAATGAGAGAGAAACATTCAATAAAACATAAAGTTGATGTTGGAAGAAATTATTTATGATCAATTGACAAATACATTAATTTATTAAGTATTCTCAAACATAGTCTATGGAGATAAATAAATAAAATGTCACATTTGGCCTACGATGACTCACATTACCATATGGCCTTAGTAAAGTTTATACGGTGCATCAGACAGGTATCATATAAGTATAAATCGACCAAGTGCTCACAATACCATGATAAGCTCATGGAAAAAAAAATATCAACAAAATATTATTTATTTCCTAAATGATTATCACGATTTTTCATTTATCAAAGCTTGAAACTACAGTATTTTTGACATTGAAAACCCCCTGGGTATTATATAAAAATGATGTTTGATCATAAAAAGTATGGATATGTGTATTTAAGAACAAAAATATCACATGAGATTACTTTTGGCGTTCTCGCATCCGGGCGAAAGTCGTTTCAAGAAGCAGCAGCAGCAGTAGCAGCAGCAAAGAGCAATAGAAGAAAAAAAAGAAAGTTATATGTTGGCGCACTGCAAAGTTGCGCTCACCCAAAGAGTGTAGAGAACTGTGTGCTGCCAAGGCGTAAAGACTTGTTGGAAGATAGAGAGAGTAGGAGAAAGAAAAGAACGATAGGCCAGACACGTAGTCGCAAGGGAACCGTATGTTACGCAATCATTTGCGGTGCTCAAGCAACGATGCCTTATTGTGGAGGTGCATGCGCGGCATTTCCAAACTCCCTGTTGTATATATGGATATATATGGAGATATATATATATATATACATTTTATTGTTGGATATATGTACACATGATGCGTTTTTCAGTATTTTTTCATTGCCCTTACAAACATTAATGAGTAATTTTCTCGTTGATCATATGTTGTAGATAATTATTATTACGCCATACATCAATCATTTGACCCTTGAAAAGTGAAAATCGTATCTTTTCATCTTTTTTTCCTTTTTTTCCATGTCGTTATATACGTCGCGGTTAACTCATGCGCACTAAACTATAGAAGGACAAATCGTGGTTCATTGAAACATTGAAAAAAAATATTTCTTTGTTTAGATATATTACAACGTTAATAACGAAAAAAAAACCCATTACATCGATCGTTAATTTACCTTTTTTTTTATAATCAAAAAGAGTCCTAAAAAATTGGCATACTTTTATGCATAAAAAAAAATTTTTTTTAATATTTGAAAAATTATTGAAATATAAAAAAAAATTATCTTTACAGTTGTCTGTAAATAATGAAATAATTTTACAATTATATGAGAGGAAAATATGAGATGGTTTTATTCTAAAGTTGAATTAGTGATAAATTAAATAAATACTGGTTTTAAAGCATAAAATAACTTCTGATTTATATACCGGAAAAGTACAAATAAAAACAGAATAAACTAGTGTTGCACACTATAGGAATAATAGTTTTACTGCAGGCACTACCTTAGCCCCATTATTTTTTTTATTTTATATTCTCGATATAAGTTAAGATAAATATACTCGATATAATCCGATAAATAATTTTTTTCAAGTATTTCTAATTGAAATGTTTTATAAATTCATTATATTGATAATAATAAAATTTTATAATCTTAAAATATGTAAAAAAAAAACAACAAAACGAAATATGTATAAGCGAGAAAGAGAAAGAGTCACGTACTTAGAAACTACAGAATATAACTTGAAAGATTGCATAAGATCCTGACTTACGTTGAATCGCTTTTACAAAGTCTAAACAATTGTTATCTATTACTCTCTTTAATAACGTGAAAAAAAAAGCATTTAAACTAAAAATAAAACATCAGCCATAAAAACTGTTAATGAATGATCAAATGAATTTATTTAATTATCAATTTATTTAATAGAAAATTCATAAAACGGAGCGATAAAATTAAAATTAACATTAAATGAAGTGTAATATTAAATGGAAATTTATTCCCAATGTAGATGAAAAAAAAAAATGTTTTAATCGTGTATCATTTGAAATAAATTTATTCCACGTTAATTAATTGAATAGAAATGTTGTTATGAATAGAAAAAAAAAACTCAAAGGTTTATAGTAATTTTTGCTCAGCTGTGTTACATACACAAAACAGAATATGAATCTATTTTATAGGCAGCCCTCAGAATGGCATTCGCGCGCTGGTCTTTGAAATATAGATAGATGCAAGCAGGCATGCTGATGTTATGATAACGCGTACATTCAGTGGTTCTCTATTCTTGTCTATGAATCAAGGAGGTCTACGACAACACACCATATGTTTATTTTTATTTTCTCACACTACTACTTATCCTTTCTAAAATAATCTAGCCTTTCATCGAGTTTGTTTCGATACTCTACTATTAAATATCTGTGAATGTACACAAATCTTGTAATTCATTCATAATTTTATTTCAATACACCTACAAAGTTTATTACAATTTAATTCTACCATTAGCTATCTGTTCTTTATGAGCCAACAGTCAATACATTATTATTATCAATGCTATCATAATTATTCTGACGATAAATGTATGAAATAAAAATTAAAGAATATTAAAAAATATAAAAAGTGATATTGATATTATGAATATTGATATTTTTATAATAAATGGAATAATATATAAATAAATAAAATGGTTGAATAAATTGATGAAATAACTTTAGATCGATAAAATGATTGGTCGTTGCACTTGGCTGTCGATTGTCGATATCCGCCTGGTCTATTCTATTCTTTACTCTTTTTATCATTCTTTCTCTCTTAATCTTTCTATTCTACAGTATCACTAGTGTACACTCGATATGGGTGTCTCACAGCTCGTACATAATACGATTTATGACGGACACACGCACAGAAAAACGAGGGAAGCACACGATGTGAATAAGTGCATGATCTAGAAATATAAGCATCTCTTAGGGTGAATCTCTTTTTATAATAAAATATTTTTAATACTTTTTTTTTATTATTTTCTATTTCAACATTCAATGTATTGCATAACTATTTTATCAAAACTTTATTGTTTTATCAATAAGCAATTATTTTTTATCAATCGAAAAAAAAAAATTAGTTTTCTTAAATAATTAATATTGTGTAAATTTAATGCGACGGAATTTTTTATAACAAGGTTTATTTAACCGATTGAATTTTTTTTGTTTCAGGTAAGAATCTTGTGCAATCTTTATATGAACAAATGAGGAGAAAGAGAGAGAGAAAGATTGATGTTCTAAGGTGATAAAAAGAAGCATCGATGGGTGAGAAATGATAAATAAAAAAGGTTACAATGCAAAAAGAAAAAAATGATAATTAATTGATAAAAAAATTATTGTTACTCAGAATGACTTAATTCATACATAAAAAATTCGGGAAGATTATATAACAATAAAAGCATTATTACAAAGAGTCATTTTTAAGTAATAAATTTAGATGTCTGTAATAATTTATTTCAGTGCAAAAAAAAAAATGTAACTAAAATCATTATCGGAGATAAGAGCATGTCATAATACATGTGTAAAAAAGCAACCTCGATATAACGCGTACTGTCACTATATAACATTGAGAGCCACTGGCATGGCAGCCTTGGCTGAAGTTGTCGAACTCGCGACCCAGTTACACGTTCGCGCCAACACAGAGTCTCGCGTTAGTCACCCACACTTCTGCGTGGTGCATGCATCGTATGTTGATGCACACATGGAGCCTTGGTAGTTAGTATAAAAGAAGGAGAGAGATAGAAAGAAAGAGAGAGAAAGAAGCGAGAGTGAATAAGAGAGAATACAAGAAGAGTGTAAACGTACACCCACACACGCATTATGCGTCGTGTTAATGACGACGAAGCGTCAAAGTGAAAGAAAGGGAAAACAAGAGGGAAAAGAGTTATCTGTAAAATGCTGGCAAGTGTTTCCCGAGCACCAGCATTTAGATGTAACGTTCGACGATTAAAAACAAAACTGTTTCAGGACAAAGAGAAATGCGAAAAATTAAAAGTTTTTTTGCTCAACTTAAATTTTTCCGTATTTTTTATGGTTTAATTTTTTTTTTTCTTCATATAACATATTTTAATAAACTGCTTTTTACTGAATGTGGTAAATGAAATACTCTCATGTCGTTTAAATTAATAATAGTTAATAAAAAATGATTACTGTTATATTAAAATTTTTATCAAATTAAAAAAAAAATAAATACCAATCATTTTTTTTTGTTATAAATCGAGTTGAAAAAAAGTTTTTTTATTGAATATTAAGAGTTCAATGATCAACTTAATTAATAGAAATTACATTTTCAAAATTGTTATGGAATATTTGAATTTTTTTAAAGGAAATTAATTAAGACATCATTCAAAGAAAGAAATAAGATGATATATTTATAAGTGAAAATATTTTAAAGTGACTGAAGACTATAATTGATCGTCTTACTTCTTATTCATTAATTATAGTAAATACATAGTAATAATAAGAATAATAATAACGAGTTATTTTAATCCAACTCCAAGACAGTGTAGTTAATATTAAGTATTACCAAAGAGGGCAAGGTGCACTGAACGTTATCGTCATTACAACTAATTCCATATCACCTCTTCGATATACTTCGTCAATAAATCTATAGAGATCGAAGTGTAAATGAATAACGAGATAGAATTTCATGTCAAATAATGAATGACGTAATGAAAATTGATCAATCCGAACTGAAAGGAAAAATAGGAAAATGTATTATTTATATATTTTCCCAGATTTTGAATGATTAAATAATCTGTCGAAAATAACGGAATATATGGTTGATAAATATAGTAAATATAGGTACAGCATATGCATATGATCTGATAAATGACTGTGAAAAAAATGCAGAAAATAGGAGAGTATTCTCGCGTTGGCGTGTAAACTACTCCAGAGAGAAGAAGGAGAAAAAGAGAGTGAGATGTGCCTATTGAACGTGTGGGTAACAACTGCAAGCACGTCATCACTATTACAATGATGATCACTGTGACATTAATGTACTCACAACTATAGTTGGGGAAGGTAAAAAAAGTAACCCACTCGGTCACTTATGAATATATAAATATTCTGTATTGTCATACGCACCCTTAATATTTCAAAATATTTTTAATAATGATTGAATTGTTTTTATTACTTATCTAACGAAAAAATTATTTAATAAATAATTATTCATCAGTAAAAAAAATTTTTTATATACAATATTTAAATGAAATAATTTTTTCCAATTGTGTAGAATAATTATGAAAGCAGTTTAAAAAAATTGAATAAATAGCGAAATTTTTTGATGACCCAGATTTGAATAATGAACAATATTCATTGAATGTAATTCTCTAAAAATGCGATAACATAAACAAAAACTGACAAAATGAAAAGAAAAAAATATTCATATTTAAAATTTAAGTTATATTATGTAACGAGAAATGGATGATAATTTTTTTCTAACTGTTTCATAATAATATCAACAAAACTAATCACACCAATGCGAGATAAAATATTCAAAAAACATTGTAAAAATAAATACGATATGTACGAAATTGTCTATCATTATTTTAATATTTTTTTAAAATTGCAAAAAAGAAAAACAATAATAATAATAAAATTAGGAAATTTTTTTCCTTCCAACATAAAAAGTAAAGCTCAAGATTTATTTATCTACTTGAGGATAAAGCGCAATTTTTTTAGCTTTAAATTCCGCAAAGCTGTTTAATGTTATCGTTGAAATTTCCTTTTTAATTTGGCAGTGAAGCCAAAGCCACACGCATCTCACTAGGGGCATCGTGCCAAACGGCATAAACGGTCGAAGAAACTCGAGATTGCGGGTAACAATCGTATCTGTATGCAGTCAAGTCTACGATGACCGAGTGACGCGAAAAAGCCTCGTAAGAGAGTCTTTACCGTATACCAAACACGTTACGAATGCGTAATCACGAAGGCTACGACGATAAAGAAAGAGAGAGAGAGAGAGAGAGAAAGAAAGAGAGTGAGAAAGAGATAAACAAGTTGAACGAGTGAGGACATCGATAAAAGGATTGGCGTTTTGCAATGGGCTAAGGTCGATCGTAGAAATGGAAAAAAATTCCTCGTCACAACTGACAGATGAAAAAGGAATTAAATCAATGTCTAAAAGAATTTTTTTATCTCACAATCTATAGTCACACACGTGAAAGTCAAGACTTAACTTGTGTGCTCAAAAATAAATAAAATATTATAGGCGAATGACATGTTTAATTTTTTTATCAAACATAAACCATTAAGATCACGTTTAAGACAACGACAATAAAACATACTCAAAATTACGCACGTCGGTGATTACACAAGAAATTTCAGTGAAAGTTTTGGTTCCACAAAACTCTCTTGTCAACTATTTTTCATACGCAATTTGTTCAATTATTTTAAATACTTTCCAATTCATTCAATTTTGGTCTCAAACTCTCTTTTAATTCATAACCAACACTTTCATTTCACTACTAGACTCTTTAATAATCTATAAAAATTATTTAATAAAAACAATTTTCATTTATCTAAAAAAAAGTGTTGAAGAAAAATTAAATGAATAAATTAGTTGAAAATTATGTTATAATTAAAATTAACTTTATTAAATTACATAGCATTGATAAATACACACGCGATGTAGAAATTTACTGTTAAAAATTACTTTGTCAATTAACGTAATTGATCTTTTAAAAAATAACACAAACACACAACTTATTTAATAACAAATGAATGATTCTATTAGTGACAATAATACGTTGACGTGATAAGAAATTAATGCTTGCAAAGTATAGAGAATCCAAAAGCTATTTTCGACCATTTCCTCGGGAAATGATATGGTTAGTGGCAATGTATTTAGTCATATATTTTTCGAAGCTTCTTCACGAGAGATGGCAGACAGGTATTTCACCGAGTCAGCGGTTTATAAAATCCCAACGACGATGCATCGTGCTATTTTCACGTCGCACCACTTTTTCGTGCATTAAAGAAAAACTCCCGGACTGTTATTAAGACCAGGCAACTATTTTTACTTTGCTGTATATATATACATGATGGTTTCGTAGAATGTTCAATCTGTCTGCAAAAGCAGAAAATTTTTTACAGTAGCTTTTCCACACTTATGAACAACCTTTTTTACTGTTTATTCATTTCATGTTATATATTTTTTTTAATTTGTTCTTCGTGTTCTTTCTCTTGTCTTCTCACAATAATATTTCAGTTTTTTGTTCGTTAATATTTGTTTTGTCACTCTCATAAATATAACACATGAGTAAAAGTAAAGAGTTGGATAACACAAATACGCGGTTAATTAAATAGAAAAATATGATAAGATCGTCTTGCAATGAAAGAGTAAATTTACTGTGAATCATAGATTATAAAGCTTTATAAATTTTATTACCATTTTCTCTTAGGTATATTTCCGTTAATAATTTCTCCTAAGGAATCCAACTATTCAAAAAATTCCTAGTTTATGTGACAAATTAAAGAAAAAATTCTTAATAACATCAAACATAAAATACTGCTTGTAATTGCATCGGATTCTTGATTAATGAAGTCTATTATTTATTTGCCTATTTATTTTTATTAAATACACCAGCATGCAATTATTATTAATAATAAATTATTATTTAACATTATTTATCAGAAATATTGATTTTGCAATGCATGAATAAATAATGGCATTCTACGAGAAACATGTTCTTAAATTTTATAACAAACATTAGTTCAGTGACCATCAGGGATTCCCCGTCCTTCATTTACGATCAAAACCGATTGCAAAATTGCATCAGCTAATTTTGAAACAGCTATTCTGTTTTCATGTTCACGACTTATTTGGGAATAAACATGCACGTCATTCACATGAATAAATAGCATGGAATTTATTGATAATTTCCAACGCCATTGTTAACAGTACTGATAATAAAAATGCAGTAAAAAACTAATAAAGATAATGAAATATATCAGTATGAGAACATTATTGAAAATTTATGAGACAATAGTTGTCCAAATATTTGTTTATCAACTTGCAAAAAAAAAAAAAAAATTAAATTAAACGATAAAAATTAATATGTAATTCTCGTCGATTCATGTGCCACACATTGCAAAACTTAATTATCATTCTGTTGGGGATCTGTCGTTTTGTTTACCGGTTTATTTCTTTTCCTCTGCCAGAAGTTACTTTTCGAACTTTCGCAATGTATTCTACGATTCTATTTATAGCGGCTTGAAGAAAAATATATAAATAAAGTCAAAAAGTTCTGTTCTTAGTTAACGAACAATAAATATTAAAATTTGTGTTTAATAAAAGAAAAATGAATAAATAACGTGACATAAATATGTTGAAGGAAAATTGATTCAACTACAACGTTGACAATAATCATTGCGCATGTCCAATCTGGTACCGCCGATAGCACGTGGTAATACACTTTACATTATCATAACATCCGCGGGAGCTTTCTAAATTTCACTGCGCGCAATTTGACATTCGGATAACGCGTCATGATCGATTGCCACAGTATGCGGGAGATTTAAAAATTCAATCAAATGTATTACGAATAAAAAGACATCAACTATTTATAATGAACAGTATCAATGCTTTATTTTTTGAAACCCATCATTTTTGCCAAAGCTTTTTTTGCTTCAGTCAAATGCAATTCCTCCGCTGATATAATCGTAAAAAATCAGTTTACGACATTTTTAAAATAAACTTAACAACGTAAATGACTTTTAAAAA
Source organism: Chelonus formosanus (assembly GCA_028641665.1). Lineage (NCBI taxonomy): Eukaryota > Metazoa > Arthropoda > Insecta > Hymenoptera > Braconidae > Chelonus > Chelonus formosanus. The sequence goes on from CM054005.1 coordinate 6,100,566, forward strand.
TATCTGCAATGACTTTTTAAAAATTTATCTCTTCAAAAAAAGCTTTCAAAGCTCTCTCAACTGAATCTTAATTTTTAAAACTTTTTCCAATAGAATATTTTGTCGGAAAGATTTTGGTAAAATCATCATACATGATATTCTATTATGATTATAATTCCATCTGTCATTGTCATATGTGAGGTTGTTTCAAGAATTGTCGCTAAAATATCCAAGTAAGCCTAGTGCAAAACATCACACGCTGACGATGTTCGGAGTGCAAGTGGCGCAAGCCGATGTGGGTCAGCCGTGAGGCGCCCGCGCGCTGGCTTTGGATGTCCGAAGCTTCACGGAAACGTCCGAGCTTCAATCACGTTGCACATCTGGGTCAGCTGCGTCTCAGCGCATGCGCCTAACAACCCGGTCGTTCACCGTTGGAGTTACTAACCTTCCGGCGACACGGCCGTCCGCCAACCCACCACGAGTCTTTCGTATTGACCGCCGGAAAAACGATGGATTTTCCCACTGAGCTAGTGCGCTTCCTCTGCAGCTTGCGCCACGTTCGTGTCTTTAATAATATGATGAGCCCTTTTACTTTTCTCTGGTAAATCGAAGGTAGCACGAACTAGCAATCAGTATTGAAACGCACTCTTGATTTCGAATCAGTTAATAATAAATATTCTAATCGCTTAATAATAATTATTATTTATACACAAACTATATTTAACGCTATTATGATTTTGTAATGAACCATCTAAAGTGTTCAGGGGTTAATAAAAATATTCTATTGACATAATAAAATACTTTTTTGTTGGATTATAAAAAAAAAAAAATTACGAACCAGTCAATTGAATTTTTAAACATTTTTTTATAAGTATAAAGAAAAAAATTTAATTTAATGAAATAATAAAATCAAAATTAATGTATTCGATTGTATTATAAAAATTATATTCTTGTTGAAAAAATGAATTTAATTTTAATTAGAATGACAAGTTTACATTTCAAAAATGTATTCTTATTAAATGGTTCGTGATACTTAAAAGTTGATTAAAGCTCTAATGAAGAATAAACGTAGCGATAAAATAGACGGTTAAATTTTCAAGTGTTAAAATCAGAATATTAGCATAAATTATATTAATAATAATGAACTATTTTGATGATAAAATAAAAAAGAGATTTTCATTTTTATTTAAAATTTGAATGTGCTTTAGAACAACTTTGTCGATCTTTTAAACGATAAAAACATAACTGATAAATTCTTCAACCCCTCAAAAAAAAAAAATATCGGTTATTAATGAGTTCAAGGGTTCTTGGAATTTTTCATTGAAACTCGAATTTATCTAATAAATTTCGAAGGTTTCGGATTATATTGTTGCAGAAAAGGTAATCTCATTAGCAACATTTTAAACATAAAAAATTTCCAGATAATTTTAATACGCAAGAAAAAAAAATGATTACAAATACAATAAGTAATTGAATACAGTAAGAACAAAAATAAATTTTTTTTGTGCCTTCAAAGCAACCTATTTAATTACAAGGCCAACTCAAAGACATTGAAGTTGATTTAGTTGCAAAAAAAGAATGGCAAAAAGATCGATCTCGATTTAACTATTCATGCGGCCCAAATCTAGTATCTCCCAATGTGCAAACTAAATGCCGGAATAGATGGTCTTGGATCTCGGCCGAAGAACTACACGATCAACTTATGTACTCTCTGCGCGCGATCGTGAACAACATGTTGCAAGTATTACCACATCAACGCGCCTAAGAAAACTGTAACGATCATTCTCGTCTTAAGAAAGTTGGCTCTCGATTGACTTAGACCTGCTGCATGCTTCTCGTTTCGATCAAACTAGCTATCATCGTCACGGACTTTGCGAAACAAATCGGTTCAGGCCTATCATCATGACCATCTTAATTTTTCTATTTTTACATTTTTGATTGCACGTCATCTTTTTGCAACATCACTATCTTCTCTATAGAAAAAAGAAACAAGCTAATGTCTAGTCGAATCTATCAATGTCTTAAGCGAAACAAAAAATACATTGTAAAAATAAATAAATGCAATAAGAATTTAAATGTAATAAGTAGGTTGTCAAACGTTGAAAAAATCGATCAAATAAATTCACACGTAATGAGTCTCTATGGCGAATATTAAACTGTTTTACAGGAATTTTTCTTTGATGGTATTTTCATTTTCTTAGAAGTTCTCTTGTCGGCTTCTTTCGATCCGGCACGACACTGCGAGTACGTCGACAATCTCGTTATCGATTGACTTACCTACTCGGATCGAAGACTCGAAGTCCTCAGGCCTGACCTACATTTGATTCGCGACTTGTGCCGACTGTTGTCTGTTTACATCGTGAGCTATGTAACATGTACACTAAATAAAATTTATTCAACATCTTTATAAAAAAAATATATATACAGGCATTCAAAAATATCTAAACATAAAACAAACAAACTATTCTTCTAAATAAAGCCGAAATATTTTCATGCCAAATTCACCTTTCAAAACAACTTTAATCCATCAAATGATTTTTTTCGAAATTATTTTAATTTTTATCTTTTAACTACGATTATTTATTACTTTTCTCAGATGAGAATTGGAAATATAAACTTTCATTACAACAACAATAATTAGTGACTATAATAAAGCCTTGAAAAGTATTCAAGAATGTTGATTGCATTTCATCATAAAATATATTAAATTATCCTTAATAGAATATTTTCGTTGAGCGAAATTTTTAACGGAATTCCCACATGTTAATTAAACATTCAAATGACAGTAGACGTTGAGAAATTGAATGATATATCGAATCTATTCCAGTAGATCCAATGTCAAACCACCGGTTTCCACGATTTTAAGATAAGTTCGATTTTCCATTGGCTTGATTGCACGCGACGTAACGTTGCAGTCTTATAGTTAAACCGCTGCTGTACAATTATTTATTTGTGGTGGTATTTATAGAGTATTACGCGGCGCGCAGGTTGGCAACCTCGTGCTGCGCGCCGATTATGCAACAAATGCGAAGGAACAACTCTCAGTGGGGCGAAAACACGAGGAGTATCAAGAATGAGACGATGAGAGTAAGAAAAAGAGAGAGAGAGGAGTTCTACGATCTCTACAAGGACGTGGTAACCGAATAGAATGGAATTAAGTGTGACAGTATGGTGGAATAAAAGTAAGTCATTCTTCAAGCATCTGATGAATGAAAACAAAATAATAAATCAATATATATTTGATATACTTCTGATATCTTTTTAATTTATGTCATTTTATTTTTCTCAATTTCATTTCTTCAATGAAACTTTTCCTCGTTTAGAAAATATAATTTATTAATTCATTCACTCAATGAATGAGTTTCAAGTCAACTGATTATAACGACGTACTGAAAGTATGATTCAATAATTACATCATTACCAAGCCGAAAAAAACGTCAGACCTAGGATGTCTGTAACCACTGGACGTAAGCTCATAACGATCTCGCGGTTAGAATGACACATACCCGATGGGTGATGCAGTTTCCTACACTTAATAGATTTCTTCTTTATCTCTTTCTCTTTTATCACCGTTATTATTTTATAATTATCTGTCTGGTGTAATGTATCAACATGGATTATCAGTAATTATCAAGATGTTCATTCAATTCCTTAGGATAAAAATAAATACAAAGCTTCTATTAATAAATATCGATTGTAAATTGAAAGAAAAAATATGACAACAATTGTAAAGCTTATCTAAACGACTTATAAATAATTATGTAAACATAAATGACAATAAAAATTTTATTTAAGAGTTATAGAAAAGAGTTTTATATATAAAAAAAAACTTTTAATTGAAGAAGAAAAGTTATTTAATTTTTTTTTATTACTATTGAATAAAAAGTTTTGATTGTTTTTTATTCAAAATAATTAAAAAAAAAAAACTAAAAATATACCACAAGTTATTGAAAACTAAATTAAAAGGAATTATTTACTGAAAAATTGTAATAAAGATGTTTTTTATCAATACCAAAAATTATTGTAATTATAAATAATTAATAAGTACATTGTTTTGATAAAGATGTGTAATAAAAATTTGAAAATGCGCGTTGAAGCATTCGGAAAGAGCCGTAGTGTGTCGGTTATTTCCGACGAGTATCACTTGACACTTGAGAGGGGAGTGTTGTCCGTTGGGAGAGAGTGGAAATGGCAGTGGCGAAAGGGTGCGGAAGCGGGGGGAGGGTGAGGCGAGGCACTCGGCCATCATCGGCGGTGGAGCACAGTTCAGTGACCCGCCACAGCGTCGGCAATGTGGTGGGGGTTCCTGACATATTGTGAGATGCCAGGCTTGCTTTGGCGATCCCCAAAAACACCTCTCTTCTCGTTGGTTCATCGTCAAAGCTCGAAAAATTTTTCATGCGCCCGTACATCGTCGTCGTCGTCGTCGTTGTGGTGCTGGAGGCCGTGTGTGTTAGAGGTGGTATCGACATCATCAGTGCGAGGTGTGACAAACCGATTGACATTAAAAAACGAATGATAATTCTTTGGGTGTACAACCCGGAAATCGCGTCGCGACGACGTCGTCCGTTGATCGACGATTACGGGATTCAGAATAAATTATTTAATAATTATGTTGAGTAGACTTGTAAAGAAAAACATTCGAAATAATAATAACAATTGATGAAAGAAAACAGGAGGAAGAGAACACATAAGAGATTACAAATTATTTACCTAATTTGTGCTTTAAAATTCAATCATTGCCTTTTTATAATGAATTTTTATTATTATCATTGTTGATTGATATTATAATTACTATTATTATTGGGATTGTTAATATAACTAATTGTTATCTCTTCTTCGTTTTCACTTCCTCTTGTTCTTTTCGATTTCGGTACAAGTGTGCTGGCAAGCTGACTTCTCTGTCTTCGGATTGTTTTTTTCTGTTTCTCAATTACATACTTTAGATTTGTGAACTATAAGAATGTATTGTGTGATTTCTTTGGACACTTAGTGGCTAATATTCTCCTAGTACTGTGTCCTCGTATAAAACAAAATGAAATAAAAGAAGGGAGGGTATAAGTTGGATGTGTATGCGTTTGTGTATATGTGTGTATGTAGGGGAAGAGGAGAGTAGGAAAGAAGGATACAGGAAGAGATGTCGTGTGTCCATGTGTATATTCATGATCGACCAAAGTATATATATGTATATATAAATACGTGATAGAGTGTATAAGCGTGCGGGAGTTTGAAAGTGCCGATTTCAAACTCTCTTAGCAAGTTCATGGATTTTTTGACAACTTTAAATATTCGTTAATTCCTATTAATTTTCGTCATAAAGACTTTTAATACAAAAAAAAGTATCATGTTAATAAATTCATTCAACTGATGTTATTATTATTAAACAGTACGAAAGAAAAAAATGTTAAAAACACCACGAGTTCATTAACTTCTTCATAATCAAGTTCGAAAAGTGACGAGTAAACATGTGGAATGTCGACAGAACAATAAGAAATGAACACGTGAACATATTTACAACGCGTTAATTTAACTATTATCGTAAAGTTCAAAAAGACCTTACGTTAAGTTAAATAAAGTAAAAAAGAATCATTGTGTATTCAATTAGTGATGAAGAATACATTTTTTCTGCCATAACATTTCTTTTTTATTATGATAGACATAGTTTGAGTGATGAAAAAAAAAAGTTTGGTATCTACATACATACATATGTTGATTGTAAAGTGTGAGAAGAATTTTTAAAATAAAAATGATGTAATTTTCTATTTAGGACAAATTTTATGTAAAATCATTGTTGGTAAAGTAATCAAAATAGTCTTCGATAAAAAATAAATCAGCCTTATTAAAGTACTTCAAAGATAAATGAAATAAAATGAATATTAGTGAAGAAGAATTTTGTTTAAAAAACACATCATTTTTTCTCATCTGAAGATTGACTTCAAGAGCTTACTGATATATAAATTGATATGGTTTGATTGTTAATGGATAAATAATGTTGATTATCAAGATGAAATATTTCGATAATTAATGAATAACTAAGGCTGATTACAAAACAATAATCATTAAAATAAAATTCAACGTAATTTTGGAAGAAAATGGTATCTGCAGTTGCAGGCATCGTAATATGATATAAGATAACACGAGAAGATGCTTATATGTTGAGTGACTGTACTTTGGGTTCATCGTTCTCAGTTATGTAATGTTTGACTATGTGGTGCAAGCGCCTCGACGCTACTAAGAGCGGCGCTGTCCAAATGAGCGGCAAAAAAAGATATCAAAGTAAATTGCATTGTCTTAAATCATCTGATAATTAAAATCATTCCCAATTACCCTAATTCTAATTAATATTTTTAAAAAATTTACTCTTGAAAAATAATAAAAAGAAAAACAACTATTTTTATTCAAAACAATTTAATGTAAATAAAAGATTGTTTCCATTAAGAAATATATTGCGGGGAAAAAACATAAAATACGAACTTTAATGCTTGAGATTATTTCTCAAAGTTAAATTTACGTGTGAAGTAAAAAATAAATAGTCGTTGCATGGAAGTAAGAAAGAGTCGTGCGCGAATGCAACGACATCGTGATAAAGCACAGTGTAAATGGAGGGAAATTTATCGGTGTTTGAAACGTCGACCTGGGGCGCCGACAGCACGAGTCCTCAGCCTCCAGAGGCGAGAACACGATCGCCGATTCAAACGAGTGGATCTTCAAGTAACGACGTGTTAGATGACCGTAGAGTCCAGGCAAATTCTATTCGAGGTAGATTTTATTATCGACAATTCAATCTTTCACTTAAAAAAAACAAAAACGTGCTATAAAGAAAAAATAGTTTTTAGTTTAATATAATTATTTAAAAAACGAGTACTATAAACATGTCATTTATTTAAATAATTGCCGACAATAAATTCGCACGACTTTGCACTCACGCAAGTACATAAGTATGTAAATGTGTAAGTTACGACGTAAAAATGGTTGCGTAATCGATAGTCACTTGATGTATTATCGTATCAGTTCTCTACATGAACGCACTTCATCTGATGTCATTGATAAAGCCGTTTGAATATGTATTCCAAGCAGAAATGATAAAGAATATAATGAGTAATACATTTTTTATTTAATCCAGAAAATTTTCTGCTTATGCAGAAAAACGAAGTGAATAAAATCTCTTGAATTATTAAATTACATGATTATGAAAGAGTCTAAGATAAATATAAATAATGAATACTTTTATTTATTGCTAAATTAAAGCTGATTTTAATATTTATTTTTTTCTTGAATTATTACAGCCCAGATAGAGATAATCCCCTGCAAGGTTTGCGGAGACAAAAGCAGTGGCGTTCACTATGGTGTAATCACATGCGAGGGTTGCAAAGGCTTTTTCAGAAGATCTCAATCATCTGTTGTCAACTATCAGTGTCCAAGGAACAAAAATTGTGTGGTAGATCGCGTTAATCGAAATCGGTGTCAATATTGCCGGCTTCAAAAGTGCCTACGACTTGGGATGTCCAGAGATGGTAAGTAATGATAATTTAATTTATATCGTTAATGTTCAAATTCTAATTCTCTCACGACATTAATAATAATCGAAACTCTATCTTCTAAATTTAACCCTTCTTAACAGAAAAAATAATCCTTCGCGATCTTTAAATTAAACTGAAGCCTATTTTCTCTTAGTGTTTTTCTATTTTCTGATATTTTTACAACTTTTCCAAGACCTAAAAATACTTTGAAAAAATACTCTGTTTTTCGAATAAGTCTCAATACTAGAATATTACTACGTAGAAAAATTTCCAAGTTTAAACATTATTAGGGCATTAAACATAAAAGAATATTGGAAGAAACTTGACAAAGATTATTACAAAAATATAAACTCGAGAGAGAGAAAGTAAGAGTGTTTAAAGTAGTTTAAACTTTACATTATAAAACCAATTATTGACTAAGACTGATGCTGAAAAGACATATACAATACGTGCGTTTGCTATACGCGTTTGTTGCCGGGGTGTACGACCCCTTATCAACGTTTTCTTCGTCTCGCCCCCTGTAAAACACAAGCTAACTTATCGTAACTAGTGTGTACGACAATATATTCTCGCAGCTTCATGTACAAGCACTACTGTAAATACAATAACACAAGCGTGAGGAAAGAATAGCCTGAGGCAATAGAAATGAAGAAAATGCAATCAATATTTTTTAACATAGTACGTATGTGAAATAAAATTACGTCAATCATCACTTAATTTTTATCAGATTTAATTATAAATAGAGACTTGGGTTTACCACTTCCTGCTCTCAAACCACGAAATGCTGACAAAATTTTTGACAGAGAAGTTGAAGAAAACCGCCACTTGATAATCTTAAAATTCAAATAGTTTTGTGGTTTTTTTTTCACATCAACATTTTATCATGTTCTAAAATTTTTCAAAAAAATCTTTTTGTTTCTTTTCCTCATACTTGTATAGTCACGCCTTTTTCCTGACTTAATTCAACAGCCGTCACGCGATGTAACGGTAAAAATTCGGGAGACACTATGTAGTGTCCAAAAGAATATGTATAACGGTGAATGCTACATGGGAAAAGAAAGGAAAAAATAACGGTTCAATCGAATAAAAATTTATGTATGAGGATAAATAAAGAAAGTAATGTATAGGAAAAAGATAAAAACGGCTAAAAAAAAAGAGAGGAAGAAAGAAAAGAAATCAATGACTCGGTGAATAATTGTGGCCACACGAAACGATGACAACACGCATTGTCTTTAGAACACAGAAAACGCACGTGTCACAGTCATTAAATGTACCCGCGAGGAAAGGTGAAACGTTGACATTTGTACGTTCAAGAGAAACAATAGAGACACTCTGACTGTTTGCTCTCTTCTCATAGCTATGATCGTAGTTTGTGCCAAGCATATAGTTATAAATGGCAGTTCAATAGAAACTGAGAGATGAACAGAAATGCCCTAGATCTGTCTTGTCGAGAAATTTATCATAAAAATTTCCTTCAATGTTATTTCAAAATTGATGGATAAATATTTCATGTCAAAATTGTCATAAAATTAACAATAAATGAATATTTAAAACTTCTTTCACTTGAGCAATAGAGTATTTTATTATACGGTAAAGTCTTCATAACAAAGTTGGTATGGGATTCTAAATTAGAAGAATGACTATTTTATAAAAATACTATTATCATTGCCGAAATCGGCTGATTGTTGATCTCCCCCTGTTGACTATTTTATCAAAGACCATATTAATGAAAAGACTACTCTAGTAGCTAACAATGAAATGTCTATTTACATTTTATATTAAATCAAAAATTTATTGCTGTTTAAAAAAAATCCCATAATTCAATTCTTCGTAACAAAAAAGAAAATTTCAATTCATCAATTGTAATTTGTTTTACATAAGAAAAATATGTGTTTTAGAACTATGGAATAATTTATTACATCACAGCTAGATTTTAAGCTGTGGATAATAGAGTTCGTTGCCCTCTAACAATAACTGTAGAATTATCTAAAGGCCCTTAAAAAATTGTTAGAATCTAACGGTGTGTCATTCCTCTTCATCCGTAACCAAAAAAAAATTTTTCATTGAGCTGTAGTGTTTTCGGGGAAACTGCTTTGTCAATGGTGCTGTTACGTAGGGGCGTGTTTTCCATGACCACCATACCTTTGTCTCTCTCACTAGTTTAGACAGTCAGTTTAATTCTGATCTCAGTAGCATCCATATCAATTATACTACTAATCGTGTGTCTAAGTTACTGAGTAAAGTTCATTGACGAGGTAATCACTGTAATAACTATTTCAAAATAAAACAGATGTCTTCAAACACTTATGGAGACATACACTGAACTTTTGGGATCGTTTCATTGAAGAGTTGCCACCTATTGGAAAATTTGTAAAACTTTTAATATATAATCTACCACGTTATTCATTGGCAGTGTCTTTTTCATTTTCATTAGTGCAATTAGTTAAGCAGTATTTTTTTGATAGATTAGGAAAATGGAAACAAAAAATAATACTGAAATAATTAGTGAAAAAATTTGTGCAAATGATTCAAGTGTAATGATGCAAGCTTCTTTAATAGCATTGCTATGTATTCTTTTTATCCTTCATCTGATTGTTATTGGTAATATTCATATTTGTTTCCTAACTACTAGTGTAATTATGAACGTAATTATTACTAATAATAATAACATTATGTATTAAAGTTAAAAATGTAGAAACGTTCATACATTACACATTTAAAATATTTATCAATAAAACATTTAGATATAATTAATGTAATTAATATAAATATAATAAAAAATGAAAAAGATTCTAAATGGGATTATTTATGGATTATTTGTATGAAGAAAATTATTCTTTGCCCCATAAATTCAACATAAGACTGAATGAAAGTTTTATACACTAATTTGAACAATGCTCCAGCGTAGAACTGCAGCATAGAGAAAATCGATACTCTATTAGTTCCTTTGTGTACACAGTCCCAAAATCGGCGTGAAAATTTGAAAAAAGAAATCCTATTCTTTGTTGGCCCTTTAAACTCAGTATAATATTATTCTGTAACACGAACCCGAACTAAATGTATATTAAATCTGTTTAGTAGTAAGAAAAAAAGTCATTGACATTCGAAAATATCAAGAGATAAATTTTATCGATTAATATTCCCACTATGATCATTAACATTCCCTAAAGGAAGCTTTTGACGTGTGTATAATTAGTCTCCAGAGGGGAATATCAAACTCTGAAGTAGTGTTGTAATGATTACAAGTTTCAGATTCCCTCGAAACATTAAAATAATAAATTTAATTTACATACATAAATGAAAACAATCAAACAGTCATTAATATATTCGCATCAATTTCAATAATGTACCAAAGATATTTGTGTACAACAAAGAAAAAGTAATAATTGAAATGACGATGGCTTGGAAAAACGTATTTTCATGACTTTATAAATAAACATGGACGACATGAGTATCGATAAAGGGTCTAAAGCCTAAATATAGTTGAGAAAATGCATCTCGAGGCAGTGTGTTCTTCCTGATGGTTTCTCTCTCCTTGTATGTTTATGTCTCTTCTTTTTTCCGCGGTCGATCACCCCTCATACCTATATACCATTCTCTCTCACTTTTCTCATTTCCCCATCGCTTCTATTCTTCTTTGTCACGCTTATTTTATCTCTCCCACTATCCCATTTCCAATCCTCAATGTTTCACACCCCTCAAACTTACGCTTAGACTGCGTTACAGCTGGCCTGACGTCATATAGATGTTGTGCTTGTCTTTCATTTCTCTCTCATTCTCACTCCCTAACACACTCACATTTTAGTCACGCACACATTCTTTTATAGCAGAATAAATATACTCACATAAGTCTTTCTTCTGTAGGGGCTGACTATAGCGGTTCCTGCGCTAACCCATGACGTATGTCTCTCCCTCATTATGACGTCAGCCGTTAAACCACGTTGCTTCCGCGTTCCCTCAACACGCACGCGTACTGAACTTCTTCCCCTCTTTGGGCAATTGCTGTAGGGAAACAACTTCTATTAAAAATACTGAGCTTGCAACAATGATTTTTTTACGATTTATTTTTTATTTCACACCATTTGGGCTTTATTTTGAAAGAAAATGAAAAAAAAAAGTTGTCACTAGAATAACTAGAATAGAAATATTATAAAAAAAAGAATTTTTCATTGTTGAAATAGGAATTTCAAATAATTTTTTCTCTAATAAAAATTCTTTAAATAAAATATATGTATGTTTTTGAAAATATTTATCATAGCATGCTTCTTTACCGGAGAAAAATAATTTATTATTTTATCAACCTAAATATGATTTTATATATTAATTCATTATTTTTGTAAAGAAATGATCGGAATAGACATTTTGAAATAATATCAATTTAAACGTTTCATTAAATTATTTTGACGTAATTTAGAAAGCGTAAATGGTTTATTTTGCTCCAATTTTCATAAACTCTATTGATATAATTTGATTAAGATTTTATTTGAGATTAATTGATATCGACTCTTAAAAAGCAATTGAATAATTTAGCATTATGCTACTTTTAATTAATTTTTTGTCCTATGAGTGAAAAAATTAAAAAATACTTAAATACTATTACATTCACATTACGTTATAAATAATCATACTTTATTGATGATAAATTAATTGTACCTAATAATAATTAATAAATGTGTTATAATAATATTCAATTCGATGAAAGTAAATTAAAAGGGTTGACAGCAGACGAATTATTGTAAATGTGTCATTAAATGAACAATAAAGATAAATAAAAGAATAATAGAAAGTTAATTATGATTACGTAATTGACAGATGAAGGGTTATTGCGTATATATATATAGTGTTCAAAGATACTTGAAGCACACTAGGGAGCCTTTTTTTACCCCCATAGCTGTAAGTGGTACTTTAGACTCAATGACAGTAGGTGTGGGAGAGAACGCGAAACGTGTAAGAGCTCTCAGTAAGAGAATTAAATTCAAGTTGAAGATAAGGATCCTAAAAATATTAATTAATCGAAAAATATATACAGAACAATAAATGATACTTAAGAAGATTCGCAGAGAGTTAGATACAACACTGAAAATCCGAGCGTTTAGCAATTAAACACTTATAGTGTTTACAATTTTAAATATCATAAACAACCTATAGCAATTTTGCAGACGACTTTTAAACGTTTCCTGCCGTTTACCAAAATGCTATAGTTTGTTTATGGTGTTCAACATTGTAAACACTTAGGTGTTCAACCATTAAACACTTTAAGTGATTCATTGCTAAACACTTAAATTGTTCCGAATTTGCAGTGATGTGATCGTAATGATCAGAAAAATTTTATAAAATTATCTATAAATACAAGATTTAAACAATCAAACGAATGAAAATTTAAACTCCATTTTGTTTAGGTTGTTTCATTACGTCATTGATTTTTCTATTAAGTTTACCCCAGGGCGTAGTAGCTTTGTAATGATGTCTCATACTACTAAATTGTGCTTTATTCCAGACGTTTTGTTTCCAATAACAATCGATCTGTGTCTGATTTTTCCGCTTTATGTTATTTTTTTTAATTCTTTGTTTTATGATGAGAAACATTTTCACCATCATTACTGTTTGTCTTTTTTTTTTTTTTAAATATTAAATATTTTTTAAAATGATATTTTGAAAAATGAACATAAAGTAAAATTAATAAAAAAAATAAATAATAAAAAAAAAACAAAACAGAACGAGAGCTAAACATGAAATTTTCCCTATATTTTCTTCAAGATTCAAAGTCTCGAATATTCTTTACTCTCAATCAAACTAGTACTCCTTTGTTATGACTAATTGCACTCTATTTTCTTAGGTATGATACCACCCTTTATTATCCTACCATTTGTCCAACTATAAAATCAATAAAATAAAAAACTACTGATCGTTAAAATAATTTATTCCACGTTTTCAAGATCTTCCATCACTTTGAAGCTTCTTTACAATTAAATTGACTTACTAATCAAGTTGATTTTTTTCACAACCATACTTAGAGACATCTAAGATTTATTTTATGAATAAAAATAATTTTTAAAAATTTTTATATTAAAATAATTAAATTATTTTGTTTTCAGCCGTTAAATTTGGGCGTATGTCAAAAAAACAAAGGGAAAAAGTCGAAGACGAAGTGCGATTCCACAGGGCGCAAATGAGAGCAGCTTCTGAAACAGCACCAGATAGCAGTGTTTTTGAACATCAAACCCCAAGCAGCTCGGATCAACATCACTCCTATAACGGCGGGTCAGTATTTTTTAAGTTTACTGAATATACTTTTGTTTCACTTTCAGTTAAATCAACATTCAGAAAAGAAAGTTTTAAAAACTATTTTAAACATTTTTCTAAAATATCTGCTCCAATTTAATATAAATGAAATTTAAATATCAAGATGATGCTTAAAAGAAGAATAAGTCAAGGTTCATATTTTATTTTAACTTTATCGAGTCAAATAATAACTTGAATAATGTAAGATTAATTTTTAAAAATTCAAAAGTAAAATAGAATGGATGAATGAAATGAATATTAAGAAAATAATTTCCAAATGTAATTTAAAAAGGTAGACTATTTTAACTATATTTTGGTCAGTTATTTGTATAAAAAAATTATTTTCAATCAATCACATTGACTTATTCAACTTTTCTGCATCAATATAGATACTTTAAATCGCCCTGACCATAAATCACTTTACTAAATTCAAGTCAAAGGTAAAAATACAGCCGAAGTCGTCGGCTTTAGAAGATAAACAATAAAAATGATCTGATCAACGATGTATTAAAGGCGTAGCGGCTATTCCTATCCCGTCACACCCTCGCCAATCCTTTGTGCAGTGAAAGAATGACATCATAACATCAGTGTTTCTCATTGAATGATTTACCTGAATCATTCTAACCTCGCAATCAAGCTTATTCTCATAATTTTTTAGTTGAATTTTCAAAGCTAACTTTCTTGCATCAATTAATAAATACCTTAGTACCTCAATATTTTATCATTCACTTATCATCGCTATTCAGCTTCTTATAATATGTAACAAGTCACCTTATCGACAGTTTCATCAGAGGACTCGAAACCAAGAGACGCCTCTCATATAGGACAAATTTCATAATTTCAACAATACGATAAACCAAGATAAGCCTACTTAAGGTTCTATTTATATAATAAAGATGAATAAATGCACGATTCTTTTTAATTTGTACGGCTTTTTTCTGCCAAACGATTCTTCAGCTACACGTACGGTGGCAGTGAATACGCATCTCCAGGCCCAGGGACAGGAGGCTCCGGATACTATAATCATCAAGCAATCACGAATTACGAACTGAGTGCAGATTACGTCGATAGTACGACTGCCTACGATCCAAGACCAACCCAAAATCAAGTGGACCCAGTTGCTCCAGACACTCCTTCAGTTACGGCCGGTGCAGTTATGGCTAACGTCGTAACTACAGGTAAGATACTTTTTTTCCACTAAAACGCAAAGTAACGGTTGATAAATAACTTTTTGGATCAAAAAAGTACCTTGATCTGAAGAGATTTATGTTAATATCAACTTTAAAAACCAAAGTAAAATGTTGATGAAATATTTTATTTATGAAAAGTATTTATCGATCATGTTACTTTAAAAAATATGTTAACTTCAATATGAGTTGTTTCCAAGCTCAATACTTTTCCGTAGACTATACAATGTCAATAATATTTTGACTAAATTCAGAATATTTTAACAAAGAAAGAGAACTAAAACACAAGAAAGGAAACAAAACTAGATTTCATAATCATTTGCATACATTAAAATGAATGCATTTGTTTGAAATGATAATGAAAGTGTCTTTCATTGGGTCATAATAACAATCGCAATTCTTCTAATAACTGAAAATAAATCTCTTGGTTTTTTGTCTCGCATTGATGATGAGGATCAAATGACTTATTGATTATCTCCATTGGCCGAAATTAGGAAAATCCTTATCCGCTTCAACGACCGGAAGTGGAACAGGTGGAAGTAGTGGAGGAGGAAGTACTGGTAGCGGCGGCGGTGGTGGTGGAGGTGGTGGCGGTGGTAATAGTAGTAGCAATAACGGTACTGGGAGTAGCAGTGGAAATGGGGGTAGTGGTTCCGGAAATGGTGGTTCTTTAAGTGGTGGGGGAATAGTTGCTGTTAAACAAGAAACGACGATTGAACTTGCTAACCTTGGTCATGGTTCTTACACGATGGTGGACTCGACAACATTTCTTAACAATCAACAACAAAGAGTCAACAATCCACCAGAAGATGATGAAGCTCATAATCTGCCCAGTATGTCCCATGCAAGATGTGAGGCTATGTTTTGTGTCTTTCTATAAAATCTATATTCCCTTTGCACGTGCATGTTTGATTCCACGTCATTTCAAAAGTATTGACATCTATGTTTGCTTCGAATTTTATTATCTCCATTTCCACTTTTTTTTATTTAATAAATGTCTCTTCTCCTCTAATTATGATTACCGTTATTTTTGTGGATACTTCATTGCTGAATTGTCTGCCAGCTGCTGTTCTTCATTATTTTTCCAGCCAATTCATTAAAAACCATTTTTTTACAAAACTTGTATGCATGATATATCCATTTATTTGCGATTAAGTTGATGCACGTTTGAGGCAAATTATTTTTGAGCTCTATAAACATTTTCTTCTGATCAATTCGTCAAATTTTATTGATTAAATAAATGTGTATAGATGTTGATAAACAGCTAGAGCAAATAATAATTTGAAACTTTATTTTCAACGATCTTTTTCGTTTATTCATTCGTGAGCCGATTTCTTGATATTTTATTTTATATTGTTTTCAAAAATCAAATACTTTAAATAAACTCATATTTTTTTATTCTACAGATCCAGCACAAATCAGCGAGCTGCTGTCAAAAACGATAGCAGACGCGCATGCGAGAACGTGTCTACTTACGACAGAACAAATTCAAGAAGCGTTCCGCAAGCCTCATGATCTTAACAGGTTGATATATTACAAAAATATGGCACATGAGGAATTGTGGCTTGAATGTGCGCAAAAATTGACTACTGTTATTCAACAAATCATCGAATTTGCTAAAATGGTTCCAGGCTTTATGAAGTTTTCACAGGATGATCAAATTGTCCTTCTCAAAGCCGGTAAATAATTGCCTCAATTTGAATATTAATCGAAAATATCAAAAGAACCATTTTGTACATTAAATCTAAAATTTTCTCATTTGAATCATTGAATAACTACATTCATAACTAATTAATTGATTAAAAACAAATATTAATAAATTTTTTCAGGTTCTTTTGAATTAGCTGTGCTACGTATGAGCAGGTACCTAGATCTCCAACAAAACTGTGTCCTATATGGTGATACAATGCTGCCCCAGGATGCATTTTACACAACAGATACTGCAGAAATGAAGCTCATCTCGTGTGTTTTTGAGCTTGCGAGAAGCATAGCTGAGCTTAAACTCACAGAAACTGAACTTGCACTTTACAGTGCGACAATTCTCCTTAGTCCTGGTATGAATATTAATCATTAAATTTGCTTTATTAGCTAACACTCTACCTGTACCATCATATCATAATTTTTCTATCCTATAAGGGCCATCCTACAGTCAACAATAATTTATCCTATGTAGCTTTAATCATCTAGGGCTTTGACTAATTATATAATTAATTTCGAAATTATTATGTTAATTTATAGATCGACCAGGATTAAAAGGCCAGAATGAGATAACAAAACTCTCGCAAGCTGTCATTACAGCACTGAGGTCTGAGCTTGAACGAAATCATATATTGCCGATCAAAGGTGATGTGACGGTATGTGATGCAATGCTTGCTAAAATGACCCAGCTGAGAGAAATCTCCCATCTACATATGGACGCCCTCGCCAAGTTCAAGCGGTCGCAGCCACATCTTGAATTTCCGGCCCTCCACAAAGAGCTATTCAGCGTCGATAGCTGAACAGCCGACGTGGAACAGGGCGACCCGACGCTAATAGACGACGTGCAACACGAGTGATATAGGGTCTTGCTCTGTCAAGGTAAAAAATTCACATAAAATACTTCCTTCTAATTTGCCTGAATTTCCTCTATTCCGACACTTAGTCGCTTTCTATTACTTTCTGAGAAACAGAGTTGATTATTCATAACTTTACCGAGAATTCGTGTAAATTTAAATTTGCATTTTTAATTGATTAATTAACTAACAGACTATTTTGTGATTTGCGTTAAAAATTTGCTTTCAACTTTGAATTATTTATGGAAAATTACTCAACTCTTTTAAAAATGATAAAAATAGTTAATGAACTATTCATTACGTTAAATACTTTCCTATGAATTGGAAAAAAAATTGGTGAATAACACTTGAAATTTCCGAGAAAATTCAAATTCTTTCTTTTCATTCCAACTAATTTCCTTTTATTTTAAAATAATCATACTTTTTTTTTAATGGAATTTACAGTTAAAAATAAATTTTATTTTTCGTTTTTCAGATTATTTCCTTCGTATTGAACATATTGGGCCTTACGTAAACATAACATTGTTATATATGAAGTATACATAAAAACAACATAAAATATATAAATAAAATATAGAAGTATATATAAATAAAAAATATACATGTGTACGTACTGAAAAATAATGAATAATTGATGAGTACATATACATGTGTATATAAAATAGAGCTATTGGTTGTTATGGTACATACACAAAGTATATTATATTGACTAATAATGGTTGAATATTTTGTAAGAATGGTCCTGAGACAAAAATTCAAGGAAAATGTTCGTTTATGCGAATGGGAGCTCGATTGTTGGATATTTTACATTCTTTGATGGTGATAGACTAATTAAATAAACTGAGTGCTCATAGACGATATAATAATCTTTGTAGTGAAGTCCTTGAAAAGGATTTATGTTGGTGCGCGGACGTTAAATGTAAAGCTTTTTTTGTCTCGGGACTGTTCTAATAAATTAATTGACACGAGGACACGTAGTTAAATTTAACTGAGATGAATTTAACGGATTAACGTTTTGGTTAACGCACTTTATCGATGCGCTTCTTTAAATACGTAAATATTACTTCCCCTGTGCCCTCACACATTGTATAGAACAATTTTATCGTTATGTTTTCCCTAAAAAAAATCATTATTACTATTAGCTATTATTATTATCATTATTATTACTACTACTATTATTATTATTATTATTATTACTATTATTATTGATAAACAAATTAAAAGAAAATTATATAAATATAATTGTAAAATAAAATTTATATGAAATTTTATTAATTAGTTAACTTATTGTTTTGTTATGGTCAAGAAAACCGTGGCAGAAATGAAAGATATACTTGTATAAATTTCAAATTGGAGGAAAAAATTAATAAATAATTTTGAATTGACTCATTTTATAAATGATATAAAAAAGAATCTTATAATAATTAATCAATAAGGTAAAAACAAAAATTTTTTAAATAAAATGCAAATGCATAATAGTTGCAGGGCATTAAGACTGGAAGTAATATTTGCACGTTCGTACAAATATAAAAAATATTATTATTAATAATAATGATAATTAAATGATGTTTAAAATGTGGTGAAGGATAATAGAAAGATTATGTAGATAGTGATTTATGAAAGAAAACTGATGCAGTTAATGAATTTAATAAACAGATGAAATAAAATTAATTCGATTTGATTTAATTAAATGTAACGAATTACATATGAGTTAAAATTTGAGCTAAAAGCCACGGTGCGCAAACTGATACGTTAATGGTTGATTATTAGAATGAAGACGTACTATTATTATATTGATGAATAAATAACAATATTTAGGATTCATTTGATTCTAGAGAAAAAAACACTTGCTCCCACTTGCAGAAACACGAAACACTCGAATCTACGTAAGTGCCGTAAAAATGAATAATTAAATAATTAAGTAATAATAATAATATCAATAATGATGAAAATAATAATAGTAATAATTTATATTCATATTATGAGTAATAATTATTCTAAGTATAATTATAATAAAAATTAATAATGGTAATAAGTATATTATTAATAAGAACGATATTGATAAAAACAATTAATATTATAATTGAATACGAATTACGTAGAATGAAAAGAAATCTAACAAAACTTAGGTTACAAGTTACATACACCACAAAAATTTAGACACATACACACCTCACATGTTGCAACTAGAAGTTATTATCGCAATTTGGAGTTAAATTTTATAATAATATATAATAAACAAAAGTTGACGGATAATATAATAAAAGTTATTATATTCAAATGAAAACCTAGGGCGACGGTGGTCGTTCGCTGAGAGTCACGTGGGTCTTATTTTTATTTTCCTTTCTAGATTTATCTAATTTTTTATTTTCTATTTATAATTTAATATTATATTATATAGAGCATGTTTAATATTTTTATAGCAATTTAATGTTTAACATTTTATATTTAATTTTTTTTAAAAAAGCTATATGTTAAACGTGACCAGCAAGACTTTCAGCAACGTTTTTTAACCTTTTCCCCTGTGTCCAAGATCCGCATTTATACGTATGTCCAATGGAGAATCATTTATTTAATTATTTTTAATTAATTCATAAACAATTTTTTTTTGTTATTGTGTATACACACGTTAAGAAATTTTTCAGTATAAAGATTATCACCATTTTGAATCTTGTTCTCACTGAGAAAAAAATATTTTTTTGATTTATTATTTATTTCAACAAAATTGTGTTCTTTATGTTATGGATTATTCATGCGTTAGTAAGAAAAGTAATTTCTATTTTAAAGAATGATACTATATGTTTTCACTAGATTAATTATTTTCAATTAACAATCAATTTTAAACACTTTATTTTGTAAGGACTAATTAAACATTCGTGCGAAATATATATTATAAAAACGAAAATTATGATTTATTTATAATTTATATTTTTCAGTAGATAAGAATTGTTAAAAATTTTTCAAAATATATTTTATTAAATATTTAATTTATTGTGTATTAAAATTTCTTTTTTTTTTAATGTTAAAGTGATTTTTTTTCTCAGTGTACTTCATAACAAGTATTTGCATGCAAATTTTTATTTTCAATTGATCGAATAAATATGTAATAAAAAGTTGTTATTTATCGTATGATCTATGTAACTCTATAGTTTACGAACACACATCGCCCTCGCAGGATTTTGCGTGCGCGCATCGAAGTTAATTTAGCTTTAAGATAATGATATTTATAATAAACAATAACACAATTACACCGTTAAGTCTCTCATCACACAAGTCTTCCGTGTGTTCGTGTTTAAATGGGGACGATGAAAACTTGACATGTCGAGCGTTCATGAAAGTAAAGAAAATAAAAAAAAAAAAAAATTGAAAAAAAAAAAAAACAATAATTGTATGAACTTAAAAAAATAACACCAGCAATATGTGTTCTCTAATAGTACAGCTGTGATGTGGATAATATCGGTTGCTATTATTAAAAAAAATGAGGAAATAGACTAATTATGATGTGTACCTGTTGAGAAAACTCTAAATGGAAATGAAAGGAGAACCAGTGAATAAATATTGAAAATAAACAAATGAATTTAAATGAAAAAAATAATTTTCGAATTATAAATACAACACGGACGCACGGAGACAATCGTGAAAATTTGACTGGTGAAGAGGAAAAGTAATACCTTTGGGCTTAGAGTCTAAGGCTTAGCCCTTAATTTTGCATTATAAACATATTTAAACCGAAAAGAATAAATCTACACAAGAGAGAGAGAGAGAGAGAGAGAAAAAGTGAAAGATATAAAAACAGTGGAAAACAAATACAAACATGTAGAGTACTAATTTAATTAATTATTTTATCAATAATTAAGAAGATATTATTTAAATATATTACGTAAGTAGTTACATTTGTAGAGACTTACGAATATGTGTGATCAACGGGAATGAGTGCGATGAATTAGTGAGTGAATGAATTAAAATGATAAAAACCAATAATAAAGAATGTAAAAATAAATTAAAGAATCATGTTTATGGAAATGAATAAATGATTTATAAATTAAAAAAAAATAGAAACTGTCTCCGTTGTTAAAATTTTCAATAGAATATTCGTTGCAAAAGTATATACACACTGTTTTCAAATAAAAAAATGAGTAAAAAAATTTCTAGATAAAAAGTTTATTTGCATTAAATTCATTATAACAAAATATGTGAAAGGATGAAGAAAGACTAGTAACGGAAATAAGTATAAAAAATAATAATGATAATAATTATTATCCGAAAAATGAAATCATCGGAGACAGAATCTACAATAACAAAAATGTTGAAATATATGAATGACATAAAGCGAAAGAGTGAGCAAGAGCGAGAGAGAAAGAGAGAGAGAGAGGCCTTTTATACTAAATTCTAAATTTCTATTGATATTTCTCGAATGACGTGAGACGAGACACCTAATTATTAAACAATCGATTCAATGAGGAGCAAGATGACGGCGTATTCATTGGTTAATTAAGTTTTTTTATTACGTAATTAATTAAAATAATGGTTAATACTGAAGAAAAAAAAACTCAAAATTGTTTTAAAAATGGACTTATTAAAATAATTAGGCTGATCGCCGATTATCTCGCTACTTAGTAAATCTTACAGTCTCTTTAAAAAATAAAATCCCTTTTAGACAATTTTCTTATTACTAACATAATAAATTAGAGTATGTGTTGATGAAATTTATAATGATACGTCTGGCTTTTATCGTAATTTTTTTTGTACAATTTGAAACAGTCGCTATTATGCTTCGTTCCAGTTGAATAATTAATTAAAGTGATTTTTTCAAAGAAAATTTTTTATCTAATAATTGATAGTATTAAAAATAGTTTTTAATATCAATTAAATGTTATATTAAGTGAACGAAGCGTTTTTGCGATCTAAAAATTTTTCACGGCCACTGTGGTCAACTCTCGGACTGATTACGTAAATTTTAGAAAAAAAAATTTTTTTTAATTTAATAAATAAATAAAAGTAACATTAATATTAGTTTGAGAACAGAAATATTAATTAAGATATTAATATGATTCGTTGCTACTCTTTTAGATGAGTCAAATTTACTGTACTCGCGTTTCAAGTAAGAATATTTTTACGTTGTTTGTTAAAATATACATATTATAAATATATTATAAATATACATAAAAAAATATATATAATCGTCTGTCGCCTCGTTAAATGCTCTGCTAATGGGAGCCTACAAATTTTTTCAGTGAAAAAAAAATCTTTTGTGCACGTGCGTTAGACCATTAGTGAATAAATAAATAAATAAAATAAATGACAAATGAATATGATAAAAAGTGAATAATTTTAATAATAATAATGATAACGATGATGATGATAATATTAATAACAATAAAATAATAATGAAAGAAATAAAATTACAAGATAAGGTAAACTCTGTCACTTCGAAGAATAACAAAAACAATTAATTCATTCGCTTCTACGAGCTTTCAGTTAGCGTACTGACTTTCCTAACAGAAAACAACTGATGCTAGCATAAATTATTACAAAAATATTTCGTACTTTATGGACTCTTGTTCGATCTCGTATGTCATCTCTTGTACACACATCATTTAATTCTAGATTCGCGAGGAGTATAGTAATCACATCGTTCAAACGAAATAATCGATTTTTCATTTTAATTAAGAGCTTTAATACAATCATTTTGACTTCAAGGATAGAATTAAAATTAAACTAATAACGATTTAAATCTCATCTCATCAGTGTGTCCTTAAACATCGGCTTGTAAAATTATTTAATAGTCGCTTAGAATAATTGAACATGGTATCAAGCTCACAAAGCATTGCAAGAAGTAAAGGTTTGTGTAAGATGACACACGCTCACAGAAAAGTCTAAGTTTGTTGCATGTTTCATGTAATGACATCTTACACTTACTTAACTTAGTTGAATTAGTTTAATATTAAATCTGAATAGTGTGTTTATAATTTATTAATATAAGCTCTGCTTTGTGTACTTTTTACCATGTTCGTTTCTTATTAATTGTTGATACAAGAACTGATGCTACTTCGTGAGACTGCCGTGGGAGCCTTATATTCAAAAAATTAAAAACCCAAAAAAAAAAAAAAGAAAAATGTAAAGAAATGATTAATAACAACAATTCATTAAAATACAGTGAAGTGAAAAAAGAAATCATAGACCAGACAAGTGAACACGAGCATTACCATGACTTTGTGCAAATTTTTGAAAGTCATATTGATGCTTTGACTGCAGATATTTTGTCATAAATATGTGATAATATAAAAAAATGAACGAAAGCTGATGTCAAAACGAACATAAAAAATTGCAAATAAAAAATGCGAGAGAACGGATTATATATATAGAATATAGAAAAAAAAATGATGACGAGGGTGTAAACCAAAAACGTGAAAAAACTACAATGATATATGATGACATCTGTTGCGACTGGATGATCTATAAAAATTTACGAGCCTTGCTATGTATTAGTATACATTTCATACACACTACTGTATCCCTTTCTCTCGCTATCGTACATTATCCAAACAGCATCACCAACTTATAGACCTATCGTACGTAATAAACAACGCAAAAAAGCCGTCAACGTTAGGTGAAAGCATGGCACGTTAATTTTTGTTATCGTAAAAATACATGAAATATTAAGAGCTTTTTTCATTAAAAAAACAAATGTCATAATCTTATATACAGATTCTTATTTATTCTTAAAACATTTAGAGAGTAAAAAAACATAAAAATTGTGTAATGTAAGTACGCGCATGCCCCCCGCGAGTATATAATATAAAACTTTATTATTTCAATATTTGACATGAAAGATCATTGATATCTCGTTGAGAAAAGTTTTTATTATTCAATGTAAATACTAATAGGCCCAAGATACAGCTGATAATATGTAGAAATAATAAACACAACAGAAATAAAAAAATTTTAAACTGTAAGTACCTTAGAAAAGATTGATGATTTCAGTCATCGATTAAACGATTATTGATATCCATAAAAGAAATTTCGAAAAATGATTAAATAAATAAAACTTACTACTATTACAAGCTATGCTAATTATTTATCCGACTATTATTCATCAAAATTAAGTTTTACGCAGCCTCAATCATTCCCGGCAGGACTCCGAATGCTTTGATCGAGTTGGCGTCGGTTACAAGTGCTGCTGCCAATTACGATGTGTTCTTTTTGCAAACTTCTCAGTCGTTGTGTCGATACAGCAGAGTTGACAGAAAACAACAGTCGATAAAGTAGCTAAAATTGGTAGTGACAGTAGTTCATGGTAATCCTGTAGATGGCTAAATTAAAAAAATTTATTGGTTATCCAAAAATCATATGGTTTTCATTTTCCAAATCTTTTCCGTATAATTCTTATTAGTTTCATAGAATAAATATTTTTTAAATTAGAAGTCTAAGTAGTGACATCATAACACAACAAAATGCCTCCAAAAAAGGCACCAGCCCCAAGTAAGAAAACGGAGTTGAAGAAGAAGGAAAAAGTCATTGAGGTAATAGTGTTTTAGAAATATTTTAAAGCTCACACATTGACCATGCTTTTATTTACCTTATTAAGTCATCATCAATATGTATGTTAATTTTTCTTGTCTAGGATAAAACATTTGGATTGAAAAATAAAAAAGGTGCAAAGCAGCAGAAGTTTATTCAGCAAGTTGAAAAACAAGTGAAGCCTGGAGTAAACCCAAGAAAAGGAGACGATCCAAATGCAAAGAAACTCGAAAAAGAGAAAAAATTAAAGGAACAAAAAGAACTTGCGCTCTTATTTAAACCAGTACAAACTCAAAAAATTGATAAAGGTATGGGATAATAGAAGATTTATAAACTTTTTCTATCTGTGAGAATAAAGTTAATCAATGACCTATGTTCCAATTCATTGCAGGAACTGATCCTAAGTCAGTAGTTTGTGCTTTCTTTAAACAAGGCCAATGTGCAAAGGGAGAAAAATGTAAATTTTCTCATGATCTAACTATTGAACGTAAAGCTGAAAAAAGGTCACTATACTGTGATATGCGAGATGATGACAAGGAAACAGATACAATGGATAAATGGGATGAAGATAAATTGAAAGAAGTCGTCGAAAAAAAACACGGAGGTGGTGGAAATAAACCAACAACAGATATTGTAAGAAAGATTATAAATTACCTTAAAAGAAAAGCATTGCAAACTTATCTTTATAATAGAATGACAAATGAATTCTTTGTTATAGATTTGCAAACATTTCTTGGAAGCTGTGGAAAAGTCTAAATATGGATGGTTCTGGGAGTGCCCCTCTGGACAAAAGTGTATTTATCGACATGCTTTACCGCCTGGATTTGTTCTTAAAAAAGATAAGAAGAAGGAAGATAAGAAGGATGAAATTTCGCTGGAAGACTTGATAGAAAAAGAACGTGCGAATTTAGGGCCAAATCAAGTAATTATAATTTTCACTTGGTTAAATGATAATTCATATTTTATGCTAATTATAAAAATAATTAATCACAAATTAATTAAATTATAGACTAGAATAACATTAGAAACCTTTTTGGCATGGAAGAAACGTAAGATAAGAGAAAAGAAAGAGAAAGCTGAGAAAGATGAAGAGAAAAGACGAAACGACTTCAAAGCAGGTCGTCAAGTTGGAATTTCTGGGCGTGAGATGTTTTCATTTAATCCTGAGCTTGCTGCTGGAGACGGTAATCGTCTATTTTTTCTTGCTCCAATAACTATACTTTGGAGTATTTTCATATTGAAACAAGGTTGAAACTTTCCTTAATTAAAACAAACACTTGGTTTCACTGTAGGCATTGATGATGGTGACGAAGCCATTGATAGTTATGCTCTACATGAAGAGGATGGCGAAAATATAGAGTATCGAGAGCTAGATATAGATAAATTGGGAATGGAAGCTCGAGAATTAGACACAACTGGTATAACAATTGCTCAAGCGAATAGGCTGACGAGTGAAAAAGCTCCAGAAATTAATGGTGAACCTGGTAAAATAATTACAATAATAAAATCAATACTTTACTGCTTGAAATCAATTTATAATTATCATGATTTTACTTATTAATTTTTCTTTAGAAGCTGTAACAGTAGTTGGAGAAGGGGCTACAGCATTAGCTATCAATGAAAACTTATTTACTGAAGATGATTTAGAAGGTTTGGAAGAAGAATTAGAGGAGCTGGACATGGAGGAGTGATCCAGACATCCAGACCCAGCCTCCTCCAAATTTTCAATCAATTTATATCACTTAATGTACAGTGTATGCTGCCTGATTACGCTTGAAGCCAATATATCATGTCTGATAACAAATTTATTTTTTTTTTCTATTATGCATGTTTGATTAGAAAACTTTTAATTCATTTTTAAATCGTGAAATTAAAATAAATTTATTAAATGATATAAAACATAGTTTTATGTATTTAATAGAAAAAAAGAATTCATAAGAGTCCATGACTGCTACTGAAACACACATGCCAATTATTGTTTAATTGATCATGTTAAAAATAATACATAATTTTTTTAAACAATTAAAGTAAGCGCCCTCTTTTTGAATTTACAAATAAGTTTTCACCGAACGCAATGCAGAAGATAACCTAAAATACATTCGCTCCACAATATTGGAGGCTCGAACGAGAAGTAAATTGTCATTTCTGTCAAACTTATAAATTCAACAACAGCAATAAGTATAGATTTCGGTCGATTTGTGTCATAAAATATCACATAATGTTTGCAACATTGGGAAGAGTATGTGGTGCAACAGTAAGTATTCTAAATAGTCAATCAAAATAAATAAATGAATTTAAAGCTAACCTTAATCTTATGTAATGATGTATTTTAATAAAGATTTAAGTATTTTTAATAATGATTTATTATTTTTTAGGCCCTAAGAAATATTAGACAAGTACAAACTTCAGCTGTTCGAACTTCTGATCATCTATTTGTTGTGAGTATTATCAATTTACTTTTTGTTTGCTTATTTCATTACATAGAGTTGTTTCTATATGATTTAATTACTGTCATAATAAGTTGTAATAACTTGGCAGACATGAAAGCTAAAAAAAAAACTTAAATATAATTATTTTAATATATAACAATTTCGAAATTTGTTTATTTGAATTATATCTCGTTGAAAAAAAATTAAATTGTTGAAAGAGATTGTTTACTTTGATGTTTTTAATTAACGTTTTCAATTAATTTTTTTATTGAATTTCAGCACCGAGATACTGAATATGACAATCCCAATATACCGTTTGAATTTGATGAAGCTAACAAAAAGAGGGTGGAAGCAATTCTTGCAATTTACCCAGAGGGTCATAAGAGAGGTGCAATGATTCCTTTGCTAGATTTGGCTCAAAGGCAGCATGGGTGGTTGCCTATTTCTGCAATGCATAAAGTGGCTGAGATTATTGGAGTATCTAACATGCGTGTGTATGAAGTAGCAACATTCTATACTATGTTTAACAGAAGACCGATGGGAAAGTATCATGTCCAAATTTGTACTTGTACTCCCTGTTGGCTAAGAGATTCAGACTCTATTGTAAAGGCTGTCGAGGAGGCAACAAACTGTAAGCTGGGCGGAACTTCAGCGGATAAATTGTTTACGTTGTCGGAAGTTGAATGTCTTGGAGCTTGTGCCAATGCTCCGATGCTTCAAGTGAATGATGATTATTACGTACGTTGAACAATTATCTTATTACGTTAGAATCCTACGAATGGTACAGTATTTGAAAATCTATAGAAACTATTTCACAAATGTATATTATTTTCTCTAGTTATACTCTACATTTATAAAGAGGCATTCCTAGCAGCTTGATGATTTTTACAATGCACACTTGATAAGATTCTAATTTAACAAAATCTTTTTTCTATTTACACAATTATGAAAGCATATTTTGCAAAGCTTTCTTCAAATTAAAAAAAAATTTATAAAAAATTTTGATTATTTGAATTGATGAAATAAAAGTAAACTATCGACAGTCGACCAAATCGACTGATTTAATTTAATTTAAGTTATGTCAACATTAAATAAATAGCATAAATAATGGATTGTAATTAAACCTTTAACAGGAAGATTTGACACCAGAAACAACAAAGCACATAATAGGTAAATTGAAAGCTGGAGAAAGGCCACCACCTGGTCCCCAAAACTCTCCTCGATTTGCAGCAGACCCAGCTGGTGGACTTACTTCATTGACAACTCCACCACCAGGACCCGGTGATTTTGTGCGAAGTGATTTATAATTTATTTACATAATTAGAATTATCTGATAGTCAACTGTTGATCAATAAAAATTGGTATGTAATTTATATATATAATAACTACGTTCTATAAGTTTAAAATATAAAACTAATTAATCTTAAAAAAAAATAGATTAATTTCTCTTTATTCATAAACACATTCCCTTTAATATGAATTTCATTGGAAATTTACGTATGATTGCAATTATATATAGATCACTGCTCATTTATTAACATGTCTAGTTTCACGTATGGATAACGAGGAGCAATCTATCTACAGGTACTTTAGAATAGTCTCACAGTATTCCGGGTCATTTTCATGGTCATAATAGACTATAAAATTTTTGCTAAGACTTCAATTGTCTGTAAGAATATATCTGAGAGCCCATATAAAATTATAAAAGATATAAGTAAGTATAAACTATAAAGAAAGCTCAAAGATCTATTAAAACGCATATTATATGAGGTATATGACAAAGAACGGAGCAATAAAGTTTCCAAGGGTTATAAATGTCACGGATTTATATCATACAAGGATTTCAAGTGGACGGCAATTTTGTAAGAAAAAGCTAAAGCAAAAACCACAGGAATCAAGAACAGTATACAACTTGAATCAAAAATAAATGTTGCTCACTTTGAGTTAATGTTATTTAAATAGTTGATAAAAAAAAATACTATTATATTAGCATTAAAAGTATAGCTTAAACTTTTATTTGCTTTTGCAAGAACACTAATCTAATTTTTTCTTCCTATCAAACTATTGATAGTTAAAACATAAATTAATCTAATCTCTTTGAGTGTCTATACCATGCAAATTAATCGTCATGCAAGCATACAAAAGGACTTCAATAGAAAGCTAAAAGTCCACTCTAACGGACACGTTTATTAATTCAATTATTTTTCCGGCCCGTGTTAAAAAACATGCATGAGTTTCATTCATTCATTCATTTCAATTCGATAAATTTATCGAGACAGTTTTTCATCCATGATTTTAAAAATCAAACTTTAACAACCTCACAATGAACGAGCGAATCATACTGAAATATCATAAAAACTTTTATGGAGATCATTCAAATCACCATAAATATAATCTTAAAATAGTGTAGCCTGTTTTTTTCCAATTGAATATTTGTTTGCATCCACTTTTATGTAGTTGGATAAAAAAAAATGTATTACAAAATTCAATCTTATATTTGCAACGAAATTATAGGTGAAAAGTTGATATAAACATGATAGAAAAAAATAATAATCTATGCATTTCAAATAGCAGATCAGAGAGTTTTATATATTCCAGAAATGTTAGTAGTATATATACATAAATAAAAGCTTTAGGATTATTCTTTTGCTCATTTTAAGTATTTAAAGTCAACCGAGAAATTTATACTTGTAGATATATACGTGTAAAACATCTGTTACTATGATCCCGCAAAAAACTAACACTATCTTTTTTTCTTATAGACGAATTACACAACCCCAGATCATACTCCAGGTGCGCTCCTACGCACATACTGGCTCCCTGGATTTTATTGGGCGGGGTAGTGCGAATTTTCACGCTTGCGTCACAGATAAGGAAAATAAAACAAAATATCTCTATATGAATCCCATGAGTTCCTTTTAAAATATTTCTGTCACGAAATATCTTACGCTACTCATGAAATTCGAATCAGCAGATCACTTTCATGATGAAAATTATTACTGCGTATCGCATTGCTCCTTCTACTACTCCTTGATAATCATTAATTCAGAAAATCTCACATTAAAAAGTAAAATAATAGACAAGCATGAAATAAAAAATGAGAAAACAAGCGATAATTATGAAGATTGTTAAAGTGAGTAAAAATTCGATGATAAAAAAAAATTGAGTCACTGGCGTAAAATGTAAAAAGATGATGTGGTAAGAGAAAGAGGAGAACGCAGGCGCTTTTCAACTCCTCTCTTTCGTCTACATATAATCCCTCCCACTATTGTGCTCTCGTTTTCTCCCTATGAGTCGTCTAGCTTTCAACCCCCATCGAGAACAGCATCCAAGCTCCACGAACTAACTCGTTAGTACGCGGTACATCGTCTGCCGGTTTGGTCTAAGCCACATCGTTTAATTTATTCTTAAAATTAATACCGACCTCTACGCAAATCTTTTATGACAATCACTTGATTAACAACCTTTTAATTAAATTTTATAATTAGATTTTTAATAAAAATTAGACAAATTTTATTAATATTCATTAAAATTATATTAAAAATGCTTTTAAATAATGATGATGAAGCAAAAAGGTGATAAGTGCAAACTCGTTTGTTTATACCGATATCAACGACTGATCTAATCTCAGGATGTTTATCGTGGTAATGTATAGCTTGTCTTAATTACTGGCAATAAAGTAGATGGCTCAAGTTGATATAAAATTGAGGTCAGGTGTACTAGTTTGACAAAACTATACCTGCATACCCTCAGGCTGACGATTCAAAAGTCATAATAGTAATTTTGCGGATCTACAAAAGCTTTTTGGCTGATTTCACGCTAATAACATCACTGGCTTGGTAATATTGTTGGCACGCTGAGTGCTTTATGGTGCGTGGTATTTGTTTAAAAGAGAAGAAATAAAGGAAAAAAGAAAATAAAAAAAGAATGAAAAGTTGTTGGAGAAAAAATGAAATGGGCGTGAAAGCGATGAAAGGTCTTTAAAAAATGTCAAGACTGAGCAATAAAGAAAGAAAAACTCGAAAGATTAAGTTATTTGTATAATAAAAGTTATATTGAACTTTGTTGAGAATAATATTTATTACGACCATTATTGTTCTCCATTCATTAGTTTTTTTTTACAAACATTCTATCGAAAATCACAAAACTGTTTTATTTCAAACAGTTATTTCGCTTGGCAAATATTCAAGTATTTTTGTGTGGAATTATTGTTGATTGTTGATGAAATATAATCCATTTTAGAATTGCTTGTGCGAGCGATCAAAATATAGAGAAAATAATTAACAGAGGTGATTATAAAATTTGATGAATTTTATTTGATTTATTTTATCACAACACTATGAATAATTAAACACATAGATATATTTACATTTTTGGAGTTATTGTTTAGATGTTTGCTATTTCATAAAGCAATCAATTAATCATGAGTGTTTTGTAATATTAATTAGATTACATAGTCATGTTGGCTAGTTAATTGAATGATTGTGATTGCTGTAAAAAACTTTTTCTGAGTAAGTCCATGGTATGTTTCAATATTTTTTGAGGCAATGATCGTTTTACTATGCAAATTCGTCGATGCAATTGCGGTGGATTGATATTGAGTTATAATTTAAATTCATCAGAAACAACCCGAGTGAATATCGAGTGATCGAAAAAATATCGGCAGTTAAATTTTTGTTCGTTCTATCGTTGATACAGAATCAGTGTGAATAACTTATTACGAATT
The DNA here is from genome assembly GCA_028641665.1 of Chelonus formosanus. Taxonomy (NCBI): domain Eukaryota; kingdom Metazoa; phylum Arthropoda; class Insecta; order Hymenoptera; family Braconidae; genus Chelonus; species Chelonus formosanus. Next base: position 6,132,762 of record CM054005.1, read on the forward strand.
AATATCTTCGAACTAGATTCAATTATTCCAGTATGCATTGCATGATTCTCTACTAATTAGTGTCATTAATTAAGAAAATAAATCCTCTATTAATATCATTAATATTTCGATATGTAATTTATTAGACTGTTTGATTTACTCATTAAAAACATTTGTTAATTTTGTGATTATTTTTTTGATTTTATGTAGTGACTTTTAATGTTATTTTATGCTTACTCTTAAGCCGATTATAAAAAAAAGCTGTTTGCATTATTCATGCTCGTTTATTATTGAATATGTATCAACAAATCTGAAAAAATGCTTAATCCATCAAATAGTTGTGGAAAATGGTTTTAATTCTTGATAGGATTTCGAAAAAATATTTATTAATATTTACCGATAATTGTGCGTGTTTATTTGTAAAAATTCGATTTTTATGAATATTTTATTCACTTGAACTGTGTAGTAAATTAAAAAATATTTTATGGAGTTACATTTAATTACTTTAGTATAAAAGCAATTATAATATTTCGAATTTATACTTTATTAACATATTTATTTTCAATAGTTTTGAAGCATTTTATTTACAACAATATACTAGAAAAAATTTATTTTCAACTTTTTTATTTATTTCAATTTGATCAAAATTTCATTTTTAAAAAACAAATATTTGATCCCAGAGGAGCTGTATTGAATGGCAAAATAGAGATCACTATTTTATGTTTACAGGTTTAATAAATTTTTTTTCAAGCAGTCAAGGTAATAAAATAATCTTTTTTAATATTCACACAATAACTGAAAAATTGAAAAACACTGACCGTATATTTTTCGTGAACGATTTTGTATAACTAATTTATTCACCAAGTAAAACTATCAATATGCAACCACAGTAGAGCACTAAAAATATTTATTATATTTGTAACGAAAACAGTTTTTACTTTAAGTTTACACTATTTTATTTTTCTCCTTTATATTGATAGCAAGTTTTATCATTTTTTATAACAATTTATTGTCACAAAGTTGAAGAATTTGAAATTTTCTGATAAAATTCTTTTTTCATTCAGATGATTATCAGTAAAATACTCTAGTATAAGTTAAGAATTCTTTATTCTTTGACAAAAAATGATACGATGAGAAAAAAAATTATATCTTGCATTCTGATAAAATACTTTTTCTAGTTAAGCACGTTAACTGCAGTAAAAATAGTGAGCATGCAATTTTTTTCAATTTCGTTATCAGCGTGAATCAACTAATTAATTAGCAAGAGAAACATTACTCATCATAAAATTAAAATATCTGTTTGAGAAAAGATTCTAATATTAATTTTCCTAAAAGCGCCTTTTCTCTTCAAAAAATGTTCCTCTCCATTGTAAACGAAAGAGAATATCATAGAGATAGAATAGAGTTGTCAGCAATACCTGCCACAAATCATAAATATGAAAAAAACAAAACAAAAAAAGCACAAAGGTACGTAAGAAGAACAAAGGATAATAATTTAAACACAATTCCAACAGGAATCAATTATTTACTAGCGAAGTTTGACAGTAATATTTTATCTGACAACAAAATCTAACATTCTGTTTGATTGAACAATTTTTTTTTAACATTCTATTTTCATGTAATGGTTGTTACAGGTTTTAATGAAGATTTAATTAGTGTCATCGAGTAAATGGTACTAGCAGATACATCAAGGTAAAATATATCAAGACGATGGAAGGAACAGCAAGAAATAACGATAAAGAAGCTTTCAAGTTAATAAAAAAATCATTTATCAAGACATATCGTGTTTTTAAATAAAATCACCTTCAAACAAAATTTACAATGAGCATTCTAGTGCTTTCATTCCTCCTCAACATCGCAATGCAAACTCGTAAGTCAATGGTATCTTTATACAATTGTAGAATTTGATTAATAACACTAATTATCTCTTGATTTACAGTCTCTTGAAATTCAACTAAAGTTAAATTTCATTTCCCTTTAATGTCATTCCTTCCTCTTCTCTTTATCTTACTCAGTTTCTGGTGACTCTGATCTCATCATATACTACACGAGTAATCCAACTTTTTTTTTTTATTTCAGACTATCCGTCGGCAGCAGTTACAGCTGAAACGCCCCAACGAACGGATGTCAATTTAGTGGATAAAACTCCCACTTCTAAACCCGCATCAGACGTTGATTTACCACCAACATTACCAATGACCTTTGGCACTGAAAATTCTTCCGTTATTTTTGCTCAATCTGGATCTACTGCTCATTTACCTTGTGTCGTTCGGAACGTCGGCGACGGAACCGTAAGTTTTTTCTCTCGTTATAGTTCTTTCAACTTTGAACTAAGTTATTCATCCGTCTATGCTCATTTTCATTTTTACTCCAGCTTGATTATAAACTAATTATAGGAAAGAAACTTTTCACAAAAACTTAAAAAAAAAAAACATAATTAGAATGGATCCTTTCAATTTTAATTAATGAGAAAAGTAGTCTTACTTATTATAATTATCGTGAATGAAATAAAAAATATCTACTGAAAAAATTATTGTGGCTGTATAATAATGTAAGCTTTCATAACTGCTGTAAATAATGCTATACAAAATGCAAGTTGATTTTTTTTTTCATATCTAACAGTCCAAATACTATTTGATTAATAAGACTTTTACAGATGGAAATTGATTCTGATTGGTTTAATATAATTTATTTATAGAAAACCTTTGCTAAAGTAAATTTGATTAAAAAAAAAAAAAAAACGATATGTCAACGAAATGGACGCTCACTAATTTCGGCAAATAATAATAAAAATCTGTACATAAATTGATAGATGTCAATTAAATGATTTTCGCAATTCCATTAAAACTAGTATGTTAGTTTAAATATTTATTTCTACGTTATTAAAAAAGTCAAACGTTTTCGTTATCTTTGGAATTTCTATTAATTATTAAATCATCTTTTATTCATGTACCATTTAAATCTGAATAAAATATTTAATGAATAATGAAACGAATTTAAATTTAAATTATTTATTTAACTTAAGTCAGAAACAATATTAATATTTAATAATATTTAAATAAATATAAAAAGTTAAATAATAATAAATATCTTCAATCATTTAATTTATGTACATAGTAGCAAGTTTTATATTTTTATAAAGCTAATAGTTTGGCTTAAAATAAGTCGAACTTTTTGAGGTGTTAATGAGTTGAGGTATTAAACGAAATACTCCTTTAAATCGGATTGTCGAAAGTAGGAACAAAAAGTACAAGCTTAACACCAGAGTTTTTTACATAGTAATAATTACACGTGATGAAATTTAACATTTTGTTGAATGAATTTTTTTGTTGAAAAAAAAATCTATTTTAATTAGTTTTATGAAATCATTTTTCACTTTTTTACTACAGTGGTATCTGTGTATCTCTATAATAAAATATAAAATAATTGATTGAAATCACTGGTAAATTGATTTATTATCTTTATGAAAAATGAAAGAATATTAAATGATAAATAATGCGATTTTATATAATAAATAATAATACTGCACCAAACAGTTTTTACGAGTATTATGACAACTATTGATAAAGATATAAATGATGAAACTAAAATTATCATAGAATATATGTAGAGTTTTCATTAAAGAGGAATATATTGAAGAAGCAATTATGAATAAATATAATATATATTGCACACAAAATCTATGTTTCAAGTATATTTCTAGTTAATTTGAAGATATGTTTAGCATATTGATTATCAACTGAAAGAAATGTAGTTATATTAAATCATTCTGGTAGTTTGCGAAATTCAATGGATTAATCGCTAACTGTGCAGATAATTTTCTTTATTGTATATCGTTTTATATTAAAGTAAAAAGTCCAATCAATCTCTATTTTATTTGAATTGAAGAAATTTCTTGATATTTAATCATTGAGTGTTGATTTATTGCAATAACAACAAAAGTATATCTGAATCTAATAATTAAACAATTCTAACATATTCCACGATAAATAAAAATTTAACTAAAATATATATGTGTATTTTTTTAATTAACAATTTTTTTCACTATTATGCAAATATTATGAGAAAAAGCACAGTCCTGAAACAGAAATACAATACTAAAATAAAAAAATAGATCTGAGCACACTTTGTGCTTACACGACGAACTTCCCATTATTAATTATTTATAACAAATTCACATTTGTTATATATAATACGTAATTTTTAAAAGTCATATTTCATTATTAATAACACTATCTTGTCGAAAGAATTCAAATCGAAGCAAAATTCGCATAACTAATGCGAAATTGTATTTATAAACCAAAACGGCTCGACCGAATTTGTTCAAACTTCTTTCAGATCTTCTTTATAATAATATCTTTCGAATAAATATTAGTTGAAGTCAATACCTCAATTCATTCTTGAAATATCAAAAACGAAAAAAATGCTGACATCCATACATACGTACACACACATCATTCTAAAAATTGGTCAGTATACTTGAAATATCTTGAAACGTGGAGATATGATGAAAATTCCCATTTCACCAATTGACCTAATTACATTAACTTCCTTATGAGAAGTTAATAATATTTATAAAGAAGTTTATTTTATAAATAATAGGAAGAAATGATTAACGAATCATAAAAAAGTACACCATTGAAAAATCTAGTTCATCTAGATAGTTGGTGAAACTTTATGCTCTGTCGTTAATAATCCATTTTTTACTCATCCAATATTGCTCATCAAGTACATATAGACTATACATATGCATTTTCCAATCAGAAATTTTTTTATTTTTTTTCTTTCAATTTATTAAAAAGAGTTAATGGTTCTAAGCTCATTTGATAATCAATGCTTAGTCCTAATTAATACCAAAAGGCTATTAAATATCTTCATAGATGATTGATGGTTATTTCATAAAAAATAAAATCCATTTTGAATAATTCATTCACCGAAAACATTAAATAATGTAGTAACGTTAAAATACGATGGCATTTGAATTAAACTGATAATAAACCAACATGTAACAGGAAATATGAGACTCGAGATGAAGAAAAGACGATGGAATACGAAGTAGATTGAAGTTTTCAAAGCATACATATTGAATTAAAATGCATAATGCAAGTAGACGTTATCTGCAGAATTGTCAAAAAGAATCTTTTATAAATAAGTATCTTAAAAAAAAAATCCAATTATAGTACTAGAGATATTCAAAAATTCATTGAAGATCTATGAAAGCTAATTATAAATAATATATTATAATTTCATAAATGGAAACTTCATAAATATAAGAGATAAATGAAATTGTTATATGATAGTAACAAGCTCAAGTGAGATCTCAGCGGAGATAAAGGGTTAATAAGTTGCATAATTTGAACGAAAGTGCTGAAATGTGATACTAGATACTAACTAAGAAAATTGCAATTTTCAAAGTATAAATATTAAATGATAATACAATATGTTATACCTGCTGTTATTCATGGATAAATTGTCGAGCAAGCCATGTATATAAAATAAGATATAAAAATAACAAAAAACAAGACAACGACAAATTAGTAGCCAGAAAGTTTTAGCATAGGACACCCAAGAGGGATTGGAACCTGCCGACGAGGCGAGTGAATTGAGTTACTACCTTATGGCTTGAGAGTTTCGCGAAGCAATAAACTCAACCGTGTTTTAACTAGCTCTACCTCGACCTTATCCACCAAGCTAGATACAGTGTTATTAAGAGTCGCTTACCAGCCTAAAAAAAAGTAAGAACATTTCAAGAAATAGAACGTGCAGCTTTTTGGATCGTCATAAAAAGTTTTATGCTAAAAAAATTTACAGTATTATCATTAAAGCTGAAATTAGAATTATTCTTATTTACTTTGTTTCTGTTTTATTACGTAAAGAATTTATTATTTATTACTTGACGTTCTTTTTAAATCACTTTTATTATGCAAAAATAAGGATTAAGTTACATAGAATTACACTTTTTATCAGAGTTTATTTTTTTTTTCATGTAAAAAGCTTCATTTTACTGCTAATATTCGACAAATATAATGATGACATAAAATTAAACTTCACACTAAAATGTGTATTTATCGCCTATATAAATGAGAAATTGTTTCTAACTACTTAATCATAAAAATGTCTGTAATTTTTTTCAACTGAAGCTCATTAAATACAATCATTAGAAGCACGCTTTCGTTCTCATAATGTTTTTATTGAATATAACCGTTTTCATCACAAATACTAGATAAATATTTGTTTGTACAGAATTGGAAATGAAGGTAAATAATAATAAGGATTGAGTAAATATGTAGATTTTATTCGGTTGTTTTACAGATAAGCTGGATAAGAAGGAAAGGAGTTCAGCAGTTGTTGACTGTTGGGCTTACAACATATGCGAGCGACGGACGTTTCCAGGCGATCCACTTTCATCATAGCGAAGATTGGACTCTTCAAATAAAATACGTACAAACTAGGGATGCTGGGATGTACGAGTGCCAAGTGTCCACTCATCCACCCGCGAGTATATTTCTGTTTCTCGAGGTCGTTGGTAAGCATTTATTAATGGAAATTCTCTATGGACTTGTCTCTTCATAGCTCCAAGTCCATTAACTCGTCTACATAACACGTCTTTTATATTAAAAAAAGTTCCACATAAAATTTATCTTTTCTTTTTTTATTCGTAATTTTATGATAATTAATTATTCATGTAATATATGTTGATTATGCCTGTCTAAAGTATACAAAAATTGTCTTTCTGAATATAACATTGTTGTTGATATATTAAGAAAAGTTTACATAACTTTTGAACAGAACATTGGATATGCCATGCTAAATGGTCAAAACTATTTTGACTGAATCAAGTTTTTAGAAAAGTAACATTACCATTATTTTTTTATGTAAATTTTTGGATATTTTATCAAACAAGAAAATTGAGAAGTGAATAAAAGAAGACTTTCAAACTTTTTAACATTTAAAAATAAAAGATTTCTAAAGAATTATTATTATTATTTTCCGTTTTTTATTTTATTTGCAAACAAATAATAAAATATATTCAATAAAAGATAATGTTGGAAGAATTGCAAGAATAATTTTCTGTAATACTATTCCTAAATTTAATACCAATCAGTTGAGTGGTTTTCAGGTTCAGGTTTTTCAGACATACATTATGTCAAAGCTCTTTTCTTCCAATTTAAAATAAAAACTATACCTACAGAAGAAGATAATGAAAACGTAGATATCAAATACAAATTACAATCATTTGTGGATTTAAGATAATTTTAACAATTCAGTAGCATGTAAGTTAGCAACTAAAAATTCATTAAGATACCCTGAGGAATTAGCGTACAATTTCAGTGATGCTGTTAGTTTTTCATTAACTTTGGAAACTTGTTACCAATTTGAAATTCGTCAAAATATGCTGAATTTGAGCATGATTATATCGAGTTGCAAAGTTGTTGTGTAAATCTATTACAATAGAAAATAGGTCGTGTAAACCTAGCTGTTTACTAAAACAATGGATTTATCTAGGCTCTTAACCTTTTAGAATATATATGTAGAAACTAAATAACCCAGAAAAAAGGATTGAAAAAAAATATTTATTTAACATTGTAAAATTCATGCAATGTTAAATGAAGTAAAATTTTTCCACGGTTAATTTTACACACGTTAAGATATTGCACTGGTAAATGTCAGTAAAGTAATAATGTATTTTGCTTCAGAGGCAAAGGCGGAAATTGATGGACCTCCAGAAAAATTCGTGCGCCCAGGTAGTACTCTTCAACTTCACTGTCAGGTAAAAAAATCAACGGAAACACCGTCGTATTTGTTTTGGTACCACAACTTCCGTATGATAAACTACGACGTCGATCAAGGCGTGAATGTTAGCACCGATCTCATAAGTCGTGAAAGCTGGCTCGAAGTGCCAAAGGCATTGGACAGACACTCCGGAAATTACACCTGCGAGGCAAGCAATGCTCAACCAGCACGAGTGTACGTTCATATTTTTAATGGCGATAATCCTGCGGCTATGCAGCATAGTCTAGCATCAGGGCGATCAACTTTTCTTGCAACTTTAGCCTGGCTCATCATATCCACCGTCCTCGAGTTTGCTGTTGACTTCCGTCTCCTACAACTTTTTTAAATAATAGGAACGACTACAATTTTAAAAAAAAAATCATAGAGTACTACTTCTGTAAGCATATACTCTTTTTATCTTGTAATAACAATCACGTGTAAATATCTAAATTTTATCATCACAACATGATATTGTTATCAAATCAAAGTGTATATTATAAAGTATTATTTATTTTTTATTTTATTTTATTTTTTTAATTTTAATACTTTATTTAAAAAATATTAAATCATCATCGATCTTTTAATCACTTTTAAAAATAAATCACTATTAAAATTCTAAATTAACATTGAGTCTTTTTTATGTTAATCCATGGAAAATAAATTTTTAAAATAACACAGGAAACCCAAAACATATTCTTAAAAATAATGAGTACTTTAAAAAATATTTTCTGTTATCTTTTTTACAAGTATCCTTTACTACATTTATATAAATAAATACTCTAGTAGCCGTTGTCTCCAGTTAATGTCCAATATTTTGGCATTGCTAAAATTTCATCAAAACATTAAAGTACATTATTAATACCTAAACTAAAAAAAACTGCATAGTTATGATAAGATTTAAAATTATACCAGAATTGACTTCACTTGATGATAAAACGATTTTAAAGGTCTAAATATACAGATAAAAGTGACAATTCCAGTACACGTTATACACACGTTCGCAATTCCTTGTCCAGCAGTATTAACCATCCACCTTTTATTATATCCATAACATTCAGCAAGCATTCCCAAGAAGAAACAAGCGATTCCGAGGAAACTGTGAACTGATTTGAAGATAACAGGCCGTACTAGAGTACTTAGCTTTACAGCGAATAGGACAGTAATTCCAGATAAAGAGAGAAAACACAATATCGCAATTGAAGTGATGCCTAAGATTGCATGAGTAGATTTGAAGTGAGCCTCTTTGGTCTTGAACATTACTACTACTCCCGCAATACTAAATGCAAGACCAAGAAACTGTAGATACCAGTGCACATGGTGAGTTGCACGTCGTGATAATTGCCGTGACCAAATGTTCTCTTCAGTTAGAACCAAGAGAGCTTCAGACATCAAGAGAACATACTGAAACACAATTTGGCATCAATTAATCGATGTTAACAATATCCTCTTTGTTGTGGAATAATGCATAGTTCTAATGATCTATTCATTTTTCTATCAAACTGACAAACTCTATTCCAGTTTTAAATCACTATTGTCAAATAATAGCTTTAGTTATTTGAAAAGAATTCAGAGTTTTTTTTGACTTTTTCAAAAAGTCTGTAAACAATAAAAAGGATAATTCAAGAATGTTGAAAGCTGATTGCAAAACTTAATTACATACTGAATGAACAAATACTCATTGTTCTTTGGTTTATTTCTTTTGAAATATTTCAGGCGAAAAGAAAAATACTGATTTATTTTATTTTTAGACAATATTTGAGAAACTAAATGAATAAAACAAAAAATATATTTAGAAAAAATACACTGATATCGATTTGATTAATTCACAAACGAATATTCAATTCTCTTTGATAGTTTTTCGAGTAGGAAAGTTGTCATATTCTGTACGATAAACATTTAAATATTCAAACATTTTTAAAAGCATTTGCCTGTTACTAAAGTCTTAATATTTACCACTAAAATAAAAAAAAACTTTTATGCACTTTTTGTATCGCACGCAATAAAAGCGAACATCAAATTCACGTAAAAAATTCTATTGGCATTTCCTAGTTATACTTTTTTAGCCCCGAGCACTTTGGAAATTGTTATTTTTTACGACTTACTCCAACTGTACAAAGTCCTGCATGAACATTCACTGTTGTAAGAGCGGCGCCAGAAAGGTACAAAACATAGCTAGTAATTATTAAAATAATACACTGATTTACAAAATTAATTATTGTTAGTGTAATTCCATAACAATCTTTCAACATTGCCAATATTATTTACTTTTCGTTAATTAATTTAATTTAATACTTCTCTTAAGTTATAATGGTGTTGTTTATTTGAATACACAGAATTTTGATCATTTAATGTAACAATGTATTTATCGCTTGTAAAACGACTGATAATATCACTAAATTCCGAAAAAGCTGTCATGATCAGTCATTATGTTTTTATAGCCTTGATTAATCAGTACATGCTGATTTTCACGTAGACTTGATAAGGATAAACGAAACCAATCAAATGATAAAAAGTTACAATTATGAGTTAGCTATATAGCAAACCGGATATATAATATTCAATACAAACGTTCGAAACACTCGTTGATCATTTTTTTTTCTTGTATTTTTTATGCATTGTCCTCATTTATTGATCAACTAGCTCGTATTCCTTATTCGATGCAGATAATACTTCTCCAAGCTCTATCGATTTGTATCGAATAAATGTTTGAATTCAACCATCGGTGATTCATTAGTAACGATAATTATGCTTTTTACATTTGTGTTTGTATTTTTTTATTTTTATTACTAATGATGAATATGTATTTACCATAATAAAATGGAAAATTGCCCTGCCTGTTTCCAATACTTATTATAAGAGCAATAAGCATCGATGTACTTTCCATAAAGGCAGTTCTAGAACGCTAAAAGTCTCTTGTGTCAAGTACATTTATTAGTGCACCAATTTACATAAATTTTCCCAATATGAAAGACCCGGTGAAATACAATTGAAATTTTACATCAGCAGTCTAATTATATGCTGCCACAATCAATGATAGAGTCTAAAATATTCCTTGGAAATATTTTGGTTCAGTTGATTTTCATTAAGCCACCAATAAAAAATAATCATTCAACATAATAAACAACAGGAAAAATAAAAATATACGAAGGAACAATAATATTTAAAAATATTTCTCGAAAAGATATTTGTAAAAGAAATCAAAGCTCTACTTGATACTTTTTCTTCAAACATTTTGTACTAGAGTATCGATGTATATTCGATACTCTTAGAAATAAGATGCTTTGAAGAGTAGGGAAAATGTACATATAAAGCTTCATTCCTTTTTTTCAACCCACTACCGTTGACGCAGTTATACGTTCATTGCTTCTTTATTAAATTCTTCAAAAGCTTTCATTCGATTTCTTTCGAATCAGAAGTGAATATCACAAATAAAAATGAAACATCAAATAAATTATAGCATAGTGATGATCCTATTTTTTATAACTTCAAGGATATCCGGGTAAAAATTTAATCATTTCATATAATTAAAGAAGACTATTTTGTTCCTTTCTTCTTTTGTTTTAATCCGTTGAATTTTTTATTAAAGTCGTGCATTAGAACTCGATGGTAGTTGCAGTTGTGCGGCTATTCAAGATGATGGTCTTGAACCCATTCTGCAGCAAACACTTCAATTCAACATCTCATGTAATGAAGAAGGTGCTGATGAATGTGAACGCCTTTGTACTGCTTTAGTGAGTAGTAAAAATTATTTTATGACGCTTGATAATTTTTATATCCACAAGAATATAATTCAAAGTCATTAAAATTTTATTTTAAGGCAATAGCTGCTAAAGATAAAGGTCCTGAAGCTATTTGTGGTAAATTAAAAGGACATATTGAAAATCTTCAAGTAAGTTATTTTATTCTTTTTATAATAATCGAATTATTTTTCAACAGAAAATATACATTCTATTAATGTATTTGATTATTTAATTAAACATGATATTTTAAAAGAAAAACGAGTAAAAAAATGTTTTATTTGAAATTAAAAAATAATTTCATTTATGAAATATAAATGTATAAAAAGTAAAGCTCAACTTTACCTCAAAGTATCTTCTTAAAAATTAATTTATAAAATAATTTCTTCGCAATAAATTATTACGAACAAATGAAATTCAAACTTGCCTATTATTACGATTATATTAATGGATTTCAGAGAATATTTCGAAACCTTCATAAATATGTTATTTCATTTTACATTTCTTCACTTATTGTTAGTATTTATTTCTCTTTATCGTTATTTAATAAATCAATATTTAATTTCAGATCAACCTATACACAAAAATTTGTAACGGAAATTCCTGGAAATTTTCTGGAATTAGACTTCCTAATCCCATTTGTTGTCACGAGGGTAGAGCAACCCTTTGCCCATCTTCTGAATAATTCAGTTGCTGATTGGATGATCATAAATATTAGAAGGAAAGATCTTGTGTATAACGACAAAAAAAAATAAAACCCCATAACGAATAATTTATTCAGACATTTTTATTTTATCAAGTTCCTCCACGATAAGTTTCAATAGATTTTCAAGACTCTCTAACATTACAACAATATCTTGATGCTCAGTAAGTCTTTCCTGTTTAACTTTTGTGATAACTGACTGGAGAGATAATTTTGCACTTCCTAGCATTGATCTTTTTTGTAAAATAGTTGCATTTTCTGAACACTTTAGGTAAGTATCTCCGAGATCTGAACACAACTGTAAAACACTTTTTGTTGATTCAATAGTTTGAAGCCATTTAGGATCAACAGTCAAAGAGCGATAAGCCCGTTGTAAGTATTGAGCAGCTTTTTGGAAATCAAGATCAGTTTTTTGAACAACTGTTAACTCAGCGTAAAGTCTCCAAATGTCAGGATCATTATGGATTAATGCAGTCAATCGTCCAAAAAGTTCCAAAGTTTTATGAAGAAGTTTTCCCGCTGGCTGTCCTTCAGAATCAGTAATATTTTTACGAACAGCTTCAGTTAATATTCGCAGTACCAAGATATCTACGTGCTTTTCCTTGAGGTCTAAAAGACGATGATAACACCTAATGACTTCTGAAAAGTGTCCTAAGTCAACGCTGACAACCATCAAATTATCCCAAACTTGCCATTTCTCATAATTGCACTTCACGGCGTCTTGAAGTGAGTACCATGCTCTAGATTTATCACCTAACTTTATATAAACCTTTGCCAAGTTATTCCAAGCCTCAAAATTCGTTTGTTCAAGTTCACAGTAGTGTCGATAAGCTTTTGCAGCCAGATTCCAGTCTTCAACTTGCATTGCAGCGAAGCCGAGACGGATCCAGACATTTTCCTGGATGTTATTCAACTGAACAGATGTTTTTAAATGTGGGATAGCCTCAGCATATTGTTGTTTTGAAAAATAGTACAAACCCCAGTGTCTTTGTGCTCGACTACTTCGTTTTTTAGACAACTCCCAAGCTGTTTCATAATGACTTGTATCTTGTTCTGCATCTCCAAGTAAACACCATAATTTTACCGTAGGCTTCTTTGAAATTTGTTGACGAATAATTTCTGCAGCCTGCAAAGACATCAATATTAGTCATTTAAACTTTGGAATTTGTTCTAGATTAATAATTGAGTGATAATTGAATGAAATTATTTAATATATAATTAGTTTCTACCAAGTACCTTGTGACGTAATTCCAGTATCGTGTAGCATACTATTACTTCTTCCCATAACTGAAGCTTGAGATAAAGATCCAAAGCACCCTTCACCATTCCTAAGCTCAACATTGCGTCTGCCAAGTTTTGCTTGAATATCCAAATGGGTTTCATACCACTAGCAAAAAGAATATTCATTCTGTGAAAGACACTCGGCTTTGATTGGCTGCATTGTCCTACAAGGCTTTCAGACTGAGATAAAGCCCTCTCTATACCCCGTTTATCCTTCATTTCGAATACACAACGTTGTCTCAAGGTTTCCATTTTCAATGGCCAATTTTTCGTGCTTTCAATTACTGCCTGAAACAGTATTTTTTCATTAGTAATATCACTAGACTTTATTCTCTGATTTGATGGTCATTTAGATTACTACTGAAATGTAGAAACTTCAATAATTTATAATATTGAGAAATAAACCATGAAAACAGTGACCTGATTAATTATTTCTTAATTTCTCTCTCATTAATCATTAAATTAAATGACTGGTGTTTCAATGAAATGAACATCATGGCGCAAACGACATTTAAATTGGTAAACTGATATTCATATTTCAGTTTGATATAATAATGAATATATTACTGATAATAATACTGCATTAATCATGAGAAATAATATGGTTCATCGTGATTATATAGATAATTAAAAAAATTATTTTTAGCATACTTTATTGCATAATGAAATTAATTATTCCTACCGATGGCAGCTTAAATTAAAATACCAAGCTAAATTGCAATGAATTCTAGAAATTGCAATGAAAATGAAAATTTCTCATATTTTCATTCGGTATGATAAATAAAGAAGAGCAAATATTCTTGGTTAAAAGTAAACCAGATATAAACTATAAATAAAGAAAGAGAGGACAATTTTTTTGTTAAAATGAAAGTTGAAATACTCTCGTTTAATAGTAAATGAAATTGTAACTTTGTTCTTTACAAGTAGGCTAGTTATTAACAAGGGAAGTTGAAAACTAAACTAAAAAAACAAACACAGTTGAAGAAACAGATAGAAACAGAAAAAAATAAACAGAATTTTTTTCTACTCCAATAAAAGCTACATCGTAATTGAAAATATCCTGACTTTTAACTCTACACAAGTCTAATTTGAAACAAAAAGTTAATCAAAAATTAATTCAAAATAAATTATAAATCTATTTATTAACTTATATTATTTATCGAAAAGTCCTTTTTTTAATCAATCTACACAATAATTATTTAAATAAAGTTCTTACATTTAAATAAGGCATAATTTCTTCCTCAGCAAAGTTGTCTTTTGGTTGATTCATTTGAAGATGAACAGATTTAGCCAAAATAATTGATTCTTCAATGGCACCTAGTTCTGGTCGCTTAATCTCCTTTGAAAATTTAATTGTTTCTAATCTTAGATCATCAATTAGATTTACTGAAATTGGTAAATCAGGACTAGCTTCGTAAGGGAAGATTAGTTTTCCTGTTGCAATATGAAGGAATAGTTGTGGCTTTTCTTCTTGTTGGAATTTAGTACGTCTTCCCATAGCACCTTCTAATTTTAAATCAAGCATTGCAATATCTTCGGCTATTTTCAAGTGCTTTTCAGAATTACTAATTCTCCTATAAAGTAACCAGAAGTGTGCTGCCTCAACATTAAATAATACTTCTAAGCTCTTATTCTCTTCATTACTCCAAGCATCAAATTGGCTTATTTTCTGAATTAATGGCTCACAATGTTCTATAATAATATTAGAAGTCTCATCTAAAATTAGTTGATGAACATAATGAGCTCTGAACAACCACCAAATTGATGTGTCATAGGTTTTTTGGATTTTTTCTTGGGAAAAAATTAATTTAGTTAAGTATAACAGTTCCAAATTAACAGCGTTGTCATTACACTGATCTTCAACAGCAAGTTCTTGATGAGCTTCATCGTTTTTATTGTTCAACCACTCCAGGTCTTCAGAAACTTTTGGACCAGTAAAGTTAAGTTGAACAAAAAAATGTAAAGCTGCTGTACCAAGCAGAAACCACTCGAGAAGCTTATCGCCATCTTCATTAATTAAATTGTGAATTGTTGGACGGAGATTATCACTATTTAAATGAGTTTTAAAATTAAGTTTATTGTATGAGTTCTCCAATATCTTTTTATAATATAAATCATCATTTGCATCAGGAGCATCTAAATATAAATAAATTAATTATCAACTAAGTAAAGTTATTTAGAATCAATTAGATAATTTTGATAAACTTACCAGGGCCTAAAATAGCGAAAGGTGTAGTAAAACTTTTGAAATCCATTCTTTTAGTTATTGTTTAACACTTTATTAATGTAAAACACGTGCTGTCACATCTATCACAATATTGATAAAGCTACAATGTTGACAATAAAATACTCTATCTTACCATTAATAGATAATTTTTCATTAAAATAGTTCTTTTGCATTCCAGTAAGGGGCACTATTGTTCTTGAAGATTTTGAATTTAAATAAACCAATTTGTACCGATTAAAATATGTTGTTTAATTATGTATCTATCCCATTCTTGAATATTATCTAAAAATTTCTTCATGTAAAAAAAGTAAAGTTTGTTTTTCAACTTAATGCTAACAACTTTCTATAGTAACAAATGTCGATTGTATTTTCTCAACTAATCTATTTTTTCCGCGAATTCGCTAACAAAAGCGATTTATTAAAACAATTCTATAAGTATAGAATTACAAAATGTCTAGAAAACTGTGAGAGCTGGAGAGAGTTTGTGAAAAGGATAATACTTAAAGTAGAGAACGAAAAAGAGAGCACATAATGATGGAGCAATAGAGGTCGGGGAAAATGTTATCAAGACAAAGCAGTAATTATATGAGTTGATTTTCTTCCTCGACATTATATGAACGTCATCTGAGAATTGCGTAAGTAGGACAATCATCTAATGCCTTTGTTCTCCAAGAGTGGAAAACCCAAACTGGGAGATTTAATTAAACTGTAACTCCTCATGCATGATGGATTTTCATTGCCCTTTATTTAAACTCAAAATTAGTCAAACTAATTGATTTACTAACAAGGTCATTTAATTATAACTCAAAATATGAAAATAAATTGTCGATGGAATAAAATTATACCTTGGAATAGAAACTTGTTTTTCATTGATATTCATGTTATGAATTCATTTTCTAGATAAATTATGGCAGATGGGTAACTTTGAAAGTATCAGCATACATTTTAATCTAATTATAAGTGATATATATTCAAGTAAATAATATAAATTATTCTAATTTTCCTTACGATTTTTATCTTTATTACACGCCCATCAGTGCTCTCCTACACATTGTTAGTCCCTCGTTGATTTTCAAATACCAAATAAGAACTTTGTCACTGAAGAAGTCAAGCATTGAGATAACTTTTGTGATCTTCGTTGTGCCGCCTACGAGGACGCGTCCTTCTCGTATCCCTTATGAACACAACGTAAACCAACGCGGATAGTCATACGTTTCAGCAACACCCACGTGTTCCCTGAGGTGGCAACAGAACCCACGCATCCTCTTTCCACTTCTAGAACAGCAGCTTTAGTCAATATCATACATGCGTGTGAACCCACGGTGAAACATACAACTTACTTAGCTTCCGTTTAAACACAGGACATGAATAAAAAGTAGAAATAAATACCTGACTCCACAGAAATGAAACTATTTCCAGTATATAACATGGATCAAATGACCCACACTTGCTTTCCTGCTTAATGTTTATGACTCTTATATTTAGAATTCAGCCGGAAAAGTAGTGCCAGTGAGAGTATATACATAGGGAGTAAGAAAGTTGAAAATGTAATTATCAAGTTTAATATGCTGCTATTGAATTCTCATATGTGCTTTCATATTTTATTTTTATATAATAATTTTTTACTCCCCTTTACCATTTTCCATATTTAGGTTTTACAAATTCTAGTATTATACTTTCTAGAAATTTTGCACTTTTTGTTTTTTATGTTCCATAACACTTTCACTTGGCTTTATTTCATCAACTTATCAAAGCAAATTTAAAAAAATCATCTCAACTAATGTAGTATGTCATACTGATTTCATTATTTCATAATACTATACAACTTATTGTTTGGTTCATGGTAGTATAACTTGACATTTTTTTTATTCTCATCCTGGGAACTGTAATTTTTAAATGGAACACCTTTCTAGTGGACCAATTACCACTATTATCATATTAAACCTTTGAAAAATTCTTCAAAGTAAAGTATAAAAAATGCTTCTAGAAAGTAAGAAAGATTAATATGCGCATTAATTTAATATTTTAAGTTCATAAGCTTACCTTATAGTCAGACAGGATGAGGAAGTTGACTAATCAACATTAAAACTCTTCGCTTTCCTCCTTTTCAAATATTTTGATATTCTACATATATTTCAATGTAATAGCTATCTGTTTTCTGTTTATCCATCTCCATTGGTTTCCGGAAGTATCACATCAATTTCGACCCACCCATTAGTAGATACATAATTTATTCAGTGAGATTTTGGACTAACAATAAGTTACATACTGTATATCTCACTATGCTGATGAATTTTAACGTTAAAGGAAAAGGTGTAGCAAGTTTACGACAACACGCCTTTATTCATATAAAGACGGATGCAATTATTGTTGTATTTGTTGGGAATACGATGTATACAAGTTGATATAACCAGAAGATTTCCCAATAGCACTCTAGATTAATTAAATTTAGAGATTAAATTAATTAAAAGAAAGTAATTATTATGAATATGAATCACTTAATTTATTACTATGGTTTTCTTACTTAAAGCTGATTTTAGTTTAGATTTTAATATAATTTTAATGAAGCTAAACTTGCATGTAGAAAACCAATCAAATCTTTTTAGTCAGGTTGTATTTTGAATTAAAAGCGATTCAAATGATGGAATAATGTGACCTATATATGGGAATAAATCATGCAAAGGTTAAAGTTTCATACAATTTTGCATTCAATATCTGAATGTCTATTGAAAGTTCTTCAAATCCCCTAAATTGAAATGATTTACAGATGAATAATTCTAATAGATTACCTATCACAAATGATGTACATGCATCCACCCACTTGAATGAAATAATTATCATATAATTTACCTTTAATACGAGAATAACAATTAATTTTTTAGGCTTGTGAATGATTCACATCTGGGAAATGGAAACACCTGAGTGCGTGATATAATTACATTAATAAAATATTGATCTCCTACAATCGTCATGATTGTAGTAAAAGGAAGCCATGGTCATAAATATTAAAGCCCAGTAGCAGGTCCCCTAGAGTTGACACGCAAGCCCCACATTTTATTGACTTGTCCGTTCATCAGTTGTTACATTTTACGTTGAATGGCACGAAAGTGCTGCACGTGCTTATACGTAGAACGCATGCGCACATTAAAGTCTATACCCTCCTCTATCGTAACACTCTCCCGTTGGCGCCCAACTGTCGCCCAAGCACGCCGCAACTTCATTCATATTTTTTCCCCTTTAGCCACTCTACGTTGTCGTAGCTACTCCATTCACGCGACTCGACAATCTCGTGTAATCTGTCAGATTAGGTCATTGCAGCTGTCTCATCACCTTGTTTCATCGATAAAAACTTTACCAAATACTCACTCAGGAAAGTAATAACATCCATCAGATTATCCTGAAATTACATGTACACTTGAAAGATTTGTTAATTAATGAATTATTTAATTAAGTTTATCGAGACAGAAATACTTATCTAGACATTTTTAATTATATTCCACGTAAGGTGTAGAGTACAGTAGAGGAGAGAGTCAGCAGCGGGAGGAACTAAAGAGAAAAGATAGCAAACGTGCGAGTGAGTGAGGAGAGGAAGCGGACCATTGCGCCATCAGGAAATGGCTTGGCTTGCCGTACATATACGAGCGCCGATGAGTTATAACATGACCAACACGCTGGTATTATGTATTTACAGGTTGTGTGCAGTGTCCGCCGACAAACGAACTTGACGCACGTTTCATGATAAGAAAGGAATGGCCCATCATACAACCACACTATAAGCTGCGTTGCATCTGTTCATTTCAAGTTGCAGTAGTATTTTTGTTGTATTGGTAAAGAATCTTAAGACCACGCGAGGGCCAGATCGTACTTTTATGCTGGACACACTCCCCGGGTTGGCTCAGGACTGTAGTGCTAAATTCATAACCCCAAAATTCGAAAAAAATAAAAAAAATTTAATTAAAAATTAACGATTAAAAATAATTAAATTAATATACAGTTACCATACATTTTTTACCTCCAATTATGATGATACGAATGCTCATAAGAAGTAAAGTGAAAAATCAGTCAACAAAATAGTGAAAAGAGGTTATGTAAATCGGAAATGATTTTCTTGAGTATTATTTGATAAAACAATGAATAATTTTAAAATAATTTATAAATGTGAGCCTTCCTTAAGTCAGGGTTATGCGGAAGTTGATAATCAGAAAGAGAAGAAATGAGTAAAATATAATGGATAAAAAGGAAATACGTAAGAAGCAATGATTTAGAAATGTGAGAATCCCCCACGCTGTAGACGCCATCTTAGTTACGGCCCTGCCCGAAACCCATTCACAGAATATGAACCGCTTGCGTTCTGTTCGTGTAGTCACTCAGTAGTGTCATGGAGGTAACATGGCCGAGGAGACGCGCCTAGTTCGCGTTGAGGAGAGACTCAAAATAAAAATTGGTACGAAAGTTATTTACAAGTGTTATGTATTTAATAATACACGTGATATAAAGTGCTACATTTATATGGATTAGTTGTGATTCAATTGAAGGAATATATACAGCATAAAATTGTGAACGCGAGTTCAATGGAGTCTCTTATTACTTCTGTCTCACTCTTTTTATCATTCTCTTTTTCACTCTCTAGCTCTTCTCTCATTCTTCCTCTCTCGATTGTGCTGCCTGGGCGGAAGACTAAAATTTCGACTCATATTTCTCAACAGAAAAATTTCTAAATTACTTGTGTGTGTTATTTTTTCTTGACATTATTATTTTTTCTCCACCCAATTTTCATCAACAAGTTCTTATGATGCTTCAAAATAAACGAAAATTGGTATCAAATTTATCAAAAATTAAACATGATACATTTAATTTGAATAAAAAAACAACCAATATATTCATGTTCATGGAAAAATGTTGCAAGACTTGCAGAATAAAATGCGTAAACGTACATTCTCTTGATTCTCCACTCCCACGCGTTGTCGTGGATCACACTCACTTCCCTCTCACGTCTTCTCGCCCTCAGTCGTCTCAACACAACTCCTCCTTTACACAACACAACGGTGCATGTCCACAGGATATTTAATCGAGCATGTGCCCATTTTCGAATTTCTTATAATGTGTGAAAAATTTTAAAACTATTTATTTTATACAAAAATTTGTATTTGTTCTTTATCATAGGAAATTGCAACTTTAGGGAAAAACCTTTGTGGTTACAATGCCGTTTTCTCAGTATTAATTAAAAGGAAACATTAAAGTTTAATTACTAACACAAAAATGTATTTTACGATTATTCTTGATCTTGAATCGTATTTTTCTTAATCTATCAAACAGCAATATTAATTAGTAATAACAATTAATGCATCAATAAAAACTCGACAAAAGTTTAAACTAAAATTTATGTTTATTAATGCTTCAATAAATTTACGACATTTTTATATAATGATAAAGTATATTTTTAACTTCATTGATAAATTAAATATTTCTTTAAAAAAGAATAAAATTATTTTAAACAACAACTGCTAAAATAATAAAAAATTTCATGAAGTTTATATTATGTTAATGTTAGCACAACTCATGAATCATTCAAAGTATTATATAAATTAAAAATAGATTGTTGGATACAAGTAACTAGAAGTAAAATTTATAGATAAAATAATATAAATATTTTTTGAACGTCTATTATCATCAGTATCAGGCTAATCGAAAAAATATTGACTAATTACTTACCAGAATAAATAGATTTTTCATCTGGTAATGTTGTCTAATGAGCTGATTAACCTAACATTGATAAGAAACGAATTAACCAGTAAAAATCATCATGATAATTATTGTTGATTGTTGAAGTCAATTATAAGATCATTTGTAGTAATAAATTGTTTGTTTCAATGTAAGAAAGAATACGAATATAACAATATAGATGAAATGAAATGAATATCGATATTATTTTTATGATACCGGGTATTGAATGCACGTATATTATAATTTCATTCATGAACGCACGATTAGAGCATCTGTGAACTGTGACTCAGTGTCTCGACATTGCCAATAGCTCAATCAATGAATGCTATTCGAATTTCAAAGTGAGACGTTGAAGAATGTAGACAATTATTCATGTAACGATGAAAAGAAATATCATAGCATATAATAAATAGTAAATATTATTTATACAGACATTTTTATCATAAAAATTATTTATAGGTGAGGTAAAGAATCTTTTAAGTCGAGGCCATGGATCCCCTGGAACACGAGATGTTTATTGTGCGCTGTCTCTTGATCAGGAGGAAATTTTTCGTACCAGCACAATCGAAAGAACTCTCGAGTAAGTAAACATCTCAATAAATAATACTGAATTATTAACTCATGACTCTTTATATTTGAACTTTATCTCTTTGCAGTCCATTCTTTGGAGAAGAGTTCCAATTTGAGGTACCAAGAAAGTTCCGCTACCTCGGAATTTACGTTTACGACCGTGACAGACACTTGAAGCAAGATAAGATCCTGGGAAAAGTGGCGATAAAACAAAAAGATTTAGCTTCATACCATAGTAAAGAACATTGGTTTCCGTTGAGTCCAGTTGATGCTGACTCTGAAGTACAAGGAAAAGCACATTTAGAACTTGCTCTTCAACCTCAAGTCAATCACACCCAGCCTAAGCTTATAGTTCGAGTGATTGAGTGTAGTGAGCTAACAATAAAAAACGGTGGATGTGATCCGTTTGCTACAGTTACGGTCAATTATAGCAATGGAAAGCAAATTTGCAAACGCACAAAGGTGAAAAAGAAGACTGTATCCCCGTACTTCAATGAAACATTTATTTTTGAGCCCGAACTGACAGAACCAAAGGAAAAGGATGTTTCTCATTATTCTATCGATGGAGAAGTTGGAGAAGTTGTTGTTGGTCTCTGGCATGCTTCTCCAGGCATGGGAGAACAGCCAGCATTCTTGGGTGAAGTTAGGGTTCCACTCAGAGGCCTACAAAAGCAACCAACCAGTACATCTACTGCTTGGTAAGTAATTCTTCTATGTAATTGTACATATTCTTTATCTAAATTCTATTATTTTTCAAGTATAAAAAAAAATAATAATAATCATATAAAATGCTTACTCCATTTAATTTCTGTAAATTAATTCTTGTGGAAAATAAAATATTCTTACTCTACATAATTTTGTAATTTAAATTCATGAAAAGTAAGAAATCTAATTTTTTGAGATGACTATCAATAAAACGTATTTACGATAATGTTTCTAATGATAAATGATTGTTTCTGCTCATTTGTAGGTATTTCCTACAGCCTCGGGCAACAAAACACCGTCCAAGTAAAATAACGCATAATTCAACGCCGCCAGGGACTCTTCCAAGTCTTGGATCTCTACGTTTAAAGATCCATTACACTGCAGATTATGTCTTTCCTTCAGAAATGTATGATAGATTACGTAGTTTACTTTTACAAAGTGTTAATGTGCAACCTATAACGGCATCTGCGGTTTACATCTTGGGTGAAATTGTATCGAGTAAAATGGAAGCAGCTCAACCTTTGGTTAAAGTTTTGGTTCATCATGGACAGTTAGTATCGGTCATTAGAGCGTTAGCTAGTCATGAAATTTCGAAATTAACGTAAGTAAATTTTTATTTTTATTAATAATTATTGATTACCATAGATTAAATCATTTACTTTACATATACGTTCTTTATTTTTTATTATTTTTTATAAATAGAGATCCTACGACAATTTTCCGTGGTAATACACTTGTCAGTAAGATGATGGATGAAGGTATGCGTCTGGCAGGACTTCATTACCTTCATAGTACACTTAGGCCTGCCATCGATCAAGTTATTCTTGAGAAAAAACCTTGTGAAATTGATCCAACTCGAGTTAGAGATGCCACTACGATTCAAACTAATTTGGCTAATTTGAAGGTATTTTTTCATTAATCTAGAAATTATCATATATTATTTCATATTTTTAATAATAATTATACTTATTTATCATAATTTTATGCAGGAATATGTAGAACGTGTCTTTACGGCAATTACAACGTCTGGAGTAAGATGTCCACCATTAATGTGTGAAATGTTTTGGTGCTTAAGGGAACTTGCGGCTATACATTTTCCGCAGAACAAAGAAGTGAGATACTCTGTTATTAGTGGATTTATATTTCTCAGGTTCTTTGCTGCTGCAATTTTAGGTCCAAGATTATTTGACATCACAACTGAACAAATTGTAAGTTTTTATGATTTCGAAATTTCTTTTGTTTTATGACATCTTTTTGCTAACTTTGTTATTTATACTTTGTAGGACTTTCAAACAAATAGAACATTAACACTTATCTCCAAGACAATACAAAGTTTAGGTAATTTAGTTAGTTGTCGGGGAGGTGCTGGAAGTGTTTGTAAAGAAGAATATATGGAAGGCGTGTATAGGTGAGGAAT
Organism: Chelonus formosanus; assembly: GCA_028641665.1. NCBI lineage: Eukaryota > Metazoa > Arthropoda > Insecta > Hymenoptera > Braconidae > Chelonus > Chelonus formosanus. Next base: position 6,156,878 of record CM054005.1, read on the forward strand.
TTCATTACAATTGTTGTATTGTATCTTATCAGAGTTACATATTTATGAGAATTATTTTTTTGAATACTCTTAAAATTAACAATATAATTTTATTATAGAGAATTTTATACGGAAAAGCATATTCAAGCAGTTAAGCAATTTTTAGAATTAATTTCTACTAGTAGTAACAGTGGAACAGCACGACGTCCAACTATACTTCAAGAACAACCAGTAGTTTTAAAAGAAGGGTAAGATTAGATCATTAAAAATTTATTATCAATCAAATAATAAATTATTTAAAATATTTTCAATTATAAAATATTCCTAAATCCTATTAATTTTATTCTCAATAGTATAAATTTTCTCTTTGCGCATCCTATGGACTGTGGCAAGAGGTTGGTACTTTGTAAACCGTCATTGCCCGTGTCTCTTGATGTGCGTTAATTGAAAAGCCTTCATACGTTTAGTATACTATTAATAAATATTGATTTTTTCTTACAGAGTTATGATCAAAAGAGCACAAGGCCGTAAACGATTTGGGAGGAAAAATTTCAAACAAAGATATTTTAGACTGACTACACAAGATCTGACTTATTCAAAAACAAAAGGTATTTTTTTATAACTACTAACTACTAATTACAATATTCAGTATAATATTAATAATGGAATATTTTGTATTTAAAGGAAAGGAACCTCTGTGTAGAATACTTTTGGAGGAAATTTTGGCTGTGGAAAGATTACACGAAGATTCGTTTAAAATGAAAAATATGTTTCAAATAGTACAACCTCAACGAGCACTTTACGTGCAAGCTGGAAATTGTGTTGAAGAAAAAGAATGGATTGATATCCTGACGAAAATCTGTCACACAAATAGTAATCGATTAGAGCGATATCATCCAAGCGCTTACATCAATGGTCATTGGCTGTGGTAAGAATTATATAATCAAAAATTTTTTTTGTATCAATAAGGTTTTCAATAGTTAATATTAACAATATATTTTGTTATTCCTTAAAGTTGTAGAGCAACATCTAAAACTGCTTTAGGATGTAGCGAAGCATCTGCCGGCATTGAAGCTGGTTTACGAATGGTTCTTGATCCAGATAGGGATCTACAGAGGATTCATTCCCTTATTTACGCGAATATGGCACGACTAGAAACATTAATGAGTAATTGTGAATGCCAAGCAGTTTATGGTGCCAGTGAAATGTGTGTTTTACCAGGTGGTGGATCACCAATTGAAGATGTAACTTCGACTTTCAAAACGTTAACAGCCTTAAGAGATGCGGCATTTGCTTTACAACGTGAACATCGTGCGTACTTTAGGAAATTGGCTCGAGACACTAAATACGGTAGCAAGTAAGTATTTTACTTATTTACGAAAACCAGTCCAATTCATTATGTATCTAATTAATCAATTATTTTTCATTTTATTAGACAAGCACCAATTGGTGATGATAACTATCTCCTTCTAGCTGCTAGAGCAGGCTACGAGGGGCAACTTACGAAACGTGCATACACAGCAGATACAGATAACTTGAATCAACAATGTATCGATACAGGGTTCACTTATGATAATTTTATGCGTCGCATAGATGATCCTAGATACGATGAATCTTTGAGAAAATGTTTGGACTCGGATTCGATAAATCGTAGGTATGAAAATGAAAATAATACTATAAAGCATTATGATAATAATTCAGATACTATTCGGAGTATTCAGAATGATCTCAATAAGTTTGATCGTAGTCTGAACAATACTTTAAGATCTGAAAAAAATGATAATGAAAATTGTGAAAATCAAAGGCGGATAGAAGTTGGAAGTTTATTAGCATGTGAAGGAATTAATTTATCAAGTACACTATCTAGGAAATTCAGTAATTATGATAACACCAGAAAGTTTAGTAATGAAGGCTCTTTATCTTGGAGAATACGAGACGATGCTTCGGATATATCGTCTAGTTCAATGAGTGGTCGGGGGAACCATTAACATTTTTTTAATATAAAAATCGATTATAAATTTTTTCATTCATCTCATTAGAAATTGATTTTTAGAATATTAATTAGTTCCATTTCATGACATTAATTTCATGTTCCTTTATATAAATTGTTCAAAATTTATGCACAAAATAATGTCGTCACAATTATAATTTGTATTTATTTATTTATTTGAAAAATTTATTTTGTTTTGTTTTGTTTTGTTTTTTTTTTTTTTTTTTCGTAAAGAATATTGGTAATGCGTAGAAAAATATAATATTTATAGTGTCGACAACTATAATAAATCGTAATCTCAATTCATTTAAGTTTATCTTCAATGATCACTACGATAACGGTGCTCAATAAACATTCATACATTGAATTTAACAATTTACATTTATCTATTAATTGATATCAATTTCGATAAGATTGAATAAAGCCACTTATTTACTGTTATCATTCATTCATTCGTAGTACAATTCATTCAAGTTAACAAATCAAAAAAAATTTTACGGACTTTGAGTTAAAACGAATGAAGTACTTGTGAATAAATGATATAAGACGAAAAAAAAAATATAGTGAGCAAACATTTAAATATCTTGACAATTTACCGAATAATTTATCAAGCGTGATCTCTAGAATTGATAAAAAGAAAAGAAATAAACGTTTTTTACGGTAACTACGTAAAAAATAATTTTACTTGATTGAACTGAATTAGCTTTAGGATCTGGATTACTATTTTTTACTTACGCATTTTTTTTTACCAAGCACAAGAATAAACAATAAACCTACAATCATGAATAAAAATGTAAATTTAGAGTCTGATAACTATTTCAGGATATAATTCATTGAAGAAATCATAATTGAATAAATAATATCATGAATATTGAAGACGTAAAAGTGATCGACTAAGAAAAGAATAAATAGTAAGAGACTTGTTACTTTTTTTCAAGTTTCAGTTTAATTTTTTTATGTATATTTACATCATGTTAAGAATCATTGTTGTAGAATCCCTCCATTGTAGTAAGTGTTAATGAACAAAATAACTTTAAGAACAAGATATAAAACACCAAGTAATAATACAAAGAAATATAAGTTGTACAGTTATCGTTATAATTGAAAATAATGTTATTAATTATTATTATTCTTATTTTTATTATTATGATTAACTATTGAATAGTACACAAATTTTAATCATAACCGAATTGTACAGTGTACAGAATTATTGTCCAGGTATAGATGATAGATCTAAACAAACTTTCACTTCTCTCTATTGTTTTATTTAGAATTAGGGTAAATTCTAACCACTGATTCTTACGATGCTGTGATAAATTTCTTTGGAATTTATGATGTAATATCATTAACGCACACAAAGTTGATTACATTGATTAACATTTTTATTTTTTCATTTAAAAATTTCATTTAATAAGAAATGATTTTCATTACTAATGAAATGAATCATTTATATTTAAGACTTATGATTACATGATTTATATTATAAATTTCAAAGAATTATTTACAGTTTCTTAATGGTAATATCGTGTACAGATTAAAATGTGAACAAGCAAATAGATGGTAATAAATAAGCCTTGATAAATTTAACATATCTACACATTACTGTGTCCACATAAAAAAAAAACACATCTGGATAATGAAATTATAAAATCCAAAATTATAGTGAATTCAATTGAAAAAATTTTTTTTTATGAGAGAAAGATAATTACTTAATTTGGCACATTTTTAGCATTGTAAGAATAACAGACAACTTCAAAGTTTAGTTTATAAGTTTACAAATAACTGTAATAATTTCATTATGGCTTGATAATGAAAATAATGCAGTCATTTTTAATAATGATAATTATTTAATTACTTATGAGCGGTATTATTTATATTAATTGTAATGTATTAATAATTTAATAACGATTTTGTATATCACTTTTTTGTTGTGTTCATAAAAAATTATTAATATTACTATTGTTAATTCTTAGTAAAATTCTTAGTGCATAGATTGTGCCTTACACATTGAGGAATCAAATGAAAGAAAATTAAAACAATTTTCTTTCTGTTTTATAATTAAATAATTGAATTAAATATCCAATTAAATAATTATTTATTTAAAAAATTGAATAATAATATGAATTTCGAACATTTTAATATTGTAAATATAAATTACTGCAATAAAAAAACTCCTCTAAAATATAAAATTTACTAAGTTTGTATTATTTATTGTAGTCAAATTATTTGTATGCTAGAGACTCTAGATGATATTCATAGGGATTTTAATTTTGGATTCGGTTGCACTGTCGTCTCCCACGATTATGTTCGTCAGTTTTAAAATCAAAATTTTCGCTTCGAGTATACTTGTATTGTTTTGATTAAATCACTTACAGTTATTTTTAGTCAATACTGTTAAGTTTATTGTTGTAATCTACTGAAAAAATAATGTCTGGTGATGTTCAACCAAGAAAACGAAAAGAAAAAAGACGTAAAAAAGGTAAGTTAGACAAATCTTTCGTAATACAACTCACATCGTGGTAAGATATTTTTAGAAATAACTAAATTCTTTATTTTTACCCCTGAGGAAACGATAAATCTGCAATGTCACTCAAAAGTTCTTTAATCTCATTGAAAATCCTTGCATGTACTGTTTGTTGTTTTTCCAAAACAATTTTTTTAATTATCACTTATTAAAACTTTTCTATTTACGGAATAGATTCAATAATGGGTTACAGTATTTTATCAAACTTTCAGCTATAAAAATAGATCGTACATCACTCTAGCTACTCTAGGAAATCTTCTAAATTTTGGCAATAATTTTCTAATAGTATTTTTTATATTTTATTTTAATAAAATAATCGTATTTAGACCAAAATATTTTTAGTAACAATTTGATGGCATTATAAAAACTTATCAGTTGAATTTCATGTTATTAATGCAATTAAATTGTTAATTTTCAATAAAATTTAGAAGATGAGGATACTGGAACTCCTCCACCAATGTTGGTAAATCCTGCAGAACATGCTCCTGATAATGTTACGATACATATCTATAAAGAAGGCTCAACAGGAGGACATTGGTGTGCTAGAATTATATTTTTCGCCTTGTTCACAGTACTTATTGGTTTAGTAGGAGTTATCATTTTTGAACATCGTGGAACAACTGATGGTATAAAAAAAATTTCATACGTCAATTTTAATTCTCTGCTAATTTTTTTTAATTTTTCATATTATTTTTGACAGTGGATACTCCAATAGCTTCTTCACAATGGGCAGTAATTTTTGAAGGATGGGTTGATGATGTGTTTCCATTTCATGATACAGGAGAGCACGAGAAACATGATAATGAAGTAAGTCATGAGATAGATCATGAAGAAGAGGAAGAACATGAAGAAGAAGAAGAAGAAGAAGATGACCATGAACATGAGGATGAAGAAGATGAAAGTGGAGGAACTGAAGGTGAAAATCAAGAAGAAGAAGAAGAAGATGTGGAAGGCAATGAAAGTAATCAAGTAGAAGAAGAGCAAGACGATGAAGGTACTGAAGGTGTAGACGATGAAGAAGATCAAACCGAGGCAGAAGATTATGATAATGATGATGCTGAAGAAGATGAAGGAATATCAGATCAACAGAATGATATAGAAGATGAAGAAGAAGAACAACAAGAAGATGATGATGAGGGAGATGAAGGAGTTGACTACATATCAGAAAATGATGGTTTTACAGAAGATGATGATATGGGAGTCCTTGATGAAATTGATGATAATCGAAATGATGACAATGAAGATCAAAATGGTAATGATGACGATGAAGAAGATATGACAAACATATCAGCACCAGATTTAGATATGAGTATAGAAGGAATGAAACAATTTGAAAAAATGGATGAAGATGATATTTATGAATACGTTAGCATACCAGGAGTCAATGACATTGATGATAGTACTGAACCACTAGAAGAAGTAAAGTGTTATTTATTTATTAATGCTACCTCTAATTATAATTACTTTTAAAATAAAATTCTTTCTAGGTTGAAGAAGGAGAACCTGAAGAAATCATCAATGAAGTTGAAATAGAACCTCTTAGAGACGAGGTAAAAGAAGAGGATGAAGAAACAAGTGGTGAGTCAGCTTTTTTCTATCACTTGGAACAAAAATTATTTAGGAATAATTAGAAAGGTCCTTCATGCTCTAATTAGATATTAATTAATTTTAAGAATATACTGACTATTCTTCAAAATATCAAATAAAATTATAAGAAAAATATAATTGTCAATGATTATTACATAATTAAATGTGTATTGTAAAATAAATAAAATGCAGAAAATAAAATATCGTGATTACAGTGGCAGTAAAATTTGGAGTTGGTGTTGCACTAGTCATTGCCGCACATTTTGTACTGGTTAGAAGGTGGAAAAATGGTAATTTTGTTTTTGAGGAACTTTTTTAGACCTTGATCTATTTAAAAAAGATTCAATGTTTTTTTTCCAAGCGTATTAACAATTCAACTAGTGTACAGTGAATTTAATTGTTTATTTTGTTTAGTATTTGATTGCTCTTAATAATTTTTTAATGCGCTTGGGCAAATAATATTCGTAAATAATTCATGTGTTAGCATGTTTGCTGTCATCGTGCACTAACAGACATCGTAAGTATATCAATAATGATAATAATAATTGTTTTGGTGTTATGTAATATGAATGTAAATAATTTAGTCATTTTTTATCATTATGAAATTCTTATCAGTATATTTAAATTCTTTTTAGTTGATGATATTCCTGAAATTATTGATTTAAGTAGAAGAAATACTATAATACCTCCATCCGATCCTAAACAACTCAATATCAAAGGTGATGTAGGACAAAAACAACAACAAATCAAACATCTCCAAGAGCTTGAATCGAAATACAAAAATTTACCTACCGAAGAAATAAAAAATCTTCACAATAAACAATCAGGAGCTTTTCAAGCTTCTAAAAATTTATCAAAAAAAGGTATTTCATTATCAATCAATTGATCAATAGAATTTAAAAGAAATATGATAAAAAATATTTTTTGCTGGAATATTTAGAGGATCAAATGAATATTCCTGCACCAGGTAAGAAGGATGAGCCAGAGTTTTACACTTCTGAAAGTGAACGATTTTCGGGGACAGAACAAGAATCAGAGTACGATGAAGAAGATTTAGAAGATGAAGAGGATCTTGAAGAAGAGGAAGAGATAGAGGATGACGAAGTTGAAGAAGTTGATGATCATGAATTAGTAGCTAAGTTGGAAGCTAAATACGGAAAACTTCCAACTCCAAGTCAAAGTGAAGAAGAAGAAGAGGAAGAAGTAGAAGACGAGGAAGAATATGAGGAAGAGGAAGAGTTAGACGATGAAGAAGAAGAACAAAATATTGATGATTGGAAACGTAAATAAATTTATTAATAATTCGATAAGTCTTGAAAATATTGTCAATATTAAATAGCTACTTTTCAAAATTTTATTTTCTAAATGAGCATTGAGGATCTTTATGATACTAACAAATAAACTAATTTCATAATAACGATATTTATTTTTAACAGGTCTGAATGCTCCACAGCCAATGCATTCCGGTGTAGAAAAATCTAAAAATAAAAATCCTAAAGAAGTTTCAAAAACACCTCAATCAAGTTCTCGTGGTGGTCGACAAGAATTTGACTTCACAGAACCAGTTGATAATAATGATGTAAATATTCAAGAAGAAATTGAGCAGTGGTTAGCTGGGGTAAATAATTAACAATATATCCACTTTATTCAATAATGTAATTTTTATTTAAGTAAATAAGCAGCAAATGAAAATAATATTCTTACAGGACTTGGATAATTAATATTTTGTAAATAATAATTATAATTGGAAGTACAAGAATAATAAAAAATTTTCAAGTATCCAGATTATTCAACTCGTCTATATTAAATAGTAATAATAACGAGAATATAGTAGAAATAAGCTCTAATGAGATATCACTAAATATTTATTAAATTCATTTTTCAAGAGTGATATAGCATGGAAATGATTTTTTTACGACAGCATTTTTGTTTAATTTTAAAGAAAATTTACTGTAGTTTTAAAATGATTTTGTTAATTTTGCTTCTAACGAATTAATTATTAACAGTATTTTAACAAATAATTCATTCATTACTTATGTTTTGAGTAATATTTTAATTAAAATGTAGTTTAAAAGAATTTTATTGATTAAGAAGGAATATTTTCTTAAAAGGACAGTTTTTACGAATAATGTTATACTATTTTGTTATAAATTCTCTGTATATCTTTTCAATAAATTGATCCCAATAATTTAAAATGAAAGTTATTGAAAATTCTATTCTTGAAAGTTCTATAGTAACACATTATTTACCAACATTCAATTAAACTAGATAAAATATTATTTAAAATAAAAAATTTTATTGGAAAATTAAAGAACTTATTTATTCTGTTTATACAATGATGAATCACGGAATTTTATTATTTGTAAATTTAATACAATTAGAAAAAAAAACCTACATGAAAATAAATAATTATTTACATGCTACTTCTTTCGAAAATTTGATTATCTTGATCAATTTCATTATTAATATCTAATGAATCAATACAAATAAGAATCTCGCTTTTGCTATTATTTATATAATATAAATAATAATTTCAATTAAAAAATTTTTATACAACTATTTAACAGTTGAATATTAATCCGAATAACTCCATTAATAAAAATCAATATTTTTTTTTTTTTAATTTTTTGCTGAAAATTATTATCTAAATTTTATGAAATTGATTAAGATTTGATTGAGAAAAGTAACAATTTCTCTCAATATTTATGCTTATGTCTATGTTTTCTTGATGACGGTGACGGTGGACTACTAAGTCTATGTTTGATGGAACTACGGGGAGGAGGTGGCGGTGACATTGATGGAGAACGCGCTCGTTTTTTACGATCACTACCGGGTGATCTCCGTGATCGGGATGATGAAAAGACTGGTGATGGTGTTGTACGTATTCGTGGAGGTGATGGTGTCATTGGAGCACGTTTTTTATAAGGTGAACGTGATCGCCGTTTACATCTAGGTGATCTGCTACGAGACCTATTTAAATTAAAAAATTTGTAGGTATTTAATAATCAGCTAGTTCTATTAAAAGCAGCTAACTTTTCAAAATATCTTCGAAGTTATTTCACTTAGACATGTAGAGTATTCTAGACAATCCAATTACATTTAAAATACTCCGAAAAAGAATTTTACTGAAAATATTTTGTAAAAATATGTAATAAAAAAAATATACCTATAACGACTGCTGCTCTTGGATGGCGATGGAGAACCTCGTCTTCTATCACGATAATGGAGAGGAGAATCCGGTGATGTACTCCGTCTCCTTTCTTTTCGCCTTTCATCATCTCTTTCATCATTTTTGGAGTCTTTCATTTCTCTTTCACTCTAAAAAAATAAAAAAATGTTAAAGTTACATTTAAGATATTAATTACTTAATTATTAGAAGAAAAGTATAGAAAAAAAATTCACCTTTCTTATAAGTTTTTTACGATAATGCTCAACTTGTGTTTGAATTGTCATCCCTGACTTAAGACTCCTTCTACCACTCTCTAATTCATCTTGATATTGCATTATTTTTAGTTCAATTTCACGAAGTCTTGTACGTCTCTCCTCATTATAATCACGACTACTATTACAATTATTAGTGAAGATATTATTAACATATAGATATAATCAATTAAATTATAAATCACCAGTAGTGAGATGTCATTTCAAAATTGATCAAAATAAAAAGTACGATGCATAAATCATTCATTTAAAAATGTTTACCTAGAATCCATACTAGCATCTTGAGAATTTGAATCGTCATTTTGTTCCAATTCTTCCCATTTACTTGTGGTCATTGCTTGAGCTTCTACTTGATCAGGATCTACAGTTTCCCATCTTGAAGGCACAAAACCTGCTGGCATTGACTGTTTTTTCTCATTACCTTTATTTTTTGTTTGTACTCGAGTATCATCCATTGGAATACCGTCAATGTCGTCATCCACTACAGAAAAAAATTATTTTATGATTCATGAAGAAATCAATAATAACTGAAATATTAATATTATTACTTACTGGGGACACCATCAATATCATCATAATTACTAGGTTGAGGTGTAAGTCCAAGTTTCATTGCTCCTTTCAATAAAGCAGCACCATCAAGAGGAACACCATCTAAATCTTCTCCAGCATCTCCATCAACATCTGACAATGGAGCACCATCAATGTCATCGTCATTCTCTAATTCTGGTTCTGCAATGGATACTAGCCCCAAGAATGCATTTTGTAGTTTAAGTAAAAATTCTCTGGGATAAACAGCCCAGTCTTCCCATGCTCTAAACATACGCATTACACGCATTTTAAATCCTTCAGCTTTTAATCGACTATCAAAGTGTTTATAAGCTTGATGAACTTCTGTAAATATATCTAATAAACGTGCTTCAAACCTAAAATTTTTTACGATTATTTTCATAAATGTATGCATGATTTCTGTTAAAACAATTTTACAAAATATTTACGCTTTTCTATAAATAGTTGCATTGGTTACTTTCACTCCACAATTATGTAAAATATCAGATATAAGATAAAGTCTAGCTATTTTTTTGTTTGCTGGTGTTTGTAAAATTGACAAAGATTCAGAAATGCAATCACATATTTCTTCAGCTGCTTCAGCATGCTCAATACAAAATACCATTACTTCAGCAACTTTTAAACGTTCTGGTGAGATATTCCTAAGTAAATCTTCTAATCTATCTCGTTGGCTGAAATAATAAAATTATAAGTTAACTAAAAGAATTTTCAATTTCATACAAAAAAATAACTTGATATTTTAAAATATTACCTATTAGATAAACTGCCTCTTCTTGGTTCCTGCCTTTCTTCCATCTCAACTAATTCATCCGGCATCCCTTGAGTCCAAGGGTTAATTGGAGGTGGTCTCCAAACACTTCCTCCTTTAAACATTCTAAAATCATTCGTACGCCATTCTTTTTGTCCATCTCCTTGTAAAACTGAAAATAACTTCCATCGATAGTATGTGTGTGCCGGAGAGTAATTTTCAAAAAGAAATCTATAAAAACAGCATTTAATGAATTAATCAACTAGTAATTTAAAAAAATTGGAGTTATAATAGTAAAAAATAAATTACCTAAACATTGGATTGTTTATTTCTCGGTTCATGATCATGGCTTCGAACATAGGACCTTCTCGGATTACAAATTCCACCATTCTATGTATCAACATGACTAAGTTCCTATAACGCACAATGAAAATTGAAAAAAGAGAACCTTCGTATGTTTAATAAGAACAATTTTATTAGAATTCCTTCACACAGAAGTCTTCATCGTTGGACTCGTGTTCATGAATAAAAGGATTATTATAAAATTTTAGTCATACTTACAGTACCGTCAGTACATAACTAAAATAAAACAAATACCTTTCTGTTGGAATGACCACTTTGACAACTGCATTCTGCAAAATCTGTCAAGGTCCAGATCACAGTGCAACAGAGTGACAGATTGTCGAGACACAGAGTTCAGGGGGTTGGTAGAGTGTCAGCCCAAATGCCAAAATGCGCCCCCAAGACAACGTACGCCGACAAGTCATTACAACACAATTTGTAAATGTCCATTAGAATTTTCATTTGATCATCAATAGTCGAGGATTTACATCTTCATTGCTACTTATTGTAGCAATATCGAATAATAGTTTTTATCCCTTAATCCCTTTCTTATACCCCATTCCACACTTACCACGTGGGTTTTATTATTTTCAATTTTTTTTTTTTTAAGTTCATTTATAAAGTTTGTTTCTATTTTAAATATTTTCAATTCAATCACATTATCCAAAAAATAATTGCAGTGAAGAAGAAAGGCAAGCAAAAAATTCAACTAATTATCCACCATAGATAATCAGATTGTTTTTCTAACAAGAGTGAATAATTTTACCTTTTCAAAGTTTTCCTTTTCCTGGGGGTCCGCGCTCTGGAGGTTGCGGATACGTGGTATCTGAGATTATGTTTCAAAAACATGGTTATACGGTTCAACAATGAGAAAAACAATATATTATGTTGATGATATTAAAATGTCAGTTGAATTCATGATAAATATTTTATCACTATCTCTTCTGACAATCTTTGAATAATTTTACAATTATTCTCTATTCACTAAGTCAAACAGAAATTATTCTTCGATAGAAAATCTACCAAAAAAGTATATTTTCGGCCACTGCCATCACAAACATTTTTTTAGGCATTGCAGCATTTTTTAACGAGTAAGTAAAAGGACATTGCTAATTTAAGAATATTTTAAATAAAAAAATATTTCTTATCAAAAAAAATTTTAAGGGGACCGGTGATGCAATTATTAATTTTTTTTAATGCAAAGTAGATATTATTAACAAGGGTAAAATATTGAATAGTAATAAAACGATATGTTTTAAAGACGTGGATTGAGTTTTTATTAAATACGCGTTTGGAGTGGTTTGACTGGGGTACCTTGTGTCTATCACGACGATGTGGTTGTGCGTTGAAAGGTAGACCTGAAGGAGGTGGTGGCTGTGTTATTTCCATCAGAGCTGGAGGAATGTAAATTGGATACGGTGGTATTGGCACACTTTTTCCCCAACCCAACTTCATTTCATACTGCATTATATCTCGACCTATTCGCGATAATAAATTTCATAAATTTATGTTTAAATACTTTATGAAATAATTTAATTGACAAAAAGTTACCATTCAAATTTTTAAGGGCTCTTTCACCATCTTTTCGACTCATGAATGCGACAAATCCACAATTTCTTTGTCGGGCTTTCTCTTCATCACTACGAGGCCACATTATTTTTATACTGGCAAGAGGACCAAATTTTCCAAAAATTTCCATCAATTGTTGTTCAGTAATCTAAAAAACGTAATGGTTTAAAAAAGAAATTGAATGTTTTTTAATAATTATTTCATCTTTAATAATAAATAACTAATACTTACTTTTGGATTCAAGTTACCCAAATACAAATTTGTAGTATTTGGATCTCCATTGTCAAAAGATCCATCTAAAAAATTTTCAGTGTAATAATTTTTGTAAAAAAGCAAATTAATATTGTTAAACATACAAGAAAAAAAAAATTATGACAACACAATAAGATGGAAATGGAAACATGGACTATTACCCTCATACATTAGGGATAAAAGGTGAGGATCATCAATAAAATTACTCAAACAAGCTTTTCGTGGATCTGATGGGTTGGGAGACTTTTTGACTAAACCAGAAAATGTTTTAGAGATAATATTTTAGCTACAGCAGTTTAATTATGAATAAAATTGTACCTTCGACTGACTTTAAAGCAGCTATCATTGGATCTTCCGATTGAGTAGAAATTACATTTTTTACAACTCCTTTATACTTATGCCTCTCTTCTCTTTCTTCCTGAATCATTTTCAATTCTTCTTTGAATAATTCTAAATTACTTTTCTTCTTTTCACCTTCTTTCTTTTTCTTTCCTAATCTGTCCATTTTCCTCTCATTAGCGCCGAGTAATTTGGCATATTCCTGAGCTTGTTCCGCAGAAGTTCGACTATCCACTAATTCTGATATTTTTGACTGAGGTTTATAGAGTTTACCCTTTTCTCTTGTGTCTTCTTGTCTTTTACCAGCATCGTATGTACCGGCTTTTACCCACACTTTACTTGTAGTTTTATTAGGAGCTTCTTGAAATGTTGCAACAAATTCTTCAAAAGCCTAAAAACAAATAACTTATATGAAAATCTTTCATAAATAAATAAAAAATCGGAAAAAGTTTATGCGTGTTATTTAAACTGATAATTTACAATATATCAATACTGTATCATTTAAGACTAATGTGATTAAAAATCTATTCATCCCATTCATTCTGTACTGTAATATAAATCGTTCAAAATATATCATTAAATAGTAATTAATTAAATAAATAATTACTTGAGCTGCAGCTTGTTCTTGTTCTTTCTTTCGTTGCTCTTCCAATTCTTTTTTGCTTAGCGGACGCTTCCCCATTGTTCCAATGGAGAAAGCTTTTAGCTTTTGCTCCGCAATTTGCTATAGATTAAATAAACAATATTAATAATTGAAAGTAAAAACACATGAAAACAATTTTTTTAAATAAAATACTAAACAATATTCATACCTTCATCATTGCTTTTTCCGCCATCGTTTTTACTGTGGAAAAAGATAACCTACAATATAAGCATCATTATAAAATGTTAAATTAACAAATATAATAAGCTAAAAGATGATTTTTTCACTAATGGTAATCAATTTACAGAACAAAAGAAGAAGAAATTGAATGAATTTTTTTGAAACGCTATAAATTCACTACAATAATTGATTAAAAATTATCTGAATAGGACACCTATTATTTTGCTACAACTTCAATTTATCCTGACGTTAACTGATCATGTTAGCCAACATGAAACCAAAAAAATAATTAAAAAGTTCCTAAATTTTTATTGGCTAAGCTGATTTAGTGATTTTTAAAAATATTAAAAATGGCGACTGTTTTGTTTGTGTAAAAAGATGGTTATATTGTACGGTAATGTTTAGAAAAATATTTTATAGGAGAAAAAAAACAGTGGGGTTCAGTGTTGTTGGGTGTTTAATACAAAATGAACGCAACTAGCTTGTATGTTTCAACGTGTCGACTTGTTCTTCAAGCAGATGCAGAAGATCCAAACTCTTGGACTGATCTTTACAGGCTAGTTCCATACTTACGCCAAAGTCTCAGCTGTACAGTTTGCTCGAACCTTTTAATTGAACCACATACACCAACTGAGACCAATTGTCAACATCATGTGTGCCGTGGTTGTCGAGGAGGTCGTAAAAAACTTAAACCATCATGTGGATGGTGTAAAGATTATGACAAATATGTTGAAAATGTTCAACTCCGAATACTTTTACAATGTTATAAAAAATTGTGCGAGTATCTTACTAGTACGAACATTTATCGTAACCTCATTATATCTGTGTCTTCCAATGCTACAAGCAACGGTACCGCTGCTGTTGGAGCAACGAGTTTAATGGAATTAATCCAAGAAGGAACAGGCTTCAAAGATGAATTTAAAAGCAATGCCGGATTGTCTAAATCCGCTTACAGTATTCTTCCTTGTGTCTATACTAGCACGACGTCAACTCAAACCCAGGCTAATGCTGTTCAACCTTCAGCCGACCCAATACCTTCAAATATACCTGGTAAACAACTAAAACAAAATTATTGACAGTTACAGATTTTGTTGTTTTGTATTTTTAATTCATTTTTTATTAAATTACCACATTTTTTCACAGAATCTCCTGCGATTAGGACAGTATCCAATGGATCTTCGATATATTCTGTGATGTATGCAGGCTCTGGCAATAAAATAACAATAAAACGAAAAGCTGCTGCAGTGGAGGATACAGATATTAACCAACAGGAAGCTGATGTTACAACGAGAAACACTGTAGGCGGGGTAAAATGCATTCCATCTTCCCAACTTTCATACGGGACAACTTCTCAGAAAAAGTCGTCAAAGGGCAGCAAAGTAATTTTTACAAAATGCAATTTCTGGAATTTCTATTTTGTATTATTATATTATAATTTTATTTAACTGCCCGAAATTAACAATCTAACACTCATTAAATTACTCTCGATTTTGAAATTAACGACGTATTATATTAATATTAAATTAACCATTAAAATGTACGTATAAAAATGAAACTTATCCATTTTAACTAACCGCAAAATGAACATAACTAACTTAATTCATTTCAGTAAATTTATTACAAGTACATAGTTTCATTAATTGAATGTTTGTTCTACAGTCGTCAACAAGTTTCAAAAAACCTAGATCTAGCTCTACGAGGAGTAAAAGAAAAGGATGTAGATGTGGTAATGCGACTGCAATACCCGGGAAATTAACATGTTGTGGTCAGAGATGTCCTTGTTACGTTGAGAGTAAACCTTGTATTGAATGCAGATGTAGAGGATGTAGGAATCCACATACTGCTGATGGATTAAAGGTAATTTAAATGAGATAATTTTTAAAATGAAAATATCTTATTTTAATTATGGTAATCATAAAAATTATCATCGTCAATAATTAACGATAACATATTTCTGATTTTACTCCAGATTCGACCACATATTCCAGAACTCCACAATTTGCAAATACAACTTTCGAGTCCTCTAGATTGCGATAGTTTGAATTCCGATACATTAAGTTCAGTTCAACAGTGTTTATCAACATCACCAACAACTATTCAAGTTCTAAATGTTTACTCTACACCACGGTTAGATATTGATAATGTGCCGCAGAATCTTCCTGCTGCATTACTTGTTGGTGAAGATGCAATGGTTAGTACGGAAAGCGAAGCTGAAGATAGTGACATTCAGATTGATGTTTGACGACGTGATTAAAGACGCTTAAATATAAAAAGCGTCATGTGCAAAGTAACTAAAATTGATTTTTAATTGATAAATATAACAATTATCACAAGATGATTGAATAATTTAACAATGAAGTAAACATAGATATTAATAACAAATGAAACAAAATAGTGTATAAAAAATATCTCACAATTCATGGTGAGTTAATTGAACAAATATCGTTGCAAAGTTTGTATTTGTAAAAAGTGTAATTTTAGAAACAGTGATCGTACAGTTATATAGTTTTATAGGTAGATTTATTATTAAACAATTTTTTGTACATTAAAGTCAATTGTAATCATCCCCATTTTCACGTACTAACTTTATCTTCAAAGTAGAAACATTCAACATGTCTAAGTCCAATAATAATTCAAGTAAATCACTGTTGGCTATAATTATCTTATTGATTTAAGCAACGTAAATACAATAATGAATCTAAAGGATTTCAGAAAAATCACAATATTTTAATAATATTAACTGCTGTATCATATCATACAGCTTATTTTAAAAATAATCAATATTATATTTTGAAGAATATATTTTTGAAAGCTTATCTGCTTCAAAATCTCTTTCAAAAAACCATTGGTTTTTTTAAACCTATTACTTTTATGAGTTATTGAATTAGACAGAAATAATGAATGCATTTAAAAATGCCTTCTGTTTTTGTAAAATTCTTTTTAATTATTTATTATTCCATTCTAACATGGTAATAATAGTAAAGAAAGGTTTGTCTGTGGCCACAGTGATTACATCTGCAGTTTTTTATAATAAAACATTAAAAAAATAGTAATAGTTTAATGGAAATTATAATTAATTTTTATACATAACATTAAAAAGTTACGAGATCCATTAGAATAAAAAACATTATGAATACATATCCACATATTAGTGGTTTGCTCTTTTATTTTACGTTTAATTGAGTGACGCAGAGAATTCGAACAAATTGTTTACCAAAAAAAGACAAGAATGTCATTGTAAATAAAACAAAAGTAATAGAACTGTAATTTGTTTGATAATTGTGTAAATGCTATCTGTATCAAAGACTTTTAAATTATATTTTTAGGATATGATTGTTGAAAACAGAAAAAAGATTGTGGCTGAGTAATTGTCGATTTGTTTAATGAAGAGAAGACAATGATTAAAAAAAATGATAAAAAATACTAATTCCTTAACTAGTACAAAATTGTAGTGATTATTAAAAACGTAGAACATTTTATTATGACTGCTACTGTGAAGCACATGTGAATGGCCTTATTATACTGTCGTATAATGAAATGAGAAAAATTATTATTAACAATTTTTCATTGTTACATATATTCTACTTAAAAAAATTATTCTTTACCACAAGTTAAAAATATTCGGTTGATATTTACTTTGTAAACAATAAAATGTGGAATCGCCGAGAAAGCTAATAAAGAAGGTGTACTATAAAAGAATAGACCTTGTCGTCATTGATGATTTTAAGATGTTACGTATTCTTTTAAAAAAATCGTACTCGAATTATATAATAACTAACATTATAGAAAATTGTCAACTACCCTCTTACTATAATTATTAGTTTCTAAAATGATTTATAATTCAAACATGAAAAGAAATAATTCAAACGAATATTACTTTCAAACAAACGGCTCATTTATTTTATTTTCTATAGTTTATTTATTAAGGTTAATTTTTAGACGTAGATGATAAAAAAAAATAGAACGACTATTTGCAAGAAAACTTTTTATTTTCATTTTATAATTGTATCATCATTTTTTTCAGTCAGCTCATAAAAACAATATAATCTTATGAAGATATTATTTTAAGTCCATTTTTTGTTAAATTTCTACTTATTTATCTATATTTCAAAAAAGAAATTTTTATTTCATTAATATTTAGATTGCATTTCATCTCGTCAAATTGCATTATTACCTGCGGTTCTTTTGAAAACAACTCTTTCAAATAAAATAATAAAAGATGAAATTTAAAAAAGAACCATACAATTGTTAAAATTAAATACATTGCAAAAGACCTTACAGGTATTTACAAGTATATGTACAATTTTAATTCTTAGTTTTTCGCTTTTTTTCATTTTTAAAAAGACAGTAAAAAGTGATTGCCATATACTTCTATCAATATCACGAGAGACACAATTGATAATTGTAAAATTCTTATAAAATTTGAGTTATATCTGAGCTTACACAATCAGCACATTGTCGGGAATAATTTCATAAAAATCATGAGTGTAAAAACGGTGTAACTTTGTCACTACACTCACCGACAAAAATTTTTTAAAAGTTTAAATTTCCAACATTAAATCACACTTTAAAATGGTTTGTATGATTTAGGATAACGAGTTGGTAAACTGGATGATATATGACGAGCCCAATGGTTCCAGCCTAACGTCCTTGCAATTTCTACAAACCTCTCGTCAATGTCCTTTATTGGCTTATCTTCATAGTAACGAGTCAATAATTTTAAATAACGTCCATAATGTTTATTAATATGTGCATGCCAAAGTGAAAGAATTAAAACCTGTAAAGAAATATTATTATTTTTAAGCCAAGTATTTAAAAGTACAAAAAAAATTTTCAATTACTAACTTTACTATCCGTTGCTTCTGTGAACTTTTGAACGTCGTTCCAAATTTGTGTTACAGTAGACAAATGCATTGAAGCCTCTGTCTCTCCTCGTTTTCTTGCATGTATGTATAATCTTGCATATGCACAGCCTTTCTTTACTAATGCTTCAATTAAATAATTTTTCTGTTTGTCTATTGTATTTTTGATTTTCAACGCATCAGGTCTTTGATCATGCTTCATGCCATAGAAGGCTAATATTTTTTCTTGATCAATTGCAGATATTACTTTATCAGCTACATCAACCATTTGATCCGCAAAGTTAATGGCAGTTTCAGTGAGATCGTCATGAGGAAGGATGCGTCGTGCTTCTGTTGAGTCGAGAGATACTAACATGGCTGTGTGAACTGGTAAATGATCTGGATAAGATGTTCTCAGCTCATTGTAGAGAGCAGTCGCATGCTCTGTTGCTTCTGTTATGCGTAAAAAAAAACAAAATTCCAATTAAAAAAATACAATAAACAAATAGAATCTGTCATATATTTTAAAAACATTATAACAATCAGTTTAATAACAACAATAATAAAGATGAAAATCAAAAAAGTTTTATAACTTGGTACCATGAAATTAATCAGTGAAGGAATTTGAAATTAATTAAAATTTGAATATCATTTAATTGTTCAATTTCTGATTACTATTTTTTGAGGGAAATTAAAACCAGATAGATAATTATATCATGCTTTCACAATAAAATAGGGTTCATTTTAACATTTGGAATTCTTAACTTACTTATTGAAGGCGCTAAATAAGAAACAAAAAGAAAAAAAATTAAAAAATATAATTCATATAAATTTTCAAATAAAAAATAATTGTATAAAAGTTTGATATCTTCTTTATTACTTACCAAGTTTAGATAGCCACGTGCATTTTATATCTCGAAGTGTGTCCTGATATTCATCCCACTTCGTCACTTTTTCATCATCAGGCTTTGCAGGAGGATTTTTCTTAACAGGCTCGGTCAAAACGTATTTAAAAGTGTAACAATCAACTTTTTTTCTTGCTTCATCTTTGCAGAAAGTTACTGATCCTTGGAGATAAGTTCCTAAAGTTGCACCTTTCGATATTCTTCACATAAAACATAAGAAATATTTTTTTTAATTTGTATTCATTATAATTAAAAAAATTAATTATTTAAAGCAATGTCTTTATCAAATAATAATAATAATAAATCATGGATTATTCAAATGATTCATTGAAGCCATGCACTGCTAAAACTAAAAAATTCTCATTAATAATGTCAACGAAAATAGCTTGAAACTGAATGGATAAAACTAGAACTAGTTTTGCGAAAAATTTGATTTTTCATTTAAACAGTATGTTAAAATAGCAAGAATGTAAGTGATATGTATGACACAACATTATATGAAAGCTGTCACTTCCAAACGGCTTGTATTTTCAGCTTGACGTTAAAAAGTTAATGCGAAAAGCTGTTTGAAAATCAAATGATTCTATCGACTCACTTGTTCTCTGTGCTGCATTATAAAAACGAGAAAAAAATGAAAATGATGTATATTTTATATACTGAATCATTAACTACGAATTTAATAAATTAATTATTTGATAAATGAAAAAAAATCTGTGTTCTTACTTTGTTTCATTGTTCATTGGCGCAATGTAAACAGGAAGAGTATGCCCAGGTGGGACTGTAGCTGCTACCATTTTTTTCCCACCAATGATTGCTTGAGAATGATTAGCATAAACGTCTAGATTTATCGTTGAACTAAGTTTTTGGCTTAGCAACACTGCCATATCTGTTAATCGTTCTAATAAATCTTTCTTTTCATGACGTACATGCATTTTTAAAGTATAATCACCCTTTTCTAATTTTTTAACAGTGTACTGGAAAAAAAAATAATTTAAAGCTATAAAATTAATCATTTTCTTAATAGTTAAATTTGTGTTTGATTTTTTAATAACAAGAACAACTAAAATGTTTTGGAATTCATTTAAATCATGTCTATAATTACTAACCTTCCATGGAAAAGCATCACCGCAGAATATAAGATGTTTATTGCAATCATAGAGCATCCACAGTTGACTTTCATATTCACTTTCATAGAGTAAATCACTAAGAAAAGCAGCATTAGGAGTTACCTCTGTTGCCTTTGCGATGTGGAATGTGTACGTCAATTGCAACTCATAAATTTGTCGAGCAGGAGGAATAACATCTCGGGCACCGAGTGGCGATATTTTAGAATCTGTTGGTCTCAAAATTTGAACTATATTTTTCAGTGTAATACTTGGAACAATTTCTTCATTCCTTAATGAACTTCGTAACTCCATTCGATGAATACCATCTCCAGATTGCATTATAAGACTACCATCAATTACATGAATACCGTGAAATTCAATATCATAATCAACATAAATTTCACCAAGATTAGCCCAGTATTTTGCAACTACAATTTCAATAATAAGACCACCTTGAACTGCAAATCCTTGGACGGTTTCTGATTGCGATGTAATATTGACCATTTTATTAGTGTGAAGAGTACGACAGGCCAAACGAGGTTTCAACTGAACTGTTTGAATAGCAAATCTTCCAGTCTTTTCTTTTTCAGTGCTTTTGATTTTTAGTACTGCCCACGTAGCATCATCAGGAACCAAAATAAAATGTCTAACAATTGTATTAGGTTTGAAGAGTACATGTGAGTAATGAAAATCTGGTAGGTTCATCGATTTTGGAATAATTTGAGGTTGAACGACCGTAATAGGTATAGTAAATACAGGACCTTTTTCAATATTTTCCACATCATAAGCACGAATGTTGGTGCAATGAACTCCTTCTGATAGCTTAACTGCATCTACTCGCACTGTAAAGGCACGAGACATATGCATCAGTTCAAAGTGAGATGGATATTGTACCCATGGAGCTTCACAAACTAACGATAATCGCAAATTAAAATTAATTTTACGAGATGGATCAACATTATCAGTATCAAGAAAAATCGGCTCAATAGTGACAGCACAATCTTTCGGTCTATCAATTACGCCAGACCTCAAGTGAATGCCCTTGGAGTTGTTTACACCACAATTGATTGCAAATCTGACATCTCTTTCGATAGCTTGGCAATTAGCAACGAGATTCTCAAAAGCTTTTTCAACTTGAAGAAGACCTGCTCCTTGAGCAAATAAATCTAGATTTTCTATGTATAATGCACTATTCTCCAATGCTCTTTTAATGCTGTAAGGTGAATAAGGGCAGCCTTTTTTCTCTAGACCAGAAATAAGAAGAGCGACTGCTCCAGCTACATGTGGACTAGCCATACTGGTACCATTCATCAATTGACTTTTTCTCAATGTAAAATTAGGTACACTTGTGATAGCACCTCCTGGTGCACAAACAGTGATACCAGCACCTCCATCTATCATCGGACCACGTGACGACCATGTATAGGGCATCCCTGGCATTTTTTCTCGTAATGAATATTCTGCTACCATCATATCGGGTGATACATAAGCGCCAACACTGATAATGTTTGTCGAATTAATATCCGGTGGTGCTCCAATCGTACATAAAGCCGGTCCAAAATTGCCAGCTGCTGCAATCCAGGTCACTCCATACTTATCAATAACCTCATTCATCAAATCAAAAATACGTCCAGAGTTACTCCAATGTACTTGTTCTCCATAACTCATATTAATTACGTGAACTTTGTAATTTTTTTGCATGATCCAAATCATGGCTCGTACTAAAGCTGTTCCTGTTTCCATTGGATCAATACGATTATCACCAATTGTCAATGAAATAATTTGTGCACCTGGAGCTACTCCATTTAATTCTTTGTTATCTGGAAAATTAGCTGCAGCAATTGATGCAACATGCGTACCATGGCTTGCTAAAAAATACATTGTTATGTAATTCTAAAAATTATTGATAAATAATTTAAATTTCTTTTGAAACTTTTCAAGATTTATTTATTCTTACCACATACTCCAACGATTTCTAAAGTATTTCCTTCATCATGAATGTTAATGGATATATTCAATTGATCTTGTTGAGTTAATGGAGCATATTCATGAGTGATCGAGTATTCTCCAATATGAATCCCTTCCTCCAAGTTACCTTCTTCCGATGTATCAATGCATGCCCTTTAAAGTATGAAATTTTCCTTTCTGATATATCGTTACATTTATGTAATGCTTAACACTGAATAATTTTTACCTCCAATTTTCTCCATCATGATAGACAACACAGTCGTATGTGGGTCCAACGTCATTATATTTTTTTTCTCCATTTTGTAAGACCTCTACTCTCGTTTCTAATTCCTCTTTTGTCAATTTATCTTGTATACTGGTTGGATTTGGAGTTTTTGCTTCGAATTCCTGAAAAACGAAAATTTTTCAATATTTACTAGCGTTCTCATTCAACTTGAATGCGCGAAATTTCTTTCATCGTTTACGCAGTATATTACACAATCGCAATCTGACGAGACTTTTTTTATCAACCCGCCAATTACAAATATAGCCTGGAGGATGGGACTAAGATGATAAAAATACGCTTGCTCTAATTAAATTACGAGTGGTTGAACGTCCTCACAACAACACTATCTTTGGATGACTTGGTTTCGAATTCTACTTTTCTTTTATACAACTTATTTTTTAATGTTCCAAATGATAATTGATGACTAAAAATTTATTGAAAAAATTTTAAATACGTCATAATAGGAAATGATCAATTACCTGAAGTTTTCTAGTGGCTTCGGCAAGGGCAGCTTTGTGACCATCATCCCAGAATTTCTTCTTTCTTTCTGCTGAAATTTTTTCTCGAAGTTTTGTTGGATATAGACGGTAAGCTTCTTTGACTCCAATATGATAATTTCCTGTTGGATTTGTCCAGTCAAATGGAATCTAAACCGATATATTATTGTTTGCAATAAAAATATGCTTCAATGATCATCAAAACGAAGTACAATAAAATTTATCGCTTATTTCACCAATAAAATCAATTAGTTATAATGAAACAATCAGTTTGATAATAATAATAATAAAATAGAAATAAATCGTGATACCTTGGAATCTAATAAATAAGCTTTCAAATAATCACCTTCAATTTACGACCAGTTAGACCTGTAATATATCCTTCATCTGATTGAACAACAGTACTTGTATCAACATCACCGTCACCACTACAATCAAAACGTGCTAGGATTTTTGGTTTCCCATCGCTTGTCACCTATAAAAACAATATAATTTAATGTAAATTGAAGTACCAAATTTATGAGTAATTTCTCAAACATATTTATAGATAAATAAAATATTGTACATTGTAAAATTTGTTATTTATTTGTCAGTAAAGTTTGAGATATAAGGATGTAATGTTCAAATACAAATTCTTACCTGCAAACCCGGAGCTCCAGGATCAATTCCAGAATCAAAAATAGCAATAACGGTACCTCTCCCATCATATTCAGGATATTTTATGAGAAACTGATTGACACCGGTTTCTTTTTTCGGCAAGAGGCCCCACACAGGAAAATTACAATCGATCACCTCTCCCATACTTTGAGTGCCTCTGCCACAATGAAGGTACTAAAGGTAGAAAAATCGTTATAAACGTTTCTTTGGCACTGCTTCAGCCTTTATATATACCGTATATTCATACGGGGGTGAAACGGGACGGCTTGTAAACGAACGCCACGATGATTCTTGATAAAGGAGTTTAATTCGTGGACTCTAGAGGCGCTCGAACCATTCTAATCTGTCATGTTTATTTTCCTATTTTTTTTTAAATCTCTTTACCTGTGTGATCAATGTTATCAAACCCTTTTTGTTTTGTTTTTTATTTCATTAACTAGATGTCGCGTTTTTCGGTGAAAGTGACGCCATCTGATAATTGAATTGTAAACTAATCCAAGTAACCTCGTTCAAGAATTTTTTTGGTTATAATTATGTAGTATTTATTATTTTTGATTACTCCAAAGCGAACTTCTTTATGAAGTCTCGCAAAATTGAAAAAAGTAAATACTTGAACGAAAATAACGAAAAAGTGTCATGTGTGGGAGAATAAGTAGATTTTATTTAATTATTTAAAGTTTATAAGTATGTTTGTCAATCAACGGCGAATAAAACAAATCGGATTTCTTATTTTATGTATAATAATCGGTGAGTAATATCCGTACATTCTTTTTATTTTTTAAATAGAATTTCGGAAAGACAATTTTAATGGTCTGGAAAAAATTCATGTGCGAAAAGCAATCAAAAGCTCTGTTAATATTTACATTACATACTTTCATTAAATGCCTATTTTTTGTCAAGAGTTTATTTTTTTTTTTTTTTTTGCTTCTGTATACTCACAACATCAATCGAGACAACAAATAGACATTAAATTATTATGCGACATAAATACTGCATGAAAGTCGTTCAATTAAAATAAAACCAGTTGTATCTGTTGCTGACTTGATTTTTAATTGAAATAATACCGATTGATAAAAGTAGTTTTCCTTTATTTTTATTGTTGTCATTGAAATTTTATTTGATATCTTTGTAGGTCATCATTATAATGTAAAAAAATAGTTACATGATATCGCAAATAATTAACTAATAAGAAATTACTAAAAAAACATAAGATTTATTAAATGATATTTTATTTTAGAAAAAAAACATTTTACAGACAATTATATATAATCTATTAATCATTTATTAATTGACACGATTTATTTAATCAGTTAAAAACGATAAATTAATTTTTTGCAAGTCACTGTAACTCTTTACTTTTATTAAATTCTATCAAGTTTATCTAAAATTTAATATTTTTCAGTCTTAGGAGTCTACCAGACTTTAGTTACGACGGAAAATGTTCCAACGATTGCAATGACTCGCAAACGTATATTAATAGAAGCTCAAGAAAAAAATATCAACCTTAACAATGAAGTGAATGAAGCGAGTGAATTCCTTGACCTTCAAAATACTAAAGCTCGTCTCAAAGAACTAGAAGAAAAAGTTCACCAAATGGAATCGAAGATAGATAATCGTGTGCCCAAACAATTTCCCAGTGTGAAATTTTTGAATTACAAAAACCGAAGAAGGATTTTAGTCACAGGTGGAGCAGGTTTCGTAGGATCTCATTTGGTAGATCGTCTGATGCTTGAAGGACATGAGGTCATTGTGGTTGATAATTTTTTTACTGGAAGAAAAAGAAATGTAGAACATTGGGTGGGACATGAGAATTTTGAACTGGTTCATCATGACATCGTTAGACCAGTTTATTTAGAAGTAGATGAGATTTATCATCTAGCCAGTCCAGCTAGTCCACCTCATTATATGCATAATCCTGTTAAAACACTCAAAACAAATACTATTGGAACTATTAATATGTTAGGTAAAGTGGTAATATATTTTAATAACAATACATCAAAAAAAATTTCATTCAGAAAATTCTATAGAACAATAGTGAATGAAATAAAATTCGTTTATTTACTGAACAGAATAAATAGTCTTGTAGTCAATATAAAGCATACTACTGTTTTAAATACAATGCATTTTACCACAGTTTTTACATCTTTTGTTATACATATTATTTCGATTCCATAAATCATAACTAATTAGTTTAACTCAATTTTAATCATTAAATATTATGCAATAATAAATATTTTTTTAGGTCTTGCTAAACGAGTTGGTGCCAAGGTATTAATTGCAAGCACTTCTGAAGTGTATGGAGATCCGATGGAACATCCTCAATCAGAGACTTATTGGGGTCACGTAAATCCAATAGGTATGTTTACTCAGCTGGTTGATTACTGTAACAGAGCTGATATAAATGATGCCAAATATGATTATTTTATCATTTTTTTAGTAGCTATTGATTAGTTTTATTTCCATATTTTTTAGGGTTTTTTTTTAAGTTTATCTGATGTAAATATTTTGCTGTTTTAATATAATCGTATGATATCTATATGAATAACAAATGATGTTGACAATAGAATATGATTAACTTTTAATATAACATGATTTTAGGTCCAAGAGCTTGCTATGATGAAGGAAAGCGTGTAGCTGAAACACTCAGTTATGCTTACATGCGTCAAGAGAACATTAAAGTACGTGTCGCACGGATTTTTAATACCTTTGGACCACGAATGCATATGAATGACGGTCGAGTCGTGTCAAATTTCATTCTTCAAGCATTACAAAACGACTCAATAACAATTTATGGTAATGGAGAACAAACCAGGTCGTTTCAATATGTTTCGGATTTAGTCGATGGGCTTGTTGCGCTTATGGCATCTAATTATACTCAGCCAATTAATATTGGAAATCCCGTGGAACATACAATTGAAGGTATAGATTTAACTTCATTTATTTTATAAATCAGTTTATTATAACCACATTAACAATTGAATTGTCACATGGATGATTGTATATTTTTTGCAATAATACTTATAATTAATATTTTAGAGTTCGCCATGATTATCAAGGATTTGATAGGAGGTACTAGTAAAATAATACGATTAGCTGCTGTTGAAGATGATCCACAACGACGAAAACCAGACATCAGCCGCGCCAAAAAATACCTCAACTGGGAACCTAAAATTACTTTGACTGAAGGTTTGAAAAAAACCATTTCTTATTTCGTTAAAGAATTACAACGGACAAAACATTTGCAAAAAGATATGGCGAGAATACCATTTGTTAATGATCATGATATCGTAGATCAGTTGTAATTTATATATGAAAAAACATGATATTAGCGTACATTATGAAGACGTAATCATCAGATATTGATAAAGCTTTATTTTATATTATTTTTATTTTTTGGGTTTTGTAGATAGAAAATAGTAATATTTTATACATCGAAAATATTTGTGAACCAACTTTAATCTATTATCTTAAAAAAATTAATATCTTGTGTGTTTGGATGCATGTTGTAAATATATTTATTATTATTTAGATAATAATTAAAGAATGTAAAACATCATTTATTTGAACGAGATGCAGGTGTTAACTTGAATAAGTTGAAAAAAAGAGTATACTATCGTTTTTTGTGATATGAACTAATGACGTTTATTATTTTTTTGTCGTAAAAAACGAGTATCTAAATTACTATCTTGCATGACTGACGATCAATCATTTATACATTATAAGGATTATGCTACACGTAATCACTAGTAGCTGTGTGATAAAGTAAAAAAATCAGAGGTGGAAAAATATAGATCAACTACCATCAAAATTTATTGAAATTACATTATGTCATAATAAATGATCAATTTTGATATTCTAAAAATATTTTTACATTTTTATATTTAGTACGGAATTTTCTAATTTTGAATGAATTAATTCTTAATCTTACAATTGTGTATCACGCTCTATATTCATTTAAAAAGACATTGATAAATTAAGTTTTCAATAATATACAGAAAATATTGGACCCTTAATTACGACTAACTTATTTTCCAGTTTTAAATGGCATTTTTTGTGTCTTTACTATCAAATATCATAGAAATGATAATTTATCGTTGGCAATTGCGCCGACATGAAGACAGCGATTGAAGAATTGTCCAGATTGTTGAAGGAGTGTCTAAAGAGTCGATTAGTACTAATGGGTGACGCGTGGGCTTTGATAGGGCGCGCGTGGTCGTTAAAGAAAGGGTAATCGTTCCATCCGGGATATATTGTATCTTCGTCTAGAGAATTATATGTCGTCTATGGTGATAATTTGATGAGGAAATAAGATATACTGTCAGCCAAAATCCTCTTAGCTCAATACAACATCCCATGACATGACACAAGTTAGACGGCATTCTTGTACCAACACAAAGGAGTCAGGTAACGTGATCCTTGAAATATAAGATGAAAACGAGTATTCGAATTTGCGTTTGCTTCTTCCTGTCCGTTCAGCTGTAAGTCCTGTAATATTGAAGTTTATTTTAAGACTGAATTAGCTTCTTGAAGTCACCTAACTCTTATATACTATTTCCACTCAAGCTTTTCTTAAATGTGTGTAATGTAAAGCTATTGTTTTACACCACCAGTTGTTGACTGATATATATTTCTTCGAACCCGTTAATACGAAGAACTAGACTAATCGTACCATTTGATTTTCTTCTCGAATTAAAATTGAAATGCTATATTTGTGTTTGGTTTATTTTATAACGTGCTGATGAGTTTTATGATGCTTTTTAATAAATCAATTTTCTAATTGGAATAATGATTACTCAATTGGGATCACTTAACTCTCTTAGAAATATTAAAATTGTTTTTAAGTACCAGACACACTGCTATTGAGAAAGCTTAATTCGTATGGAAAAAAAATGATTAAAAATTTATCAAGACGTTCACATTGTACTCAAGGACATATCCTGGACATTTTATTGATGTCTTTACAAAAAGTTCTAGCATAAGTTGTTCATTTATTATACACAAGTATTTAAACTTGCTGAGGTGGTTTTCTAGCCATGACTGTAATAGATACAAATTAATTATCACATCTTAACTTGGCTCGGCTCATCACTCTCCTCAGAAATACCCTCTAAGAAGCGATGAATCATCCTTTCTACAGAATCATCGGTACAGTAAGTTCTCAAAGATGTGAAAAAAGAAATAAATAAGAAACATCAATCGTGATTGACTTAAGACATCGTTCCCACGGAAAGCGAGAGAACAAACCTGGGATGCTGGTGACTTTCACAAGAGTATCCAACGCGTATGTCTGCATTATGCATGACGCGAACAGAGTTCAGGAGCCTCTTGATCGTCTTGGTGGTCGCGTCAACGGGGATCGAGGCGAAGAGAGAATAAGAAAAGGAAGAGGCCAAACAGCTTGACATAGTTGCTCGTACGCGGATGCGGGAACACGCTTGCACCTCTATCTTATTATTCTTCTTCTTCATTTTGATGTTGAACAAAAGTGCTTTGAAATCTTGATGAATGCGGAAGCTGTATCTGTATAATTGATACTATCAACTGGATATCAATTGATACTAAGCCAAGACTTTAATGATTTTTAGTGCTTTTTAATTAATATAATAATCATTCTTGTAATCTCCATTTATATCATTGTTAACAAATTATTACATGATTTAATGTTATTTTATTCTATCGTCCATTTATATAGATTACTATAATTAACTTCTTTTAGATTCTCTTTATTCTAATTGGATTTTTATTACTCAACATAAATGAATTCTCTTGAAACTTGACGTTCCATTGAAATAAAAAATAATTTCCGTATTTTATTTCAGAGTAATATTGTGTATACTTATGCAAATAAAGTAATTTGAATAGAAACAGTAGTACTAACACTTCTCAGAGCAGACACTAATGCATAATCGTTTCCAGTTTAATACACTTTGCTTGCAAGAAATTTACAGATGAATAATATTCAATAAACACTGAAATAATTCAACAATTTTGGCGACGAATGTATTCTAAATACATCTTTGTATTTCAACAGAGCCACCTTCAAATAGAGATCGAGTCGAACAATAAATTCGCTGAATCCACCAGATTCTCATTGTGATAAAAGGTCCCCTCTTTTACGATTCTGAATTCGTTTTCTCTCTCAAGCAATTTCCGCACTCAAGTTGCGTTGAATCCTTATCTTCCTGATGACATCAAGCCTCCCTCTTGCTCTCGACAAGTTATCTAGTACATAAGAATGCTTGAACTTTCGTTAAAATCTTCTAGAATAAATGATCTTGTTAAAGCATAACCCAAAGGCGAAGAGAATAATAATCAAGGTACTTTTTCCCAGGTGTTGCTTACCTTATACCGACCCTTCCAAATATCTTAAGACTTTAGATCATATTTTACAGTTTAACTTAACCGTCCTCGATTATCCCTCTCGAATAGTACAGTTGTGGCTCTTCCGCTAAGAACCTTCGCAGGTGGCGAAGTGCAAAAAGTCTTTTATCCCCAACTCATCCAGGCTTGTAAACGCGCACGCTTTCCTTTGCACAGATTTATTTGCCACCGTTACGCTGCTGCTATGCAACGCGTTGAGCAGCTGTTTCCATCCAATCCTCTTCTGCCTGCTGAGCCTACTCTCTGGAACTTTGAGACAACTTTAGTTTCGTCGCGGCCGTCGACGAGGTCGCATCGTTACTTTGCTTGGCTATAATTTCGCCGAGCTAACATCACTTCAACTCCACGTGCTGTTCTAGCTTTCATACTTTGAAAGATCTATTTGATCCATCTAATAACTTAAAAAATTAAATTGTTATTCAGTTATTTGTTTTGGACGTATTTTATTATTTAAAAAAAAACTTTATCCCACAATCATTTTTTTTTATAATACATAAGTATTTGTTTGCCGGTTGATGAAATATTTTTCATGGTATATGTAAATATAATTTACCATAAACTTGAGTAAATAAAAAAATTAATGGCACGTTATAACTGTGGAACAAAAGTAAACGAAATTAACAAAAGTAAAAAAAAATAATCAAGTGTTAAGTGTCAATTCTCGTGTCTCCACATCAATCCTAAGAGGTAAAAACAACTAAAAAAACTTGTCCCTGAGTGTACATTGGCGGGTGAGTATATCTCATGTTTTTCAACATAGAATATTTGAGAGATTAGATGAAAAAGTATTTTACTATAAGTTCACTTGAGAAATAAAAAAAAAAAAATAGTGAGGTACT
Source organism: Chelonus formosanus (assembly GCA_028641665.1). Taxonomy (NCBI): domain Eukaryota; kingdom Metazoa; phylum Arthropoda; class Insecta; order Hymenoptera; family Braconidae; genus Chelonus; species Chelonus formosanus. The sequence goes on from CM054005.1 coordinate 6,188,498, forward strand.
TGCAAACAAAATTGTTACAAAATATTATTTAGGAAACAGTTGATCTCGTGATAAGTAAAATTAGGTCATTCAAACCAACATTGCATGCAAGTCAATTGGCCATGAAATGGAAATATAGTAATACCTATATGTTTTAAGCACCAATGCATTCCACATTGTTTACATATTCATGTATATTCATGGCAATCTTCCTGCTGGTTACTATCTCTTCAAACAGTAATAAAAACACTTGTTCAACTCTCAGGATGCTCTTCAGCTGATGCGTAAAATGTTGGTATAATCGATAATTCTGATATATAATCCGTACTAGTATTTGAGAGCAACGAAAAGAGTAGTTGAACAACCTATGAATCCGTGCGTCCACCGTTTTCAAGTCATGAGAGAGTAAGAAAGATATAGAGTTGAAGTAGCATACTTCTCCAGGACACGTAGCATCGATTTTTATGTGCTTTTTTGCTCCAAAACGAGTTCATAAGTTAAACGTTTTCCTTTCCAAGTGTATGAAATCAAGTCTTTTTAGGCAGTTTATGTAGAATCAACTATTCTTCAAGACTGCAATGCGCCAGACTCGGTCAATGACTTTTTATTAACAATTGATATCCAATATAATTATTTTTCCATGATTATCTTCTTTATCAGCCTTATGTTCAATATATCACCGTTATGTTTTTTATGTAGTGATAAATGACGTATTATCTTCAGGAATGTCTAGTGAAACATGACCTGAATGATTAAAACAATAGCAAACGTTATAACGTTGATGTTTGGCGCTTATAGTAGTCGACAACACGTTGGAGTATCGATTGTGGATCCCTCTTATTGTCGATTGTTTATTGTTTGTTTTAGTCCCACCGGTATTCAATTGAAGATTACATAGATTTTATTTTATTTTACATTTGCTTGAATGTACACTGCAAGAATTTTTATAAATCAACTTTTTTCAAGGTTATGAGTACAAGTAAATGTTTTATATAGTTGTTGTAAATCGAATAAAATGAATCATGATTCATTAGGAAACCATTTATTTTATTATAATTTGAAAAGCTGTAATAAAACATAAAAATAACATAGATTTTATAACGAGCTTAAATGATATAAAATAAATAACAATCTTAATAAAATGGATAATTGGAAGGCACTTTTAACCTTAAATTTATGACTATACTGTCTTTTAATTGTTGGAAAAAATAAAATAGCCATTTATATGTAATTGTTACAATTAACTGTTAATTTTTCGTTTAATTGTCAGTAAAGGAGAATTTTTTCATTTATTGTTGAAATCGCTGATAAATCATATAAAATGTGAACGAAGACATTTAATAAACTCAAGTATTGGTTTATATGAAAAGTAAGTAGTAATACTCAATTAGTATTCTCATTTTTTCTACGTAGCAGATAATTTTTATTTTAAAATCTGTTGCATTGCATATTTAAAATAAGTAGATAATAACTGTTGAATTATGCTATTATTGTATTAAACAAATTGACGATGTAGCAAGAGAACAATCATCCATGCAAACTCATGTAATTTCTGAAAAGCTAAAGTGCCTTTATGGAAAAATGATTTTCTCGCCTTCTCATATAATCATGAATCATAAGTTCAAAAGAAAGATTATTGAAATAACTACGAGAGATTTTTTTTGCAGCAAACTTTACATGAACCTTTCTAAAAGTGAATTAACTAGAAATTAACATTTAAAGTTGCAATAATGTGAAAGATTATCTATCAAAGAAGATTGATTTTCTTCACCTGTCTTCAATAGAATAATATTGTGAATATATAAACGTAGTGAATTCAAAATTTTATTGAAGAATGGATGAATACTTGGTACAAAGATATTGAATATCCAACCTTTCTAAAGTCTAATATGAGCAATACTGCTTTATTGTACATTATGTTTTTACGACACATCTCCGAACCGAGGGGAAATATCGAGATTCTTCTATATATGGGATGATATTGATTTTTTAAAAATAATTTCTAATTTTTCAACGTTTTATTCAACTGACAATTAATCAAGTGTTTGTAGTGACATTATATAACTTGAATTAAATGATAGTAAAATTGCAAGAGATTCAGCAACCTTTCCATCTATTACTTTAATTGAGACATTCAATTGGAAAGATATCAATACCAGTACATACTTTAAAAACGAAATGTCGATTTTTCCCATTCGATTAATTGCCAAAAATAAATGCTAGCTGTTGATAAACTGATTAATGAGTTTGAAAAAAAATTGAAAACACTTTTAGTAGAAATGGGTTAAAAATAACGAGCTCAGATCTTGCCAATGAAAAATAAAATAGAAAGGAAATTTTGTTTCTATTCATGTATAGAGCAATCAACTTAATTTCTAACTATTTATAATATTACCAATAACATTTTATTGAAGAAAAGTAATCAAAATTTTGATCGCTTTTGTGGTATTACCAAAAGAAGTAATGAACAAAATTCCATCAATAGTTGATTTCTAAAGGACAATTGGTTCAATATCTGTGAAGGCCACGAAAAGAGTTTGGAACATGATCAAATAGTTATATTTTATTTACTAAAAACAAGTACTGAGAATAAGGCACGTGGAATGCAGCTGAGATGCTTGTAAAATCCTATCTTTTTCTTCTTTCCTCTCTCTTTTCTTCAGTCATGCCTTCTTTCACTCTCGTTTTTTTCTCTTCTTCTCAGTCTGTCTTGGCCAGCCGACCGGTTCGGACACCTCTCGTCCCCGTAAGTACCTTACCTGACGTTTCTCGTTGAAGAACCCTGCAACAGACTGCAACAATCGTCCCTTCTATGGATCCCAATGCCATTTTCAGCCATCCAATTCCCCCAATCTTTTTCTTAGACCTTCAAGTTGATCCGGTAATTGATTTTTTTCTTTTACAGAATCTTAGGGAGATGATGTGAGGAAATTTATTAGCATTCGTGCGTGCAGGATGCGGATATTGCTCTCAGCAATTGAGCTGTTGCTGCTAGCACTGATCTTCGGATCTAGTGCAAGACGTGATGATGTCTCTGGCGAGGACGTCTTCGGTGGACAACGAAACCGTGGGAAATATAATTCCAACTACAATTCCCAAGAACAAATCAACTCTCCTTTCTTGTCGCCTTATCAGCAAACCCGAGAAAGGAAACCCAACATTGTCTTGATACTCACTGATGATCAAGATGTAGAACTTGGTACATTTTTTATAGTTTTATGCATGATCAGTATATTAACATAAATAAAGTCATATATGATTTAAAATTTTTTTTAAATACATCCTTGGATATCTTCAAGATGTTGTATAAAAGCTGAAAAATGTTAAGATTTGAAAGAAATTTTCCGTAAAAACAGTTGGATACATTCGAACTTATATATACAAAAGATAATAGTTATTTTGTTGAGTCATGCAAAATTTCAAACTTAATTGTAACAAGTAAAGTGTTTCCTCTCGTTTCGTTCTACTCGTATAATGTACACGCATGCACAGCCTATAATAATGTAAAAACGAGAAAATTACAGCTTTTTCATACACGCTAAACTGAAATAATAATGAAAAACAATTATATTATTATTTCCCTTTGGTAATTTTGAAGTTAATGAGTATGGATATCTATTTTATGATGTTTATTAATTATATTTTTATGGTTATTTATTGGATATTTAACTTAATTGTTTAATAGGTTCACTCAATTTTATGCCAAGAACTTTACGACGGCTGCGAGATGAAGGAGCAGAGTTACGACATGCTTATGTTACAACTCCAATGTGTTGTCCTAGTAGAAGCTCACTATTGACTGGCCGTTATGTTCATAATCATCATGTTTTTACTAACAATGACAATTGTAGCAGTCCTCAGTGGCAACGAGATCATGAACCACATACATTTGCTACTTATTTAAGCAATGCTGGCTATCGAACAGGTTTTTAAATATTATTATTATTGTTTTTTTCTTTAAATATTTAACCGAAAATGTAGATGATATGACATTGATTTCATCATGATTTTTTGTGCAAAACTGGCGCCGAGTGAAGTGTCAAAAGTCTCGTCTGGAGTAGTTAAAGCGAGACAAATTTACAAAGAACGAGACCAAATTGGCCTCAGGGTGACAAGGAAAAAGGAAGAGAAGGCGCGATAAAAATCCACTTAAAGAAGAGAGAGCACTCGAGTTTGTAACTCATTACACGCAGCAACCAGTCTCGTTACGTGCGGCCTTTATTGTTGGTCTTTCTCCCATTAAAAACTTGTGAAATATATCGCGAAATGAATTTACAGCTTGACAAATATTCATAACAATACGAGTTAATTTTATTTTTACTTCCTAATTAATGAGCAGTCAATATTTAAATATCTATAGATGTTAATTGATGGTTCAAAATAATGAAATTAATTTTAATTAAACAATTTAATTTTATTCAAGAAAAAGTACAATTTATTATTATGGGAATTGTAATTGATTTATTGAACGTTGCTGACGGTATTTAATGTATCGTAAAGTGCTAGGAAAAGAATAACGTTGATAAAACATTTCCAGAGAATGACTTTCAATAGTATAATGTAAGTCTAGAAAGACTTGTCGAATTTTTCAACATGTTTATCATTATATTCCAGGATACTTTGGTAAATATCTGAACAAATATAATGGCTCCTACATTCCCCCTGGATGGCGTGAATGGGGTGGTCTTATAATGAACTCACGGTATTACAACTACAGCGTCAACATGAACGGAAAGAAGATAAAGCACGGTTTCGAGTACAGTAAAGACTATTATCCAGACCTGATAGCGAATGACAGCGTAGCGTTTTTACGTCAGAGCAAGCACAATTTTGCCAGGAAACCGGTGATGCTTGTGGCAAGCTTTCCAGCACCCCATGGACCTGAAGATTCAGCGCCACAATTTTCCCACCTCTTCTTCAACGTCACTACCCACCAGTGAGTGTGAAATGTTATGTGAATTCCCTTCAACAATGACTCGTGTCTCCGGGAAGAGAGAAAGAGAAAATCACTGAAGCGGGTAGACAAAGAACCTTATATTATAGCTAGACTAGACAGGCTGTCCAATGTCTGGATAGAGGACTCTTGTGGAAAAAAAATCCTTGAAAAAAAATATTCACTTCAATTCTCATGTCTACGGTCTACGGATAGCGTCTAACTGGACTCTAGAATCTAGAGTCTAGACTCTATAGAGTCTTCATCAAAATTTTTTTTCTAACTAACCCGTCATTTCATTCGGCAATGAAAAAGTAATCGATTAAATAAAAGACATAGATGCATATATATATATATATATATATATATCCTTGAGTGATGCATCATTTTAATTAACTATTTCTTTTACATGTTGAAATGCCAACCACTCAAATAAGAATAAAAAGTTCAATTATCAAGTAATTTTTTGCTCACAGTTTTTGCACCAATTTAAATTTTATTTTCACTGTATTCATAAAGCTCGTTTGTGTATTAATCAATTTTTTCGTAGAAATTAATTCAGTTATTTTTATTTCAAGTCTTATTTGCAATTTAGTATAGTCAAATATTTATTAGCTGAATTAATCTAATTAAAACTCAACCAAAGAAATAATTTTAATTTTAATCAATAAGTCGATATTTCGTTTTTAGCACTCCTGCTTATGATTACGCTCCAAATCCAGATAAACAATGGATTCTTCAAGTTACCCAAAAGATGTTACCAATACATAAACAATTCACTGACCTCTTAATGACAAAGAGACTACAGACTCTTCAAAGTGTCGATGCTGCTGTGGAAAGGGTTAGTTTTTACAATATTTTTTCTTTTATAAGACTTTCTCTCGAATCCATAAAATCCTATTATCATCATATTAAATGAATAATGATGAAACTGTTTTTAATTGACGCACTCTTAATAACTCTTGATAACGGTATAACTTGCAGATCTATCAAGAGCTGAAGGATCTTGGAGAACTTGACAACACTTATATTATTTATACATCAGATCATGGCTATCATTTAGGTCAATTTGGTTTGATTAAAGGCAAAAGTTTCCCATTTGAATTTGATGTAAGAGTGCCGTGTCTCATTCGAGGACCGGGAATTACTCCTGGATCTGTGTAAGTAACTAATTTGTGATCAGCTGAAGAATTTAAACGACAAAAAATCATGTAATTATCAGTTGCAAACGATCTTTAAAAAAAGCTATTACCATTAAGGTAATTACGAAAAGATTAGGGTAATAATTATTATGGTTTAATAGAGTAGATAAACATAATGAATAAAAAATTAATTTATACCATAAACCAGCAATTATACGAGATACTAACCAGATCTTAAGACTGATATGTCATAAATTTGTCAAACACCTTCGCTATTTTTTGAAAATGTTTTGGCTTTGCTATGCGTCGTTTCGTCGGTGGGCTTTGGCAGTTAAATTTAGCCAAATTAATTTGCCAGCTGCCCTAAGAACAGGAGCGGAACGAGCACACCCGCTACTCGTCGAAAATCAACGAGGCTTTTCCTCTTGGGTGCTTTTTCTTCTCTGTCTCTTTTGCTTATTTAAATCTACTTAATTCTCTCACTGTTTAACCTGTTCTTCATTTCTAAAATCTCTACTTCTCTCATTCAGCTAAAGTTTAACTTGAACTTCTCTTTCTTCTACAAATAAGCTGCCTTCAACTTCTATAGTATTCTTTTTTCCTTTATTTTTTTTTGACTTTACTTAACTATGTTTTATGTTCATTTATTCTTCATGATGTTATTGTTTTAATTGATTATTGTTTTAAAACATTTCCGTTTGTTGTATTATTCTGTTTGTGGTCTGATGATTTACTTGTGCATAAGAAAAATTTAAGACAGGATAGGGAATGTTGAAAAACTTCTGAAATAGTTTAAAGTTTCTTCTATTTCGGGTAAATCGTTACACAAAATTTAATCTACAGCATTGCTTCCTGAATCGGATAAAAAATTTAAAAAAAAATTTGGCAGACGAATTTCATGCTGCGCTTCTGAACCGGCTTTCAGAATATCCTTCTTCTAACTATTACTACCACTATTCCATTTATCTTTTCGCTCTGGCAAAGTGCCGACATAAAGCCTTCAACGTTATCTAGAAAGATGAATAAAAAATATAACGAACAGATTTACTGAAGCGAAATCATCTGCCCATTAACTTTCAAACGTAATCCACTCTTCAAGAAACGAAATTGAAATAAATTTTTAGAGTATCTGTCAAATATAACTAGATATACTTTTTTATTTTGCTGGAAGATTAAAATCAGTATTTTTATCTCTCACACATATTAATTAATATTATCCTAAAACATACGTGACAAGTATGATAATTGTTTTTTAAGTGAAAAATTAGCAAGATTAGCTTGTTTCAAATTTTATTTGTAAAAAAATTTATTTTAAGTTAATTTAAATTTATCGAGATGTTTCATAATAATATTTGCATATTTAAATAATGTTTCAGAGTGGATGAAATTGTTTTGAACATTGATTTAGCGCCAACATTTTTGGATATTGCGGGCATAGAACCACCATCACAAATGGATGGAAGATCGTTTAAAAAACTTTTCTTAACGTAAAGTATTATTTTTCATAAACGATTTATTTACTAAAATTTTATTGAAAATATAAGATTTTATTTTTAATAAACCATATTGATTAATATTAAATATTTTTTCATACATTAGAAATAAGCAAGGACGTCGAACCAAGTTTAAGTGGCCCGATACGTTTTTGATTGAGTCATCTGGTCGTCGAGAGACTCCGGAGTCAATAGCCGAAGCTAAAGCTCGAGAAGCAAGGCGTCAGAATGCAACTCTAGCAAAGCAATTACTTGATGCAACAACAGATAATGGAGCAATGGACGGCGATACTGAATTCGAGGCCGATAGGATATTGGAAAATGATACAGGAAGTGACCAAGACATTTCCGAGGACGAGGACTTTGAAGATTCGATTGGAGATGAAACTAGTATGTTATTTTAGTTGATTAAATGTTTGCGGAATAGTTGTACCGGTAGTTAGGTTGACTTCGATTAATCGAGTAGTAACAGATGCCGTTCGTTGAATTGGCACATTGCATGATGACTCGACCTGTCATGCCAGATGTTACTCATCCCGCGAACAGCGAAAATACATTATATATACATACATCACGTCTGCATCAAGTTTACAGTCAATCATGAAATACAACATCCGCAAAAGAAACTAAACGCCTTTATTTTGCTTTAAATTTAGAGTGGCACAATTTTTCAAAAAATTTTTTTTATTTCTGTTATATTTATTCACAGGAACTAAGTCACATTTGAATATCTATTCTTTCGTAAGAAATATTCTTCTCTCAGTAAATTATTTCGTAAAAAGAATTTCGTAAGCTAGTTTATATTCTGTATTTTTTTTATTTTATATTCTGTTAAAAATTAAATTGCTCGTTGAAAGCATTGTCGACTACGCTTGATCGATTATTCCACCAAAGCTTTTACAGATAATAAAACTTTAATTGATTGTTATGCTTTTTTCAATTATTCACATTGCAAAAATAAATAATGAAAAAATCATAATTAATGATCTTGAAACAAAACATTTTGAGATTTTATAGATCTACCTGGTTCATCGACATTGTATTGTTCTCAGTAGTGAAAAAGACAGTCATTTGTAAATGACTAAAAATTCTTCATAATTTCTCATCTTATATTTCTTTTCTACAAATTTATTTTTTTCGAAATGCCATAAATTCACGAAAATATTTTTACTACTCTAAGATAATAAAAGTTTTTCTGATATTTGAAAGATATTTTTCTTTATTTTGAGTTATTTTAACAAGCGTTAAATCTATAACACGATCAATACAATACATTGATTATTTCCAGTGGTTTCGTTGTACACAATTGATTTGTCAATCGAGTTTTGTTGAAATAGTCAACAATAAAGTATTTTCTATAGAAAAGAAACTAAGAGATAAATTCGTAAATTTATTCTTCAATAAAGTTAAATGTATTTTTCAGATTCTGACATTCACCTTGACAACGGTGTGAATCCTTTTTTAAGTTTAAATTCCAAACACGAACGTTTGGCTTATGAGTGCTCAAGGCCTGAGGCTCAGACCAATTGTTTACCAGGTCAAAAGTGGCGGTGTGAAAAGGAAGGACACCGCTGGAGACGATATAAGTGCAAATACACATCGATACCCCCTGTTTCTGTGCATAAATCATCCAGAAAATGTGCTTGCTTTACTCCGAATGGTGTTGTATACACAAGACTCGAATCGAACGATTTCCCTAGAGAAAACCACAGATTTTATGATAATTCAAATAGATTTTTCAACAAGAGGGGAAAAAGAAGTGCTGTTGATGAAGAGAGAATAAAGGAAAATATTCGAGAAGACTTTGATAAAGAACATGAATTTGATATCGATCTGGAAGATAATCGAGATAGGAGAGAGATCGATGAAGAAGACGATGAAGATTTTATTGAAGAATTAATCAACCTCAATGATGAAATATTACATGAAAGTCAGTTTAGTTGGCATATGAATCAACATAATAATTTTTATACAAATGAACTAGACATAGATTCAATGTCTCCAAAGAATAATCGATTTTTTGAAAAACTCATTTTGGATATATTACGAGATAAAATTGATGATTTAGATGCTATAAAACGTTATAATGATCTTGGAAAAAATTTGACGATTCATAAAATCGTTAAAAGATCTTTTAACGTAGATACTTTAATGAAAGAACATCGAAGAGTGAGACGGAATGTGACAAAAAAGGATACCATAGAACATGTAACGAAAATTATGGAAAGCATTGAAGAAGAACTAGATGATTTGAAAGAAACTCAAGTAAAACATTCAAATACATCAGAGATAGCTGCTCCAAAATGTCTGGTTCTACCTAAAGGTGGAGTTAATTGTACGACATCTGTTTATTTGGATCCTAATGAATGGAAACTTTCTAGAAAAGCTATTGAAAAGCAAATTAGAGAGATGAGAATGCAATTGAAAAGTTTGAAAGAAATTCGTAAACATTTAATGGATGAAAAACCGCATTTTATTTCTGAAAATTTTGGAGAATCTGATACTGCACATCGACATGAACAATCTCACCATCACCATCTTCATCACTACTTCAAAAATCATACTGGTCGTCACCACAAAAAACATGAGAAAATTGCAGGAACTGCTACAACTTCTTCAACTCAAGTAAAGTTTTCAAGCCCTTTTAGCACTACTGAACTAACCACAGAAAACTCTGTAGTTGAAGGATTTGATAAATCCACGTATGAATCAGCAACTCTTGGAAAAATTTCAACAACTGAGTGGTTGAGAACGACAGTCCCAACAATTTTAAAGCAACGTAAAAGTTCTCGAAGACAGAAAATTAATAGAGATAATGTAGAAAATCATGAAGAAGATGAAGAAAAGCCGAAGAGACGGAAGATTCATCATCTCAGAATAAAAAATAATACAGTTTTGACAAATAATATTAATGATAATGTTTCAAATATAAATTTAACTAATTCATCGAATCTATGGAATCAATCTACTGATGCTATTGACAAGGAGTCAACATTAGAAATAATAAAAACTACTCAATCTTCCATTTCTACAACAACTCCAAAAGCTTCTAGCATTTCTACGACAATCACATCAAACACGCCCCCATCATCAAGTTCTATTTCAACAAATAAACCAACAACGCCTATTTCTACAATAGTAAAAAAACCATTACGAATACCGAGAAATAGAACTGGATTGGGTCCTGCCCGGATTGATGTAACAATTTTAGAGCCACCTGATCGTAAGCATAAACAAGGAAGTATAGCAACAACAAGTAACAATGGACGACTTCCCCCTTTGTCGAATAGTCCTTTAGAAGCACGTCACAAGTGCTACTGCGAGCCGGACAATCAGCCAAAGAAGGATGAGAAGGAGATTGCCAAAGAAGAGAGAAAAAGACTGAAGGAAGAACGATTGAAAAAAAAGGAACGTAAGTTGAAGAAAAAAGCCAAGTTAGAAAAAGAATGTCTTACTGAAAAAATGAATTGCTTTGAGCATGATAATGATCATTGGAGAACTGCACCTATGTGGAGCGCTGGACCGTTCTGCTTTTGTATGAATGCTAATAATAATACATATTCTTGTGTACGAACTATAAATGTCACTCATGATTTCCTATATTGTGAATTCACCACGGGAATTGCTACGTTCTATAACGTGAGACTTGATCCGTTTGAACAACGGAATAAATTGTCGTCACTGACCCCTGCTGAAAGATCTTATCTTCATGATCAATTGGAACATTTGAAGGGATGTAAAGGAGCTAGGGATTGTACAGTGGGGAGTGCGAGAGAAGCTATTAATTCCCCTCAAACTCAACAACATCAACGATTTCTAACAAAAAGAAAGAATGGTGCTCCTTATGGTAACTATTCTATTTATTGAGATTACTTCATTTTTTTTCTTACAAACGAGAAAATACTCATTGGAAACTGTATTATAGCGTTACAATATAAAATATATATCTATTGTGACTTTATTTTTGGATAATAATACACAATAACTTGTTTTAATAATATTGATTTAATAATAGAAATTTTTTCTAAAGTATTATAATATTTATGGGTCATAAAAAAAAAATCTATTTGAAGAGTTTTGTCAATTGGATATTCAGGAATGTTTTTTTTACAGATGACATATTTATGCCATCAGCATTGCAGATAATTCGTGAAGAACAGCTTGGAAGTCCTCATAAAAGACGTAAAAAAATATCAAAGTAAATTATAATTTATTATTACGAATAAATAAAAAGTTTATAATGAATTCAGTAATTAATTAATATTTTTATTTATTTTGTCAAGCATGTGGAATCGACGGGGTAGAAGTTGGCAGAGTAATTGGAGACATATGGATAGAAATGATAGAAATACTCGACGACATCGACATCCATCCTAAAAAAGAAGTTATATTTTATTTATTTATTTTTTTTCTAATAATGAATAAAAAATGAGCTTGATTATGAGCTTTTGAAAGAACTAGAAACGAATTGAGTAGTGTAGAATTATTTTCTACAATTACTTAATGAATGTAATCAAAGAGGATGCTCTGATAATCTTTTACAAGTCTCAAAAAATCTATCTGAGATATCGATTTTTGTTTTAAATTAAAATCAGAAGTCATCCGAATTTTTTAGAAACCATTTTTTTATCGATTTTAACTTGATACGTCTGGCTGTTAAAAAATTGTATCTCATATACATTCTTTTATACTCTTTACTTGGTTACTTTTTTACTACTTCTCATTTTTTTAGATTGCTTATTTGTTAACCATATTTACTAATAAATAAGGCAATCATTTTTTGGAAGCATTCTTGCTTCAATTTCTATACTAGTAAATAAAATATAAATGTTTTTACATTAGAGGCCTGAATGCACAACGAAGTAAATTTTAAAAAATTATTTCTGGCTATCATTTATTTTTCAAGAACATTTGTAACTCTAGTAAAATGTAAATGAACATCTATGTAACTAAATACATAGCAGCATATAGAAAGAGTTCTCAATTAATACTATGAATAAAAAACTATGATAAAAGTCATTTATATGACTTTATTACTTACTGAATAATGTTTTATTATAGTTTTTTAATCAATTAAATTCCGAACCTCTACTGTCTACAATTTTAAACAAAATCGTATACTGCCATATTGTTTTTGGAGCTGCCGATTCAAAACAATCAAAGATAAATACAGTCATAATATATAAATCAATAAATTAGAATATTTTTACTGATTTTAATTGAGAATTTGGCTATGCCATTGATGATTGAGAAAAGTGCAGTAATTGATCCAATGGATAAGTATTTTAAAACAAGTAAAATGGCATTAGAATGAATTGTAAATAATATGATGTATGTAAACGGTTTATTTTAAATTTATTGATGAAAAAATCGAAAAATGTATCAACCGCTAATAAGTGATCTTGTAATAATGAAATTGATAATCATGTATCTAACCATCTAATGGGAATTAAAAAAAAATTAAAATTATCCGATATATCGTTTAACGTGATTATTCTTGATTATTTATACTTGAAAATAAAAACTTGTAAATGATAATATACTTTTCCTCAATGCAAATTATTGACTATCCTATTATACTTTACATTATTATAAAAATTACAAATTTGTGCTATTCTTTACAAGGAAAAATCCATTGATATGTTTATTTTTCATTTACGGCCCACAAGAAACTAGTTATTCTATTTCATAAAAATTTCATAAAACCGGAAGTTGGCCTAATTTAGTTTGGCCGTATTCGCGAAAATAAATATTAAAAAATTACATTGAACTTTAAAAATTTAAAACAGTACTTACACTACCATCTATCAGATATTGTCTATATTATTTCGATCGCTTTCTTGTATTACCGACTCTAAATTATTCATCGATTTGTTATTTTCACATGTGAGTGTATTTGAGTTTTATAGTGAGTACGGAAAGTATTTTCATTACTACAATAAATAATTGTGAGAGAGAAAATTTTTATACAATAAGGGATATTTATATTATATTTAAGCGAATGAAGGAATCAGTTTTTAATGAATATGACTATCATTCAAATGTAGTAAATAAAGTAAGATAAAACTTAAAAGTAAAGAATTCGGAGTAAACATTAATTGCTTTGAATTTAGCGGGTTTTAGATTTGCTTCGGAATTGCAGTTATTCGGAGACAGATGTCACGCTCCCAATATATTTTTCAAATGTACACAAAACAAAAAAACAATATGTCGTCATACATGTGATCATAGAGATATTACACAAATAATATCTCTATGCATGTGATTGTGTAATCTGTCAGTTGGTGAAGTGTAATAGATTATTTATCACTCATGTATTGTGTAGAATAATTAAGATAATCAGTTGACTTCTAATACACAACAAATCAGTTACTGTGTATGTATGATGACAAAATGGCTAATACTGCTTTACTGGTCTTGACTAATCCTTTAAAAATTGGAAAAATTTTACCGGTAATTAAAAAGCAACATGTTTTAAAAATTTTATACATAAAATATCTTCCCGAGTTAAAAAATGATGCTACTAAGAATAAATATTTAATATCTTCTCATTTGACACATAAACACCGTACTAGTTTGCATTTTCAAATAGTGGCCAATACCTATGCTTTAGCAACAAAATTTCTGCCTAAAGTTGATGTTAGAGTATTAATTTCTAATTCTAAAAAGAATCATTCAATAATTGAAACTAAAAAGCCTATTGAATTAGTCATTTTTGATAAAGCATATACAAACGATGATGCCAAAATTTTCATCCTAGACTATGTGACAAATTTTTCACAAACATCTCCTGATTTTGTATCAATAGCAACTAATGATGAAATAGAAAATTCAAGTGATAACCAATATCAAGAAGAACAAGATCAAACTACCTTAAAAACTTACAAAAGTGTTGTCTTAGGTGGAACGTTTGATAGACTTCACAATGGCCATAAAATTTTATTAACCAAAGCTGTTTTTCATGCTACAGAGAAAGTAACTGTTGGTGTGACTGATAGTGTGTTAATTGTCAACAAAATTCTTTGGGAATTAATAGAACCTTGTGAACGAAGAATTGATGCAGTAAAAAACTTTCTTCAAGACATAGATTCATCTTTGAGTTACGATGTTGTACCAATAAATGACATCTACGGACCTACTAAGAATGATCCCACATTTGAAATGATTGTAGTTAGCGAAGAAACTCAGAGAGGTGGTCAAAAAATTAATGAATTACGGTCACAAAAAGGTATGAACACTTTAGATATTGAAGTTGTTAAACTTGTACATGAAGAAATTGAAAATTTTGATCGTAATGAAAATGAGGAGTTAAAAATTAGTTCATCCAATTCTAGAATACGATTACTTGGCACTAGACTGAAAACACCAGTAAGTAATTTATGAATTAAAATATTCCACCTATAGTGATTCATAGTTTTTTTCTTACACCAGGATATCTCTGAAAAATCGTTGAGGCCTTATATTGTTGGATTGACAGGTGGTATAGCCAGTGGAAAGTCTTCTGTAGCTGCAAAACTAGAATCTCTTGGTGCTGGAGTAGTATACTGTGACAAAATAGCCCATGAATTGTACGAACCTGGTAAAAAATGTTTCAATCTTGTTGTACAAAGTTTTGGTAATGAAATATTAACTGAGGACGGCCGAATAAATCGAAAAGCTTTAGGAGATATTGTCTTTAAAGATAAAGTAATTAAGATGGACATTCTCAGTCAACATAAATTCTAAAAAATATACAATATCAATATTTACATATTTCCATTGCAGAAAAAACTTGACCAATTAAATCAAGCTGTTTGGCCAGCAATTCTTGATACTGCTTTGAATCAAGTTCAACAGTTGCAAGCCCAAAATAAAGAAATTATTATTATGGAGGCAGCTGTTCTCATTCAAGCCAAATGGCAACATATTTGTCATGAAATTTGGACTTGTATTATTCCACATAATGAAGTAAATATAACTATTTATAACTCTTTTCAACAAGAATTTTAATTTTTATTGAGCTAATACGGAAAATAATTCATTTTTAGGCTATAAAAAGATTAGTAGAAAGGAATAATTTAAGTGTTGAAGAAGCAGAACTAAGAATAAAAGCTCAACCAAGCAATATTGAACAAGTTAATGAGGCAACTGTCGTATTATCTACACTTTGGAGTCACGAAATAACACTCAAACAAGTGCAAAAGGCTTGGTATTTATTAAAAAAATTCTTATCTGAACATTCAACTAACTAATTTTTGTTTAATAAAATTAAATCCATATGAATGTTGAGCTTATAAATTTTATTACTCATTTACAAAATAAAAATGAATATTTTGTTGACTCATTGTTGCATCGTGATCGAATTTATAATTTTTTATTTATCTACAAAATACTTTTTATTGTCAACAAATTAATTTGTTGTATATTTGAATAGGAAAATTGATCAAATTTCTATCATTTAATAATTGGATACATATCAATTTCCTATTGGTATGACAAGTAAAAATCACGATAATTTAATTTAAACAGTTAGAAATAATGTGTTTCATTAAAAATTCATTTTTGTCCATTGTACCAATTTATTATTCATATTTATTGGTAATCCAAAATAGATTCTACGAGGTGAATAAAACAATAAGATACAATAATTACACACATATAAAATTAATACAAATTATGAAATAATTCAATGAAGTTTTATCTTTCAAAGTTAAAGATATTTTTATATAACCATACATCAAAATATTCAATAATTAAAGATGAAAAATACAATAGATGCTATTTTTTATATTCTATTTTCTATGTCAATAATTAAATAAAATAGATGTAATGATAAAAGATAAAAACCTTTTAAAAATAATGGTTAAGATTAACCATAAACTTCTAATAATGTAAAATTGTTGTACTATTCTTGTTATAATGCGCATAGTTAATAATTTATATAATATAAGAGTGTCATAATTAAAATCGTATATAAACTTATGTCTGTATTGGTGAAGTATTCATTTCTGTTTGATTATCTTCAGGATAATCAACATTAAAAACAGCTTTGAGTGCATTCTTTGCTGCCACTTTCTTTGCGTCTTTTTTATTTTTAGCTGAAAGTTTAAAATAAGTTTAAATTAATTTTTTTACAGACAAATTGTGAAATAGTCTTTTTTATATTAAACAAATAAAATAGACTTTTATTACCTTCACCACAATAAGCCTGCCCATCGATTTCAACTGATAAAGTGAAAACTGTGTTAGGTGGGTTTCCTCGTCGACTAACTTCAACATAAGTTGAACCAGGCCTCATTTGATTCAGTAGCATAACTGGATGAACTGTCCACGGATTTGGTGGTAACTTCTTTTCAGATACAACTCGAATTTCCGCTTTTGATTTCGCTGCTTGTTGAATACCAGATCTAGGCATTGGTACAACAGTTCCTTGATTCTGCCACTCAAGAAATAATTTATACAAAGCAAAACTTGCTAATGAACTCCAAGGAATTTCATCAGTTTCATCTGGCTCTGCATTTGTTTCCATTGATGTTTGAATGGGAATATTAGTGCTTTCACCATCTTCATCATTATTCATTGAGTTATTTTGGCTATTCGTATCACTATCTTCTTCCATTTTAATCATTTTTTTTGATGCTGCATTCATTTTCTCTAATAATAAACCCTTCAAGGCATTTTCAGCAGCATTTTGACGGGCTAATGGTTTTGATAGACCTTGTCCAACGTAAGTTTTACCATCCAACTAAATGAAAATCATGGGTTAATTAAATAACAATATACGAAAAATAACAAATAATAAAGTCGAGTTCAATATATTACCTCAGCGTGAACAAGGAACATAGAGTTTGGTAGTGATTGATTTTCTATCAAATTGAATCTAACACCAGCTTTCATTTCATTCAAGACCATAATTGCATTTTTTGGCATCAACGTTTTTCTTAAGCGCTGATTCATTCTCAAACGCTTCAATTTCCTGTTGACCTTAACTAAAGAAATTAATTGATTTTTATGATAAAACTTTTTTCATTTTTAATAAAACTAGAAATTCTAACTATCAGATCATAAGTTCACATTGACTCATCAATTGTTTCAACAAATGCTAAGTCATCAATACTCAATAAAATCTATTGAAACCTGAGAATCTTCAAATTTGCGCAGTGAAATATCATCATAAATATAATACCAACGATAATATATATTAAATAATTAATTAAAAACTCACCTCCAGGTATTTTTAGTCGTTTCCAACGAGGTTGTCCATCTGTTTCAGATAGTGCAGTCATTTCAACATCTTTTGCTTCATTCGAATCTTGTACATTAGAATCAGCTACAGCTGGAGCAGTATTATCAGCCGAACCAACTGGAACAACTGGAGTGACTAGAGCAGCAGGTGTAGCAGCCGTGATTGATGGTGGCTGAGGTGGAGCCGATATAGGTTGATTGTTACTTGATGTACTTTGTTTGAGAATAGGTTTAAGACGCGGAGTTTGTGGTTGCTGCTGTTGCCCTTGATTTAGTCCAGAAGACATTGGTTTATTTTGCATTTGTGTACCAGTATGCTCATTCATCGGTTGTTTATTTTGAGCAGATTGCATTTGTTGATTCATATTCTGTTGTTGATTCATTGGCATTTCACTTGGCTTCGATTGGTAGTTGCTCTGCTGATTATACTGAAAAATAGAGGGTGGGTCGCTGCTACACAAGGAACCTCTACGGCTGTACTACCCCACCAGGGCCTAGCATCGCGTTATTTAATTTGTGGCAAATCGTGCTTTTTACCTTACATAACTTAAACTGGTCAAGTTTGATTCCTCTAAATTGTACTGTAGAATTCAACTCCAATAGATTTATTTTTTAAAAATAAATTTACAATGAGTTGATTTTCAATTAAAAACATTACTTTTTCCAACATATTTGGATAATAGAGGAATTATCCATGACGATTTATGCTAAGTAGGTAAAATACGAACTTGCCCCTGGCGAAATGTACGTCCTCGGTATTGTTGTATAGCTTCTTTAGCCTGCTCTCCAGGCAACAGGAAAGGGAAAGGTCAAAGTTTTCTAATTAGTTTCACATGCATATTGATACTAGTTTAAAAACCTTGTTAGAGTATTTATCGAAAGAATTATTTAATTAGCATAGCAGGATACACTATTGTGGTATGGAAATATCTTATCAAATATATATATATATATATATATATATATAAACAACGATCTCGACATAAGTGATAAAACAAAATCAATGAGTTAAAAAATATAGTTAACAATACACAAAAATTTTTATCGAAATGTACTTATACATTGAAAATATTTACTGCTAGAAACTTTTCCTATTTTTTTCTAAAATAAATTCACTAACTTCAATTTCACTTGTAACTTTTTTAATAACAATGTATTTTCATGCAAAAAATAATCGCTAATAGATATAATTTAGATAATAAATAGAAAAATTACATCTATTACAGAGAAATAAACTGAATAGAACGTATTCACAACTAAGGAAGCTTACCGCATTAGTGCCCATTGGATATCCGGAGTTGTTTGACCCTCGGCCTGAAAAAGTGACAGATTAATCAATATATAATAGTATTAAAAGGAGAATAGATTAAGTACATGAATTAATAAAATTGATTGAATAACAATTTACAAGATGTCAATTTCATAGTATATTTCATTTTAGTAAATAGGACATTGATTATAATTTCATTTTTGAAGTAAAATGATTGATTTACCTGCTCCGTAATTTTGAGATCCACCTCTGCTTCTGGTGAACATAATTTTTTAGAGTAAGCGTTGATGAATTTTATGATACTTCTTTACTAACTGTAGATTTAGGAAATTTATAAATGCTGATCAATAAATGTTTAAAACTTGCTGTTAATAATGGAACTATAAATTTGAATGTAAATCTCTAATACAAATTCATGCAGTCTATTACATACGAATTCTTACCCACAATTTCCGCGTCGAGATAATACGCACAGCTCGGCAAATTTGTCGCAAAGTATAGAAGACATAAAAAAGTATAAAGCGATAGTGTATAGTATCGATCATAGAGTGCGTTTGGCAGAAAAAAGTTTGAGAAAGCACGCCAATAATTTTGTTAAAGAAAGTGTCGCCACCTGACCCTAAAAGAAACCAGAGAAACTAGGATGAATCGAGGACGCAGCTATGTTGGTACAACAGGATTTTTTCTAAAAGTAAATCGTAATGCAGATATTTACAAGTTAATAATAATTATAAGAGAATAACAAGTGTAGCATATAAAACACAAGAACGGTAGTTTCGAAATTTTTATTACTCGGGTGAATTATTTTGGATTAGAATTTCAGTCGACAGGTAGTCTCATCAGAGAGAAGACTGAGAGAGCCAATCGATAAGGATGATTTTGTTAAAAGGAAGTGTCGCCATCTTTATTTTTTTCGGCTAATTTCATTTTTTATGCTGAATTTGGCTCAACTTCCGGTTTGGGAGAATTTTCAAAGTGAAATAACTACCTCCCTGTTAGTCGAACATTGAAAACAAGCATATCAATGGATTCCTGAGAGCAAGTGCTTTCTCACTGACTCCTCGAAATCATGATTAGCATAAGATTTATGCTGAATTTGACCCAACCTCCGGTTTGGGAGAATTTTCAAAGTAGAATAACTACCTTTCCGTTGGTCGAACATTGAAAACAAGCATATCAATGGATTCCTGAAAGCAAGTGCTTTCTCACTGACTCCTCGAAATCATGATTAGCACACGATTTATGCTGATTTTGGCCCAACTTCCGGTTTCGGAGAATTTTCAAAGTGAAATTACTACCTTCCTGTTAGTCGCATATTAAAAACAAGCATATCAATGGATTCCTGAGAGCAAGAGCTTTCTCATCGACTCCTTAAAATCATGTTTCGCACACGATTTATGCTCATTTTGGTCAAATTTCCGGTTAAGTCAAATTTCCGAGTAAAATATATGCTTTTTAGCGTTCGATCGTAGTTATCGTCTTGAAGCGTCTTAAATCTGAGTTGACATTTCCAAACTAATATATTACCGAAATTTACCGTTTTCGACAAGAAAAAAATCATAAATTATGTGTAAATCATAAAACTCATGATACGTTCAGCTACTTGGTGACGGGACGTTTTCAAAACACCCCCTGTTGACTTTAGTAGTCCAATGGATCGCATGATATTCAAAAAAAACTTTAAAACGCGAAACTATGTTTTTCTTGAAAACATATTTTTTTATGCGGTTGACCGAGGGCTTATATGAAAGATTGGGATCAAAGCGACAAATCGGATCCCCCCCTATTGTTACACCCCCGTCAGAAATGCCGTATCTTGCTTCGTTTTCGAGTTATGAGCGTTTAAAGGTTTTTTTATGTTTCGCTGCATCATAAATTGGTTTTCAGCCGATAACATGAAAACTATGAAGCGTGCATAAAAAATGAAAGTATCAATGGATTCCTGAGAGCAAGAGCTTTCTCACTGACCCCTCGAAATCATGATTGGCACACGATTTATGCTGATTTTGGCCCAACTTCCGGTTTGGGAGAATTTTCAAAGTGAAATAACTACCTTTCCGTTAGTCGAACATTGAAAACAAGCGTATCAATGGATTCCTGAGAGCAAGAGCTTTCTCACTGACTCCTCGAAATCATGATTAGCACACGATTTATGCTGATTTTGGCCCAACTTCCGGTTTGGGAGAATTTTCAAAGTGAAATTACTACCTTCCTGTTAGTCGCATATTAAAAACAAGCATATCAATGGATTCCTGAGAGCAAGAGCTTTCTCACTGACCCCTCGAAATCATGATTAGCATAAGATTTATGCTGAATTTGACCCAACTTCCGGTTTGGGAGAATTTTCAAAGTAGAATAACTACCTTTCCGTTGGTCGAACATTGAAAACAAGCATATCAATGGATTCCTGAAAGCAAGTGCTTTCTCACTGACTCCTCGAAATCATGATTAGCATAAGATTTATGCTGAATTTGACCCAACTTCCGGTTTGGGAGAATTTTCAAAGTAGAATAACTACCTTTCCGTTGGTCGAACATTGAAAACAAGCATATCAATGGATTCCTGAAAGCAAGTGCTTTCTCACTGACTCCTCGAAATCATGATTAGCACACGATTTATGCTGATTTTGGCCCAACTTCCGGTTTGGGAGAATTTTCACAGTGAAATTACTACCTTCCTGTTAGTCGCATATTAAAAACAAGCATATCAATGGATTCCTGAGAGCAAGTGCTTTCTCACTGACTCTTCGAAATCATGATTAGCATAAGATTTATGCTGAATTTGGCCCAACTTCCGGTTTCGGAGAATTTTCAAAGTGAAATTACTACCTTTCCGTTAGTCGCATATTAAAAACAAGCATATCAATGGATTCCTGAGAGCAAGTGCTTTCTCACTGACTCTTCGAAATCATGATTAGCACACGATTTATGCTCATTTTGGTCAAATTTCCGGTTAAGTCAAATTTCCGAGTAAAATATATGCTTTTTAGCGTTCGATCGTAGTTATCGTCTTGAAGCGTCTTAAATCTGAGTTGACATTTCCAAACTAACATATTACCGAAATTTACCGTTTTCGACAAGAAAAAAATCATAAATTATGTGTAAATCATAAAACTCATGATACGTTCAGCTACTTGGTGACGGGACGTTTTCAAAACACCCCCTGTTGACTTTAGTAGTCCAATGGATCGCATGATATTCAAAAAAAACTTTAAAACGCGAAACTATGTTTTTCTTGAAAACATATTTTTTTATGCGGTTGACCGAGGGCTTATATGAAAGATTGGGATCAAAGCGACAAATCGGATCCCCCCCTATTGTTACACCCCCGTCAGAAATGCCGTATCTTGCTTCGTTTTCGAGTTATGAGCGTTTAAAGGTTTTTTTATGTTTCGCTGCATCATAAATTGGTTTTCAGCCGATAACATGAAAACTATGAAGCGTGCATAAAAAATGAAAGTATCAATGGATTCCTGAGAGCAAGAGCTTTCTCACTGACCCCTCGAAATCATGATTAGCATAAGATTTATGCTGATTTTGGCCCAACTTCCGGTTTGGGAGAATATTCAAAGGGAAATTACTACCTTCCTGTTAGTCGCATATTAAAAACAAGCATATCAATAGATTCCTGAGAGCAAGTGCCTTCTCACTGACCCCTCGAAATCATGATTAGCATAAGATTTATGCTGAATTTGGCCCAACTTCCGGTTTCGGAGAATTTTCAAAGTGAAATAACTACCTTTCCGTTAGTCGAACATTGAAAACAAGCATATCAATGGATTCCTGAGAGCAAGAGCTTTCTCACTGACTCCTCGAAATCATGATTAGCACACGATTTATGCTGAATTTGGCCCGACTTCCGGTTTAGGAGAATTTTCAAAGTGAAATTACTACCTTCCTGTTAGTCGAACATCAAAAACAAGCATATAAATGGATTCCTGAGAGCAAGTGCTTTCTCACTGACTCTTCGAAATCATGATTAGCACACGATTTATGCTCATTTTGGTCAAATTTCCGGTTAAGTCAAATTTCCGAGTAAAATATATGCTTTTTAGCGGTCGATCGTAGTTATCGTCTTGAAGCGTCTTAAATCTGAGTTGACATTTCCAAACTAATATATTACCGAAATTTACCGTTTTCAACAAGAAAAAAATTATAAATTATGTGTAAATCATAAAACTCATGATACGTTCAGCTACTTGGTAACGGGACGTTTTCAAAACACCCCCTGTTGACTTTAGTAGTCCAATGGATCGCATGATATTCAAAAAAAACTTTAAAACGCGAAACTATGTTTTTCTTGAAAACATATTTTTTTATGCGGTTGACCGAGGGCTCATATGAAAGATTGAGATCAAAGCGACAAATCGGATCCCCCCCTATTGTTACACCCCCGTCAGAAATGCCGTATCTTGCTTCGTTTTCGAGTTATGAGCGTTCAAAGGTTTTTTTATGTTTCGCTGCATCATAAATTGGTTTTCAGCCGATAACATGGAAACTATGAAGCGTGCATAAAAAATGAAAGTATCAATGGATTCCTGAGAGCAAGAGCTTTCTCACTGACCCCTCGAAATCATGATTAGCATAAGATTTATGCTGATTTTGGCCCAACTTCCGGTTTGGGAGAATTTTCAAAGGGAAATTACTACCTTCCTGTTAGTCGCATATTAAAAACAAGCATATCAATGGATTCCTGAAAGCAAGAGCTTTCTCACTGACCCCTCGAAATCATGATTAGAACACGATTTATGCTGATTTTGGCCCAACTTCCGGTTTAGGAGAATTTTCAAAGTAGAATAACTACCTCTCCGTTGGTCGAACATTGAAAACAAGCATATCAATGGATTCCTGAAAGCAAGTGCTTTCTCACTGACTCCTCGAAATCATGATTAGCACACGATTTATGCTGATTTTGGCCCAACTTCCGGTTTGGGAGAATTTTCAAAGTAGAATAACTACCTTTCCGTTGGTCGAACATTAAAAACAAGCATATAAATGGATTCCTGAGAGCAAGAGCTTTCTCACTGACCCCTCGAAATCATGATTAGAACACGATTTATGCTGATTTTGGCCCAACTTCCGGTTTAGGAGAATTTTCAAAGTAGAATAACTACCTCTCCGTTGGTCGAACATTGAAAACAAGCATATCAATGGATTCCTGAAAGCAAGTGCTTTCTCACTGACTCCTCGAAATCATGATTAGCACACGATTTATGCTGATTTTGGCCCAACTTCCGGTTTGGGAGAATTTTCAAAGTAGAATAACTACCTTTCCGTTGATCGAACATTAAAAACAAGCATATAAATGGATTCCTGAGAGCAAGAGCTTTCTCATCGACTCCTTAAAATCATGTTTCGCACACGATTTATGCTCATTTTGGTCAAATTTCCGGTTACGTCAAATTTCCGAGTAAAATATATGCTTTTTAGCGGTCGATCGTAGTTATCGTCTTGAAGCGTCTTAAATCTGAGTTGACATTTCCAAACTAATATATTACCGAAATTTACCGTTTTCGACAAGAAAAAAATCATAAATTATGTGTAAATCATAAAACTCATGATACGTTCAGCTACTTGGTGACGGGACGTTTTCAAAACACCCCCTGTTGACTTTAGTAGTCCAATGGATCGCATGATATTCAAAAAAAACTTTAAAACGCGAAACTATGTTTTTCTTGAAAACATATTTTTTTATGCGGTTGACCGAGGGCTCATATGAAAGATTAGGATCATAGCGACAAATCGGATCCCCCCCTATTGTTACACCCCCGTCAGAAATGCCGTATCTTGCTTCGTTTTCGAGTTATGAGCGTTTAAAGGTTTTTTTATGTTTCGCTGCATCATAAATTGGTTTTCAGCCGATAACATGAAAACTATGAAGCGTGCATAAAAAATGAAAGTATCAATGGATTCCTGAGAGCAAGAGCTTTCTCACTGACTCCTCGAAATCATGATTAGCACACGATTTATGCTGAATTTGGCCCAACTTCCGGTTTAGGAGAATTTTCAAAGTGAAATTACTACCTTCCTGTTAGTCGAACATTGAAAACAAGCATATCAATGGATTCCTGAAAGCAAGTGCTTTCTCACTGACTCCTCGAAATCATGATTAGCACACGATTTATGCTGATTTTGGCCCAACTTCCGGTTTAGGAGAATATTCAAAGTGAAATTACTACCTTCCTGTTAGTCGCATATTAAAAACAAGCATATCAATGGATTCCTGAGAGCAAGTGCTTTCTCACTGACTCTTCGAAATCATGATTAGCACACGATTTATGCTGAATTTGGCCCAACTTCCGGTTTAGGAGAATTTTCAAAGTGAAATTACTACCTTCCTGTTAGTCGAACATCAAAAACAAGCATATAAATGGATTCCTGAGAGCAAGAGCTTTCTCATCGACTCCTTAAAATCATGTTTCGCACACGATTTATGCTCATTTTGGTCAAATTTCCGGTTAAGTCAAATTTCCGAGTAAAATATATGCTTTTTAGCGTTCGATCGTAGTTATCGTCTTGAAGCGTCTTAAATCTGAGTTGACATTTCCAAACTAATATATTACCGAAATTTACCGTTTTCGACAAGAAAAAAATCATAAATTATGTGTAAATCATAAAACTCATGATACGTTCAGCTACTTGGTGACGGGACGTTTTCAAAACACCCCCTGTTGACTTTAGTAGTCCAATGGATCGCATGATATTCAAAAAAAACTTTAAAACGCGAAACTATGTTTTTCTTGAAAACATATTTTTTTATGCGGTTGACCGAGGGCTTATATGAAAGATTGGGATCAAAGCGACAAATCGGATCCCCCCCTATTGTTACACCCCCGTCAGAAATGCCGTATCGTGCTTCGTTTTCGAGTTATGAGCGTTTAAAGGTTTTTTTATGTTTCGCTGCATCATAAATTGGTTTTCAGCCGATAACATGAAAACTATGAAGCGTGCATAAAAAATGAAAGTATCAATGGATTCCTGAGAGCAAGAGCTTTCTCACTGACCCCTCGAAATCATGATTAGCACACGATTTATGCTGATTTTGGCCCAACTTCCGGTTTAGGAGAATATTCAAAGTGAAATTACTACCTTCCTGTTAGTCGCATATTAAAAACAAGCATATCAATGGATTCCTGAGAGCAAGTGCCTTCTCACTGACTCCTCGAAATCATGATTAGCACACGATTTATGCTGATTTTGGCCCAACTTCCGGTTTGGGAGAATTTTCAAAGTGAAATAACTACCTTTCCGTTAGTCGAACATTGAAAACAAGCATATCAATGGATTCCTGAGAGCAAGAGCTTTCTCACCGACTCCTCGAAATCATGATTAGCACACGATTTATGCTGAATTTGGCCCAACTTCCGGTTTAGGAAAATTTTCAAAGTGAAATTACTACCTTCCTGTTAGTCGCATATTAAAAACAAGCATATTAATGGATTCCTGAGAGCAAGTGCTTTCTCACTGACCCCTTGAAATCATGATTAGCACACGATTTATGCTGAATTTGGCCCAACTTCCGGTTTAGGAGAATTTTCAAAGTGAAATTGCTACCTTTCCGATAGTCAAACATTGAAAACAAGCATATTAATGGATTCTTGAGAGCAAGAGCTTTCTCATCGACTCCTCGAACTCATGATTAGCACACGATTTATGCTGAATTTGGCTCAACTTCCGGTTTGGGAGAATTTTCGAAGTAAAATAACTACCTTTCCGTTAGTCTAACATTGAAAACAAGCATATTAATGGATTTTCAAGAGCAAGAGCTTTCTCACTGACTCCTCTAAATCATGATTAGCACACGATTTATGCTGAATTTGGCCCAACTTCCGGTTTAGGAGAATTTTTAAAGTGAAATTACTACCTTCCTGTTATTCGAACATCAAAAACAAGCATATAAATGGATTCCTAAGAGCAAGAGCTTTCTCATCGACTCCTTAAAATCATGATTAGCACACGATTTATGCTGAATTTGGCTCGACTTCCGGTTTGGGAGAATTTTCAAAGTAAAATAACTACCTTTCCGATAGTCGAACATTGAAAACAAGCAGATTAATGGATTCCTGAGAGCGAGAGCTTCCAGACTGACTCCTCGAAATCATGATTAGCACACGATTTATGCTGAATTTGGCCCAACTTCCGGTTTAGGAGAATTTTTAAAGTGAAATTGCTACCTTTCCGATAGTCAAACATTGAAAACAAGCATATCAATGGATTCTTGAGAGCAAGAGCTTTCTCATCGACTCCTCGAACTCATGATTAGCATAAGATTTATGCTGAATTTGGCCCAACTTCCGGTTTCAGAGAATTTTCAAAGTGAAATAACTACCTATTCGTTAGTCTAACATTGAAAACAAGCATATTAATGGATTCCTGAGAGCGAGAGCTTTTTCACTGACCCCTCGAAGTCATGATTAGCACACGATTTATGCTGAATTCGGCCCAACTTCCGGTTTGGGAGAATTTTCAAAGTGAAATAACTACCTTTCCGTTAGTCGAACATTGAAAACAAGCATATTAATAGATTCCTGAAAGCAAGAGCTTTCTCATCGACTCCTTAAAATCATGTTTCGCACACAATTTATGCTCATTTTGGTCAAATTTCCGGTTAAGTCAAATTTCCGAGTAAAATATATGCTTTTTAGCGTTCGATCGTAGTTATCGTCTTGAAGCGTCTTAAATCTGAGTTGACATTTCCAAACTGATATATTACCGAAATTTACCGTTTTCGACAAGAAAAAAATCATAAATTATGTGTAAATCATAAAACTCATGATACGTTCAGCTACTTGGTGACGGGACGTTTTCAAAACACCCCCTGTTGACTTTAGTAGTCCAATGGATCGCATGATATTCAAAAAAAACTTTGAAACGCGAAACTATGTTTTTCTTGAAAACATATTTTTCTATGCGGTTGACCGAGGGCTCATATGAAAGATTGGGATCAAAGCGACAAATCGGATGCCCCCCTATTGTTACACCCCCGTCAGAAATGCCGTATCTTGCTTCGTTTTCGAGTTATGAGCGTTTAAAGGTTTTTTTATGTTTCGCTGCATCATAAATTGGTTTTCAGCCGATAACATGAAAACTATGAAGCGTGCATAAAAAATGAAAGTATCAATGGATTCCTGAGAGCAAGAGCTTTTTCACTGACCTCTCGAAATCATGATTAGCATAAAATTTATGCTGATTTTGGCCCAACTTCCGGTTTGGGAGAATTTTCAAAGTGAAATAACTACCTTTCCGTTAGTCGAACATTGAAAACAAGCATATCAATGGATTCCTGAGAGCAAGAGCTTTCTCACTGACCCCTCGAAATCATGATTAGCACACGATTTATGCTGAATTTGGCCCAACTTCCGGTTTGGGAGAATTTTCAAAGTGAAATAACTACCTTTCCGTTAGTCGAACATTGAAAACAAGCATATTAATAGATTCCTGAGAGCAAGAGCTTTCTCATCGACTCCTTAAAATCATGTTTCGCACACAATTTATGCTCATTTTGGTCAAATTTCCGGTTAAGTCAAATTTCCGAGTAAAATATATGCTTTTTAGCGTTCGATCGTAGTTATCGTCTTGAAGCGTCTTAAATCTGAGTTGACATTTCCAAACTGATATATTACCGAAATTTACCGTTTTCGACAAGAAAAAAATCATAAATTATGTGTAAATCATAAAACTCATGATACGTTCAGCTACTTGGTGACGGGACGTTTTCAAAACACCCCCTGTTGACTTTAGTAGTCCAATGGATCGCATGATATTCAAAAAAAACTTTAAAACGCGAAACTATGTTTTTCTTGAAAACATATTTTTTTATGCGGTTGACCGAGGGCTCATATGAAAGATTGGGATCAAAGCGACAAATCGGATGCCCCCCTATTGTTACACCCCCGTCAGAAATGCCGTATCTTGCTTCGTTTTCGAGTTATGAGCGTTTAAAGGTTTTTTTATGTTTCGCTGCATCATAAATTGGTTTTCAGCCGATAACATGAAAACTATGAAGCGTGCATAAAAAATGAAAGTACCAATGGATTCCTGAGAGCAAGAGCTTTTTCACTGACCTCTCGAAATCATGATTAGCATAAAATTTATGCTGATTTTGGCCCAACTTCCGGTTTAGGAGAATTTTCAAAGTGAAATAACTACCTTTCCGTTAGTCGAACATTGAAAACAAGCGTATCAATGGATTCCTGAGAGCAAGAGCTTTTTTACTGACTCCTCGAAATCATGATTAGCACACGATTTATGCTGAATTTGGCCCAACTTCCGGTTTAGGAGAATATTCAAAGTGAAATAACTACCTTTCCGTTAGTCGAACATTGAAAACAAGCGTATCAATGGATTCCTGAGAGCAAGAGCTTTTTCACTGACCTCTCGAAATCATGATTAGCACACGATTTATGCTGAATTTGGCCCAACTTCCGGTTTAGGAGAATTTTCAAAGTGAAATTACTACCTTCCTGTTAGTCGCATATTAAAAACAAGCATATCAATGGATTCCTGAGAGCAAGAGCTTTCTCACTGACCCCTCGAAATCATGATTAGCATAAGATTTATGCTGAATTTGACCCAACTTCCGGTTTGGGAGAATTTTCAAAGTAGAATAACTACCTTTCCGTTGGGCGAACATTGAAAACAAGCATATCAATGGATTCCTGAAAGCAAGTGCTTTCTCACTGACTCCTCGAAATCATGATTAGCACACGATTTATGCTGATTTTGGCCCAACTTCCGGTTTGGGAGAATTTTCAAAGTGAAATTACTACCTTCCTGTTAGTCGCATATTAAAAACAAGCATATCAATGGATTCCTGAGAGCAAGTGCTTTCTCACTGACTCTTCGAAATCATGATTAACACACGATTTATGCTGAATTTGGCCTAACTTCCGGTTTAGGAGAATTTTCAAAGTGAAATTACTACCTTCCTGTTAGTCGAACATCAAAAACAAGCATATAAATGGATTCCTGAGAGCAAGAGCTTTCTCATCGACTCCTTAAAATCATGTTTCGCACACGATTTATGCTCATTTTGGTCAAATTTCCGGTTAAGTCAAATTTCCGAGTAAAATATATGCTTTTTAGCGTTCGATCGTAGTTATCGTCTTGAAGCGTCTTAAATCTGAGTTGACATTTCCAAACTAATATATTACCGAAATTTACCGTTTTCGACCAGAAAAAAATCATAAATTATGTGTAAATCATAAAACTCATGATACGTTCAGCTACTTGGTGACGGGACGTTTTCAAAACACCCCCTGTTGACTTTAGTAGTCCAATGGATCGCATGATGTTCAAAAAAAACTTTAAAACGCGAAACTATGTTTTTCTTGAAAACATATTTTTTTATGCGGTTGACCGAGGGCTTATATGAAAGATTGGGATCAAAGCGACAAATCGGATCCCCCCCTATTGTTACACCCCCGTCAGAAATGCCGTATCTTGCTTCGTTTTCGAGTTATGAGCGTTTAAAGGTTTTTTTATGTTTCGCTGCATCATAAATTGGTTTTCAGCTGATAACATGAAAACTATGAAGCGTGCATAAAAAATGAAAGTATCAATGGATTCCTGAGAGCAAGAGCTTTCTCACTGACCCCTCGAAATCATGATTAGCATAAGATTTATGCTGATTTTGGCCCAACTT
Organism: Chelonus formosanus; assembly: GCA_028641665.1. Taxonomy (NCBI): domain Eukaryota; kingdom Metazoa; phylum Arthropoda; class Insecta; order Hymenoptera; family Braconidae; genus Chelonus; species Chelonus formosanus. The sequence continues at coordinate 6,219,182 of CM054005.1, forward strand.
CCGGTTTGGGAAAATTTTCAAAGGGAAATTACTACCTTCCTGTTAGTCGCATATTAAAAACAAGCATATCAATAGATTCCTGAGAGCAAGTGCCTTCTCACTGACCCCTCGAAATCATGATTAGCATAAGATTTATGCTGAATTTGGCCCAACTTCCGGTTTGGGAGAATTTTCAAAGTGAAATTACTACCTTCCTGTTAGTCGCATATTAAAAACAAGCATATCAATGGATTCCTGAGAGCAAGTGCTTTCTCACTGACCCCTCGAAATCATGATTAGCATAAGATTTATGCTGAATTTGGCCCAACTTCCGGTTTCGGAGAATTTTCAAAGTGAAATAACTACCTTTCCGTTAGTCGAACATTGAAAACAAGCATATTAATGGATTCCTGAGAGCAAGAGCTTTCTCATCGACTCCTTAAAATCATGTTTCGCACACGATTTATGCTCATTTTGGTCAAATTTCCGAGTAAAATATATGCTTTTTAGCGTTCGATCGTAGTTATCGTCTTGAAGCGTCTTAAATCTGAGTTGACATTTCCAAACTAATATATTACCGAAATTTACCGTTTTCGACAAGAAAAAAATCATAAATTATGTGTAAATCATAAAACTCATGATACGTTCAGCTACTTGGTGACGGGACGTTTTCAAAACACCCCCTGTTGACTTTAGTAGTCCGATGGATCGCATGATATTCAAAAAAAACTTTAAAACGCGAAACTATGTTTTTCTTGAAAACATATTTTTTTATGCGGTTGACCGAGGGCTTATATGAAAGATTGGGATCAAAGCGACAAATCGGATCCCCCCCTATTGTTACACCCCCGTCAGAAATGCCGTATCGTGCTTCGTTTTCGAGTTATGAGCGTTTAAAGGTTTTTTTATGTTTCGCTGCATCATAAATTGGTTTTCAGCCGATAACATGAAAACTATGAAGCGTGCATAAAAAATGAAAGTATCAATGGATTCCTGAGAGCAAGAGCTTTCTCACTGACCCCTCGAAATCATGATTAGCACACGATTTATGCTGATTTTGGCCCAACTTCCGGTTTAGGAGAATATTCAAAGTGAAATTACTACCTTCCTGTTAGTCGCATATTAAAAACAAGCATATCAATGGATTCCTGAGAGCAAGTGCCTTCTCACTGACCCCTCGAAATCATGATTAGCATAAGATTTATGCTGAATTTGGCCCAACTTCCGGTTTGGGAGAATTTTCAAAGGGAAATTACTACCTTCCTGTTAGTCGCATATTAAAAACAAGCATATCAATAGATTCCTGAGAGCAAGTGCCTTCTCACTGACTCCTCGAAATCATGATTAGCACACGATTTATGCTGATTTTGGCCCAACTTCCGGTTTGGGAGAATTTTCAAAGTGAAATAACTACCTTTCCGTTAGTCGAACATTGAAAACAAGCATATCAATGGATTCCTGAGAGCAAGAGCATTTTCACCGACTCCTCGAAATCATGATTAGCACACGATTTATGCTGAATTTGGCCCAACTTCCGGTTTAGGAAAATTTTCAAAGTGAAATCACTACCTTTCTGTTAGTCGCATATTAAAAACAAGCATATTAATGGATTCCTGAGAGCAAGTGCTTTCTCACTGACCCCTCGAAATCATGATTAGCATAAGATTTATGCTGAATTTGGCCCAACTTCCGGTTTGGGAGAATTTTCAAAGGGAAATTACTACCTTCCTGTTAGTCGCATATTAAAAACAAGCATATCAATAGATTCCTGAGAGCAAGTGCCTTCTCACTGACTCCTCGAAATCATGATTAGCACACGATTTATGCTGATTTTGGCCCAACTTCCGGTTTGGGAGAATTTTCAAAGTGAAATAACTACCTTTCCGTTAGTCGAACATTGAAAACAAGCATATCAATGGATTCCTGAGAGCAAGAGCATTTTCACCGACTCCTCGAAATCATGATTAGCACACGATTTATGCTGAATTTGGCCCAACTTCCGGTTTAGGAGAATTTTCAAAGTAAAATAACTACCTTTCCGTTAGTCTAACATTGAAAACCAGCATATTAATGGATTTTCAAGAGCAAGAGCTTTCTCACTGACTCCTCGAAATCATGATTAGCACACGATTTATGCTGAATTTGGCCCAACTTCCGGTTTAGGAGAATTTTTTAAGTGAAATTACTACCTTCCTGTTATTCGAACATCAAAAACAAGCATATAAATGGATTCCTAAGAGCAAGAGCTTTCTCATCGACTCCTTAAAATCATGATTAGCACACGATTTATGCTGAATTTGGCTCGACTTCCGGTTTGGGAGAATTTTCAAAGTAAAATAACTACCTTTCCGATAGTCGAACATTGAAAACAAGCATATTAATGGATTCCTGAGAGCGAGAGCTTTTTCACTGACCCCTCGAAGTCATGATTAGCACACGATTTATGCTGAATTCGGCTCAACTTCCGGTTTGGGAGAATTTTCAAAGTAAAATAACTACCTTTCCGATAGTCGAACATTAAAAACAAGCATATCAATGGATTACTGAGAGCAAGTGCTTTCTCACTGACTCCTCGAAATCATGATGAGCACACGATTTACGCTGATTTTGGCCCAACTTCCGGTTTCGGAGAATTTTCAAAGTGAAATTACTACCTTCCTGTTAGTCGCATATTAAAAACAAGCATATCAATGGATTCCTGAGAGCAAGTGCTTTCTCACTGACTCTTCGAAATCATGATTAGCATAAGATTTATGCTGAATTTGGCCCAACTTCCGGTTTCGGAGAATTTTCAAAGTGAAATTACTACCTTTCCGTTAGTCGCATATTAAAAACAAGCATATCAATGGATTCCTGAGAGCAAGTGCTTTCTCACTGACTCTTCGAAATCATGATTAGCACACGATTTATGCTCATTTTGGTCAAATTTCCGGTTAAGTCAAATTTCCGAGTAAAATATATGCTTTTTAGCGTTCGATCGTAGTTATCGTCTTGAAGCGTCTTAAATCTGAGTTGACATTTCCAAACTAATATATTACCGAAATTTACCGTTTTCGAAGAGAAAAAAATCATAAATTATGTGTAAATCATAAAACTCATGATACGTTCAGCTACTTGGTGACGGGACGTTTTCAAAACACCCCCTGTTGACTTTAGTAGTCCAATGGATCGCATGATATTCAAAAAAAACTTTAAAACGCGAAACTATGTTTTTCTTGAAAACATATTTTTTTATGCGGTTGACCGAGGGCTCATATGAAAGATTGGGATCATAGCGACAAATCGGATCCCCCCCTATTGTTACACCCCCGTCAGAAATGCCGTATCTTGCTTCGTTTTCGGGTTATGAGCGTTTAAAGGTTTTTTATGTTTCGCTGCATCATAAATTGGTTTTCAGCCGATAACATGAAAACTATGAAGCGTGCATAAAAAATGAAAGTATCAATGGATTCCTGAGAGCAAGAGCTTTCTCACTGACTCCTCGAAATCATGATTAGCACACGATTTATGCTGAATTTGGCCCAACTTCCGGTTTAGGAGAATTTTCAAAGTGAAATTACTACCTTCCTGTTAGTCGCATATTAAAAACAAGCATATCAATGGATTCCTGAGAGCAAGAGCTTTCTCACTGACCCCTCGAAATCATGATTAGCATAAGATTTATGCTGAATTTGACCCAACTTCCGGTTTGGGAGAATTTTCAAAGTAGAATAACTACCTTTCCGTTGGTCGAACATTGAAAACAAGCATATCAATGGATTCCTGAAAGCAAGTGCTTTCTCACTGACTCCTCGAAATCATGATTAGCACACGATTTATGCTGATTTTGGCCCAACTTCCGGTTTGGGAGAATTTTCAAAGTGAAATTACTACCTTCCTGTTAGTCGCATATTAAAAACAAGCATATCAATGGATTCCTGAGAGCAAGTGCTTTCTCACTGACTCTTCGAAATCATGATTAGCACACGATTTATGCTGAATTTGGCCCAACTTCCGGTTTAGGAGAATTTTCAAAGTGAAATTACTACCTTCCTGTTAGTCGAACATCAAAAACAAGCATATAAATGGATTCCTGAGAGCAAGAGCTTTCTCATCGACTCCTTAAAATCATGTTTCGCACACGATTTATGCTCATTTTGGTCAAATTTCCGGTTAAGTCAAATTTCCGAGTAAAATATATGCTTTTTAGCGTTCGATCGTAGTTATCGTCTTGAAGCGTCTTAAATCTGAGTTGACATTTCCAAACTAATATATTACCGAAATTTACCGTTTTCGACAAGAAAAAAATCATAAATTATGTGTAAATCATAAAACTCATGATACGTTCAGCTACTTGGTGACGGGACGTTTTCAAAACACCCCCTGTTGACTTTAGTAGTCCAATGGATCGCATGATGTTCAAAAAAAACTTTAAAACGCGAAACTATGTTTTTCTTGAAAACATATTTTTTTATGCGGTTGACCGAGGGCTTATATGAAAGATTGGGATCAAAGCGACAAATCGGATCCCCCCCTATTGTTACACCCCCGTCAGAAATGCCGTATCTTGCTTCGTTTGCGAGTTATGAGCGTTTAAAGGTTTTTTTATGTTTCGCTGCATCATAAATTGGTTTTCAGCTGATAACATGAAAACTATGAAGCGTGCATAAAAAATGAAAGTATCAATGGATTCCTGAGAGCAAGAGCTTTCTCACTGACCCCTCGAAATCATGATTAGCATAAGATTTATGCTGATTTTGGCCCAACTTCCGGTTTGGGAAAATTTTCAAAGGGAAATTACTACCTTCCTGTTAGTCGCATATTAAAAACAAGCATATCAATAGATTCCTGAGAGCAAGTGCCTTCTCACTGACCCCTCGAAATCATGATTAGCATAAGATTTATGCTGAATTTGGCCCAACTTCCGGTTTGGGAGAATTTTCAAAGTGAAATTACTACCTTCCTGTTAGTCGCATATTAAAAACAAGCATATCAATGGATTCCTGAGAGCAAGTGCTTTCTCACTGACCCCTCGAAATCATGATTAGCATAAGATTTATGCTGAATTTGGCCCAACTTCCGGTTTCGGAGAATTTTCAAAGTGAAATAACTACCTTTCCGTTAGTCGAACATTGAAAACAAGCATATTAATGGATTCCTGAGAGCAAGAGCTTTCTCATCGACTCCTTAAAATCATGTTTCGCACACGATTTATGCTCATTTTGGTCAAATTTCCGGTTATGTCAAATTTCCGAGTAAAATATATGCTTTTTAGCGTTCGATCGTAGTTATCGTCTTGAAGCGTCTTAAATCTGAGTTGACATTTCCAAACTAATATATTACCGAAATTTACCGTTTTCGACAAGAAAAAAATCATAAATTATGTGTAAATCATAAAACTCATGATACGTTCAGCTACTTGGTGACGGGACGTTTTCAAAACACCCCCTGTTGACTTTAGTAGTCCGATGGATCGCATGATATTCAAAAAAAACTTTAAAACGCGAAACTATGTTTTTCTTGAAAACATATTTTTTTATGCGGTTGACCGAGGGCTTATATGAAAGATTGGGATCAAAGCGACAAATCGGATCCCCCCCTATTGTTACACCCCCGTCAGAAATGCCGTATCGTGCTTCGTTTTCGAGTTATGAGCGTTTAAAGGTTTTTTTATGTTTCGCTGCATCATAAATTGGTTTTCAGCCAATAACATGAAAACTATGAAGCGTGCATAAAAAATGAAAGTATCAATGGATTCCTGAGAGCAAGAGCTTTCTCACTGACCCCTCGAAATCATGATTAGCATAAGATTTATGCTGATTTTGGCCCAACTTCCGGTTTGGGAGAATTTTCAAAGGGAAATTACTACCTTCCTGTTAGTCGCATATTAAAAACAAGCATATCAATAGATTCCTGAGAGCAAGTGCCTTCTCACTGACCCCTCGAAATCATGATTAGCATAAGATTTATGCTGAATTTGGCCCAACTTCCGGTTTGGGAGAATTTTCAAAGTGAAATTACTACCTTCCTGTTAGTCGCATATTAAAAACAAGCATATCAATGGATTCCTGAGAGCAAGTGCTTTCTCACTGACCCCTCGAAATCATGATTAGCATAAGATTTATGCTGAATTTGGCCCAACTTCCGGTTTCGGAGAATTTTCAAAGTGAAATAACTACCTTTCCGTTGGTCGAACATTGAAAACAAGCATATCAATGGATTCCTGAAAGCAAGTGCTTTCTCACTGACTCCTCGAAATCATGATTAGCACACGATTTATGCTGATTTTGGCCCAACTTCCGGTTTGGGAGAATTTTCACAGTGAAATTACTACCTTCCTGTTAGTCGCATATTAAAAACAAGCATATCAATGGATTCCTGAGAGCAAGTGCTTTCTCACTGACCCCTCGAAATCATGATTAGCATAAGATTTATGCTGAATTTGGCCCAACTTCCGGTTTCGGAGAATTTTCAAAGTGAAATAACTACCTTTCCGTTAGTCGAACATTGAAAACAAGCATATTAATGGATTCCTGAGAGCAAGAGCTTTCTCATCGACTCCTTAAAATCATGTTTCGCACACGATTTATGCTCATTTTGGTCAAATTCCCGGTTAAGTCAAATTTCCGAGTAAAATATATGCTTTTTAGCGTTCGATCGTAGTTATCGTCTTGAAGCGTCTTAAATCTGAGTTGACATTTCCAAACTAATATATTACCGAAATTTACCGTTTTCGACAAGAAAAAAATCATAAATTATGTGTAAATCATAAAACTCATGATACGTTCAGCTACTTGGTGACGGGACGTTTTCAAAACACCCCCTGTTGACTTTAGTAGTCCAATGGATCGCATGATATTCAAAAAAAACTTTAAAACGCGAAACTATGTTTTTCTTGAAAACATATTTTTTTATGCGGTTGACCGAGGGCTCATATGAAAGATTGAGATCAAAGCGACAAATCGGATCCCCCCCTATTGTTACACCCCCGTCAGAAATGCCGTATCTTGCTTCGTTTTCGAGTTATGAGCGTTTAAAGGTTTTTTTATGTTTCGCTGCATCATAAATTGGTTTTCAGCCGATAACATGAAAACTATGAAGCGTGCATAAAAAATGAAAGTATCAATGGATTCCTGAGAGCAAGAGCTTTTTTACTGACTCCTCGAAATCATGATTAGCATAAGATTTATGCTGAATTTGGCCCAACTTCCGGTTTGGGAGAATTTTCAAAGTGAAATAACTACCTTTCCGTTAGTCGAACATTGAAAACAAGCGTATCAATGGATTCCTGAGAGCAAGAGCTTTTTTACTGACTCCTCGAAATCATGATTAGCACACGATTTATGCTGAATTTGGCCCAACTTCCGGTTTAGGAGAATATTCAAAGTGAAATTACTACCTTCCTGTTAGTCGCATATTAAAAACAAGCATATCAATGGATTCCTGAGAGCAAGTGCCTTCTCACTGACCCCTCGAAATCATGATTAGCATAAGATTTATGCTGAATTTGGCCCAACTTCCGGTTTGGGAGAATATTCAAAGTGAAATTACTACCTTCCTGTTAGTCGCATATTAAAAACAAGCATATCAATGGATTCCTGAGAGCAAGTGCCTTCTCACTGACCCCTCGAAATCATGATTAGCATAAGATTTATGCTGAATTTGGCCCAACTTCCGGTTTGGGAGAATTTTCAAAGTGAAATAACTACCTTTCCGTTAGTCGAACATTGAAAACAAGCGTATCAATGGATTCCTGAGAGCAAGAGCTTTTTTACTGACTCCTCGAAATCATGATTAGCACACGATTTATGCTGAATTTGGCCCAACTTCCGGTTTAGGAGAATATTCAAAGTGAAATTACTACCTTCCTGTTAGTCGCATATTAAAAACAAGCATATCAATGGATTCCTGAGAGCAAGAGCTTTCTCACTGACCCCTCGAAATCATGATTAGAACACGATTCATGCTGATTTTGGCCCAACTTCCGGTTTAGGAGAATTTTCAAAGTAGAATAACTACCTCTCCGTTGGTCGAACATTGAAAACAAGCATATCAATGGATTCCTGAAAGCAAGTGCTTTCTCACTGACTCCTCGAAATCATGATTAGCACACGATTTATGCTGATTTTGGCCCAACTTCCGGTTTGGGAGAATTTTCAAAGTAGAATAACTACCTTTCCGTTGGTCGAACATTAAAAACAAGCATATAAATGGATTCCTGAGAGCAAGAGCTTTCTCATCGACTCCTTAAAATCATGTTTCGCACACGATTCATGCTCATTTTGGTCAAATTTCCGGTTACGTCAAATTTCCGAGTAAAATATATGCTTTTTAGCGGTCGATCGTAGTTATCGTCTTGAAGCGTCTTAAATCTGAGTTGACATTTCCAAACTAATATATTACCGAAATTTACCGTTTTCAACAAGAAAAAAATCATAAATTATGTGTAAATCATAAAACTCATGATACGTTCAGCTACTTGGTAACGGGACGTTTTCAAAACACCCCCTGTTGACTTTAGTAGTCCAATGGATCGCATGATATTCAAAAAAAACTTTAAAACGCGAAACTATGTTTTTCTTGAAAACATATTTTTTTATGCGGTTGACCGAGGGCTCATATGAAAGATTGAGATCAAGGCGACAAATCGGATCCCCCCCTATTGTTACACCCCCGTCAGAAATGCCGTATCTTGCTTCGTTTTCGAGTTATGAGCGTTCAAAGGTTTTTTTATGTTTCGCTGCATCATAAATTGGTTTTCAGCCGATAACATGAAAACTATGAAGCGTGCATAAAAAATGAAAGTATCAATGGATTCCTGAGAGCAAGAGCTTTCTCACTGACCCCTCGAAATCATGATTAGCATAAGATTTATGCTGATTTTGGCCCAACTTCCGGTTTGGGAGAATTTTCAAAGGGAAATTACTACCTTCCTGTTAGTCGCATATTAAAAACAAGCATATCAATGGATTCCTGAGAGCAAGTGCCTTCTCACTGACTCCTCGAAATCATGATTAGCACACGATTTATGCTGATTTTGGCCCAACTTCCGGTTTGGGAGAATTTTCAAAGTGAAATAACTACCTTTCCGTTAGTCAAACATTGAAAAGAAGCATATCAATGGATTCCCGAGAGCAAGAGCTTTCTCACTGACTCCTCGAAATCATGATTAGCACACGATTTATGCTGAATTTGGCCCAACTTCCGGTTTAGGAGAATTTTCAAAGTGAAATTACTACCTTCCTGTTAGTCGCATATTAAAAACAAGCATATCAATGGATTCCTGAGAGCAAGTGCTTTCTCACTGACCCCTTGAAATCATGATTAGCACACGATTTACGCTGAATTTGGCCCAACTTCCGGTTTCAGAGAATTTTCAAAGTGAAATAACTACCTATTCGTTAGTCTAACATTGTAAACAAGCATATTAATGGATTCTCAAGAGCAAGAGCTTTCTCACTGACTCCTCGAAATCATGATTAGCACACGATTTATGCTGAATTTGGCCCAACTTCCGGTTTAGGAGAATTTTCAAAGTGAAATTACTACCTTCCTGTTAGTCGCATATCAAAAACAAGCATATCAATGGATTCCTGAGAGCAAGTGCTTTCTCACTGACCCCTCGAAATCATGATTAGCACACGATTTATGCTGAATTTGGCCCAACTTCCGGTTTAGGAGAATTTTTAAAGTGAAATTGCTACCTTTCCGATAGTCAAACATTGAAAACAAGCATATCAATGGATTCTTGAGAGCAAGAGCTTTCTCATCGACTCCTCGAACTCATGATTAGCATAAGATTTATGCTGAATTTGGCCCAACTTCCGGTTTCAGAGAATTTTCAAAGTGAAATAACTACCTATTCGTTAGTCTAACATTGAAAACAAGCATATTAATGGATTCCTGAGAGCGAGAGCTTTTTCACTGACCCCTCGAAGTCATGATTAGCACACGATTTATGCTGAATTCGGCTCAACTTCCGGTTTGGGAGAATTTTCAAAGTAAAATAACTACCTTTCCGATAGTCGAACATTAAAAACAAGCATATCAATGGATTACTGAGAGCAAGTGCTTTCTCACTGACTCCTCGAAATCATGATGAGCACACGATTTACGCTGATTTTGGCCCAACGTCCGGTTTCGGAGAATTTTCAAAGTGAAATAACTACCTTTCCGTTAGTCGAACATTGAAAACAAGCATATAAATGGATTCCTGAGAGCAAGAGCTTTCTCATCGACTCCTTAAAATCATGTTTCGCACACAATTTATGCTCATTTTGGTCAAATTTCCGGTTAAGTCAAATTTCCGAGTAAAATATATGCTTTTTAGCGTTCGATCGTAGTTATCGTCTTGAAGCGTCTTAAATCTGAGTTGACATTTCCAAACTAATATATTACCGAAATTTACCGTTTTCGACAAGAAAAAAATCATAAATTATGTGTAAATCATAAAACTCATGATACGTTCAGCTACTTGGTGACGGGACGTTTTCAAAACACCCCCTGTTGACTTTAGTAGTCCAATGGATCGCATGATATTCAAAAAAAACTTTAAAACGCGAAACTATGTTTTTCTTGAAAACATATTTTTTTATGCGGTTGACCGAGGGCTCATATGAAAGATTGGGATCAAAGCGACAAATCGGATGCCCCCCTATTGTTACACCCCCGTCAGAAATGCCGTATCTTGCTTCGTTTTCGAGTTATGAGCGTTTAAAGGTTTTTTTATGTTTCGCTGCATCATAAATTGGTTTTCAGCCGATAACATGAAAACTATGAAGCGTGCATAAAAAATGAAAGTATCAATGGATTCCTGAGAGCAAGAGCTTTTTCACTGACCTCTCGAAATCATGATTAGCACACGATTTATGCTGATTTTGGCCCAATTTCCGGTTTGGGAGAATTTTCAAAGTGAAATAAATACCTTTCCGTTAGTCGAACATTGAAAACAAGCATATCAATGGATTCCTGAGAGCAAGAGCTTTCTCACTGACCCCTCGAAATCATGATTAGCACACGATTTATGCTGAATTTGGCCCAACTTCCGGTTTAGGAGAATATTCAAAGTGAAATTACTACCTTCCTGTTAGTCGCATATTAAAAACAAGCATATCAATGGATTCTTGAGAGCAAGAGCTTTCTCACTGACTCCTCGAAATCATGATTAGAACACGATTTATGCTGATTTTGGCCCAACTTCCGGTTTAGGAGAATTTTCAAAGTAAAATAACTACCTTTCCGATAGTCGAACATTAAAAACAAGCATATCAATGGATTACTGAGAGCAAGTGCTTTCTCACTGACTCCTCGAAATCATGATGAGCACACGATTTACGCTGATTTTGGCCCAACGTCCGGTTTCGGAGAATTTTCAAAGTGAAATAACTACCTTTCCGTTAGTCGAACATTGAAAACAAGCATATTAATAGATTCCTGAGAGCAAGAGCTTTCTCATCGACTCCTTAAAATCATGTTTCGCACACAATTTATGCTCATTTTGGTCAAATTTCCGGTTAAGTCAAATTTCCGAGTAAAATATATGCTTTTTAGCGTTCGATCGTAGTTATCGTCTTGAAGCGTCTTTAATCTGAGTTGACATTTCCAAACTAATATATTACCGAAATTTACCGTTTTCGACAAGAAAAAAATCATAAATTATGTGTAAATCATAAAACTCATGATACGATCAGCTACTTGGTGACGGGACGTTTTCAAAACACCCCCTGTTGACTTTAGTAGTCCAATGGATCGCATGATATTCACAAAAAACTTTAAAACGCGAAACTATGTTTTTCTTGAAAACATATTTTTTTATGCGGTTGACCGAGGGCTCATATGAAAGATTGGGATCAAAGCGACAAATCGGATCCCCCCCTATTGTTACACCCCCGTCAGAAATGCCGTATCTTGCTTCGTTTTCGAGTTATGAGCGTTTAAAGGTTTTTTTATGTTTCGCTGCATCATAAATTGGTTTCCAGCCGATAACTTGAAGACTATGAAGCGTAGATGAAAAATGAGAGTATCAATGGATTCCTGAGAGCAAGAGCTTTCTCACTGACCCCTCGAAATCATGATTAGCACACGATTTATGCTGAATTTGGCCCAACTTCCGGTTTAGGAGAATTTTCAAAGTGAAATAACTACCTTTCCGTTAGTCGAACATTGAAAACAAGCATATCAATGGATTCCTGAGAGCAAGAGCTTCCTGACTGACTCCTCGAAATCATGATTAGCACACGATTTATGCTGAATTTGGCCCAACTTCCGGTTTAGGAGAATTTTTAAAGTGAAATTGCTACCTTTCCGATAGTCAAACATTGAGAACAAGCATATCAATGGATTCTTGAGAGCAAGAGCTTTCTCATCGACTCCTCGAACTCATGATTAGCACACGATTTATGCTGAATTTGGCTCAACTTCCGGTTTGGGAGAATTTTCGAAGTAAAATAACTACCTTTTCGTTAGTCTAACATTGAAAACAAGCATATTAATGGATTCTCAAGAGCAAGAGCTTTCTCACTGACTCCTCGAAATCATAATTAGCACACGATTTATGCTGAATTTGGCCCAACTTCCGGTTTAGAAGAATTTTTAAAGTGAAATTACTACCTTCCTGTTAGTCGAACATTGAAAACGAGCACATAAATGGATTCCTGAGAGCAAGAGCTTTCTCACTGACTTCTCGAAATCATGATTAGCATAAGATTTATGTTGAATTTGGCCCAACTTCCGGTTTCAGAGAATTTTCAAAGTGAAATAACTACCTATTCGTTAGTCTAACATTGAAAACAAGCATATTAATGGATTCCTGAGAGCGAGAGCTTTTTCACTGACCCCTCGAAATCATGATTAGCACTCGATTTATGCTGAATTTGGCTCAACTTCCGGTTTGGGAGAATTTTCAAAGTAAAATAACTACCTTTCCGATAGTCGAACATTAAAAACAAGCATATCAATGGATTACTGAGAGCAAGAGCTTTCTCATCGACTCCTCGAACTCATGATTAGCACACGATTTATGCTGATTTTGGCCCAACTTCCGGTTTGGGAGAATTTTCAAAGTGAAATAACTACCTTTCCGTTAGTCGAACATTGAAAACAAGCATATTAATAGATTCCTGAGAGCAAGAGCTTTCTCATCGACTCCTTAAAATCATGTTTCGCACACGATTTATGCTGAATTTGGCTCAACTTCCGGTTTGGGAGAATTTTCGAAGTAAAATAACTACCTTTCCGTTAGTCTAACATTGAAAACAAGCATATTAATGGATTCTCAAGAGCAAGAGCTTTCTCACTGACTCCTCGAAATCATAATTAGCACACGATTTATGCTGAATTTGGCCCAACTTCCGGTTTAGGAGAATTTTTCAAGTGAAATTACTACCTTCCTGTTAGTCGAACATTGAAAACGAGCACATAAATGGATTCCTGAGAGCAAGAGCTTTCTCACTGACTTCTCGAAATCATGATTAGCATAAGATTTATGCTGAATTTGGCCCAACTTCCGGTTTCAGAGAATTTTCAAAGTGAAATAACTACCTATTCGTTAGTCTAACATTGAAAACAAGCATATTAATGGATTCCTGAGAGCGAGAGCTTTTTCACTGACCCCTCGAAATCATGATTAGCACTCGATTTATGCTGAATTTGGCTCAACTTCCGGTTTGGGAGAATTTTCAAAGTAAAATAACTACCTTTCCGATAGTCGAACATTAAAAACAAGCATATCAATGGATTACTGAGAGCAAGAGCTTTCTCATCGACTCCTCGAACTCATGATTAGCACACGATTTATGCTGATTTTGGCCCAACTTCCGGTTTGGGAGAATTTTCAAAGTGAAATAACTACCTTTCCGTTAGTCGAACATTGAAAACAAGCATATTAATAGATTCCTGAGAGCAAGAGCTTTCTCATCGACTCCTCGAACTCATGATTAGCACACGATTTATGCTGATTTTGGCCCAACTTCCGGTTTGGGAGAATTTTCAAAGTGAAATAACTACCTTTCCGTTAGTCGAACATTGAAAACAAGCATATTAATAGATTCCTGAGAGCAAGAGCTTTCTCATCGACTCCTTAAAATCATGTTTCGCACACGATTTATGCTCATTTTGGTCAAATTCCCGGTTAAGTCAAATTTCCGAGTAAAATATATGCTTTTTAGCGTTCGATCGTAGTTATCGTCTTGAAGCGTCTTAAATCTGAGTTGACATTTCCAAACTAATATATTACCGAAATTTACCGTTTTCGACAAGAAAAAAATCATAAATTATGTGTAAATCATAAAACTCATGATACGTTCAGCTACTTGGTGACGGGACGTTTTCAAAACACCCCCTGTTGACTTTAGTAGTCCAATGGATCGCATGATATTCAAAAAAAACTTTAAAACGCGAAACTATGTTTTTCTTGAAAACATATTTTTTTATGCGGTTGACCGAGGGCTCATATGAAAGATTGGGATCAAAGCGACAAATCGGATCCCCCCCCTATTGTTACACCCCCGTCAAAAATGCCGTATCTTGCTTCGTTTTCGAGTTATGAGCGTTTAAAGGTTTTTTTATGTTTCGCTGCATCATAAATTGGTTTTCAGCCGATAACATGAAAACTATGAAGCGTAGATGAAAAATGAGAGTATCAATGGATTCCTGAGAGCAAGAGCGCTCTCACTGACCCCTCGAAATCATGATTAGCACACGATTTATGCTAAATTTGGCCCAACTTCCGGTTTAGGAGAATTTTTAAAGTGAAATAACTACCTCCCTGTTAGTCGGACATTGAAAACAAGCATATTAATGGATTCCTAAAAGCACGAGCTTTCTCATTGACTCCTCAAAATCATGATTAGCACATGATTTATGCTAAATTTTGCCCAACTTCCGGTTTGATTACATTTTAAATGTGGAATAGCTCGTTTACTGTATGATTAGAATGAAACCAAGCATGTCATTGGATTCGTAATTACTACCGTAATTAAACACTCTTTAGATAGTCCTTTTGACAGTAGAGACTATTCCCACTGAAAATTTTTTTGAATAATATATCTAAATAATAACAATGACGCTAGTTCGATAATAAACTTACTTTCATAATTACTCTACTCAAACTAATATTAATGGAGACGATTATGTTGTCATGACTGGAAAAATAAGTTCAAATTGAATCAAAAACTCGAAAATTTCCATTATATTTCGGATGATTACACATTGTAATTTGTAAATAGTAATTCTATAAAATGACGCACAGTGGGAGTTTTTTTCCGAGATTATCAATCAAATTTATGATCGTAGAATCCTGTGATCGTTGATATTGGACCTAAAAAATAATTTCATAGCAGACTTTTACTGTACATTATTTTTTTAAAATTGCTATTTACAAATTATTATTTGTAATCATCCAAAATATCATAAAATTTATTGAGTTTTTTTTTCTACTTCAAACTTATCTCTTTAGTTATTACGATATAATCGTCAATTTTTACTTTTACTAGTATTTGCTGATTTTCTAATTATAAAAAACGTAATTACAACTCATAAAACACAATGAGTTTGTTGAATTTAGTAATTTCATTACTCAGGTTCATCATTTCAAATATGACCTATGATTTAAAAATTTATGAGTAGAAACTTTATTTCAAAAAAAAATCTATCCCAGTCGGTAATTACTCTTAAGGTATGAACTAGGCATTTATGCGTTTGGGTGTACTATCTGTAAAAATTCTATCCTGTTTTGCGACAGAGTTACGGCCTCGGTTCATTTTAGTTCCTCCGGGTCGAAACAGGGTAAGATGGCGACACTTCCTTTATCAAAATTATCTTTATGGCGTGGGCTCTCGTAGTCTTCTATTTGGTCTTATGATATTGGCAAAGAATACTGTCGTACGGTAAGACAGTATTCTTTGATATGGGGAAAACATTAATAAAAGTCAAGTGTACAATTCTTCTAAGGCTCTCATCTTGAGCCTGTCAAATCGAAATTACATCGCATGGTTGTTTACTTTCATCACGAACGAATTAAAGTATATTTTTCATTGTCATTATTAATAATAATATATTATTTACATGATTAGACATTGAATAATAGAATAAAAATGGATTATTTGCTGATTGATACCATTTCTCGTAAATATTTTTCGAATCCCTGTCAACATAAGATTCAATATGGAACTGCTGGATTCCGAACAAGGTATTCAATCGTATTATTTTGAATATTGGATTGTGTTTTATATTTACGTACTTATGTTATTGATAGTTCATTTGATACCATTGTAATATATGACGGAGATTGTCTAATTATTATTTTCATCATTGTAATTTTTTAAATAATTTTTCGAAATACATATTTATATTTTATTATGTATTTCAGAGCAGAGCATTTAAGTTATGTTTTATATCGGATGGGTATTTTGGCAAGTATACGATCAAAATTTCGTGCTGCTGCGATTGGATTAATGATAACAGCAAGTCACAATGAAGAATCTGACAACGGTGTAAAACTTGTTGATCCATCTGGTGAGATGTTAGAAGCTGCATGGGAAAATATTGCCAATAATCTTGTTAGTGCGAGTGACGATAAATTGATTCATGTGTTGCGAGAAACTATAGATCATTACAACATTAAAGAAGATGCTGAAGCAATGGTTATTGTCGGTAGAGATACTAGAAAAAGTGGTATTATGTTGTTAGAAGCTGCTATTAAAGGAATAGAAAATTCGAAAGGAAATTATAGAAACTTTGGTATCATCACAACGCCTCAATTGCATTATCTTGTAGTGTGTATAAATACAAATCATCAGTATGGTGATCCAACAATTGAAGGATACATATCGAAATTAAGTAATGCTTTTCTTGGAAATCGGAATGCCCAAGAAAAAAAACACTATCAAAGTCAATTGTATTTAGATGCTGCTAATGGCGTTGGAGCTATTGCAGCTCGAGAATTATCTGTGAAACTCCAAAATTCCATCAAAATTGATATTTTCAATGATGGAAGTGGAGTTTTAAATTTAAAAGTAAGTATGCAGAAAACTAAATTAAGCTTAGTTAAACCTTATTATTTTTGTTTACCGATATTTTTAGTGCGGAGCTGATTATGTTAAAATTAGTCAAACCTTACCTCTGAATAGCCCTACTGAGCCTTATTTCAAATGTATAAGTATTGATGGAGATGCTGATAGAATCATTTATTATTATAGCGACCATTTACAAAACGTTCATTTGCTGGATGGTGATAAGATTGCTGCATTAATAATCACTTATTTCAAAGAACTAATTCCGTTGACTGGACTTTCGATTCAATTAGGATTGGTTCAAACTGCCTATGCCAACGGTGCATCAACTAATTATGTTTCAGAATATTTGGTAAATTAAAAGGAAAAAATAGAAATTACTATTTTAAATTAAATTTATTTGTGCTCAAGTGACGTTGCTATTATTAATTAGTATTAAAACTTCTTGCCTGTTAGAAAGTTCCTATATCTTTTACAAGTACTGGTGTTAAATATCTTCATCATGAGGCTCAAAAATTTGACGTTGGAGTGTACTTTGAAGCTAATGGACATGGGACTGTTGTATTCAAGGACGAAATCGTTAACATGGTCCATGCAACTATTAAAGATGAAACGTATTTATCAATCATCATATATGTTGATGTAAACATAAACTGCAAAAATGTAATTTTTTTTTATGATTAATAGAATTGCAGAGGAAAAAAGAATAGCTACAATAAAGTTTTCCAGAATAATAGACATGATTAACCAATCTGTTGGTGATGCATTGAGTGATATGTTATTAGTTGAGACTGTATTATATGAGAAGGATTGGAATGTTGAAATGTTCAACCGAATTTATACAGATTTACCTAATAAACAGTTAAAAGTGAAAGTCAAGGATAGAAGTATTATTAAAACTGAAAATGCAGAAAGAACGTGTCTTTCACCTGTAGGATTACAACAAAAAATTGATAGCCTTGTTTCATTGTATCCCAAAGGACGGGCTTTCATCAGGTAAGCATTCAAAATAATTTCAGATTGTTTTAAGTAATCAATTTTTTAATATCAAACTTTCTAGACCATCCGGGACAGAAGATATCGTAAGAGTTTACGCTGAATGTGATGATGCAGTTGCAGTGAACAAATTAGCTGCTGAAGTAGCTTTAGCTGTACATGAACTGGCTGATGGAATCGGTCCAGCACCTATTATTCCTAATAAATAATTGGAGATAATATAAATCAAATATATGATGTTAAATTTTACAGAATTATATTACATTATCATTTTTATACAATTGAAATATACATGGCAACTATTTTAATTATACATTATGTGTGTTCACTGATTAATTACAATTAATAATCATTTACATTATAAAAGTAATTAATATAAATATATTTTTTAAAATAGTAAAATGAGATAAAAAAATTTATGAATAGATAAGAAACTATTTCCTGTCAGATCAGTTATCGATAAAAGCTTATACAATTTTTATGCAGACTTTCATCACCAGATGGTAGCACATATATCGTTCTGAGTCATTTTAAAACACTTGTTAATAACCGTCAGTCATTCTAATGTGGGTTGTTTTTCAAAATTAATAAAAAAAAGTGGTAATTAAAAATTACATAATTGACTTTAAGCTAATAATTTATTGTAGAAGGAAACGTATACACTTTTAATGTTTTCGATTACTATCTAGTACTACTAAATAAACAAATTAAAGGGCCATCCAAATGTTGATTTGAACAAAAAATAGAACAAATACATTAAATTTAGTATTTAATTGAGAGATGTTAGAATATTTTTTTAATGGACAATGAAAAAATAATGGTCTTGTTGTGACAGAAGGATTTAATGATTTTCTTATGAAAGGTATTAATACACTTATTTTATATATAAATTAATTAATTGGATAAAAAGAAAATTTAGTATTTTAAATGAATAAAATCACATTCTGAGTATTTTTGTTGTGATTAATATGATAAAATGATAAATATAGGTGATATATAAAAACGAAATTCATCGATGTTGACAATCAGTCGAAGCATGAAAAGATGTAGAGGATCAGTAGAAGAAATGATCGACGAGAAACATTAATTGATTTGACGTGTAGGTGAACGCCAATTGCTTTACAGTTCCATAACAATAATAAGTGTTCAACGGTAACAATAACAATTTACCATCGAATATAAATAAATGGTATATTGAAAGTAATATCGTAATTGTTAAGAAATCATACGACTCAACATAACCCTTCATAAGTTAAGACCCTAATAAATGACTAAATGACATGAACAAAATAAAACTAATAAGATAACTTGACCAAAGGGTAGTTCCTATGACACAATTACGTGAAATTTATATGATTTTTTCGAATTAATTTTCAAGCTTAAAAGGTAAACATTTTACATGTAGTCTTTATATACAATGTATAATAAATTGGCAGCTTATTTTACTTTACAGGTCTTAGAAGATTGTATATATTTATAATACATTTTATGAACAACAATGGATAACATTTCATCTAATTTTCAAAATTAGTTTATGAATCTTTTTTTACAATAATTGATTTTAATTTTGTAGATAAAATATATACGTATTTTTTCAGGGTACCCTGAAATGGAATCCTATTGTGGGCTATGGCTATCAATGAGGAAATATTTAATTTTAATTATTCGGAATTCCCATTAAAAAGAAAAATACATGATTTCGAACAAGTATCTACAGATAATTAGTGTGATAATGAATTTATAAACGTGAGGTAAGTGTTAGAAGAACAAATTTGTAGTGTATTGAATGCAATTTATAAACTACTATACGTGTTGAAGGAAACTGATAGAGAAAATTTCAAAGTAAAACTACCAGGTGGGAAGATAGTGGCTACTTTATTAAAACTACTAGGAGACAACACCTGAAAAGTGGTCGTTATTTCGATCGTTACGGCATATACCCGCACGCGGAGGTCTGTTTCCTCTATAATCTATAGATATTATAGACTCTATAACCTCCCACTGGTAGTATAGGGCAAATAGGAAGCCGTGGGCGAAGAAAACGAGGCCTTACCTCTAAAATCTCACACGGATCCCAATATGTAAATACAGTATGATTATCATCTCACTAAAATACATACAGGAAGCCATTAGTTCTGAATCATTAGAAAAAACAAATTTTTTTATAATTAAATCATTAATTTCATCTTTTTTTAGCTTTTTGTTCACTACTGTGACAGCTTTATTAGTTTGTATTTTATATTTATCGTCAATATTAAATAGAAATTTATTTGAATATTTGAATACACAAAAACACACTTTTTTTCTTTATAAATTTCTCGAATATGTATTAAATACCACCTTTGATTCAGAAGTTTTTATTTATTTGAATTTATTAATGCTTCTCATCAATTAATTCAGTTATTAGAAAAAAAAAATTAATTTTATTTGAAAAATTGATATTTGCTTTCTAATATATATCACTTTTCAAATTTTCAGATAAAAATATGTAACAAATTAAATAAAGAGTAGTTATTTTTTACTATTTTAAAAAATCTATGAGATTTTTATGACGCATCGCTAGCTCATAGTTATTATTATACTGATTATATCAGTTATTTATACAGTTTACAAAATTCATCTTTTTTTCCAATATTTTTATCTTATTCTACTAAATTTAAGGCTTGAAAATGCCAAACAGCCGCGTGGCTTCATTTACACGAATATACTCACTGGTGTTCCCTCAATTTAATTCTATATGTATATAGGCCATTATATATTTATCTCATCACTATTGTATTGTGTATAAAGTGTGTGCACATATGACAAAGAAAAAACATCGAGTACTTTACGATAAGTTAGTTCAACTGTGCGGCTTTTTCTGTGAAAAAAATTTCGGTGTAACTCAAAAGCCAGGACAAACATGGGCGTGTCATATGTCTCTTTTCTTTAGTAAATCCGGTTTAAATAATACTTTAAGAATGAGGTGGTACAAACTGTTGAAATAATCTACAACTATTAACTACAATAAGTCGCATAAATTCCAAAGTTATTTACTTATTTTCATTAATTTCAATAAAAATCATCAAGAATTAGATTCTTAATCTTATTTTTAAAATAAACTATTTTCAGATCAGAATAAAATTTTAACATAAAATAATTATGTTTCAGAATGACGGGAGTTAATTGGAAAATTTCAACCATGCATTATTGAGGAAATAAGCGAGTTATTACATAAAACAAAGTCATTTCAATCACATAATATGACGACATTTGTATATACAATATTGTCATTGAGTTTATTATCGTGACTTAGCCTTGAGCTGCAAGTGATTATATGGGTAACATTATTAGTGCTCTCAACGCACAATATTATTGGTAACTGAGCTACAATTAGTCGTCATTTCTTCATGACCTTCTCTGATAATTTTTAAAAAACTTTTTAATTCTAGTTGTTTTTACAACTATCGTATATTATTCAAGCTTAATGCGTATGTCACTATATCTTGAAATTATATTTGACATTTCAGATGTGTAAATAACACGTGTTACTGTCATTCTTATTTGTAATTCTGGAAATTGAATTAATTCTTGATAGAGTTAATTATTGATTAGGTCATTTGAATACGTCACTGATCTAAAAACAATAGACTGAATGAACCGTAAAATAATCTGATGAATGAGAGGCTGGTTGTTACTGCTGTTTGCTTTGACGCGTTTCCTTCACTCCCTTTTCCTCGCCTAAAGCATCAAGAGACTCAGCCCATGAATGAGTATAATCTGCTTTAAAGCAAGTTTTATTTCAGCCTCCAAAAGACGGGGTTTTGTTTCTTCAAATTCGATGCGCTACTGTCCCGTCAGGCCAAAACTGTTATTTTTCTTCAAATCATTATTGACTGCCAGATAATTGATATCCAATATTTTCTATTAACATCCTAATTCCATAATGATGAGCATCCTCAAAAAAAAACTGCCTTTTACAGTTTTACTCCGAACAATTAATCATACACAGCAAAATAGAAAATCATTATGACAGCTTTGTTTCTAGATTCCTGTAAGAGCTATTTGAATAGCTGTCTCATGAATTCCAACAGCTGTAACTATTGACAATACTTTTAAAACCAGCTCATCGTTCTAGATTCAAGTTAGAATCAGCTCTCATGATTTTTCAATCAAATAATTAAGTAATTTTCTACTCAACTTCAATAATGAAATTGCTTAGTTTTTAGAAAATAGTTTTATTGATTCTGATCACAACCTGGAAGATATTGAAACACAATAAGTTTATTGCGACCACCCCAGGGGAATTTATTTTCAAACTTCTTGTAGTTTTATTATCTTTTGAAAAATTGTACATTTTTCGAAATGATATTTACTACCTTTTCTTATATAATCTTCTATTGTTCGTGAAATCGGGAATTTATTGAAAACAAAGTTGCCATGATAATAGGTGTTGATTGATAATAAACAGATAAAAATAGGTGATCTAGTATTGGATGAATACATGATAAACTTAAGAAGTTGATATTTAATGGATTTAAAATATAAAGATATTAAATTTATGACTATGATTATGTAGTGAAAGAGCATTATTCATGAAAAATTCATAGTTTTTCTCTTTTCAGGACTTGTGTGATGATATTCTGCAGTGTGAATAGAAGACACAAGAAATATATGTATAGACATGGAAGAGAAAGAAGAGACAGCAAAATGTATATATACTCTTTGATGTAAGCCGCCCGTCGCGGGGGATAGATATTATCATCGTCTTAGAAGTCTCCCATGTCCACAGGGGATCCGCCTACCTTTTCTGCTTCTTCTTCTTCTCTGTTTCCTACTTCTTTTTCTTTTTGTAGATGTTGATAAGCCCTGTGTCCCAACTGTTTGAATTAAAAATTTACAAAGTAATCTATTTTTTTTTTAGCTTAATCAAAGAACAAATGATCGGAGTGCAAAAATGAGTCGACAATTTCATGCATAGTGATGAAGAAAGTGCGAGAGAAATTAAGACAGACACCATTTAAAGAAAAGGAAACAAAGATGTCGTGGATGTGACAATATTTGTCACTTGCTGATAATATTCATTTTATTATTTGCTGGAGCAATATTCTTGTCTGTTTGTCGAGACTTTGTTTTCAAGAGTTTCCGTTTCCTGGGATCTTCTATCACCGCCCAGTAAACATGGCGGTACCTGTGATGGCATGTAATCCAAATAGAATACGTTTGTCATATTCTATCACGTGACACTTCAATAACTATGAAATGTGTCACTGATGATTTTGTGAGATTGTAAATATATATATATATATATATATATATATATGTGTATATGTGAAATATATTAAAATGTTCATCATCAGAGTCAATTCATCTGTGTCGTTATCTTTGGTATCTTATTGTAGCTCATTAAGGTTGAAAATGGCGCTATAGCAGTGATGTTTTATACTCATCTGAAGTGATGATACTGAGGATAAATTAAAAATTTACTTTTCATGAATAAAATTGGGCTCTTGTCTGGTATTTATGATTCTAAATTCTCTTAAAATAACGTAATCTTTATAAACTATAAACACTATTATTTTATTTTAGTTGAATTATCTTGGGAAAAACAGTCATAATATTTTGTATGTTATTATCGTAATATAATTGCCAAGAAAATCAAAAGTTTCCATAGTTGAAGTAATTATTACTAACAGCGTACTATGATAACATTGACGTGATAATACATCAAATAATTGGTAGCTGATATTACATACTTTTAGTGACTAAAGATTGTTATAAGTATAATATAAAGGGTAGTTATAAAAATTGCTACATTGAATAAACGACAATGTTATTTGGTAGAAATAATAAAAATGAAGAATTCATTGGAGAAACATAAATGATAACACGTAAGGAAAAATTTATTCTATCTATTCTTAACTAATACTTAATGTTATTTGGATAATAAAAATGAATGATTTTGATGCGTTAACAAGCGCAAGATTCGAAGAGATCAAAGTTTCTCACGCGGAATAAATTGGCCGGTCGACGTCGAGGGAAACCGCATTTTTATCCCACACCCAAGACGAGGAATCGCGGGAGGTGAAGGAGTGGATAGGAGGCCGTGACGAAAATCAGTCCCAAGGATCCAAGTCAGAAGCAGCCTGGGGCAATTTCTGGAAGATTCTCATATATACAAGAGGAGGTTCATTACACGAGACGTCTTGGTCACGTCTATGGATGTGGGGGTGGTAATTCAAAGGGAAGAAATGGCGGCTGACCTGATATTCTTGCACAATATGATCCTGCTTCATCACAAAACCATCATTATCATCACCAATATCATTATCATCATCTTCATCATGAGAATTGTCATAGTATCATCGTGATTCAGGTATGTATGCATGCATGTTACTTTTCCACCCCATAGAATCAACGCAACAGTTTGTCCAAGTCACAAAAGCGTGGTCCACGTGATCACCTACCACCTCTTCAAAGTTGGCTTCTCCTTCTAGATATGTAGGAGGTGATAGCGAATGATCAACTCCACCAATGAAACCAACAGTGCGCGATGTCTGGGCGTGGCTTCCACCTCTAACAAGTTGATCTGATTCCTTTGGATGCTGAGCTGCTGCCGGGGAGTTTAGTCAACTCTTCTCGTGGACATAATAGTGGGGGAATCGCTGTAGGACTACTGTGCATTTCCCACGTGCCTTGGGAACCCTTGCGGCAACTCATTGCTTGACGGCCTCCGCACGTCTTCTACACTCTCCTCGCCTTTCTCTTTTCCTCTTGCTTTATAATAATAATCCGTCGACCACAGCGATATCTACCTTACTCTCTCATTCAAAGAAGCGACTCCTACACAACGATCACAAAGTGACTCATGAGAAGACTACATGTCTGCAAATGCTTTTTCGACTTCAAATTTCACCAACTATTTCTTTTTCGAAAATCATATCACCACTGTGTAACATTTAACACTTTTTTCCAGGTAATAATGACATCATCTGAAATTAGAAGAATTAGTTTTTTTTATTCTCCTTATGCGTATATTGCTACTTAACGAATATCACCGCAACGTCTATTTACGTTACCGCCCCCGTGTTAGGGGATAAGAGAACCCTCTTGTGATGGTGATGTATTAAACTTTAAGAAGAGTGAAGAGAGTGAGGGATGCTGGTTGACTTGTGTGACAGGAGGCGGGACCTAAGGGCTCAGAAGGTTACAGTGGGGGCCTCTGGATGAGCCCCCGCTTGGGAGCACCAAGAAGCTGCGTCTAGATGGATTTGTGAGTAAGCGCTGCTATTCGAGGACCCTGAGTTAGGATAAAAAAGCGCTACTACTTCCTTCACACCAACACCACCACCAGCACCATTTGGTATCTCTGTTTAGTGAGGGAGGACAGACAGAATAAGAAAACTGAAAACGAGAGAAAGGCACCAAGGAGTCGCTCGAGTTCGGTAGGGAGGTTCACCTGGTCCCTCCTTCCTCCCTTTCTCCTTCTTCTCCTTCACTTCTTTTCTTAGGACGAGGAAGTCAAGAGAAGCTTCGTTGCTGCATTACACCGCGGGAACTGTCTACTGTCTTCGGGTGTCTACTATATTCGGGCTACCAAGTACCAAGCTGCGTGGAAGCCAGAAGAGCAGCAGCAACCGGACCCGTCAGACCTGGTCGAAGGTTCAGTCTACTCCGCGCACCCAAACGGTCCAGACCAGACCTGTGAAGAGCCGCTTTTATATTTTAACGTTCTTTTCATCTTAATACTTACAACAGTCTTTATTTAATTGTGAATAGTATTCGATCAAGTTCTATCAAAAATACACTTCGGATATTATATTTTCATTACTCCAATTAACCATCACCAAGGTGAGTTTTATCATTTTTACTTAAATATTTCATTTTTATTCTAATTTAATCCATTTTTGTTCATTTCTATCAATCATCATTGATCATTAAATGTAAATTAACATTTTCTGATTGAATATCTTAATGATCAGTGGATTGTCTTTACATGCCCAGATCTTTACATGGATATAATAAAATTGATAACAAATGAATATTTGAAAAGGATTTTCGGTCATAAATTCTTTATCATCATCTCATGTCATGTTATACATTACTATCAAGGTATATTTATATTAGGCCCTTTCGGCATCATAATCAACTCACGTGTCAAGGTGGGGAGGGTGTGGTTCCCGCGGCTACGGCGGTTGGTCTCTTTGGTAGCCAGCCGTCTAAAACCGGTAGCTCGGTTTTAGCGTAGGGCGGTGCACAGTAGCTGTTCTTTGGTTGGCTATAAGAGTGCTCACGCTTGCTTTCTCTCCCTTCTTATCCGCTCCAGCGGATGCACGCACTCCGTTGGTGAAAAGAACAAGAAGTAGGGAGAAGAAATCTCAACAGTAGCATGCGTAACACAGTTGCCCAATTAGAATCTCAACGTCTTGAGATTGTTAACCAAAAAGACTCTAGAGCTTTATATTTTTATTTATACATCTTCTTCCATTTCTTCAACTCTTAGCTAAATGAAACGAAATACCGCGAGTGGTATCAATGAAAAGTATTGAGTTTTTTAATTGTTGATTTATGATTAATTTAAAGTTGGAGAATGTGTCACTTAATTTAAGACTCGTGTATTTAAAAGATGATTTCTTGTTTTACTGTTTCATCTGATGGCTGTAGACCATCAGTAGTAGTGTTTGAAAAGCCGCCGATGAAAATGTCACCAGTCAAAATTCCAGCTTCCAATCTGATAGGAAAGGTGTTTCAGTACATCTTTGGGTCTCGTGGGTCTTTGGATATATATATCCACTTGGATGTCTGTCGGAATTCTCTAGAGACTTTTATTGGTGACCCATCGAAAGAATTTCGGCAATCTAATCTGGCAAAAATGATCACTGTTAGCTACTACGTAGAAAATTCTTCATGTCTTTTTGATGGTGTTTTTTATGTTTAAAATAAATATATCAAATTGACAAGAATCTTTAACACCATCAATTGATCTTCATCTCTTGGTTTGTTTTCTCAGGTAGCCAATTGTTGCGGATCCTTGAAGTTGGAGTTGAGAGTGAGATCACTCGGACACAGGAAGGGAGGAGAAGAGAGAAGGTGCTCTGTTCGTTGTTGGAGAGAGGGAGATACCCCGGGCAATCGAGGAGAAGTATAGTCAGTCTCGAGCGCGAAGGAGCGGTGGGAATTTATAAGGATGTTCGCGATAATGCCGATGGAGACAGAGGGGCACGGCAGGGAGTTCGGCCGCCGGCAGAAGATGCGCGCCAAGTGCACCGTCGAGTTCGTCTGCAAGTACTGCCAGCGGCGCTTCACTAAACCCTACAACCTCATGATACACGAGCGTAGTCATAAGGACGATGTGACCTTCACCTGCGAGGTCTGCGGAAAGTCCTTCAAACGCCAAGACAACCTTAAACAACACAGGTACTCTTTTTTTTTCAATTTCTTCTTTGTGATATGGCTTCAGTGCACTTTTGACCAATTTCATATGGAACAAATGTGTTTGAGATTAACGCACTTTTCATGTTATCTAAATAAATAATTATTTACACACTTGAAAAAGGCCATTCTAAATATTGTGATACAATCTTTTGTGCGTTTTTTTTTTCTTTTTCAGTAACACATTTGTTCTGTCGTTATTTTATCATGACTTTCGGTTCTTTATAAATAAACCAAAAACTAGTGTTTGATGTAGAAAAATATTTATTTTAAGATCCGTTGGATCTATTTGGTGACATTCAGGTCAAATTGAACTTTAGACTCCGTAATATCCGGTAATAAAATATTTACGATTCTGTTATCTGCTACAAATGGACGGACAATTTGATTCAATTGTGTTTATGCGGGTTATGTGAGATTATTTTTATTAATTTTTCTTGTTTACACGTGAAAAAGGGCGATAAATGTACGACTAATGGAAAAAAAAAATTGATAAGATCCAGTATATTGCGCTGTAAGATGCGCAGCTAAAACCGGTCGGATGACTTTGAATTTTTTACAAAACTGCAAATCGCAATAGTAATAAATTGAAAAACGATTGGGATAGATGGTTAATTTTTGATTCAGTCGTATATTATGTCAATATTTTTGGTATCCGTCGGCCATAACAAAGCTTTGGAGAACAAATAAATAATCTTTATAAATCCATATCACTCATTAATATATTTATTCAAGTTTTAATCAATTTTATTCATTAAATTATGGAGTTTAAAGTTCAAATATTTTCAATTAATAAATTAATCTAATTTTAATTTAGAAATGATTGAATATCATTTATGAATTATTTTTAAGTCTCGTGGAATGATATTAGCATGAATTATTAATTAATAATAACTGATCATTTATTGTGAATTATTTTTAAATATTAACATAAACTGATTACTTCATTTAAAACACAATCATTATATATTTCAAATTAAACTAAATTACACTTTGTCTTACTCATTTTGTTTACTTAATCAATAGTCAATTTAAAAACGTAACATTTTATTAAATAAAATAGTTTTATATATAAATTATTTAATTAAACCGTGGAAATATAGTTTTTAATTAAATCTATTAATAATGATTTAAATAAAGACAGTAATTTGATTGTTAAATTAAAATTAAATATTTATTGATAATATTATTATTAATATAATTGAATGGGTGATATTGAAGTTAAGTGGGTTTTTAAAAGAGTAAGAACAATTTTTATGCTGAATAGATAACCATAAATAATAAATAATGACCTGAAAGTGGCCAGAACGAGACAAGAGAGTTAGTTGTTGTGTAGAAAATAATATGAAGGCGTAAATTGAACGCGGATTTAAAGGGATGGAAAATAAATCTTCGATTTACGGCGTATACTAATGGATACCTTGTATATGTAACGGCGGTGGTCTTGTTTTCTGTTCTGTTGTAGATGTGGGTGGCGGTGAGCGGGAGCTCTGAACCCCCTGCACCTTTACACAACAACAAAAACAAAAAAAAATTAAAGCGAAAACAAAATATGAAAAATAGACAAAACAAAAAACATTTACATACATAATGATTTTCCGTTTCCATCGCCACCTTTTTCATATTCCTCCTTTTTTTAAATCCTTAGTTATTTTTTTATTTTTTTTTCGAAAAGAATATCCCTAAAATATTCTGCTTTGAATCTGTCCCACGCTAAACAAAAGAAGACAAAAGTAAAAGTGAAAAACTTCAAGGAAATGAGACCGTTTGTTGTCTGTCACCCAGCATGTACTCTTTTTATTATTATCCCGAGCCTTTAAGGCACTCAAACTAAAATCTACTAACACAAAAGAAGTTGCGAATGCATGGAAGAATAGGCCAAATTGGTCTAAAACACTTATACTTAATAAAGGAGGAAAAAAACAACTTCTTCTTTTTGTAATCTTACTGTCACTCAATAGTCGATCCTCATTCCCAAATTTCGGTCAATATCTGTTCCAGGAGCATACACTCCGTTCCTTACAAGGGTTCCAACGGCTACTCAAACGGCTATTCGAATGGCTACTCTAGGTATTAGAAGCCATAAGGCCGAAACGAATATTTCCTATCTGTAGATTCTATATTTTACAAGCAAAAAACCATCACCTAACCCTTTGAAACACCTAACCTACGACATAAAAGACTTTATGTGACTAAATGATGGACCAGAAGACCGAGAGAACCAGTCGACATTACCTCACTCACCTCCGAAACACATTTTTTCCATTTTTGGACTGTAAGTTTTCATATTTCAATCTCTCCTGGCAAACTTGACAAAGGACTATTTAAGGACAAGGATCATGGAGAACACCAACATGTCATTGGAATAATAAAATATCTCCAGATGTCAAGTTACTATGACAATAATGAACTCAATGTCATCAAAACTTGATACATTCAAGCCTTGCTCGCGGATTCCTTCAGGCAGATGTCTTAAATTGGACTACGTAATAACTATCTGTTCAGCAGACAAGAGGCTGCTACTAAAGTGTAGCAATGAACGGCTACTGTGGACCACGCCCAGGCCTCAGGCGACATCAAACCCGCTCTTAAGTTACGAATCATCAACACTGGTTATTGAGGCTTATGCATCATCTACTGGGACTTACAATCAATGTAAGATCGTTATAAATTAATCAATTGAGTTTTATGATTCATTATTTTATATATTATTAAAACTGTTATGTTTTATTATTTATTGTGCATTCAAAATTAGGTTGAGCTTTCAAAATCTAAACCAATAGTAATTTATCAGTTTTATTTATTAATATTTATTGATGTTTTATTTGGATTGATTCTGGTCTTACATGACTTTCTTTTTTATTTATGAGAAAAATTATTTTCATTTTGTAATGTCAATTCATGAATAGAAGACGTTTGGTTCTTCTATCATTTCTAAATAGGCAACTTTGGTGGGCTCTGAAAATCACCATGTTCAACATGGTGGTCTCAGCATATGGGACCTACGGTTCAGTTTCCAGCGGGTAAACAGCAAGTCCGTTGTCACTTCAATTTCTGCCTACATTTATGTGCCCTTCCAATCGAAATCGATCGATTGGAATGGCATATATGACTAATTGCATTTTAACTTACACAAGAGATATCCGTTCCATGTTGGTCATTGTCGTTTGGTAAAGTACAGATATTTTTATTTATAAAAAAAATTTATTAATGACATTGAATTTTAACAAAAAGTCGACAATAATTTAGGGTTATTGTATAATATACATTCTTTTTTTCTTTTATATTATTTATTGATTATTATTTCAAGGTAACTATACAATGAATGTTTGGTATCTTTAATGTATTCTGGTCTAGTGAAAAAAGTAATTTGAGGTCAGACATACTGTATTGTTTGTGAATGTGATTGATTTTCGTTTTTTTTTTATTGAAATCAAAGCAAAAAATGTTTAAAGAAATAACAATAAAAATAATATATGTCTTCTATATTCAATATATTGATGTATTGAAAAATCAGTAAGATATAAAAATGTACTAAAAGAAATTAAAAAGAAAAAAAAATAAAATTATTATATTTGGTTGTGGCAACTCGATCGGTCGAGATAGCATTTCAGCCGTTTTTAAAATTATTCTATTAAATTATAGTAATAAAAGCAATAATTTTTCAATAACATAAACAGTATATAAAATAAAAATTTATTACTTGACAAGTCGTATATGAACTGGCGAATGAAATAATAATAAAATGATTAATAAAGTGAATAATAAAATCAAATATTTCTCATAGTAATATAATAAACAGTAAAATATGATCAGAATAAACTGAGAAGAAAAAATGATAAAAAAATGAGACTGCAGTCGTGCTTTGTAAATAGCTTTATTATAATGTGTTTTAATAATTATTTTAATTATTTATAGAATAAGTTTAAAGTATAAATAATATGATAAATTACAATATTAAAATAATTATATTATTATATAGATAATATCAAAATAGATAGTCATTCTGTAACAGAATACTTAATCATATATTTTTATTTTATTAATTATTATAATTATAATTAATTTTTTTCACAAGCCTGAGTATTATATGCCCACCCTCTTTGTACCTAGTACTTAGGAGTGATACAATTTATATTTATAATAATAATTCCTGATTATTTTCACTATTATAAATATAAATATTTTATTGGAAGTAAAATGACCGAAAAAAAAAAAATTATCAAATAAATGCGTTAACAAGCTTATAGATTACAACTGTTGTAATTTTTATAATACATAAGTCGTGCAATTCTGCTTTTATGTTTTTATCATAAATATATTTTTAAATGATAATTATTTTGTGTACAATTATCAATTGTAAACAATTGTTCTATCATTAATAATTATTCATATAAACCGTGAAAATGGTTTGCAAATAAATCATCAGTCGTAAATTTACTTTTGGATTTTTTTTTCTTTTCCACTCCACTATTTTTATTTAAGATAATATTTTTAATTACTAATACATATCAAAATTTAATTTTAACGTTAATTTTATAATAATCTATGATATTTTTAATATCAATAATAATTAAGATATTAAATCTTTATTCCTATTATTAGACATTTTAAACAATCTGATGGAATACATTTAAAAAGAGGAGTCATTGATCCATGGATCAATAAATAACTTGATTTTTAGTTTTTGGGGCAAGAAGATTTTGAAGCTGTAACTTGGATTGAATCAAACTCACCTGGCTCAGATGTTATATAACAAACTACATTGATATCTTTCTGTTCAAAGTAACATATAAATAATTTAAAATACTTCATTGTACCTACAGAGAATAATTTTCAAAGACCAAAAGAATGGATGGTTATGATTATTTTATTACTCAACGTGGGTGTTCGTAAGTAGGTAAGACTAGAAGCTATGAACTTCTCGTAAAATCTTGATTATTTATAATCCAGTCTTAAATGCATTAAGCAGAGAATATATCGAAAGAGTGTAAATTGCCAATAAGTAAGCGAGAAAAAAAATTTTGTTTCAAGTACATATCTATATCTATATATAAACATATATTATACAAGAAGCATATATACAAGTACATCTCTCTCACGATTCTCAAATGGTGAGTACTAAAAGCAAGGTAATAATTTTTCCAGCTCTGATACAAGTTGGCGGCAGCGGCAGTGGCATATCCGCGTAGAGTCACCCAGAGAGTCACCGTTGTTGCATATATCTAAATCTAATGGATGAAGGTGATGTGTTTATATGCACCTACGTACATTGCTAGTTACTGCTAAGCTAATATAAGTCAAGAATACACGTCCAAGTTTACATCTAGGAATAGAAACTCGTGCGGGCTGTTCAAGTAGCGGGCAGAAGCTTCCCATGGACTCTCACCTCCGCGGGCATCTAGTGAACTTCAAATGCAATAGTCAGCACACTTGTAGTATGTCTGACTAATATAAAAATCAACAGTAATCCGTGTTAATAATCCTACTGCCACTGACTTTCACTACGGAAGAGTTTACCTTTTGTGTAAAGACAATCTAATTTACTTAATTATTTAATGATACTATTTGCATACATTAGCATAAAAAGTCAAGAAGGACATCATACTCAACCCCATTATTCATTTGAAAATTACCTTTTTTCATCATCAATAAGCCTAGGATCATATTAGCAAGTAGGAACTGATCATGTAAAGTAGCATATGATTGATCAAATTCTTGGAATTAATAATAAATCTTTTAATAATTAAAGCAATATTTGTTGAGTCTTTTTTTCAATATAATATTTAAAATGAAATAAATAAATATTTATTAGAAGTTTAACATGTGTGTAAATTTAAGATAATAGTTTTAATCATGACGTAAATTTATTTATTTTTATACAATACTGTTATACCCTTGAAAGGATTGGAAATCAAATCACGTTATAAATTATTCTGAAATGTCTTTTATCTATCAGTAGTCATATAAAAAAAAAAACCATTTCTCTTATCGAAAATCCTTGAAGCTACTTGTGCCGTCAAGGATACAGACGAGAATATTTATTATAAGTAATTGTAATAAATAATTATTATTTAATCAATCATATTTGTAGATAATAGATCATCATATCACTTTATCTGTCTTATCCTTTTATAGATAAAAATATAACTTGGCGTTAAAAGCTAGATAAAAATATAAGGAAAATTTTACATAACATCTGTTTATGAAATCTTTGAAAGAGTATAAATATCAAGTATAATCTACATATAAATTAATGATTTTTTTTGACAAATTTCCCTCTCGATGAATTTATCCATTTCTCATAAATGTTTATAGTTAAAGTAACAGGAGAACAAGCAAAAGGTGGGATTGAAAAGGTGTCCTAAAGGTTACTGCTGATGATGGTTGGATCAAAGCTGAAGATTAGTCTGCCTTGGGCGAACACGAGGTGTGTTTTGCTCTCTAGCTCACCCGCGCCTGCTGCTGGCTCATGATGTAGTAACTGCTATACAACAACACTTAGACACACGGCAGGTATAATATTAAATGATCCAGTCGTTCTTTCTTCTTCTTGTACTTTTTCTTCTTCTTCTTCCTCTTACTCTCTTATAGGATATACCTCTCTCTTTTCAATCTTCAACACGCAGAACTAGAAGTAGTTCTAATCTGTTATAATACACTACAGAAGACTTGTGGGAGCGCCTTTCACCTAATTGTTACCATAATATGTGAATACAGAGGCGCTGAGGTTCCCATCAAGCATCCCAAAGAATCTAGACACCTTGGATTCGATCTTCATTTCCGGGAAATCTTTTCTTCTGACTATCAAGATTATTGATAGAGAATTATTTACTGTTGTGGTCAAAATTAATTGGTCATCTATGGTAATTCTTATAATTTGTCAAGTATCTATTATTAACTAGGTTTTTGGTTGGAGATGTCAATGAAGAAAATTACTGAAGCAAGAGCAGACATAAAAATTCGTTTCTGGGGGGTCAGTGAAAGATAGATAGGACATACTCAACAATATATGAGACAGGAAGATCAAAACAAAAACATATATAAATTTTTATTAAATATTCAAAACGAACATGAATAGAGAAAATTTATTGCTCTTTAAACTGAAATATCTTTTACTTTACAATAGGAAATATTCCATTCAATTGTTAGATACTTTTGGTTGTAGGACCAACATCTAGATGATGATAATTTATTGATCTGATCATGGTAATCAATTTATACTGACTTAAATTAATTCTTAATCATTCAATTTAAATTAATCAGATAAAGTTATTTCAATTTCTCCAGTGACAAAAGTCATTCTTGATCATAAAATTCTTGAATAAAACAATAATACTTGTACAACGTGACATGAATGAAGAACAGAATGGATTCAATATGATGACAGAAATACCATGATCCATTTATTATAAATAAAAAGGGATAAGTTAAAAATAAAGTGGTAGTTGAATCTTGGAAAAAACATAAGTTTATTGTCTTCAACTCCATGAAATTAATAAGTAGGTGTCTGGTCATGAATGAAACCAAAGATGTTTACCTATCAAATAATTAAAGTATTGATTTTAAAAAAAAACATTCATGGAATTGGATAATAATTTATTGTTTAAACATAGATTTATTTCTTACCCTGGTGATGTATTCATTTTTCCAGCATTTTTTTTCTCATGATACACTCCAATCTATAAATTATAAGACAACTGGCCGCCTCCTCTCGATCTCTGACTCACACCAGAGCCACCAAAGCCACTGCCACTTTGATAATAACAATTATTTATACCGGTAGACTATCACTGATGACATTTAAGGCTTCAGCAAGGCGAATATTCTAGACTTTTAATACTGAAAATACTCCTTATTACATTCTAGTCTTTTTATTGAACTTATATGGGATGTATACATAGTCATAAGGAAAATTGCAGTCATTATTTCTTTTTTGCTTCAGATAACGACTAAATAATTATTTTCTTACTATAAGAATATATTATTTGAGAAATAAAAGTGGCTGAACTGAAAAATTATATTGACAACTTGTGAGATTTTATTGATATTAATTATTAATGGTAATCAAAATGTATATATAGAGAGTTGAGAATGTAAAGAAAGAAAAATGGTAGATGGTAGGAAAAACCACTTTTCCGGTGTATTAAAAGGTCAAATGTTAATTTAACCCTGCACTTACGACCTTTGCCGTGAGTCGCAAAACCAACACGGCCATGGCACACTTACGTGATCAGCTACTGAGAGTTGCTCGAGAGCTCCACGCTTATGCAAATCTGATTAGTATTCTCCCTCTTCAGATGCTTGTATACACTACATATTCACGCAAGAAAATCAACTGCTGCAAATAATCTCCATCTCTGCTGTTATATTCCATCTCAACTTTGCATGTTTATTACTCATATGAAGAGTTTCAGCTTCTGCTCAATGTAAATACTGTTGATAAACATATTATTAGTTTATTTTTATGGAATATTGCATATAATTTTAAAAATAACTTTTTCTCTTTTTAATCATGGTTCAACATAACTGCATTCAAATGATGAAAGTAAATTATTCTTTACTGTTGAAACTTTTTATACAACTTAAACATTATAGTTTGGATTATAATAAGTATTGTTTAGATCAATTAAAATAAATAGTTTTAAAGTAACTTTTGCTGATACAGGTATTAATATATTCATGAAAAAAGTGCTTTTTTTTATTGCTTATTGATACAACTTGCCCTAAATAAAATTTATTTATTATAAATATTTTTCAAAGCAGTTTAAAATTTATTTATAGTAAATTAATATTAAAAATTAAGTTGTTAAAATGTGGGAACATCAATAAAAGTAATAAGTCATTAGTTTTTTATTTATTTAGCACAAAATTGTTGACACCTGATACAGTAGAGTTGCTTTGCAAATTCATCTCAGGGCGAAATCACAAAAATTTCTGAAGTGAAAAGTATTTTAAGCCATTCAAGGATGTGAAAACCTTTCAGGCATATGTAATTCGAAAATTGCTAAAAGTCTAGACGCAATTTAATTTTTTTACGAATAAGTTTACAGTTTCTGTCTAAAAAAAAAACTTCCTTGTGTAATGAAAAATATATATTTAGCCTCAGGTAACATACTTTACGTTCTACTAACCGCTTAAGTAGCTGCTTATTTTCTAGCTTCCGAAAATGATATTTCTGTGGCGGCAGGTTCCTTTATGATTAGACACACGCGAACACGCGATCCCTTCACGGTTAGTTTTCTTCCTACTGGTCACTAGAACACCGGAAGCATTCGACAAGATAAAATTGAATAGTCTTAATACATAGTTATAACATCTATACTCTGCTTAGTGGGTGTATATTTTTTTTTCAACTCTCACGTTTATCTAACGACCTTGCCCAACAGCACAAAAATTTACTTTAATGGTTAACTGGAAAAACGTCTGTTGCAAATTGTACAACAGTATCAACAGATACTTCTAATAATACTAACTCAAAGATAAACTAAAGACAACTATGCCGACATAATAAATATATATATTTTTTGAACATTATCAATAAAGTCTTGTTTTATTAAATAAATCATCATGTTGACACCGTGTAAAAAAATTTTCCCTTTCTACACAAAATGTACTATAACTTAGTTATCTGGTAATAATTCAGGATCTATAAGATCTATATAAAGAATGATTATATTAATAGATTCGTGAGAACGAGAGCTTGTTATTGGGATAGTTAAAATCATTATTGGAGTATAATTTATGCAAAAATTTTTGCAAAGTTCCGGTTTTACCCCATTTTAAGGGTGAAAAAAAGAATTTTTCATATGTTTGACCCGATTTCGTTTATCTAGGCATTGAGACGAAGAGAATGAGTGGTCGATCGTCAAAATCGGACAACTTTGATTTTTCGACCCAAAAAAATGGCAAGTGGTACCCCTTTCCATTTTTTTTGGTCAAAAAATAAAAGTTCTTCGATTTTGATGATCGACCACTCATTCTCTTCGTCTTGATGCGTAGAAATGCGAAATCATGGCACAACTTAGGAAAATTCATCCTAACACTCTCAAACAGGGGTAAAACTGGATACAAATTTCTGAACATCATCTCCGTAACTTTATATGCTTGTAACTCATGAACAGACAGTCTGATAACATTTTTCCTGGACGTTTTAGAAACCTTAGAATCCGAGCTATCTAACTAGATGCACAGATTTATTGCAAAAAATTTATTTCTCACTTAAAATCGCAATAATATAAAAAAAAACACATTTTTTTTTAGAGTTTAGCAAGTATTTTAGCGATTTTAAGGGTGAAATAATTACTTTTAATGTTTTTCATGGACATGGATTTGTAGCTTAGATTCTAAAGTTTTCAAATTCTCTTTGAAAATTATTATTTGATGATTTGTATAAGAGTTATAAAGGTCTAAAGTCGAAGTAAGGGTAAAAAATCATCTACTTTTCGACTTTAGACCTTTATAACTCTTATACAAATCATCAAATAATAATTTTCAAAGAGAATTTGAAAACTTTAGAATCTAAGCTACAAATCCATGTCCATGAAAAACATTAAAAGTAATTATTTCACCCTTAAAATCGCTAAAATACTTGCTAAACTCTAAAAAAAAATGTGTTTTTTTTTATATTATTGCGATTTTAAGTGAGAAATAAATTTTTTGCAATAAATCTGTGCATCTAGTTAGATAGCTCGGATTCTAAGGTTTCTAAAACGTCCAGGAAAAATGTTATCAGACTGTCTGTTCATGAGTTACAAGCATATAAAGTTACGGAGATGATGTTCAGAAATTTGTATCCAGTTTTACCCCTGTTTGAGAGTGTTAGGATGAATTTTCCTAAGTTGTGCCATGATTTCGCATTTCTACGCATCAAGACGAAGAGAATGAGTGGTCGATCATCAAAATCGAAGAACTTTTATTTTTTGACCAAAAAAAATGGAAAGGGGTACCACTTGCCATTTTTTGAGGTCGAAAAATCAAAGTTGTCCGATTTTGACGATCGACCACTCATTCTCTTCGTCTCAATGCCTAGATAAACGAAATCGGGTCAAACATATGAAAAATTCTTTTTTTCACCCTTAAAATGGGGTAAAACCGGAACTTTGCAAAAATTTTTG
Organism: Chelonus formosanus; assembly: GCA_028641665.1. Lineage (NCBI taxonomy): Eukaryota > Metazoa > Arthropoda > Insecta > Hymenoptera > Braconidae > Chelonus > Chelonus formosanus. The sequence continues at coordinate 6,257,673 of CM054005.1, forward strand.
CATAAATTATACTCCAATAATGATTTTAACTATCCCAATAACAAGCTCTCGTTCTCACGAATCTATTAATATAATCATTCTTTATATAGATCTTATAGATCCTGAGTTATTACCAGATAACTAAATTAAAGTACCTTCAAAGTAGAGAGAGAAAATTTTTATTCTTCAAACGTTCTCCATAGTCCCCCGGGGGAATCGTACGGGAACTTTCTCACTCGGGAATGTTTGGGGAACGAAATTTTTTTTTACGGAAAGTATCATTTTTTCTAATAATAAATAGTATTCTAATCAAATGACGTCAATATTCTAATAAGAATTTTATGATCATAGTTGAGGTTATGAGCTTGTGACATCACGAGTCACTTTTTAGCAATGCAGAAAGCTATTCGAGGACAACACATATAATCATATACGATTAAACTTTTTATAAAAAGTATAGTATTCACTACTATAGCATATCCTACATCATGCTTTAAAAAAAATTTAGATGACTCAGACAAACAGACACTGATAATTCTATTTAACGTAAGTCGTAAATAGTAAATAATGTCGAATTCCTTTTTAATACTCTACATTCTTTTTTCGATGCTGTAATTCGTCAATCAGTTCTATTTAGAGGAAATAATCTCCGACTTTTTAGTCTCTGTAAACATCTAAACCTACTGATATGTCATGTACACTCATTCAGATCAATATAAAAATAAACTGGTAATTTTTTTGAGTTTCCATAAAAATTTTGAAATGCTTAATTTTTTTGATTCATATTCATTAATTTTTATTTTTTACTTCAAAAGTGTAGTTTAAATTTCAATGTCTATTATTTAAATACAATAATTGTTCCAGTAGAATGTGTTAAAATGATTAAATTTCCATTCAGATCATAAGATGAATAAAAAAATGATTCTGCTAAATTACTAGCATTGTACTGATGTAAAATAATTCAACAGTTAAATCCAGTACTGATAGTCTGATAATATTTTTGATCAACACTGTATGGTTTTTTGATTAATCAGGATTTAAAAATTCGCATCACGAGCATTCAAGTCAAGTCCAATAGACAATGATGAATGATAGGCGCACGTCTAGCTCATTCCAATTGACGTATATTTGGTACAATAATGTTTTGGCTGGGGTGAAGGCTTCGATCAGAATCGTTAATCGTATAAGAATTAAACAGTCGAATTAACTTTAATAATAATAGTATGTCCATGACATTAGACTTTCAGTGACGCCCGAAATTCTGTAGGTGGAAAAGGCAGTGCTTGGTTATTTATCAGCTTAGTGATCGCGTCTCGTCATCGGAGAATGTAGGAGTGTTGTAGAACACCTACGACAAACCAGGTGTCGAGGGGGCGGCTACAAGCAAATCAGGTGTCAGTCTCTTGTCCTGCGGCTTGTTCTCCATCATCATCATCATTATAAGCGCTGATGATGTGTACTCCAAGTCATCAAATATTCATATAGCTGGTGAGAAAAATTTTGTTATAATTAAACATCATCCTCAATATGATCTAAATAAATTATTCATTGAAACTTAACAATTGAGAAATTAATTCTTTTGATGAATTAAAGATTTGCTGCATATTCAAGATTTTCAGAGTGTGTTAAAATAATTCAGATAAAGTGTGTAATACATATGTAGAAATAAATTTGTATTAATTCTGTTCTTCTTAGAAGTTAGAGAAATAAAAATAGAACTTGTTTGAAACTATTGGATAATTTTGGAGGAACATTTCACTGCAAATCCAAAGATTTCACAAACGTGTTAAATTAACACGCATTAATTGTGTTCAATGTAAAATGGTCATGAACAAGCTATACATGTCTTGTACAAACTTTTTATACAATTTAAAGCTGGGCTTTCCTAATATCAAATCATTTTGAATTTTTCCCAAGGTATACAGGATGGAAAACAAAGTTTAACAGTGTAAGTTTAAAAATAATTGTATAATAAATTATTGTTATTTAAATTATTATGTCTTTTAGCAAAAAATGGCTGTTTGAAAATGGAATTTTAATACTGACTGCAATTAAGGCATATTATTTTAATTCACATGAATTTTCAGTGTTAAGAGAATGATTCTGAGGAAAATATTTATAATTGAGATTAATTAATATTGTGATTACATTGAATTGAGTTAAAAATAATTATAATGATTTCATAGAAGACACCATTGGTCTAACCAAAATTTGAATAGTAATAAATAACAAGTTAAAGACTAATAATAAAATGAGTTGTTGATGATTAAATAAAAATAATTTCCTATCGACACTATAACGTTTAAATATCGTTTATTTATCATTATATCGAGAGTCATTTAGATGCATAAAATTCTTGGGATATAAATATCGTGCCCCCCGCGGAAAAAAACCGAAATGACTCAGAGATATTTGAGTATTAGTGGTCTAGTGGAGCTGGAAAAGATGACTGTTCTTGTTTCATCGTATGGAAAGTACGGTTGCTCATTGGCCCCCGGCAGGGGTACCAACCACGTCCTATTATCCCATGCTAATTCTCAACAACGTCTGTCATTGCCTCGGGATTTTGGGGACTGACAAGTAACACCTTTTCTTCCAGCCTAAAAAAAAAAAAAAAAAAAGAAACATATCAGAGTGTCTCTTGTTTCGACTTCTCTCTCACTTTTAAATCTCAAAAAAAATTTTTTTATTGTTCAAGCATTTCTTAACTGGATTCTACAGCAGCCTCTGCATACCGAAAATTGTCTCGTCATGCTCCCTTCATTTTCTCTTCGACATAAAACAGCCATTTGTTAGGACGTGTCAGGCAACTCTTTGCGGGGTGTCCCAACAGAATCCGAATGGCATCGATTGGCGATTCATTCGATCGTGTGTACGATAATAAATATCCTGGGGTATCTCACAGAGAGTTGAAGAGGAAAATCTTCAAGTATTGCATCCATTAATCAGAACTTGTTTCTTTTAACTTTATTATTTTTATTTTATTTCATATTATGACATTGGAGATGCCACAAGAGTGTAAGAAGAGAACAAAGAACTTGGATGAGTGTCTATTTTGTTAACCAAAGTATTCAACATTTTGGTATGCTGGTGCTTGCTCCTTTAACACCATCAAAATGGAAATTTATCTGATGAACTTACAGTAATATTCAAAAGCTATCAACTTTATTTATTATTTCAATTCAACACTCTTCTCACCAGAGTAATAAATATTTTTTAATTATTCAATAAGACTCCTTATAAAGGCATAACACTCCATGATCATGAAGCATTAGGTAATCTTGTCAATGATTCACCGATAATAATGAAAATAAATTTTTAATCCAGACTGTATCAATATATTGAACTTAAGCGGCTTTTCGTTAAACAAACGTCTTAGTGTCGTCTCGAAGAAAACAGCGAGGTGTAGAAGTGCATGCCGGATGTTAAAGAAGGATAATATGTGTGTGTCCGGTTTTAAAATAACCATATTTCTTGACGTACCATAAATCAATGCGATATGACTGAATCATGAGTGCATGAGTTCAGTAGAGAAAATTGCAACGCCTGTCTATCTTGTATACATACAGATTAATCTCGTTAGGAAAATTCAAACGAGATTAATTACAAGAGGTGGACGTGAGAGAGAAGCAGAAGCCACGAACCGGTCACCACCTTGTCAGAAAAGCCACTTACACGTGGCTCTGTATTAACAGAAAAAAGTGAAAGAACAAAAATAAAGAAAAATAGATAAATATAAGAGGATGAGGAGGATGAGGCCCTCTATATTCAACAAGAGAGGGCGACACACTCAGGAATAGAGAGAAAGCCGGCCGTATTTCAATCAGTTTATCTACTTGTCGACGCGTGTGGTCGCCAAGCAGGCGGAGGACACGATGAAAAGAGCTGGAGAGATCAGGCCCATCGTCGAGACCACCTTCTTTCTTTCCTTCTCGCTTTCACGGTTCGTTTCAGTCGTAAAACTATATTCGCAAACACAGAAAAATGAGTGGGACAGAAAGTAAGACTAAAGCCGACGTAGTCTGGACCCCAAAAACGATAATTCACCGGCCATTGCGTTTCTCAATTAGGTAACGCTGCTAGTGATGTTCAGAGAGGGCTGAGGGAGGAAGGAGGGAATAGAAAAAGATGCTAGGTAATGTAATTTTGTATAAATCAGACCCCGCGACTCCTGGCAGGAGGGCATGACCTTGATGACGGAATAAATATCAAGAAATGAATTCAGAAGACGTTTTTCAAAAGGTTAATTTAACTTCAGTTTATTGTAAAACAGTGGACCAATCCAATTTTTAAATTTTAATTGAATCTTTTGAGTCGCAAGCTCATATCAGACCCACCACAGACATCTTAAGTCATCAAAAATTATCCAAAACTTTATGTTTTATGTAAAATATTTTTTTATTGCAATCACATGGATATTGCTTTAAAAAATTTGAGATGATTTATGAAAAATAAATACTTAGGAATAATTTTTTTTAGTCATTTGGAAAACATCAAGCTTTTACGATGATTTGACTGCGAATTATGAGCCCTCATGTTATCTGGACAATTTTGGGTATGGCTGCAGTAAAATGTAATGTGGTGGATATGTAATTTCCACGATTCACAGTAGTATGCTTTCACATTTACTATCGCAAAGTTGTAAACACGTGTGAAAAGTAGACACTAAAAGATATTAGTATAATATAGTTTGTGAATAAAATAGCACATCACAATGAATAAAATTTTTAAAAAATCATCAGTGAGTGTATGATGGTAAATGGAGAAGTGAAAAGAATATGACTAGAATCTTACATACGGTCAGCGATCCATAATTTAACGACGCTCGTGAGTGGTCGTTTGCCTCTAATTTATGTGTTTTTAAAAGTGGCTTCTATATCTTCTTACTTTCTTGTGGCAAACATTGAATTTTATATTTCATGAGAATAGGGCCAGTATGGCTACAGAATTTGGAACACTAAATGGATGATCAATTTTTGAGAATTGACATCAATAATCATAAAAGATAAAGGTTTTTTATGTATTACCACTGTTGAAGATTTTAAACAAGTAATGAGCTCAACATTTTTATTCTTATTTCTCAACTTATACATAGATATTCACCATGAAATACCAACAATAATGATGATAATAATAAAAAAAATTGGTCTAGGCTTAATTTATGCCTTGACAACAAACGTCTCATTTATTGAAATCCGTCATTTTGTTATCTTTTGTTTTTAACAAATTGCTATTGTTATAAACAATATATGATTGTTTAATCACATGAATTAATTGATAACAATATTTTATTGCTATCTATCAAATACAATCATAGTAATGATAATTCGATATAATAAAACTATTTTTAATTGTTTATAACAAATCAAAATTATTATAAACCTTTTAATATACCTTCAAATGTCTCAAAACATAAAGTGTATGACAAAATTACAATAAAAAGTTGCAAATATCCCAAGTATTGTGAATAAATCCTTAAGGTAATTGAAAATAATTTTGAGCCCTTTGGAATTTGTTCACAGTGATTTCAACTTCGTGGGAATGTCGAAAACAGCAGCAAAATTCTATGAAGTCTAATTATTAGGTGACTTGAAAAAGCAAAAAAATATATAAACGTAGCCTTAAACACAAACTATTTGAAAATAATGTAGTAGGTGAAGTCATAACATCACTGGGTGATTAGATGTTGCCAAATTTTAATTGGATACTCAGAGAGTTTCTTAGGGTCTTATATTTTTTAAGGCATTTATATTGTATACTTTGTTGTTATAAAAGCTGTAAAATTGAAGCAAAATTCAAACCGGGTGCACTGGTTAACACAAAACAAAATAGTTTTGTAATTCTAGAGCATACTTTTATGAGGATCATTTTGAGAGGATTTTTAGAAGAGGTAGGAAAAAAAAAAATTATTAAAGGCACGAGCTCTCAAGAAGGTGAGATCAATGACTAGAAACTGAAGACGTCGATTATAAACGTCTGATGAAGCCTATAATTATCAAACATCTGATACGAAAAAAGGCTATGTGTAGTATACTGTTACTTGTCAACATTTTCTCGAAGAAATGCTTGTTTTTTTAAATCAACCGCTTCTAGCTGCTTCAAGCCATTGCTTTCGTACTCCAATCTTTTATTTAAACAATTTTACCGTCATTTTCCCAAGTGATGACACTTGACTAAATCTTCGTCAATACATCTTTCATTATTTTATTATTTATAAGAAATCATAAAACGAGATTTACAACTTTTCAAGTATGAACATGTTCACTGCTAACATAAAATAATGTTTAGAACCTAAACTTTTCTAAATGACAGTACAATGCTGTGTTATATCTTGCATTAAAAATCTAGTATTTTGAGATTCACCAGATGTTCATCACTAAAATAATTTTCCTCTTTTACTCACATTCTGGAAGACGTTCATTTACATTAGAATTTATTTCTTTTTTAAATAGCATTTGCTCATCAGCAATAAAAGAGTAAAATATTTAATTTTCATTGAATCCCATTCGACAAGTACATAAATTCAGTCTAACAAATGAAATTGAAGTTGTTCCTTCCCAAATAAATATCCTGACAGTAAAAATATTTTTTTAATAAACTTTAAATTGAGTTACTTCATTTACAATGTAAAACTTCTCATTTTATCGAAAATTTTATTACTATTATAAATTTAATTTAAAATGAAAGAGAAATAAAATAAAATTAGTATAAATATAATTTGATTGATGATATTAATTGCTTTTAAATAAAAAAAGAGAAGGAAAACATTAAAAATCAAAAGTTGAAACTTAAAAAGCTAATAGCTGCTCCAAAAAACTGGAGAAGCTTGAAGATGACCTCTTTAACAAAAGAAATGATTTCTTGAGGTCACAGTCGGATCCCTTGTGTTTACGACCTGCCAGGAAGCCTGTCGTATTTTTTTTTTTTTATAAATTTTTTTTTATTTCTCCCATAAGAAAGATACTGGAATAAAGGTATATATATATAAGCTTCAATAAAACTAATTTTAGCTCACCGCTAGCGATTTATTTCAACCTATCTGTCATTAATACGACACGGTAATAATTCACATAATATGCGTAATGCGATAAGTAAAAAATAAATTTTCGAATAGAGACAATAGAAGTTTGAAAGTGTGTCTGGTTGAAGGAATATATGTTTGTCTGTTGGCATTTTTTTTTTTTTCATTCTCAAATGTTAAAGGCTTGTTATCCATGAACGAGTTAGATGACGGTTCTCTATGTTCAGTGAAATCTCCGATTACATTGTCGTAAAGTTCACTAGGAAGTTTCGCAGAGACGGAAGAATGGAGTTCAAGGCGTGCGAGAACCGTCGCTTATCGAGTTACTGACTATAAAATTTATCTAAAGTTGTGGCGTCATAAGTTGGGGGAAAATTTGCAAATTTATTTTTAGTTTTTTCTCTTAAAATATATATCCAAGACATGCTCGTATACATCTTTTTTTGTTTTATTTTTAACAAAAAAGAAAAACAAAAATAAAACTTTGAAATAAACGTTAGCTTATTTGTTGCTGACATTAATTTGTTATGATTGAAGATCAAAGAGTGCTTTGAATTGATAACATACAAATCAGAAAGCTGTCACTCATGTGTTCCAAAAACGTCGAGCTACCCTCTTATTAACCTTCTTCTTCTTCTTGGTTTAATTGTAAAATTGCCGTCAATTTTAACGGAGTGAAAAAGATTCGGTGTTGAATTACATCAGACTGATTGTGTTAGTAGGGCAGAGTATAAAATGAAAAAGATATAGCAAATTAGCTCAGAGGAATTCCAGAGGGAATATCTAGCACAATTCGTCATTTAGACTTCCTGGAATCAACCAATTAAACATTTGAGTCAGGTCCTCTCAATTGAAGGAGAAGGACTCCAAACAGTTTCCATTAATTTTAGAATTGAAAACTGGATTTACGCAGCATGATCTGCCAAACTCAACATTGAGTGAACAAAAAGAAAAGAATTGATACACAGAGCAATCCTTTATTCTCTCAATACTAGGAAATAGTCAGTAATTATAGACGATCGGCTCCAGCTCGAAAAAAGAAGTAATAGCCGCTCGATAAATCTCAAAAAAAAGCCACAGGAGATCACCAGCATTCTAAGAGTTACTAAAATATCTGAACGCCTGACGATAGGATCAACTCTTGATGACACCTTAAAAAGGGATTCTTCTGTTCGTTATATAGTTATGGGTTAAATTGCCTTTGGATAACCGTAAGTTTACATCATTTTATATTTCAGAATATGTCAAAAGTTATTTAGTCTTTAGGTAAATTGATAGCGAACAACATTTCTTTAAATTGATCTTCTAGAGCTGATGCTAGGTATTGATGGCCATGATGATTGAAATTATTTAATCATTAAAGTTATGGAATATTGAAAAGATGGAGACAATTTTTATTTATAAAATATACTTATTTTGGAATTAATATGACAAGTATTGAAGACAGTAGTATAGATTATTTTATTGAAAGTTGGGGTTTTTTTACTGAAATTATTCATGGTCCATCAACACAGCATTGTAAATGTGAGAGCCTCCTTAAGAATTTTCTATAAAAATGACATCTTTAAATTCAAAAGAAGGTATCGTTATGAAATGATTATCCCAGGCACACCACCGTTGATACATTTTTTTTCTTTTATTTTTTTTTTGAAGATTTATAGAGAACCTCACGCAACTTGGCGCCTGATATAGGTCTCCAGAGGGACTCTTGACAATAGAAGAGAAATAACACCGGTAGGTAAAGTACTTTTAAGGATCCCACTGTGTCTATGAAGCCACAAAGAATTAGGAATAGTAAAATATTGGTCACTGCTGTCTTGTCTAAACAGAAAGAGAACAAAGACTTGGAAATATCTAACGTACAATGCAAAATTCTCAACAAGTCAAGAAACAAAGAATTACTCTTGGTAACAAGATAAAGAAAAACTCCTTCGTTCATTTTTATTGTAAATCTTTCATCTTGAATATTTTTTTCCTGATTTTTTTTTCTTATTCTCAAAAAAGAATAAATCTTTGAAGGAAATGTCATGGTGGTCTCCAGGCGGGAACACTTCAGAGAGCTACCGTGCGCCATGTCAACAGGGGGTCTCTCTCTTATTCTCGTTTCTTTTCCACTTCTATCTACTTTTAACTTAAGAGTCTCAAGGAATAGGCTTTAAGTGTCTGAAAGATCCTAAACAAAGGCACCATCCACACACCGCGGGATCCAAGAAGCGTGTCAAATTTCGGGAGCAAGAGTCAAGTGATCTTGAGTTTTTGCTTCTATACACCAGGATCTTCAATAAATGTATATGTATAGCGTAAGGGATATTGTTCAAGTACTACAATACTATTGGATTTCAATAAATAACAAAAGAAAAAGAATCAAGCTAAATAAGCATCAAGAGGAAATTTCTATTCAAATCTTTTGCTATTATATTGTGGTGGATTTTCACCACAGAGTATCAACGTAACATCATAACGTCACAAGATACAAATAATTACATTCTAAAAAAGCTTCATCTCAAAATTGTATTGCTTTTTTTACATGCTAATATTTATACTTGTCATTTTCATAATGCAGTTGAGTTATGATGATTATTGAGAGAAATAAAATTTAAAAAATGTATAAAAATTAATGTCATTTAAATAAATATTCTGAGTAAATAAAAAAAATAACCACGCCACACCTATGTCTGGGCCAAATATATGAACTCAATTAAATGTTCATGAGCTTGAAGAAAGAAGAAACCAAGTGAGAAAGATGGAGATCTAATTGCGTCAACTTTTTCACGCGTACCTACCAATTACGTCAAGCGACAAAAGACTTGAAGAGGCCCTTTGGGTCCCATATGAATAAACTCTTCTGGTTCCTTTAAACGTCAGTTGCTGTATATGCTAGCATATGGTCTTGCGGATGAAATAAAGCAAAAGGAATGAAATTAAGAATTGAGAATAAGGTAGGAGGTAAAGATGGGGTCTTAAAGTTCGTCTTGATTTCAGGGATGATGGCATCCCTTTGGATTGTGGATGCCATAATAGGCGGCGTCTTTATGATTAGCATTGTAAGGCTCTATTCTCAGTGAATGTGATTGTTGTCCTGTCTCATCCCGGCGCTCTTCGAGCCCACGTTTCAGGGGGACTCAGCACGAGACCCCGACACAAGCTATGCCAAGCACGCGTCCCTTGTGTTGCAGGCCTTGGTGCGTGCGTGCCTATATTTGTAATGCATTATTAACAACTATAAGATTCCACTCGTCGACTCTTGGGGACTTATGTTGTGGCATTGTGCACCAAGCACTTTTATCTGTCTTTCTTTAATACTAAGTCCTTTACTTTCATCTTTATGCGTGTTCCTTTCATCTTGCTTTCATACAGCTTCTTCGTTTTTTTTTTGCTTCTTTTTATTATTATTCTTTCTTTTGTTGAGATACATTCCTCTTTTGATTCACTTCTTAGACTTTTCATTCAGGTTTACATCAGGTACTATTCGAGAATAACTAGTGAAAAATTACATTATTCGAGGAGTGAAATGATACAAATATTTTCTTTAACTTTTTTGGCATTTTATTTCTTAAATGTTCTATTCATTTTTGTTTTTTTTTTTTGCTATTAAATCATTTTTTAGAGTAGTTAAAAGTATTAAACTGTTATTTTAAATGTTTTAATAGCTCATAATTAACAAAAAATTGCAAATTAACTAAAAATTTAATTATATAGAGTACTCCTTCAATTTTTGGAGTATTTCATTACTTTGTGGAGTTCTCCACTTTATTTTAGAGTCATTTTAATTTGTATCATAGATCGGGCATATGCTTAATAAGCTGCTTTTTGTGATGAGAAGTGTGAAAGAAAATAATTTAAAATTGGTCTATCTGGATTAGGTTGCCCCAAAAATGACTAGTATATACAGGAAAAGGTAGGATTATGGCCCAGTCGTTAATATGGTCTATTTGTTTATTTTGCGAGTTCGTAGTATCTACCATTATCTAACCCCTAGATATATTATTGAAGGTCTGCTTGGTAATTAATTAATCTAATTATTTAATTAAATAAAATATAATTCAGCTAAAACAAAAAGTGATTCATAATCCTATTTTTTATTCTATCAAAAGTGATGTTTTAAAAATAAATTTATTAAAAATTGGAGTCATTTAGATTAAATAGCAGTTTATTTAAGTGTTTTTTCTTAATTAGCAAAATTAAATACTTAATTTTATTTATTCAAATACCTGTTTGTTTGTATTAATTAATTTTTATTATAAAATTCTAGAATAAAAATAAAAAATCTAATTCATGTTTGAGAAATATTCTAAATGCTTAGCACAATAAAACTAAAATAAAAAAAAAGAGCTTTAAGTTGATGAAATGGTTGTATTTTACATCAAGATTGTAGAGAGAAAAAATGTTGTAAGATACATCGAAAAGTAAATCTTTTGGAATATATACATGCATCAAAAACAGCGGCATGAGCAGCAAATTGACGAAAGACCACCCCGCTGTGTGACGTTAGAAAGAGAGTTGCATCAAGACGACACATGACCTGCTCCCTTCAGAGTCCATCGTTTTTTTTTCTATAATCTTTTACTAACCGACGACTTAACTCCAGACAAAACCTCATTGCTTCATCTCTTGTTAAAAGATTCACTGAGGCAGTAACGCACATTCGGTGGTCCTGCGTCATTTTTTCCATTTAAATGACGCATTTAAGTCGTTCCGAGGATTTGGAGAAAGCATCTATCACCAATGCAACGTAAATTTGTTGGATTAAATAACGATTCTAAGAATTTAATTACAATGGAATATTAGGCTTTTCATGAACTTGTTATTAAATCAATACTAATATAAATATAATAACAAATATGTGTGGATGTAGATTTTTTTAAACCGGAAGTATAGTCACACAAGCGAGGAGAGTTAATCTGAAGTGTCTACAGTCATTGGCGGCTGTTATCAGAATCAAGATCGAAAGAATGACAGACTGATTTGAACCGACGCTATACGATCAGACCTCTGGGTGACACGGTGGGAATCTGGGCTCTACTTTCGTTTATCCTTCACCTTCCCCCCGCGCTAAAATTCATGATCATCTGAGGAAAAAAGTAAAAAAGTAATATATCGAACGGGAGGAAGGGATCGAAGGATTCTTCAGAGGATTACAGGTTTGTGGAGAGATCTGGGGATCTGGTGCCCATCGAGACGTCTTTCGGATGAACGAACGGACCAACAACGGTTCCCACACGTTTTTAATTGATCGATTCTCAAATTCTAGCAATCAACTTTATTTTTCTTCTATTTCATTAGACTTTGTTTCACTTTGATATCTTTCATGACTTCATCAAAAAAAAAAAATAAGATCTTTATTGAGAAGTTGTAAAAAAAATTAATTTTTCTAGAATTTTTGTTGAAAGAGTTGAAGGATAAAATAATAATATCAAGAGAATTCAATATTGAAAATAATCTATCGAAAGAGGAATATAATTAAATTTATATGCCAAACAACTGGAACGTGCTGGTCAGAATCCCAGATGATAGCCGTGAAGGATCTAATGACATTATAATACAGTTAAATATGATCCATGTGAATTGAGACATTTAAAGCGTGTCTGTGATACACAGGAGCTTTTAAAGAAATTGACAATAGAAACGCTACGAGTTGGTTTGAGATGGGTATTCACCATTAAAGATGTATTCTTTGCGAGAAAATAAAAGTTGAAAAAAAAAAGATGAAAATAAAGAAAGAGACACAAGTGAGAGAATACTTTAGAAAGGATTACACCGGTAAGTCGGGACTAACTGGCAACCTGACGTCATAATCTTAAGAAATATTCGGTTGTTCTTAACTTTTTTGCGATAATTATCAATTCTTTGAATAATTATGATTATTTTTATCATAATTAGTCACTTTTTTTATAATTAAATAATTATAATTATTTATAGAATTTATATTATTTTGCTTTTCTTTTCAATTGTGATTCCAATAAAATATAAACATTTTAAAATTATAGCAAGTTTTATTTCAACAATAATTATTATTTTATAAACGTATGAATTATGCAGTAAAATTAATTTTGAATAGTTATTTAAATTTCTTTTGAATTAAAAAATTTAATCAAAATGTAGTAAAAAGTACTTTTATATAAAAGTTTAATTAAATAAAACTAATATTTAATTCAAAGCACACCAAGACAAAAATTTCTTCTACATTCTATGTTATTAGTAAATATAATTTATTTTTTATAATTACTCCGCTACGCTCCCTCATGAAGGTTTTGAATTATTATGCAAGTTAATTCCATTTTAGTTATCATTCAATTTCATTATGGCAATTATATATTATTTTTCTGCTCAAGTATTTTATTCTTTTATTTTTCTTATCTTGGTGTTCTTGATGTTATGAGAATTCAAAACACTTTCAGATTGTTGGTATTAGATTTTTGAGATTTATTATTAAACAAGTAATTAATAAATAAAAGAATTTGGCGAAGAAAAGATATTATAAAATGATTAAATAAAATTTAAATATAATATTCGAATAATTATTATTATTATGATGAACAACATTTTCAATGAGTCCGTGAGATATATTTTAGCTACTTTACAGTATTGAATTATTTTATTTCAAGTTGTACAAGTACTGGATTACATGAACCATTGATTATTTCATAATCAACTAACATAGATTAAATTAAAAATGGATGAAAAACATTTGTAAATTATAAATTCAACTTGAACAAGATACGAATGAAAAGAACAGTTAATAAAAAAGAGTGAAAACACGACTAACAAATGAAATAAAAAATGATTAGAGGACTAATTTAATTCGGTTGGGCAGAATTGAGATGAGTGTGATAATCTAGTACTGAAGTAAAACCACTGCAAATCACGTAATCCTCTTTTAGGATAATGTCAACTATGTCTACGAGAGAATCAACGGCTCAATGTCAGTAAGGTTGGTTTTTGAAGGAAAAAAAAAGTTAGAGTCAGAGTTCTACATAGATGAAGCAGGAGCCATTGATGTCAGTGAAGGGATTACTCGCCTAGATCACAATCTGATGGGGGTCTCAGCACCTGAATGAGATAAAGCAAAAAAGATATCGACCAGTTTCGACAGGTAGACATCACTAAGTATTCTTTTTGCATTATAAAAAATAGAGATAATGATGAGATAAAAATGATTGTTGAAGATTACCAAAATATTTCAAAGCAATATGAATGATGGTGATTGGTAAAGGAACATTTGTAGTTGGTGTCTCAAGCGAATGTCAGATTGTACTCATCGCTAACGGATCATCAAAGGTCATATCTCAGGTTTTAAAGCAGCGAATAGAGAACGCGAGGGAATCCAACTTTTCCCGGATGAGCATATACTCATCGTGCCCACACGTACGCCCTAGAGCCATTATTAATAATCTCTCGACCTAGAAGAGGATCTTGAAGAGAGCCGTGAAAGGGTGCGGCAGGCAAGAGACCTTTTGCTGGTGTATGAGCCGATGCCATAGCCAAAGATCAGAAGGAAAGGGCGAAAAGAAAAAGAAGAAGTAAAACGAAGCCGAGTAGACGAAGAAATGGATGATAAAGAAGAGGAAGAAAGAGGTATGTTTTTACGCGTGGGTGTCGTTTGGTGGGCGTCGCGTCTGCCTCGTCGAGTATGGCTGACCTCTGACCTCCTCTCTACCACTGACTCCATCCTCTTTCCGCGAGACCGTCCCTCGCATGCAGATGATGTGAGTACGTGAACGCGAAGAGGAAGAATACCGCGCGTGCAATTATCCTACGCGTGCGTGGGCGATCGTTTTTCCACCATCTAACTTCTTCACAACAATTTTAACTTATATTTTCTATGTATCTATTTTTCGAAATTCACATAACTATTTATTACGTATAAATACTTTTTATTTAAATAATCAGCTTATTTATGCATAATTATTACTCTTTAGGAACCAGGTAGTCAATTTACTATATGGATATATTTATGATTGATAATAAAGATAAAGAGGAACCACTTAAATTTCATCACACGAAATCTTCAAAATAAAGGTCCAATTTAATCTGAAGTGATAAAAATGGAAATTCCTTTTTTAAAATTCATTTAATTAAATTTTCTAGCTGTTAAATTTTTTTATAGACTTTAAATATTCAATTTTGTTCTGATAAGAGCCAATAGATATGACAAATCTTATATATTTATGGGACCTGTCTCGTAAATAAGTGGGTGGTCAGCATGTAGAATTAGTAAAAGGTGTTAAGGGGTTGAATAATAAAGATATAGAGAAGCCATTTGTTTTCTAGCTCAATTAGTTTTGATCTATAGATTAAAGTCTTTGGATCCGTTAGCTTGGTTTAAAAGTGAAAATTCTTTATATTCTCACCACTAATTCATGAAAGACCTGCTAACACAAGACTTTGGAATTTTTAATCTTGATTGATACATCTTGACGCATCCGGGAGCTGTCTGTTTCCGTTGATTCTACATAAGACTCTCGAAAATCCGTGTTACTTATTCCATTATATTATTTTAAATTAGTCGAAGGTATTTTCTAAAAGGACAAGAATGTATTGTGGGGGGTGCGAAAAAAGATCATTCAGTTAAATGTTTTTTCTTTTTTTTAGAATTTATCAAGATAACAATCAGACCTCAGAAAAAGGACCCGTTAATTTCTAGGTGTGATTACCATCACTTCCATTGAAGCTGTTAGTCTTTTTAATAGTTGTTCTAACGGAAAAACGATATAAAACATGGGAAAACTACAGGTCAAATCTCTGCTGTAGATCCAAACTTTTTCCTCTTTTATTGTCAGATGAATAATTAATATCACTTTTTATTTACATTTTATTATCTTTTTTCATTCTTGGGAGATAAAGAATATTTAAAAACTATAATAAAATAAAATAGACACTATCTATTGAACACATAGACACGGTTAAAATTATCTAAATGACGTTAAATGTTCATAACTTCTGAATTTCAAACTAAATCGGGCCTTCAGGCTTTGATAAATGAGTTTTGGTCAAGAATGAACAGCTTCTTGAAATTTTTTATTATTTAACTTCATCATTTTCTAGTCAAGGCTCATCATTATAAAGGTCATAGCTAACTCACCAGCCATAATATTTAGATCTTTATTAGATAAAAACAAATATCAAATAAGTGGAATTTTAATTCAAGTTATTTCTTTTATATTAAACTTGATGTCTGAAGATCATTTAGGAGTTGAAAATGTGTTGATATAATTAAAGCAATTATTATTATGAGAGTAAATTAATGAATCTAATTGGAGTAAAATGATTTATAATTATTTACATAATTAAATTTGATTATAAAATGAAATAATAAAAAAAGTTACTCATGAAAGAAAGAACGACGAAATTGTTTATTCACTTGACTGATCTCTGAATGGAGATAATTCATGTGTGTATGTGAGTGTGTGTGGGACCAGTGAGTATTTTTACGGACCCAAGTTATGTCGTGCGAGGGTTTGGGGAGTAATTTGTCGTGCGACCACCTTGGGGACTGTTTAAATGAATAGCTCATACCTTGTGTGAGAGAGGGAGAGATTGAAGCGCGAGTTTTGTGGTAAAGAGAAGAGAAAAGGGAGAGAAGAGAAGGAAGCCCAAGAGGATTTTATCGGCGTGACATCTTGTATGAGAATGCGGGCTTTATGGATGCGTAAGGTTGAGAGAAAAAGATTCTCCTCGAAGGTAGCACGACGAAAGATTTCTTGCAATATCCTTCTGGAAAAGAAAGCCTCACCTCCCAATTAGTTTAT
Organism: Chelonus formosanus; assembly: GCA_028641665.1. Lineage (NCBI taxonomy): Eukaryota > Metazoa > Arthropoda > Insecta > Hymenoptera > Braconidae > Chelonus > Chelonus formosanus. The sequence continues at coordinate 6,274,422 of CM054005.1, forward strand.
TACTCAATCTGATGTTCATGTGGAATTGATTCATCTTCACCATGCATTTGTAAGAATGCATATTTAATCTTTCATCTTTATGCAATACTAGTTTTTTTTTTTGGATTTATTATTAAATAAATTGTGCAATTTTATTATCGAGCAAAATTTTTAGTTATATTATTTTTTTATATCAATTCATACTTATAATTAATAAACTACTTGTAATAAATTTTTAAATATATATTAATGAAGAACAAGTGCATGGAATAGTCACAAAATAAAAAATAAGTTTGGGTAGATTTTGGGCCTTACAGGAGAAAGTTTGTTGTCATATCATAATTCTGTCATCGTTGGTTTTTTTATTTGTAAAAACACTGATATTATTATAAACAATATACAATTGTTTAATCACATAAATTTATTGATAACAATATTTTATTGCTATCTATCAAATACAATCATAGTAATGATAATTCGGTACAAATAAAAATATTTTTAATTGTTTATGAAAAATAAAAATTGTTATAAATAATATCTAATTGTTTAGAGTCATGTGAGGTCATTGACAATCATGTTGCATTGATATTGACTTCAGTTTCCAACAATATTAATCATTCAATAAGTAGAATCTATTTCAAGTGTCTTTTTTGTGCTCAATTTATTTTACGGTCTTTTCATTATAAAGAAAAATGGTTAGACCGAATTTGTTTAAACTTCTATCAGATCTAGAAGCTTCTTCATCGTATTATATTTTGAATAAAATTAGTTCGGAGTCGATATCTTCAATAGTTCTCGAGATATCGATAACCAAAAAAACCTGACATACGTACGTACAATTATTTTTAAATCGGAAATAAATTCTTATTATTAATTATAATTTAATCATTGGAAATTCTTTGACTAAATAAATTCTACTTTGATAGATATAAAAATGATTTCATACAGCTGTATTATTGTTCACAATAAAGAAATTATTTTTATTGCTAAAAATATTTAAATTATTCAAAAGATATTTTATTATTCGTTAATAAACCCTGTTTATACTCAATAAAAGCTATTTATTGTGAAACAGTATTTTAAAAAATTTTTTCAGTATGTATCACTTGTTTTTTCTGGAAATTGTATGAATGAAATACGAGTCTCCTCTTAACGTCATAAATGATCAGTTTTGATCATAAAATTCAAATCATCCGCACTGTGTACATCATCATGTCATTGTAAAATTTTATTTTAGTTTAAGCATAAAAAATAAACACACTAAAGATGGAAAAGTCTATTAAAGTCGTTGGAAATATTTTTTTAAATTTATTGATGACAGAAAGAATGTTACGATTGATCTGAATGCTATGAAATATTTTTATTCATAGTTAAACAACATGAGGTCTCACTTTGAAGTTTCCGATCTTAAATTCATCAGTATCAAAAGAATGACAGTATAGGAATATTGAAACTGTTGATGACCAGCAGAATGAAATATTTATTTCTTAATGATCAATGTGTTGTAATCGCTTTGGTCTTTACTAAATATATACCCAACATCTTGGGTGTATTCATTCATAAAGGTGAAGATAAATATGATTTTCTCACGTTTGAGAATACTATTTTTTTATATAAATATACATATAGTTATTTTTACGTGAATAAGGAGGAGTAGAAATAATAGATACTGGTTGTTGACACTTGGATGTATAAGTGATGACTGGACTGAGGTAAACAGTCCTCAATAGATTGATTACTTATGACTTATTTTGGAGTAAAATTATATTCCATATTATGGTTATATATTCTGACAGAATTATTATCAATTCGAACTATGAATAGAATCAATGTATTTTTCTGCAACTAATGAATTTAATTTTCTAGAAGTTTAAACAACAATTCTAAGACTAGGACTATTCAGCAATTATTTATGTAATTGGCAGCTTTATGGTAGTAATAGGGTAATAATGAGTAAGGTAGTAAAGAGGTAGTAATGGAGTAGTTGGAGATCAGAGTCATTTAATAATTAGTTAAGACTGGTAGTTTATGGTAGTTGTAGAGTAGTTGGAGACCAGAGTCATTCAGTAATTATTTATGTAATGGGTAGTTCTATGGTAGTAATAAGGCAGTTCTGGATTGTTATTAAATATTTTAGTAACGTTACTTGACCAGATCCATATATAGATGTGACAATATTTTATTGCTACTTAGGAATTAATGCTTTACTTCATAAAAATCATATGCTTAGATAAAACATTTTCAATTTTACTTGAATCATTATGAATATTACAATTTCAATTACTGATACTTCCTATTAATAAAAATTCATCAAGATTGATAATAACTCGCAATTAATTAATAAGTTGATTAATTTAAATCCTTCGTTGCAAATAAAAATTATCAACGACATGAATTCCTTTCTCAACAGAACTATTTTTTGCTGATCCCAATAGCAGAGTCTGCAAATACACTGAAAAAAATCATGTCTAATTAAAGTAAGATTTATTAATAGTTAACATAAAATTTTAACTATAAACAAATCCTTTTTTCAGTGTACTTATTTGTCTTTTCACAAACCTGTGGCCTCAAAATTTGATTTTTTCTTTTTCTAATTATTGCAAATCTTAACTGCTTGCTACATGTACTCAGTTTCGAATACTTTTGTACACTCAATTACTTTACACAATAATGTAAAGCTAACATAAACCTCTCCTGAAGCTTCAGTTGCTTTGATAAAAAACAAAAATTAACAAAAAAATTTTTAAACAATTAAAAAAGCTCAGTTAATCATCTACCGATTGATTCCCCCTTCCTCTAAGTAAGGCCCAGAATCATCTTATAAAGAAAGAATATAATGATAAAAGAATCTTGAAGTTATGAAATTTTGAGGCATCATGTAGACGATGAGTACAGGGGTGTGCCGCGTGCCAGGAGGGAGAGTTAAGGCCCGTGTGGCTTCACAGGGGGTCCAGTGGATGAATCTCACGGTGAGATTGGGCCCTCCTGGTGAGAAGCGACGACGCGCGACCGACAAGCATGTCACATTATTACCATATTGGTACTCTGCGCGTTGTCACGACAGTACGCACGATGTACCACTTAACTGGGTTTTCGGATGATCGGAAAATCTTGGATACCCATCATAATATATACAGTTAATGTCTACACGTTAAACTCCAAATTAACCTGTCGACGTGATATGTAAACTTGATTCAAGATTAATCTGTCGCTCACGCACCTATAAAACCGTATGAAGCTGTATAATTTTTTATTTAGCTTCTAATGAATACTTAAATGGACATTTTGCATCAATAGGTTTTTTTAATTGAGTGGTAACAAGGCAAAATATGCGTAAGCCAAGTCGTTGAAAATTCTAAGCTGTTCAACATCGATGACGATATACCATAATAATGAAAAAACAAGTTTATTCATTTCTAAGTAATATTTACTCAAAGGGATTTACATTATTTATTTCCTTAATATAATATAATATCTCCAAGGGTGAATATAACATAAAAATACTGCTCAGTTATTGCACGATCATCAGAAAGACGTTTGTGGTAACTGTCAAATATTAAAAATAAAATTTTATAATCTTCAATGAATTGATAAAAATATTTTTGTATTAATTAATAAATTTATTAATTATTGTTAATAAATTATTTAAATAATTCAATGAATTGTAATTTTACAGTTATTTTTGTGGAAATGAATGAATATGACTTTAACAAGCATGATAAAAGAATATTAAACATTTTTTCTATGTCAAATAAATAAGTCACAAAGTCTGCGGCGTGCCGAAAGCCATCCCTTGAAAAGCAATTAAATATTCTAAAGCCACAATGCAAAAAACATGACATTGTGGTCGCTATGAATCATTTTATAAGCGCGGAAGGAGTAGTGAAAAAAAAAGATAAATGAAATGATATTTAGTGACGCAGTAGAGATAGAGCAAAGTGTTTGAAAAATCCTAAAACTTAGAAGGAGTTTTGTTGCGCGGGCGATCGACATGCACAAGTGTGTATCTTTTATATATGTGTATATAAGTATTTACGAACACCCGGGATTCTTACCTGCCTCCCAAGAAACCTCGAGATAACGTTATCTCAACTGTGAATGCTTCAAGGCGTGGAAGAGCAGGTACCGGAGCTCAATAATGTCGAGATAACGATGGTCCGATAATTTACCGGGTGATTTCGTGTGCACGGTCGTTGAGAAAATGTCAAGATTAATTAGAAAAAAAGAAGGAAGAAGCAGCAAAAGGAACTATCTATACGTTAAAAATGAAAAAAAGACACCAATCATTCGTGTTCGACTATTCTTGCATACATGTTTTTGGTGTAATAAAATAAAACCCAAATAACCAAGGATTTCGTTTATGAATCTTAAATTCCATGTTTCTAAATTTTACCCAATCCATTGACAATCAAAAATGACAAAAATTCAGTTTAAAATCATTTTTCTATTCTCTATTTATTACTTAACAATTTAAGAAATTTGATTTAAATGACTACGTAACATTATCCTTCAATAATCACTTCATAAAATTGGTAATAATAAATGTATGTCTCTATCTATATGTGGATAAACAAACAACGAAATTTGTTGTTAGCAACGCTTGACTTATTTGTTTATTTTAGTTTATGACTGAGATTGAAGCACATTAGATGCCTTTCTTTAATTATAACATCTTCTCTGACATTTTTAATAAACTTTTAACTTCTTTCAGTCATTTCTCGTGTTATTATTTTAATAATAATTCAATAAATAATTGAATATTATTTACATAATAATTTATGCAATAAATGTGAATAATGTTGGGGTTAGACAACATGGATTGGAGGGAGGCTGAACAGTTTAAATTATAATTAAATTAATTTATTAAAGAAGTTCGAGAGTTTCTAGGGTTGAATTAGGAGTCAAGTTGATTTAATAAAATTTTAAACAAATGTTCATTAGTACGATTAAAAATAGAATGGTGACTTTAAAAACGTTTTTATTGAATTCACTGCAAATCGTTTTGTTTTAATTTAAAATACTTTAAGTGTTTTAAAATGACGTCATCCATTTGATTAATATTGTAGTCACTTTTTAAACACTTCCATGTATCTAAAAAGTGACTACAATGTTAATCAAATAGGTGACGTCATTTTAAAACACTTAAAGTATTTTAAATTAAAACACTTTAAAATTGGAGATTTGCAGTGTTGTTCTTTAGTTATTAGCAATCGATGTAAATCCTTACGCATCGACTTTTAGAGAGTTAAATAAATTAATATTGTTTCCATAAAATTATTTTAAATTGAAAATTTGAAAATAAACTCCATTGAAGAGTAAAAAAAAAATTTGGCTATTATTGTGAATACAACGATGAGGAATCAAAATAAATTTATAGTTTGAAAAAAAAAATTCAGATGTCTCAAATACCGTATAAATGAGAATGTTTGCACTGTTTTATTGAACATCAAAGAGAAAAGATGAGACTTCTCAAGCGAGAAAGAGAGAAAAGAAACGGAAGAAAAAGTCTGACCTGACCGCAAGTTGTAACGTATTACAAGGAGATCGCTTATACGACCAAGTCTTGATTCCCTTGTTCTTCTTCGTTGTGGGTTCGGAGACACGAATACGTTCGCGGTACCCAGTGAGAACAGTCATGGATGTCTTCTCATGGGCCTTATACTCTGTTTTGCGGCCTGTGGGTCCCGCGAAAAAGGTCAATAAATAAAATCACGGTGCACTAGAGAATAAAGAGAGATTTTTTTTGTTCACGGTTTTGCCACCACGAACCGTGGCGAAGTGGCGCGATCAGACCCCAAAAGGGTGGGCCCATAAGATCAAATGTGTAGGCGATGTGTTGAGACTGTATCGCAGAAGTCACCACTCGTGCCGCAATGCCCCGAGCATTCTGCCGTCTGTCATTCTGTCCGCCTGTTCGTATTTCGTAGGCATACTCTCTTTTGGAACCGTCTGCCTATATTCTACTCCTACGCAAATGCAAAATTGGACCCAAGATCACCAAGAATGGGATTTGATCGAGATTTCCCAAAAAAGTTCTGTCATCACTGAAGAAAAAAAATATGGATTGTGCAAGGTGCAAATTTGCATAAATTATTCAAACAGCTTGTATTAATATCTCAGTCATATATATGTATACACATGAACTTTAAAATATTCTTCTATGTAAAATATCACATAATTAAATTGAAACCATCGACATTTATTTATAAATAAATCTAATAAATAATATTACTTTGAATAAACTCCAAAATGATTTGGCTATCTCAAAAATACTCTGTCATAAAGAAAAAAAAAAATTTAAAAACACTTAAGAAGTAATTTTAGTTTGAAAAAAGAAAAAAAAATAATAAGAAGAGTCAATATGTAAAGCTTGAGTGCTATGCGTTCTATTGTCGTTTGTTGTAAATTTAATTTCACTCTCAGTCGTTAGGTCTATATATACAGGTTTGATATTGCGGGTGGGCTCTTTCTCGATGCAAACAAACGTACGCGTGAGAGCATCCCCGATCGTATATCGGCAAGTACAACTTCGTTTGCTCGTATGGAGACGTTACATCGGATGCGTGTGAGGCCCTACACTCTCATATTGCCACTCTGAAGCTTGTGTAAACGGGGCCCCATCATGGTACACGTTCACTCATGTACCTAAAGGTACCCGGTCAATAAGACTCACTGCTATCCCCTTTCACAAAGCGTGAGGATTGAACGAACGAAGGTGTAAAAGAAATAAAAGCACACTGTTTTAACATTTTATCTTGAATACTTGAGCTTCACATTTTGTTTTTTCCCTACAAGAATACTTCCTTCCAAGAATTCCCCAAAAATATTCTCTCCCGACAAATCGATCCGGCTCTCAGAAAACGCCTACACGAAATCCCCGTGTCTCCAGTTGTTTCTGCTGCTTTATTTCCATTCCACGACGATGTTCGCCAATGAAAGAAAGAAAGTTTAACATAAAAATCATTTCACTTACTTTATAAACACTTGTCAGTTTAAAAAACTCTTTGGCTAATTTTTCTTTGATAATATTTTTGGAAAATGCTGTCACTTAATATCGTAATTTGGCAATGATACATTAGTGGTTTAATCCATCAGCATAAAGTAAGTAAGAATAAGAGGAATTTTTTGAAGAGGAAGGAGGAAGAGGCTGGAGATGTCTAAGATGCGTGTGTGTGTGTGTGTGTGTTTTAGTGATGAAAGAGGACATGCGCATGCAGATCACGTCCGTTGTAGCGAGTGATACCGTATCTGTGGGCGGCGCGTGCGTGTGGTCCTCAGTGTCCTCATGAGATCCCCACTTAGAATCAAGTCTGCGGGTCCTATCCCCACTTAATATATATCGTAAGGCCCCACGCGGCCGCGCGACTTGTCTCTATCTTTCTTTCATCTGCTTTCGTGCTAACACAAAAAATGTTTTCTCTAATGTTAACGTGTCCACACCTCAATTCAAATGGACACAAGACCCCAAACACAGACATAAAGCTCATTTGCAACACTCATGAATTTTCCTATTCAAACATATGGCTTATTAGTTTCTTCTCACCTATTCTTTTCTTCTTCCTGTAATACCCATGATTTACTAACAAAGTTTTATGTCCTCAGGTGACTTAAGGCCCCATTCTATTTTCGGCCCGCACGGAAGCGAGCTCTATCACTGGCTTAAGATCACGCGATGAATACACATAGGGTTGATTTATTTACTTTGAATGCTAATCTCACTTGTGTGTTGACAGCAAATAAATTTTTTCATGATGAGGCCTAACTAAATTCTTGGGACTTACTCGTTGCTTACAACATTTCTCCTCAATGAATCTTTCAAGTTCACTTTATATTACAATTCACGTCGACTTTTATAAAACAATTAATTTTTTTTTACCTTGAATTAAACACTAGAATAAAATACTGTTTATCTTTAACTTAAATTAAGGTAAATTAAAATAAAAGGTTGAAAATTTATGGACACTATTTATTTATCTCGTGGAGTTGTATTATGAATACTAATATATAAGGGTAGTGAATTAAAATTTTACAACTAGTGTTGGATTTTAATAATATACTCAAACTCATGAATAGCCCATGTTGGAATATTACTCATTTATCGTTAACGAGTTTAAAGTAAGAAATATCTATTCTGATGTGAGGTGAGAAGTGACCGCACACAATTCCACTTTATCGTTATCCAGACTTGTTTTGTAGACCCTGATAATGGCCTCAAGAGGAGAAAGAAAACGTAATCCTAGACGACGAATCATCAACTTGATGTCCCTGACACACACCTGGCGGTATCTTAGCTTTGAAACACGAACCACCTTTTCATCTCCTCATTCTTATACATTTTTCCTCTTTCTCTTTATTTTCTTTGTTTTTTTTTTACACCAACTCACTTTGTAATCTAAAAGAAGGGGTCCAATTAATACAATGAACCACATTTCATCAAATATAATTAGAAAGTTGCATTTACTAGTTAATGAGGATAATGCTGGTAAGTGGGCGTTTTATTGAATGATAAAAATAGATTGAAAAATAATAAAAATGCATTTATTTTACAATTGTAAACAAAACACAGATATAATTGTTCAATGAACTAATTATCACACTGTGTATACATAAAAAATTTTATACAATAGATTAATTCATTAATATATTTATAATATACATATAGTAATACAGTTATGGTCAAAAATATTTAAAAAATTTTACGAATTTTTAAAAAAAAAAAAATCCCTTTTCTTTTTTAGTTTAAAAATTTATTCATAAACAAAAATGAATTTATAAAACAAATTAATAAATATTTTATTTACAAATTATGTAAAATAAGAATAATAGTTGATAAAAGTAAATCGAAGCGATTGCTATAAAAATTTTTGACCAAAACTGTAGAATTTTTACATATCTATCGCACGAGCCTAATATTCAATATCATGTTCTAGAATTCCAAATCCAAAGAAGATCACAGAAAGAATAGTCTTTTTTATTGATAGTTTTTTTTTTTAGATAAATAGCAACTTGATATTTGTCTTTATTTATAATATGTTAAACATTTAATTGATTTGACACTATGAAGTCTCTTGAAGTACTGGTGCATTAGATCCAGGTACTGAAAGACTTGGAGGTGGTGAGGAAGATGCAACTCCAAGGTTGTGAGTCAAAGAATGTCTTCTGAGATCGCAGTTTCGTCGAAAAACTTTACCACAAGATGCACAGTGGTATGGTTTAATATCTGTATGAGTTAGAAGATGAGTTTTCAAATTACTTCGTTGATTAAAACTCCTAGCACAAACTGGACACTTGTGTGGTGACTCCTCCATGTGTAAGATTTTATGAACTGCTAAGGTTCTGCTTTGGCAAAATCCTTTTCCGCATTCTGCACACTTGAATGGCTTTTCTTTACTGTGTATGTACCTGAAATGAAATAAGTTATATCAGCAATAGATTTTAGTTGATTATAATGAACTTTAATGCTGCATGTAAGCATCACAAAAATTGTTGACAATGCCAGAGTGAAAATTAAATGGCAACACATGTATGCTACATAACAAGCCAAGAGGAAATCGATTCGACACAGATCGTAAAAAGTCGTATGAGCGAAAGTCTTGGAGAAATAATCGACTCATTGTACAAATCATTTGAAAAATTTGAATAAAATGTTTATTGTTTTTTTTTAAATATATTTTCTATAGATGAAGAAAAAGATTGATTTTTATTGTGACTTCTTTTTTTGGAGATAAACTAAATAAGTATGTATTTTAATAAGTGAAAGTATTTCTAAATGGCAGTAATTTATGAACAAATCATCAAGAAATCTTCACAAAATGTTTAAAATTGCTCAATAATATATTCATCAAGTATAATGTTTTGAATATAAAGTCGATTATTATTAAAAATAATAACTATTTTTTCTACAAAATTATATTACTGTAAAGATACTTGGTTTATATAAACAGAATATTTAATCATTGATCAAAGCTAAATAAATTGATTTGATATTTAATCAGTAAAATGGTAGTCCTGATTCAATTAAAAAATAATCCTATGAATTTTGTAGAGTGTGTAAAAAGGTGATAGAAGTCTATAAACTTAAAAAGATGAATATTTGATTTTCATATTAGTTTTCCATTTCATTAATTGTATTTATTCAAAATTTCTTAATAATATTTCTACTTTATTTTATGTCTGAATTAATAAAGAGTTAGTGTTAATTTAAAATGTATACCTGTGATCTCTTAGATGATCTTGCCGTCGGAAAGCCTTCCCACAGATATCACATGAGTATGGTCTTTCATCAGTATGTGTTCTCTCATGTATCAGGAGATTGTAACTCTTAGTAAATTGTCTGCTACAAAATTTACAGATAAATTGTTTCTTGGGTCTTGCTGTTCTACAGCTTTTAGTTGAGTTCAAGTCACTGGAGGTTGATGTAGCAGGAACTGTGGTGGAAGTAGAAGTAGCTACAGCTGTTAATTGTGAAACCGACGGTAAAGTGGAAGGAGTTGGATTGCTATCACCAATTCTTTGATGTAAAGAATCATGATTGATATTTAAACTTGAAGAACTGTCTAAATTTTCATGTAAAAGTGTTTCTTCCTCTTCTTCTAAAAGTGCCAGATCCTCTTCAGGATCAGTAACAAAATCTAAATGTGATACATCATCATCATCTAGAGACGTTGTTTGAAGCACATCAATATTTAGACCATCACTTTTAATACTCAAAGAGTTTCCAGATAATCCAATAGGTGTATTAGCATTAACCAAACATCTTTGATTGTATGTAACACCTGAAGAATAATTAGACGATGTTGAGGACACACTTGCGGTTGCACTAGAGGCATGAAGTCTATGAAGAGTCAAATAAGTTTCCAGAGCTTGAAGATTAAGTGCAGCAGCTGCAGGACCAGGTGGTAAAAGAGCAGCACGTTGAATAGCTGCTAAAAGAGCACCTTGGAGACCCAGTGCCACACTTTGAAGAGTAAAATTTGGTAAAGTAGCATTCAGACTTGAATCAGTCGACGATTCAGCTTCTCTTAAATCCGTGGATGTTGAGTTGCCCACCGTAGGGAGCTCTTGTCTGTCCTGCTGCATTTTTACAATGATTTGATGGTTTTTTACTTCACCACTCACCATTCGATTCTTTTAAAGATCATTTGTTACTACATTAGTCATTCACAATCTTTCATTAAGATAAAATTACTTGGTAATTTTACTTTAATGTTAATGAGTAATCACAGATAGAGTTTATAATCACGAAATGTCACGAGATAGGTCACGGGCATTTTTTAGCCATTCACCAAAATAAGATGATTGGCAGAGTAAACACTACAGTGCTCACGGTGCGAAAGCGCCCTGACAACTGCACAAGCATCCCGCTGCTGGGCACTGCTTGTGGAGCCATCTGGTGGCGGTTATTTGAGTACTAGTATGGTCCATAGCTCGCGAGCAGTGTGAGGAACATCAGAAGTGAGAAATGAAGGAAAACGAAAAGGAGAGAAAGAGGGGCTTTACGGGCCTTGCGGACCCTGACAACTGGGCCTTACTCTTCTGGATTCACAGCTTGGCAACACACACGTGCACACACTTGAATGCGGGGGAGTTAAGGAAGACCCGCTGGCATATTCATAAGCGTGCGCGGTTGTATGCTATCACGTGAGGGCCCATTTTTTTTAAAAGAGTGCAAAGGGCCCCATAGTGAGGATCCCGGAGATATTGACGCGAAATATATTATATTTATGAATATACTAATCAAGTTTGCAAATCAACAATTAAACTCAACCCTCAACAGTAGAGGAATTTCATGTAATATACACAATTATGTTTATTTATTTTTTAAAAAATTTTATTTATCGAAAGTGATCAGATTCCATTCATGCTATAAATCATAATAAATTATATTTATGCGATTGTGTTGAATAGAAATTCTTGTTTTGATGAAAACTATTTTCTTCTTCTTTTTCTCTTGAACAAAATTATATATTAATCTAAAATAATTTAACTATTTTAAAAATTATTGGATTATTTGTTAATTACGGTAATGAATGAGTTGATAAATATTCCAATTAAAGTCTCAGTAATAATCATGTATATAATGATTTCTCGACAGTAATTTTGGAATATTTGATGAATATGTTGATTAAGGACTAGTTTTGATTTCTTTGATTGCAGCGCTATAGATACTTTGATCTTAACAACAGCGTCTCAACGAGTTATCTGTAAGCCCATAAGCTCCCATTACATCGTTTGCCAGTACAGCACACTGTTCTGTTTCGACTTGAGACCGTGTAAAGCCACAACAATTTACGACAGCAATTAATGCGCGCGAGTAAACCGTGTATTGCGCCTATGGGCCCAACAACAGCGGAGGTTCCTCGGAACCTCATCGAGTAAGAGAAAAGAAGACTCTCTGTGGTATAGTGTACGATTGAAAGAGGATAGTAAGAATAAGAAAAAGAGAAAGAGGATGAAGTGAGTTGAGCACGGGCAGACTAAATAATATTATAGGTGGTGTTCTCACGGTCTCAAGATGCCCGCGGGCCCAACTTGAACCCCTCCCGTGGTTTCGCCCACGCCACTCTATGGTCAGAATGAACACAACGGGTGCGACAAGGCCTAACAACGCGGAACGAGACGCACGATAGGTTAAAGGTTAGCTCGCGCTTGCTGACCGTCACCCGCGATGGTTCCTTCCCCTTCCATATTAAACTGACTACGGGAACCGCTTTTATAAGGCCCCCCTTATTGAACTCAACTAAACAATCCAGATCTCCGGTAACAGACATTCACATTTAATCACCCTCTTTCCCTTGGTACTGACTGACTGACCGACTGGACTCTCCAGAGATCCAGAAATGTTACTCTGACTTTAATTTCGAAAAATTACTGCAATCAAGGAAAATAAAACTCTCTTTTTATCGTGGGAAAAGAACCCCAATATCACATTGCAATCTTCATTTAATCCAACAAATAAAGTCATTATTTTTCATTTCATTAATAATGAAACCCGAATTCATCTTTTTTTGGCAATAAAGTTTGTTACGGAATTTTTAGTTAACAAAAATAAAATAAGTGGCAGTTTAATATGTTTGATAGTAATTCTTTTGATTGCAAGTTTAACCCTCTGTAATGTATGATAGACTTCAGGCAATGTACCGTTTCATCCTCCCTAAAATCTCCTAGTAATTAATACTTCGTAAACAAACGAAAACAGTTGTGATTAGGGATGAGAGATATTGCAAAAAAATATCGGTATCGAAGTTACAAGTGACAAATTTTAATTAAAGATAATAGTGACTTTTGGTTAAACTCTAAAAAAAAAATCTAATTGTGTTTAAATTAAATTTGTAAAAATTATAATATTAACTTAATATAGAATATCAGTGCTCTGGGTGCGACCCGAAAAGTCCACACGACTAACTTCCCAGGGGAAAGAATGATAAAATTTAACTAATTTACGATTTTTTCCAGTTTTCTGATTCTGCAAAAAAAATACGGCTGGACCGTTTTTGCTGAAAACTTAATCAGTTCTAAGTTACGTAACTACGCATCGAATGCAATTGGTCCCACGTCGACATCATTTTTTATTCTCAAGATAATCGAACAGAAAAAAAAATCCGAATGCACGTACGCACATACACAGACATCCACTCAAAAACTATTGTACTCGACTCTGGAGACCTTGAAACGTAGAGATTTGTCAAAATTCGGGACTCGCGAAATCGAACCCATTGCTATAACTTCCCACTGGGAAGTTAATAAATAATTAATTATTACTAATTACAATTAACAAATAAACAATTACAAAATTAAAAAAAAACAATATTTTTTAAAAATTTATAAACCTATTTGGTTTCATAGAAATAGATAATTGGAAGTTTTTGTGTTATAAAAGGTTAAATTTTATCAGTGGCTTCAATTAAATGATAATTCATAAAGTGACAATGAATAATTGAAAGCGATAAACTAATAGTAATTTTGTCGTAATATTTCTTACCTAGAGCGCGAGATACTTGGAGGCTTTATTCACTCTATGTGGGCTTCGCGGTGCTCTGATTCTTGGCACTTCCCAGGGGGAGGCCTTGCTTCCTACCGCGTAGATAATTAGATCGCTACTAAGCACCTCCACTTTTGACGCATCTTCACCTCACCGCGTGTGCACGTTTACAATCGCTTATTCCTTTTACACGCCTCGAGAACGTTTCTTCACGCTGTCTGATATTCATCTAAAAGACAGAGAGAATGATTATAAAAAAATACCAAGCACTATACCAATATTTTGGAACCCCTGCTAGGGATATTTCAAGATTGATATGTCTAATTAAGCCATATAATTTCCTTGATTATAATTGATTTCTCAACTGTCAATAGATTATTATCTACTGTACTATTTTGGATTTACATTTATTATCAAAATTTTTGTTGAATTTTATTTTTGAAAAATTTTTTTTTGGACTTTAATTTTAAATAGATAATCTTCACATCGAATTGAACAATTTGTTAAGTTAACGAGTGTAAAGCAAAGAACGAAATAAGATACATTGGCTGGTAAATCGAATGATTTTTCACGTTCCTCTGACAGGAAGTAATGAAAGAAAAGGAAATTTTTAAATTACATGGCTAAAAATGATTTCAATAAAAAAAATGTTTAATATTTTTTTGTGATCATATCAATTGTCATAAATAAATGAATGTAAATAAATGTTTTATAGATGATAAATAAAGTTTTTAATTAGTGTTAAATTTATATATAATGATTGAAAGGATTATTCTTTAATGATTTGTTCGTGAATTAGAGCAAAAAAAAGTGTATCCAGTATAGAAAAGGAAGAAGGATAAGAGACCACGCCGTCATCAGACGCGGCAGGCTAAATCTAAAATGCAAATAAACTCAACAAATCATTATCGGTGACAGGTATCCTGACTTTAAAAAAGAGGAAGGAGATGCCGATGGAAGACCCCCTGCTAGGGGTTTCGGCGTTGCTCGCGCGTCGGACCCGTCGTGTCGTAGATTCACTTTCGCACTGGTCTCTCGCAACACGGCGTTGAGTGGGCTACGACTACCTTTTCTTCGTTGATACCTAACTACTTCTCTCATTTCTGATAATAACCAACATCATTTTTTCCTTTTTATTATCATTCTTCTGTTCACTATCTTTTCAGTTAATAAAACGTGAAAAACATTTGCATAAAATTAAGAAAAATGTTGAAATGAAATTTAGCTAATATTACTTTGATGTTTGAGTAATCACATTTTTTAGTACCAAGAGAAACAATTCATCAAGTAAGTTGTTTTCTATTTATAAATGAATGACATTCTTATTCACAATTTCTTTTATTTGCTGCTTGATTAAAAATAAAAGTTTTATTAAATATAAAGATTATTTTATCAACAAATTAATTCAACAAAAATGATAAATAATTAATTATATTACAATCTACAAGTGAATAAAATTTAATTACTTGAAAAAAAGGTCCATTAATTGTTTACACAATTTTTAATATTGGCAAATAATTATTTTAGATTATTCGTAAAAAATTTCTGAATAAGAAGAAAAGTAAAAACGCTTATACACAAAATGAAAGCTTATCTATCCCAATTGATCTTAAGAAGACTAAAAAATTGCTCCAAAATTTAAAGCAAAAATAGAGAAGCAAAGAAAAAAATTTTTTTTTTAAAAAGTTTAATTGATAAAGCTCACTGTTTCGTGTGAACATAACAAAAAGATGTCCCCGTCAACAGAAGTTATACGTTATTTATGAAGCATAATGTCGAGGGTTGTGGCGGTAAAAAAGGTGGTAGTGCTGAAAGTATCACATTTATTTCATCTCATGGACCTTAGTGGCGCCGTAGGTGGAGTCGTATGTGAGATGGCACTTTATCTAGTCGTCCTCAGGGAAAAAACGGTGGGGCCTCATGTAGGGAGGATATATAGCTCGGTGAATTATTTGGGGTCCAAATGAAAACTGCGGGTGCTCTGACCACTCCCGGAACTTGAACAGTAGAAATTAATTATTCCAAGACCTTTACCAACCATCACTTTTATTTTATTCATTTATGAATAAATAATTTTACTAAATAATAATTAATGCATCATTCTTTCAAATAAAATAGAAATATTTTATTTATTAATTTTATTTCATTATTTAAAAATTAGCAAATGATATTTTGGTATTTTCCTTATTTCCGAAATGACCTTCGATTCTGTTGAATAGTGGAGTAGCTTATAGCAAATCATCTTTCAAAAATCATACTATTCATATTCTCTTATATTGTCCTATACCATTTTCTTTTCTCTCGACAACTTGTCGGGGACTTGTTTATGCACGTTTAAAGAATGATTAGGCGGCGGTATCTCAACAGGGGGGCATCTTACCCCACTCTATTCTCGCTTTAGAGCTTTATCTTTTTCTCAACATATCATATTTTCTCTCATTTTTACTCGGTGGTCGAATCATTCTCTCACAAATTCATTTCAATTCATTTTACTTCTTTTCAACGAATGTAAGAACACAATGACTGTAATAATTTTTCGAGTTATTATGATGGTTTTTACGAAGTCATCTCCATTCGACTATCAAAAACAGAAGAAGCTAAGAGAGTTAGTCGTTGAATTTTAAAACCGGTCATTGCACGAGTGAGAGAGATATTTAACTGATGTGAACTAACCGTTGCACTTTTTGACCAAGGCTCCAGTTAGCTGAGAACCCATTTATCCTCTGTAACACACCGCTGTTATTATCATTATTAATATAAGCCCTTTTTTTTAATGATAACCGGTAGTTAGACAAGACTGAAAAATTTTTACTACTGTGAGAAAGTTTGACTTATGTGCATCCAAAGGGTCATCTTTTCATTCCTAAAAAATCGCTGGATATAAAAAAGGTTATTTTCGTATATTTGAATAAATTTTTTATAGAATAATTGATCAATTTGCAAATAATAAAATTCAGTCTAGGTGTGACCCAGGAGGACTACACGATTAACTTCCCAGTGTAGTAACTTTACTTTCCAAAGTAACAAAAACCATATAAATTGTGAAAATCGATTGGTTTGCTCTTTTTTAGTTTTTTTATTCTGCACAAAAAACGACTCAACAAATTTTGCTTAGAATTTAATCAGGTTGAAGGTAACATAATTATGCATTAAATGAAACTGTTCCCATGTCAATATCATCATTAAAAACTATACCGTCGGCTTAGAGTATAAACCTACTAACCGTCAAGATAGGTAAATTTAATTTGATTAGAAATGTATTAAATTTGAACTTGGAAAGTTTATTTTTGACAACTGCATATTAAAGCTAGTCTTTACCTAATCAGTTTGGCTAGGAAAATGGACCAAAAATATAAACTATAGACTTAGCTTAACTATCTTATTGAAAAGTCCAATGCCTAAGAATGGATTTACCAGGGTTACATTCTAGGTCGACGACATCATTTGATTCTAGAGATCTTGAAATGTAAAGATAAATCAGAATGTAGAATTTGCAAAATTGGACCCATTACAATATCTTCCCACGAAGAAGTTGATAAATATTTATCATTTTTCATTTAGAAGTCAAATATTTTCCATGATTGGAAAACATTAGAGAATTTTTCTTTATTCATTTTAAGAAAATTCAAGATTTAAAATAGCTTTTATGGTAATTCCTTACTTTTGTTGCCAATTAATTCTAGAATGCTAACCAAGATGCTCGAAAGTCAAACTGTCATTCAATCGCAAGCATTAAATACCCCTAGCAGAATGCACATCAACTCACATCCACTATTGTTCATTATTATTTATTTTTTCACGTTCCTTCCTATACTTCTGTTGGCGGAATTCTCAGATGGGTTGAGCATTTGATTTTTTACTTCTTCTCTTAGTGCACCTCGAGATCACGAAGTCGGCATCTCATTATCGAATTTACCGCGCGCCAGTACCTCCCTCCGTTTATCGATATTTCCTCTTTGCTCCATTCGAAAAGATGAAATAATGGTGATCAAAATGGCGCAAAGTATTCTTTGAAGTAAAGTACTATTTGAAAAAGTTATTATTACATTTTTTAGTTACTTTTTTTAGCAGTAATAAAAGTACTTGATTGCTTTAATTGTTATAATTCAGTAGAGAAACCAATACAATAAGAACAAATAAAATCAATGAATGATTTTTTAACATTCCTGAGTTAGAAATATTCTCCGATAAAAGACTTACATTCGCATAGTTTAAGTATTAATAAATATTTGTTTAATGAATATATTTATTTATTGCTGTAAAATGATAGCAAGCATTATATTAAATGTTTATACATTAGAAATAGAATTGACTGTAAACAAGTGACATTTCTTGTAACTAATAAAATCAAAACTGTAAATATAATTCTTTGAGTTTTGGTTTTGTTACGAATGTAAAGAACAGATATATTTTATTAATGAATATATTTTTCTAGTATCAAAGAAATAAATGATCAACTACGAACTAATTAGCTTCAATGAGTTATAAGGGTTTAGAGTCAAAGGGATGATGATTTTCAATTTGTACCCAGTTTCACCACTTTTTTAGAGTGTTAAAATGGATTTTTTCGAGTTGTGCCACGATTTCGCATTTCTACGCATTGAGACGAGGAGAATGAGTGGTCGATCGTCAAAATCGGACAACTTTGATTTTTCGACCCAAAAAAATGGCAAGTGGTACCCCTTTCCATTTTTTTTGGCCAAAAAATAAAATTTCTTCGATTTTGATGATCGACCACTCATTCTCTTCGTCTTGATGCGTAGAAATGCGAAATCGCGGCACAGCTTAGGAAAATTCATCCTAACACTCTCAAACAGGGGTAAAAGGGGATACAAATTACTAAACATCATCTCCGTAACTTTAAACCCTTGTAACTCATGAACAGACAGTCTGATAACATTTTTCCTGGACGTTTCAGAAACCTTAGAATCTGAGCTATCTAACAAGATCTACAGATTTATTGCAAAAAATTTATTTCTCCCTTAAAATCGCAATAATATAAAAAAAAACACATTTTTTTTTAGAGTTTAGCAAGTATTTTAGCGATTTTAAGGGTGAAATAATTATTTTTAATGTTTTTAATGGGTATATATGTTTAGTTTAGATTCAGAAGTTTCTAAATACTCCTTGAAAATCATGATTTGATAACTCGTATAAGAGTTATAGAGGTCCAAAGTAGAAAAGTAGACGATTTTTTGCCCTTACTTCTACTTTGGACCTCTATAACTCTTATACGAGTTATCAAATCATGATTTTCAAGGAGTATTTAGAAACTTCTGAATCTAAACTAAACATATATACCCATTAAAAACATTAAAAATAATTATTTCACCCTTAAAATCGCTAAAATACTTGCTAAACTCTAAAAAAAAATGTGTTTTTTTTATATTATTGCGATTTTAAGTGAGAAATAAATTTTTTGCAATAAATCTGTGGATCTAGTTAGATAGCTCGGATTCTAAGGTTTCTAAAACGTCCAGGAAAAATGTTATCAGACTGTCTGTTCATGAGTTACAAGCATATAAAGTTACGGAGATGATGTTCAGAAATTTGTATCCAGTTTTACCCCTGTTTGAGAGTGTTAGGATGAATTTTCCTAAGTTGTGCCATGATTTCGCATTTCTACGCATCAAGACGAAGAGAATGAGTGGTCGATCATGAAAATCGAAGAACTTTTATTTTTTGGCCAAAAAAAATGGAAAGGGGTACCACTTGCCATTTTTTTGGGTCGAAAAATCAATGTTGTCCGATTTCAATGATCGACCACTCATTCTCTTCGTCTTGATGCGTAGAAATGCTAAATCGAGGCACAACTCGAAAAAATCCATTTTAACACTCTAAAAAAGTGGTGAAACTGGGTACAAATTGAAAATCATCATCCCTTTGACTCTAAACCCTTATAACTCATGAACAGATTGTCTAATAACCTTTTTTAGGGACCTTTTGAAAACTTTAAAATCTAAGCTTAACATATATATACATAAGAACCTTTTAAAAAATTTCTTTTACCCTCAAAATCGTCAAAACGAAAAAAAAGTCACCTTCTTTTAGAGTTTGCCAATTATTTTTGCAATTTCAAGGGTGAAATAGATTTTTTTTTACTTTTTCATGGATTTGTATTTGTTGCTACGATTCTGAAGTTTCTAAATATTTCTTAAAAATCATCATTAGATGACTCGTCCGAATGTTATAGAGGTCGAAAGCCGACGTATGGGTCAAAAAATCATCTATCCTTCGACTTTAGACATCTATAACTCGTAAAGGATTCGTTAAAAGATTTTTTTTAGTGTGTCAACTAAATATTCAACATAATTAAAAGAAACGAAGTTATTATTGAAGAATAAATTTTCACATCAACCACATTATAATCTTCAATGTACGACTCCGAAATGACCAAAGGAGAAAGAAAAAGAATTTATTTGAAAATTTACGTATACATTGAACAAGAGATGGTGAATATTTTTGGTGGAAATGGACATGTATCGCCATGGGCAACATATTCATAACTAATAGATCGGCGAGTCGCACATGACAGAGCGATTCATTGACTTTCTTTCGTCTCCTACACCCAGGGGTGCTTTGCAACTTTACTAAACATAATCTTATCGACGGTATTCTGGGAATTTTTATAAAACTTGAGTCGATAAGACCTATGTCTTCGTCAATGGCATAACTTCCAGAAGTCCTTTTATTAACTGGCTCAAGTATCAACAGGAGCGACACACGGGGCCCCCTGAAGACCAGTGAAACATTCTCGATCATAAGCGAGGTATAAAAGAGCCAAAGAAAAGGGATATCTCACGAGCATAAGAGCCCTGTGGAGGAGAAATGCGCGACACTACTCTGCGGGTGTCCACACGAAGACCTTACGACCTAACTGGTAAATCCTAAGCGACTGATGGTCAGGAAAAGGAAACAACCATATCGTCAATATGTTGTAAAGTTTAACAATAATAATGATTAATTGGTATATTTGTTAATAATCATCATTTTTATTTCAAAAGTGCTGATCATTATTCTAGAAGAAAGACTTGTGAGAAAAAAGAAGACATTGTTGGAAATGAATTTTTATAGGTTGTTGGTTACAACCAACTATAACTATGCAAAACTATCATCTAATCACATAAATAATCATCATCTCTTTCACTCAAGAATACAACTTGTTGATTGGGTTAATTATCAACAAGCATTAAAATGTTTAGAGTATCCTAAAAATTTTTATTACCAAATCTTTGATGTTGAAAGAATAAATTCAAGTAACAGAGATAAAAGAATTGACTGGTTAAACATTTAAGGACAAGGAATTTTTATCATTGCTGACAGTTAACTATTCGATTGCGTAAAATATGCTGAGTTAGTTATTTTAATCATTTTTAACTATAAAAGAATATAACCCCCATAATCTTGTCTTTACTCTCAAGGTCTTCTTAATGTTTGCGACATTTAAAAACTTTTTATTTTTATTCTTTTAGTAAATGTCGTGTTTCAGCTGTCTCAACGAAAAAGAATCGAGTCTGGAGATTCGATCGATGGTTCGATCTCCAATCCAAGCCGCGGGTGATCATGTTGCGTCCAAAGTTCCTGCTGCTCTTTCTCTTCCAGTTCAAAGCTCTTTGCCACACGCGGTGGACGCAGCGACAGATTCCACCGTCCTCTTTACGATCGGCTTAACAGCCAGTTAAATTACGATGAGGCTTATACCCTCATAGGTATACATTTGTGAGCTCCTCTGACCTCTTCTTGAACTTCATTCCATCGTCATCATTGCAAATACTTGGAATACTTAGTAAATTTACTAGAAACTTTGATAAATCTTTGAAAAAATATCAACCTATTTTTTATCCTGCTATTTCTTATTACTTTGGTAAAAAATGTTTTCATCTTCATTGAAATTTATCTCTTGATGAATAATCATATGCTTTTATTTCTTTATTTTTTCAATTATTTCGCTAAAATTGCCTAAATGTATAAGAAATTATTCGTCATAAATTTTTTTCAAATTAATCAACAACTGTTTACTATTTTACAGTGTCAAATTAATCACTAATTCAGCTACTAACATACTTTGCACTGATAATCAGCAAATATATCATCATTAGATTGTATTACTTTCTGCTAATACATTGATAGAAAGTAAAACTCAACATGTCAGATGTTTTTTTTCCAATCTTATGGCCAATAATAAATAATTTATCTATTATTAATAGAGATGTTGGTTTATTTAATCTAATTAATGGAAATAAAATTCTAGAAATTATTGCAAATCAGTATCACTAAAGATCAGGCCACTTTCTGATTGTCATTGCTGATCAGAATGTTAACTCATTCAGTGATAGATTTAGTACTGGTAATCAGTAAATACTTACTTATTAGCATTAATTTTTACGCATTCACTTTTAAATAGTACAACATTATTCTTCTAACCAGAAAATAGATTGTTATTATTGAAAATTATTAATGGAGCAGAAAGAATTTTGATGATCAATATGGCATTGACAATGTTATATTCCTAGATCAAGAATGATTTCGTTTTTGATTTGATATTCTCAAATTACAAATATGATGTATTTTCTGTGGATACAGGATGATGACAAAAATGTTATGATCCTTCCATCATGCTGCATTTATTCTGCTGCTATGCTATACCATCTTGCCATCATTTTTACAAGTTATTATGCACATTATATAAAACATGTATTGTTTTCTAGAATAAAATACTCCATAACTTTATTTAAGAATATTATATTCAAGGATAGAGTCAATCTTGATCCAATAATATTATTTTTTTCAGTAATGTAGAGACCAAAAGAAACCATTAATCCATAAAATCACCAAGAAGGAAGTAAGTTATTTGAAACCACGTGTAAATTCTTAGCTTCAGTTAAGAGCGAATAAAGCGAATACAAGTTTTAAGATAGCTTGCTTTCTGTTTAAGTTGTACACATGTACCATTCCCTTACCACACTTGTAAAAAACATTGAATCATTTATTTCGATTAGAGAAGCAAGAAGATACATTGTTGGTAGTAGTAAAGCCAAAAAATATCCTTTCATTATTCTATTTTTGTCCATTGTTAGTTATGATAGTTTAATCGAATTTTGTTTAATTTTTTTACTTAAAAGCACTTTATCTTCTTTTTTTCATCTGCTTCTTTCTGATGACTTTCATCCCCTTTTGTTGGCTTTATTTTTCTAAAAACCTTTATCCCTTTCTACAACACTTTGGAGAAGACTCAACAACTGACTCTAGGCAGCCGCAACTCAGTGAAGATTCATAAATTATTTTTGGAAAAAAGGAGGAAAAGTATTTCCAATTACAGTTTTTTGTGAAGGGTTGCCGCAGGCCACACGGCAGGGGGTCTACTTAATGGCGACCCGTGCTCACCGTCGTTCTTATTTTTTTTTTTCTTCATCTTCTTTTCTTATTCTTTTTCGTTGAGGTCCGACACCGACAATATTCTTATTCCACTCCTCACATTTTTTCTCGCAGCAACTCTTTATTTCTCAATTATTTTCATCTTTGCATTTTTTTAACTGTTATTGAAATTATTCCCAAAAAATTCACTCGATTTCTTTCTTCGTCCAATTAATTGAACAAATTATCCAAACAATTGCATTTTAATTATCACAAAAATATTTAAATATACTACAATTACCATTTCTTTATTTCATTTCTCAATCATCTAATTAGAATATTAAAATAATCCTGTACAAGGTATACACAAGGTGAGAAAACGTTTAAAATATTTATCTTCTCTTAATTACGGTGATTCCACAAAATTTTTTAATGAAGTTACAATGAGTGTGCAGTCATCAGTAAAATAAACAATTTAATAAAATCTTTCAATCTTTAAAAACCCAATAGATTCTCAGTTCTATAAATTGAAAAATTAACTAAAACAAATAATCAAGATTGCAAATAAGTGATTCATCAAAGCCACATGACGATACACTATTTTCCACAAATTAATAAAGATGTAATGATTGGAGACTTGTAGTCTATTTCATTATTTCCATTTTTACATAAGATTTTAATTGAAGGCTAAATTTATATTCTAGGGTGAAAAACATGAATGTTGTTAATATAATTATTTGATAATAGTTAAAAAAAGAAAATAAAAATACACTTATAGAATTCTAAGGTGTCATGGCGGATATACTTGTCATCAGCTGACGAGTAGAAAACGATTTATTATGCAATAACTGCTGCACTTGCACCATGAAACATTGTTTTCCACCCTGTATGCCACTTTTTCATATATACACAACTTTTACATGATAGAACTGAATAAATAGTTTATAATTAACCAAAAAAAAATTTGAGGTGATTTAAAGGTTACTTCAGTGCAATATTAAATAAATATAATGTAGGAATGAGCGTTAAAACAAAAATAATTTTGACGATGACTGTATAGATGAAGCAGTGGCTAGTTTGAAATAATTCTAAATGCAGGCGTGGCTGAACCTTTCCGCTGCTATTCATTCAAAAATATTCAGCTCGTTGAATGAAAAAAAAAAGTATCTAAGAATAAGAAAAGAGTAGAATTAATAAGTGACATCTTTCGAAAAGGCTTTACGCATTTCGTGAGAAGAAGCCGCCGGGCGTGAAATGATCCCCCTAGTCTTTGTGCTTTCCTCACGTCGGCCGCCCTTTTATAACAGGCACGAGCATCACATCAACTTCTTATTTCTCTCGATATAGCCCACTCTTTACCCTCTGTCGTTTAGTAAAGATTAGAGTTATGCGAGTCTTTATCTTTCTATAGACTAAATTTCGTCTTATTGTTCCATTCTTTCTCCTACCAAAAATGAATCACCAATTTAGAGGAACGAGTAAGCTTTTTCTTGACACAGGTGCACGGGGTATTTTTATATAAACAAAAGCAATTATCGAATTATTCGAATTTCTTCAACTCAAAACCCTTTTGAAAACATCATCCTCTGAGATAAGTATTAAACTCTTATTCATCGAGAACAATTTATTTCCAGAAAAATTAATAAAAAAAAAACTTAAATATTTTTTCCAAGGAAAGTCGTAATTTAGGGAAAATGTTGGAAGCTAGATGATTTTAAAGAGGATAACAAGATCCACAGAAATACGGTTAGTCTAGACTAACCGTTTCCAGCTGGAACACATGAAGACACCATGGACATGTTGGTTGAATAAAGGTCAACAGGATCTCTAAACTATTTTCATATTTTCGCTACCTGGGCAGTGGCATCACTTTTAACTTTTAAGATTCCAACGGAGGCGGTTTCACCTTCTCTGTCTTTCATCCTGATCCCATCCTTTTTTTCTACTAACCGACAATTAATAATTTCTGGACCAGACGGCGAGCGGTAGTCATGTAGGGAACCGACGACGTAGGTAGATAGCACGAATTTCACCTTCGTTTTAGTCAGACCCTATCGACTCGTCAATCCTCCTCATCGAACTCCCGCTGACCAAACGATTTCAAAGGGGCGGGTTCCAAAGGGGAACATATTACAGTCTGTTACATTGACCGATCAATGAGGACATAGTTTAGAACTAGAAGTCCTCATGATGAAGTTGATGATATCAATCATGTGCTACTTCATCTTCGATAATGATTCTTAAATATTAATGATTCTTAATTCATTATGCACTAGACCTACTAAATTTATTTCAGTCAACTTTTATTTTTAAACAAAAAATAATTTAGAAATTCATTATTAAAGATGCTATGAAATGACAATATTCTATGCTAAAATGGTATTTTTTAATCAATTGATATGAACGTGTATAGGTATATAGAGAGGCAAACGGTAAAATTGAGTAGATCAATTTTTCGGTCTAGACATACAGGACACAAGGATAAGTTATAGCTGGTAGAATAATTACACGGTCCCTCTCTCACGTTGTAGTCAGTAGAGGCAAAAGACAATTTTACACAGCGGGACGTCCGTAGACGAGAAAGAGGAGTAGAGAACAGCCCGCGGTGGCTTCGGGGCAGTTTTTTAAAATTGACAGACATGGCATCCGTCAACTCAAGAAAATAAGTGAACATCTTACATTTCTTATAAGGATGTGGTCTTTTGGTCGGAACTACATAACGGAGGCTGTTATGTAAATTAGTTCTACGTCCATACGTAATTGGCAGCAAACGAAAAAGGTAATTACTGAAAATCCCTTGCCAAGACTTAGAGATGAGGCCATCAACGCACAGCAGGAAGCCGCGACACTCCATTCCCGCGAGCTAGATGACTTTGGATGAGAATCTTCGTTTCGATTAGCTTGGAGTTCTAATCATGTCTTGGCAGCTTATCCATAAGATTTTGTTTTATACAATTAATTCAATTTTTTTATCACTGTTCTTTATAATGATAATCTTTTATAATGGATTAGTGATACTATGAGAATTAGTGACTATTCATAAAACATCAGTATCAAGTCTATCACTGATTGATTAAATTGATACTGGAAACCAATGAAGAATCATTGGTTTTTATTGACTCATTTCAAGAGAACTTTTCTAATAGACTTGGCTGATCAATTGTGATGATCAGTCTCCAGTAGAAAGCAAGACTGGTCCAACATTGGGCTCATCTCAACCAACCATGACCCAATGTTGGACCAAGAATAGATCAGTGATGATTTTTTCTAGAAGTATTGAATAAAAATGAGATATTGAATCTACTAGAATTTATTAAATACCTTTGCTTTGAGTTAAAACAAATAAAGAATAAAAAACTTCTATCTGTTTTTAAAATAGCTGTGATTATTAATAGGAATTACTTTAGAATTTTATAACTCAATTATAATCGATAATTTGGAGACTGTTGGATCAATTATCAACAAGATATAAAATACAAAAAAAGACATAAATAATATCCAAAAAAGGTCTTTGTTGTGAAGCTAATGACAGGTGAATTCTCGCAGTCTAGACTTAGATGAGGCTATCAAGACACAGCAGGAAACCGCGACACTCTTCCCTCTCAGGAATAGAAACCCATATTACTCATCTACATTTCATCCAACCCTATCCTACTCGTCCTCATGCTTATTCACTACATATGCAGGTGCTATAAAAGGAACAGTTGCTGGAATTTGCTCTTAATTTTTATATCCCAATGCGTTTTACGATACCGACATTAAATTTTTGATTCAATTTCAAAGCACAGTAAAAATAAAACACTAATTAATTGAAACTGTAATTTTTAAATCATTCAATGATCAATCAATCATCAGCAAGTTTTCTCGATTTTCAAATATAACTCATGAAGTTGAATAAATAGTATTGAACATATTGTGATCAATACTATCACTATCAATGTGTTTACATATTTTTTAACAATCGAGAGCTCTTTGTCGGCATGTAAAAAGGGTTTTACCAAAGTTAATAATATGCATTCCCGCCTCCCACGAGGGAAGCACCGCGATGTTCTCTACCAATAGATACCAAGGATTCCCTCCTGTACTCGATGTTACATTATGGCCGCCGTGTTTTAAAGAGACACTGGAGCATAAGGACACGCTCAAGCCCTTGACAATAAAGCCGCCATTGTATAACCAGAACATTAATTGTCTCTTTGAAAT
This sequence comes from Chelonus formosanus, assembly GCA_028641665.1. Taxonomy (NCBI): domain Eukaryota; kingdom Metazoa; phylum Arthropoda; class Insecta; order Hymenoptera; family Braconidae; genus Chelonus; species Chelonus formosanus. Next base: position 6,301,939 of record CM054005.1, read on the forward strand.
GTTGACCTTTAACTTCTTTCTTAAAAAAACACTTTTATCTTCATCTCTTTTATCTACTTGAAATACCTTTGGTTGATATTGTGGCGAGATCTATGATGAGATATAAATTGAAATTGACAAACAATTGTAGTGGATGAAATAATTTGAGAGATGAAAGCCAAATTTAATATTGTCGATGATAAATTTATGAGGAAACGATTGAAACAAATTTACCATGAACCGAATTTTATTCACCAAGTCTATTAGAGTGCATTTAGTGTAGTCACGAGGCCGATTATAGCTCTTAGTATTGTTCTTTTCGTTCCAGTCAAGCCGTGGACCGTGAGGTAACGGTAATAGAAAATTTCCCATCGGAGACATTGTGGAGACAAACGGACCACTTACGAATCAAGTTAAATTATTTACGCTCTCTCCATGACGCTTACGTTAGATTGCAGCACACAGTATTTACAAGGTTCTTTTCATTTGAATTCTAAGAAACAATCTGTTACAGGTTCACATGAATGGCGAAACGTAAAAATATCATCCTCGTAGTTCTCACGTGGTCAGACTAAATGGAGAGACGAGTTGAAGGTGTGAGCGAGGTGAGTAATACCAAGCTAAGAAAGCGTGGGAGTGAGATGAACCATCTGAGGGAGGATTCGTCGCGGAGTACGGTTTTCAACGAAGCCAATTATTAGACTCTGCGATTCTGTGAGGGTGGCATAAAGTATAGACAAAGATTGAAAGTGTTGGCCTCAGGCGACTGAAATACAAAAGACAGCAAAAGAAAATCTACAAAACTATTCCGAAACCACTAAATTAGCATGCATCATTTAAGTATCATTGATGATTTATTTTTTTTTTTTTTTTTAACTTTTCATTTGGAAGTTATTGTAATGGGGTTAATTTTTTAAATTCGTAATTTTGTTATATCTTTGTTTTGAGACATTTAAAGTACATTAGAAGGTTTAAAAATGAATGTCTGTACGGATATTCGTACGTACGTATGTCAGATATTTCTTTTGCTTTCAATATCTCGAGAACCACCCCATATGAAAAAAAATACTTTTCAAAATATATTTTATTACAAAAATATATTAATAAATAATTATTCAGCCAGATCTTGTATAACTACATGTATAGGAATGTTATCAAATATATTTACATAATTCTGTAACTATGCATTTATTTTATTTTTAATTATAAAATATTTGACCGAATAATTATATTTTAATATATTTTTTCCCATGTGGGATTGAAGATGTCGATTTTGCGCAAATTTAAGAGAATCAATCACGCTTATTATATGATAATAATTTTTACAGAATTTGGTTAATATCGATGACCTATTATTTTTAATGACTTCAACTGACCTATAATAATAATATATAGTTTATAACAATTTCAATTTGTTGTAAACAATTAAAAAATATTTTTTAGACATAAAACAATGCTTGTTATTAATAGATTCGATTACTATTATCCGGTTTATAACAACTGCATATTGTTTATGATAATTTCGATTTGTCATTAACAATATGCAGTTGTTATAAGCCGGATAATAGTGACATTAATGATGTGACAAAATTACGAATTTTAATAATGAACATAAACAATATAGAAAGATAAAATTTCTATACGGCTATAAAAAAAAACCATGTGATCACAAACGATCAATGAGAATGAGAAATTCGTCATGTGGGCACAAAGTGCACTCAGACTCATTGTTTATTGATCCTTATTTTCATTTATGTAATTAAATTTAATCGTTGAAAAAATGATGATTAATTGAAAAAAAAGAAGCTTGAAAGAAATGACAAAGTCTTGATTATCAGTTTAATTAATAGACTGTTTCAAAATACTACTACTATATTTGGTGATAGTAGTTTTCCGTTGGAGATTTAAGATAAGATGAATAGTTAATTTTGAGTGAAACAATACTTTACTTATCTCTAATCTACATTTCAACCGCATTTCAGAACGTTAAGAATCAGTTTTCAAATGTCACAGGAGCTAAGGATTCTCTTCTGCATCTATGAACATGCAAATTCACCCGTCAGACGGGGGCGTGTAAAAGGTATATATTGAAGAGGTCAAAGTCGGCTCATTACCGGCAATTGTTGCGACTGGCACCCTGGGGTGCTATGCCGCTACGTTAGTCCACAGTTCCATGACAACGAAATTTAATTGCTCGATCAATCATTATTTTCGTCAGTTTCTGATACTATCTTCAATCTTTTTTCTTCGTCTATTCATTATTAAACTAGTGAAATCACATTCTTATCTACTATTTAACTTTTAAAAACAAACAAGAACATTTTTATCAACAACACATTGTCTTAATTGTCAATTAAACAAACATAATATTAGTACTATTTTATCATTCATTTCATTCGCAAGTTAACTTTTTCTCTGTTTATTCGAGTATACGAGCGTTATATAGGAAAATAAAAAATCGTATGGTGCAACACGACACTTTATTCTGATATATCGGCGGACGCAGCGTGCGGCGAATATATATCGGCAAGATTAATCGAGTCAAAAACTCGCGTTTGTTACAAAGTACGCCGCCCCGCCGGGACAAAAACCCATGCGTTCTGGAAGGAACTTTCAGACCCGTGTTCTAACGTCACTTGTCTCCAGGATACACCCACGCCATCAGATTTCAAATTCTTTTTTAAAGACACTTTAATAAGACTAAATTTGGATTTATTTATTTCAATAAATTATTAAATTATTAATTGAAATCAATAATCAAAAATAAATACTATTAAAGTTAAATTACCACACTAAGTGAAAATTTTGAGTGTTAATAAGTCAAATTTTTTTCAATTAATAAAATTCAAACTTTAAATAGTCGTAATGAAATATTTTTTTAGGATTGACATGGTAACATTTTTATAGATTCAGTTTTAATGGTTACTCAAAAAAAATCATTGAAAAATTACATTTTTATTGTGCTTGATTATTTTGAAAAGAATTATCTGAATGTTGGTTTATTTAAATGGTTCATTGAATTAATCTTTTTTTTTTAATGATCCATGATGTCTCATAATGTAAGAATTAATGTAATATCACTGGTATTCAAACTTATCATAATCTTGAACCAAATATCATAATACATTTCATTAAATTCAATAAAATATTTTATTGGAAATATTTAAAATTCTTTCAACTGATTAAATTTATATTTTCTTTCTAGTGTGTTTTAAAGATATTTCTTAATATCATTCATAGGTTCTCTATGAGTAAATTGAGAAAACACTTCAGTCTATCATTTTAAAAGTATTTTTTAAAAATAATTAGTTGTTAATACCTTAATGTATCAATCATTAATCTCAAAAATAAATTTTTAAAGTAGAAGAAAAAATCATATGCATCAATACTTGAAGAAAAATGTATAATAATCCATAAAAACACTAAACTTCATTTACAATACATTAGTATCTGCCTTCTTGACAATTTGAAATTGATAGCCTTCCAAGCAAACAATTTAAGTTCATTTTGAAATAGACAACGATTAGATTACAATTGAATAATGATAAGGTGTGAAAAATGACTATACCTGTGATCATCAAGGTCTAATCACTTCAACTCCGTGCCATTACACCTATTACTCTTTTTATTGATGTTTTAGCCGCGTAGTAATCTAATATTGGTTGATGTATAGGGTGTAACGATGGGGAACCTGATAGCAAAGGTCGTAACACCAGGGGTCTGGATACGATATTTACAATTTTAATCATCAACTCTGCATGAGATTCCCTAGACTTTCTTTATCGTTTCATTTTTTTTCTCTTATCATTCTTATCCTTCTAGATTGTATCATTGCATCTCTACCTTTAACTTGAATTGAAATATTGTTATTAAATTCATTTTTATTTTTTTTGAAAAATAAATTTTTGAAGAATGTGAATCAATCATTCTTCATAACAAGAAAATTATATAGGAATGTTTGCAGAAGAAATGAAAAGAAAAAATTTATAATGATATATAAGAAACATTCTTGAAGTATTCATGATGACACTTCTAGATAAATCAATTAAAAAAATTTTTAACAAATATTTTAATTATTAAATTTATTAGAATCTATTTTTAGTTTTCTATATCACCATAGCAGATTTAATAGATAATGTAATTGTTAACAAAGACATTTATTATTTTAAATAGCTGATAAATAAAAAAAGAATTTAATAATGACTGTAAAGGTATTGACAAGTAGTAAAATTTTAATTTCAGTAAATAAGAAATCAAGTTTAAAACAATAATAAAACCTTCTTTAGCTATTTCATGAGAATTTACAAACTTATTACAAAGAATGAAGTACTCAGCTACCAAGCAATTTTCTCAAGTATCCAACGACACGTGCTCTATGTGGCGTCTGACAAGCAGTACAGAGTTAGTGAGGAAGAGCCAATGAGTTCGAGGTTAAGCATGCGTGCAAATATACTTAAAATAAGAAGAAAGGGCAAACGTGCAAGCTGGAATGAGGTATGGTCGTTCTTTCGCTTTTATGGGGATACTTGCGTCAGATACTTGAGGATACCAAGTTGGTGTTATGTAGTTGCTTCCCAAGGTATTTTCCAAGACGTGTAATCGTACAAGTTAAGCGGCTTAATTAGCCACTGGTATGTAGACAAGTGACGCCATTCTTACTTCAACCACTGATACAACACTCAAAGAAGGTTTTATTATTTTTAGAACATCCAGAGGTATTTTATAACCAATTATTTATGTGTGCCTAATCTTCATTAAACTTAATTTGAATTCTCTCTACCTATTTTCTATGACTGTATCAACTCTTTTTCTTATCTTTTTACCTAATTAATCTCAAGATTATTACCAAGTTTTATATTATGAAGACGAGAGATGATGGATTTTTTTGCCAATTAAAATATGATTTAGCAAGTAAACCTTCATCTCTTGAACAGAATCAAACAAATAAACCACGACATTCAGCAAAAAGTGGAGAATTCTGTTTTATCATCCCCAGAGTTACTCAATATGTAATATAAAAACATATTACTGAAAGGTATTTACAGTTTGTAAACGTGTAGAGGATTTATAAGAGTTTCTTCAACATAACTGAGCAAGAAGTGAAACAAGAGAAGAAAGAAGCTAAAACGCCTGGGGGTCCTCCCATGGGAAGGAGTGATCAGGGTTATCTTCACTCGTGGAAATGAGTGGCAGATACTTGACGGGTGCCATGGCCCTGCGGGGAATCCTGAGGGTGCAGTATACTAGAGTACCACCTTAGACTGCCGAAGAAGCACCACTTACCACTCCTTCATGCCCAAAAGCTCTTGTTCTTTTGCTGTTCACTCAACTCAATAATCCATCAAGTGTGAATTTCAACAACGTCATTATCATCTACATAACTGTTATTGTAATTATAAGTTAGATTTAATTATATACTACCAAATTTGTCACTCTAGAATGAGCTTCTTCATGTTAACATTGCAGCATTGTGTTACATGATTATCATTGAATCATACTTTCATATGAGTTTCATAGATGGATATATTCAATTATTAATTGAATAGCGAATTGCTATTTTTAATAAGAAATATCTAAACAAATTAGTGGTAATTAACTCCAAGAGTAATATATCGATGTCAGTAATGAATGCTTTGAAAAGGTTTCTCTGTCATCTAGGAAACTGACTTTCGAAATATGCATATGAAAGTTGGTATTAATTATGAATGAAGTGATGGAGTAAGTTTAGCACAGTTATATTAATATGATAAATTGATCATTGTATATAAAATACGTCATTAAAGTATCAAAATTAAAAAAGTATCTTTGTTCGTTAAGTAGAAATACTCCAAAATCTGAATGAAGAAACCTAACAATTTATAAATTCCAGTTTGCACACTTTCATGATGAACAGCATATGGTTAAATGAACATCCAACACTGGGGCATTGACCATGACTGGAGGCAGTACTTTATTCAGTAATTACTACACAAATCTTGAAGGAGTTAAAATTAATGAGGAAGTAAGAGCTTTGAAATGTTCACATCATTTGAATATTCTACATCCTAGTTTAGATTTAAAATAGTAAAATTAATCATTAAGTATTGAATCAAGGTTGAATAAATATTATAAATTTAAAAATAACATGAAAGTGATAATTATTCAAAAAATGATCATCACCTTGAACTAGAAATAATTAGCTGTCATCGCAAGCTTCTTTTGTATGAGGACGTCTCACAAAAGTACCGATTACATGCTGTTCACCATTTGTCTACTCTGGTGAAGAAGTCATGCGGGAAATGTCTTGAGAAAGGGAAAAAGAGATATGGAGGCAACCTTGGCATAGCCTGGAGGAAAATTCGCCAACATTGATGTTATGTAGCTCTTAAAATGTGTTGCCTCAACCCTAAATGCTTTCGAGCACAGGCACATGTGCCTTAAGTATATTTATGTATCCGTAGGAGTCGCGTCAGTTGAGTCCCAGTACCGGGTAATGGAGGGTCAAAGGTCAGCCGCGCCGCCAACGCTTAAGGGGTCTTGAGGGGTACAGGAGGCGTATGGAATATATACGTTATATTGTGGTATGGCGGGGGTGGATGAGGAGGTGAGTGGAGACGAAGGAAGATCGTTAAGGGTGGGGTTGGTAGTGCGATATGCCTTGAAACCGTGGGAACATGTGTAGACCCACGCGTCGGACTAACCCCTACTTTCGTTCACGGAGGATGAGGAAAAGAGGTATCTTCTACGTTCCATTCTAAGGCCCACCCTAAAAGTCTCCGTCTCCGTTTTGCGGAACAATCTAACCTGTCATTATACAATCCGTCGTCCATGGCTCCAGATTGCATTGATTGATCAGTGAATTAAAATTACGCTCAAGGTGGCACTATGGTACAATACATCTTCAAGGTTTTTGTTTTGTTATTCATGAGTCCTCTTATTAAATTATCGTGCTGGTGACCGAGTTTTTTTTCAACTATCCATTTTATTGTTTTTTTATTCATATATTTGTATCAACAAGTGGAATAAGATTCATTTTAAATTCTATTAAAACGCCTAGCATGTTTTTTATTCTTTGAAAGTCATGTTTTAAACATCTTATCATCTAAACATATTCTTTAAATTAAAATTTATTATTAATAGTCAACTTTTATTAAATCAATGTAAATGATGACTTTTAAATTATTCTAAATAATAGATTGTTATTGTAAAATATTAAATAGTGAATTTTTAAGTTTCAGGAACATTGAAAAATGATTCAGAAGTCAGTAGTAATTTAAAAATGGCAAAAAATGATTTTCCAGAGGATTTCAAATACTTTTATAAAGTCGTAACAACTTTTTTATCAGCTACTTTGGATTCTTCCGATGGTAGATGTGTTCTTGGTGGTTGGATAAACGCACGATGAAATATGGCGCACGAACGGCGACGTCTCAACGTGCATACCTATCCGTTCAAAGTAAAAAAGACATGGTGGAAGAATAAGAGGATCCCCCGCAGCTGAGCGCGTGCCTTGAGGGTATTTTTGATAGTGGGGAAATGCAGTCACGACGAAGATTCACACGATAAATAATTGACTCAGAAACAAAAGAAATTGAGCAATCAATAATTATTCTATATGTCTAATTGATCATTAGAGTTCTAGGTATTAAATATAATTGAATGTACATTTTATTAATCATTTTTTTTTCACACTGAAAAAATCCTGAATAATTTTATTGTTTCTTTACACGAACGAAGTTTAATTTTCTTGAAATTAATTACTGACTTTAGTTAATAATCATTCAAAGTTATATCCAATGTGCAACGACGAATAAATGACAGGCTAAATCGACAATCACTGTCATACAAATGATGAGTTACGAGCCGTTAATCTGCAGTTATAGACGAGAAACTGTTGAGTACAAGTTTGTTGCAAATAACTTTGTAATATCATCATAAATACCGGTGATAATTATTTTTTCATGTGATTTATCAATGTCAATAATGAAAATAGTTTGGTGAAAAATAGATAACAGTTAACTTGCTTCCAACAAAAATTATCATTTATTTTCGAACAATTATTTTATTAATTATCTTAATCAAAAGCTTTTGAATTAAATAATTGGATCATTGTTAAATTTTGCGCAGGTAAGTTGAAATGACATGAATATAAAGAAATGAATACATATAAAATTATTGAATTATTTAATTAAATAACTCAGAGGCAAATACTTAGGTATTAATATCAATAACAGGCTTATAGCCACACTCAGTATCGCAACTTTTTTTCAAGTTCGACTATTATTAAATTAAACTTTTAAACAACTCGGTTACTGGGACAAGTTTACCTGCGCAAAATTTGACCATGACCCAATTAAAATTGTCACAAACTATTTAAACGAATCCTTTGAGTGAAAAATTATCAAGAATAAAGTGATTAATATAGAAGAGAATTTTCCAGTAAAATAAGCAAGACCAAAACAAAATGCAGAAATTTCATGGCCAAATTACTTTAGACATTTTGAGAACTAATCTGTGCATTATCCTTAAGGTATTAGTATCCTCCAATTATTCTGTTACGCGACGGCAGGTAGTATAAACGTTTTTTTTGTTGCTGATGATTTTTTCTGCAGCAAAGGCAGTTTTGAGCTTAGCCAAAGGCCAAAAGAGGACCGCACCCGTCACGCCTACTCTTCACAGAGGTTCTTTTTTCGCACAGCCACATTTCTTTAGAGTGAGAAAAATAAGAAGGCGTTGGTTAAGAAGAAAACGAAATAGATCAATAAAGGAGACTGTGTAGTTGTTTGCTCCAATTTAAAGTGGTTCCCACGAGTGTAAGTCAAATAACGCGCGAATTATGACGCATCGAGTGATTACCGAAAAGTTCTATAGGTGGCAGCAGCTAGCGGAATTCCCTACTCCTTATTGCGTGGGTGTCAAAACAAATTTACATAAACTGTGATGTTCAACCGGTAATAAAGATTTTGCAGGGATTCTCATTTTTTTTCGCTACTGAAAATTTACTATTGTACCCACTGGAAATGAAAATAATCATTATTAAACTTATCTTAACAACAGAAATTAAGAAGAAATGTGTAAATTTATACTTTCATCATTTTTTACAGTAATAAAATACTTGAGAATAAATTAAAGTTAATATGGTTGAAAATTATTGGAAAAAAGGTTTTGTTTAGTCTTGAAAGGCACTTATTACAGTAGATTAAAATGTGTGGGACTTCTGGATTAATGTATAAGAGATTAGTGGAATAAAAAATAAAAAAAGATTATCATTTTTTCTAGAGATCGAGGCTTGAGTTTAAAATACACTACTAAATAATAGTAGGGCCCTAGAAATGTGTCTACAATATGAACATCGATGAGCTCGAGAGAGAATCGAAAGACGTTTACCTAATTGCCGGTCACAAAAAACCGCGCACCGCCCTAACCACAGACTAAAAATCTGCTCGGGCTTTATGAGTTCTCCGCATTCAAGTGTCTGGCTTGCTATCTTTGTATCTTTTTCAATACTTTCATAAGAAATCGGTCATTGATATTAGAATTTTACTGTCACCACTGCCAATCTAAGTGCATTATTGTTACGCATCCATTCAATTAATGTTGAAGTCATTTGTTACACACTTAGAAACGCATTAAAAGTGACTACAATAGTCATCAAATAGGTCACGTCATATTTAACACTTTAAATGTGTAACAATAATGTACTTAGATTTACAGTGACTCTATTACAAATCCATGGGTTTTGAAATTAAATACTTGAAATGTTTACAATGTTTAACGCCATAAACAGTCATCAGATTAAAATAATCAATCAACGCAACTAACACTACAAAATCAAAAAAATTCAAGTGCTTAGCAAAACATTTAAAGTGTTTAATAATAATAATACATTTAAGTGTTGACAATGTTGAACATCATAAACAAAATCTAGCATTTTAGTAAACAGCAAAAGCGTTTAAAATTCGTTTATAAAATAACGGAGAATGAAAAATATTAAAAAAACTAATGAAATAACGGATTTTGTATAGAAAATAAAATTTAGAAAAAAATATTTTAAAAAAGAATGACTCGATAACATTTTGATGTTTCGCTGTGCAAAGGGGCGTGATTGACGCGCGGCATGGCGCCGCGAGGTTAAAAAAAAAATGCATCACTCTAGTATCCCCAGCGATACAACTCCTGGAATTTGACCCCCGAGCCTCTGTGGGACCCGGTCTCGAGGTCGCAGCCATTCAGTGACCCTTTAGATAAGACCCACGCCCTAATAAGAGGGTACACACATGTTGTTCAGGTCCCGACCCGAACAATCTGAATCCGCGATGCTAACCTGAATACTCTGTAGTTAACATTTTAGAACTTGAACGCCGTCTGGATCACTTGAGACCCACAGGGTGAGACGCTTAAGCCCTTAGGACATTCCAACAGAAATAACAATATTCTCTCTCACACCAGTTTCGAAAGAAAATTAAAAAAAAAACACTCACCAAATTGTCATTATTTTAACTCTCCTCTACGATGTTCAATGAATTGTCATTCTCTTTGCTGTGGTTAATTCTGTAAAAAATAATTTGATATCTGTATTAAACATTTGTCATCAGGGTAATTTTGATATTAGATATTGTTGATGATAAATTCAAGTAGTAATTAATTTATTTAATGCATTATTATTGCTTAGAAAAGAAAGGTATCCTTTCAAGAGTCAAATACATCAATTTATCCTTACGTTATTTATCATAATTATTGTAATTATTTTTTTCTGGTAAATTTCTAGCTTTAGCTCATCATAAATCTATATTATATACTTGTCTAAAAATTCCAACACAATAGGAAGCTAAATAATGTTGTGCCAAAACAAATCATTAAGAGGATCCACATCTGTACGATTATTAACTATTAAAACTACTCGGTTATTTTCCTGGCCATTTTCAGGATGCGTTTTTGTCTGAAGGATAATAATAATGACTAATGGATGAGAGGACGATTAAACAATTATGATAGTTTAGATGAAAGAGATCTAGATTGACGCTGAAGAAATATAGATACTTTTGCAAAAAAAAGGCGTGGAATCCATTTATCTCATTTTTTCGTTACCTGCTGAACCTTTGACTTGTCTTTCCTCTGTAGTTTACGTCGAAAAATGAGTCATCTATTAATAGAAAAAATTTAATAAGAGTGATATACAATTGCATTGTTAATTATTGACACATTTTATGATTTATCTTTACAATAAATATTTTATTCAGCGATAAAATCGAATGAGATTTGGCGATAGTAATAGTTAAACAGTTACTGAACAGTGAGATGAATATTTTACCATGTCTTTTTATTATTAAAGTCCTATCAACTAGAATTTTATTGATAATGTATTTGTAATTTGTCATAATTGTACTTTATAATTGATAAAAAAATTATTTTCAATAAAGGTTCAATATTAGTTCAATTTCTAGTTAATCATTTTTATAAATTGTTATTAAATATTACAACATTTATCTTCTACATTATAATCCACATTAATTTCCAACATCAAAAATCCATGTAAAAGAAAAACAAAAAAAATTAACTGCTTTTAGAATGTTTTTTTATTTAAATATAATTTTTTAAAGAACTTATTGACACTACACATTTTTAATTTAATTGTTTTATTACAATACACTAAAAGTGTTTGACGTGGCGCCACATATTTAAATAATATTGTTACTATTTAAACACTTTAAAGTGTACTAAAAATGTCTACAATGTTGATTCAATAGGTGATGCATTCAAACACTTTTGGTGTATTGAAATAAAACACTAAGATTCGCTGTGTAAATAATTAAAAATTATCTGAAATTGCTTAATTTATTTGAAATAATAACTTATTTATCTATAAACCACAATGAAATGAAACTTTAACATTTTCTTGTAGTTTCATTTGAATATATTTCAATTATTTATTTTTGGTTAAATAATTTTTTTTGATTTCGCATCAAATGAAATCATTGAATAGATCATTCTTAAGATTAAACTTAAATTTGATACGAGTAATTAATATTTGCATTACTATCCATTCTTTAATCTTCTTTATTCCCAGTCTTAATTGATAAATTGCTAGAACTCGACTAGGATAAAGTTATAAGTGATGAAAGTTAACTAAAATTTTTTGGTATTTACGTCTTATCGTTAATACAATATGAGACATAAAACACATTTGATAACATGATAATCACTCATAGCGTACATAAATTGGTAACTGTACATGTCTAGAAACGTACTTTGATCTTTAACCATTTATTATTTTATTGTATGGATTTTCAAAATTTTTCCTACACACTTCGCACTGACTCTTTAATTTAATAATCCACAATTTGGAACTCTAATAAGGACTAATATTCACTCTGAAGAAGAAAAGAAAAGGCAATACAATCTTTCTAAACTCATAAAATAAAAACTAAGTAAACTTAAATCTGTCTAATATCTCTCCATTCATTAAATATCAGTTTACTTTATTTTTATTAACTGTATTTTATGTAAAGCTTTATGCTTTTCTTTTTACTTCCTATATTATCTGTGAACTGTACAATCCTATATTTATATTTACAAAGACTAAATTAGTGGTAACACCTTACAACAAAGAATTTCGAAAGTGGATAAAGAATAGGTAGTGAAATAAAGAAGTGATAAAAATAAGTAGACCTTCAACGAAGGGCCTTATATGTACAGTGTGGGTGGTCTTGAGTTGACAAAACACCAGACAAGACCTTCTTTTTTTGAGGGTCAGCTATTATTTACAGGTCATTGAAAATGTAAGAAACCTAAGAAAACATGGAAAAATAAATTTTCAAAGATGCACGCAGCTAAGAAAATGCTAATTAATTTTTCAATCGATATCTTGATCTTCTATCTCTCAAAGAAAAAGAATAAAATAAAATTCTAAATACACTATTTTTTACATCAATTCTTTAATAACAAAAAAATTAAGAATATGTAGGAAAAAAAAATCTATTTCAAAAAAGTCCTGTAAGTTTGAATAAATGGATGGTAACATAATTTATTCTTGAATCTCAGCAGCAAAATATTTTTTTTTTGATATTCAAATAACTATTGGTTATATCAATAAATATTTGTTGATTATAATATTAAATTTATCATATAGTAAAATTTTAAAGAGTCTAATAATGACATAATTTAGATATTAGTAATGACTTCGAATTAAGAATAATTATTTGTTTATCTAAAATATAATTTGCACAGACTTTTTCATTTACAACATAATAAATAAGTGAATAAAATAACACAAAGTAAATCCTAAAGTAAAACGTAACTATATACAGTTTGGTGACGTTTAACGACGTTCTCGTCGCTATGGATTCATTCATTCATCATCAAGCTCAGTCATCCTCTAAATAATTCAAGGGAAATTATTGTAAATAAATCTACGATTTAAGTACTTTCCAAATATTTCAACACTTTTGTTCCCTTCATTCATTCTTTTATCCTCTCATACACTAGTTTCGCTACTCTATTCAATAATACTATGAACATTTAAATTAGCTAGATTTTAAGAACGCAGCCTAATTGATTAGCTAACAAATCATCAGCTTTAACGTCTCATAATATCAGCTATGGTAAATCCAAGTTTTGGTGTTTTTGAAGGACTTTCAATGTTTATTAAAGCTTCTGTGGTGGGTCCTGTGTGGTTTGAAACTGATGTTCTTGGAGAATGTGAAATTTCAGAAACGTGAGAGTCTATTCGAAGATCTTGAGGTACATCTGTGTGTGTCATAAGATGAGTTTTAAGATTGCTGCGCTGATTGAAGCTTCTTGAACATACAGGACATTTGTGTGGTGATTCTTCCATATGAAGAATTTTATGAACAGCTAATGTCCTGCTTTGACAAAATCCTTTCCCACATTCATTGCATTTGAAGGGCTTTTCTTTGCTATGGATATACCTAAAATAACAAAGCACACATTAATTTAATTCAGCAATTTATCAATCACTAGTATCATTAATTGACGTATCACGATTCTTATTCAATCATTATCAAAGCCTTGAACAAAAACATTTTCAACAGCTTGAATGACGTCATAAGTTGAACATGAAGTAGTAAAAAAGAAAAAAATCCTTACCGATGATCTCTAAGGTGATCCTGACGTCTGAAAGCCTTTCCACAGATATCACACGAATATGGTCTTTCATCAGTATGAGTTCTCTCATGAATCAATAGATTATAGCTCTTAGTAAACTGTCGATTGCAGAATTTACAGATGAATTGTTTTTTTGGTCGCTGACCTGGCAGCCTTCTAGTGAGAAAGGATGCTGGTGGAGGTATAGAGAGTCCAGAGTGCATAGGATGTCCTGTGGGTGTATGATGATGAGGTGATGTTTGAGAGCAACATCTCCCAGCAGCCATAAGAGCAGCACCTCTTAACCAATGATCGAAAAAGGTAGCATGATATCCTGGATGTGCTGAATGAGGACTTGGATGTCCCATAGGTAATTGTCCTGGAATCTGGCTCCTCATCCATCTAGATGGTGAACTTAAAGCTGTATGTAAACCAGAAGGTGGTGTATGAGGTGGCGTTAGAGGCTCCATCTTCGTTGTTTCCATCATTTTTATTAAATAAATACACTTTATCACTTAAATGAACCTTCGCTATCACTTGGTATTCACTATTTAACAAATATTTCCAATGTCTGTGACCTAATGAAGATCGATAACAAAATTGCTAATGATCTCTCCTGTTCGTATTGATATTGAACAAGAAATAAACTATCACAACTGCTGAAATATCAATAAATCAGTTGAATACTGGCCATAATTAAATGTAGTGTTGATGAAATAATGGCATAAATTTTCAAAATAAACTCATAGTCATCATCAGCTTGAACACAATGGTAAAAATGTAGAGAAAAAATGTTGTATCTTTCAATGTGAGTTTCGAAGCAATACTGAAGAGAAAGAAAAGTTTCAGACATCAGCTCAGCAGACACCAGCAGTCAGAGCTCCTCCTCCTGTTGCCTGAGTTGAGCTCCCGGTTGGGCGCACAACTTCCACAGGGGCGGAGCTTCTGAAACGTTCTTTGCCCCTTCAGGCGTCGCGACGCTACCCCAGCAGACGTCGTGAGCCCCAGCTTGAGGCTCCCACGCGTCTGGATGCCTTTTCTCTTTGTCGGCAACCCCACCTGTGTGTATGTGTCTCTTTGAGACCACTATTATCAATCTTCTAGTCGCAATATTTAGAGATAAATATACCTTTCATCATATTTCTTATGATAAGACTTGTGTGTATTTTTGTACACTACATATTATTCTATGAATCGTTTTACCGTTTACGTAACGATGATGAACTCGTAAAACTTCTTCGAATCGGATAACATTGAGCTTCTCAATTTATTTATTATTTTTTTATTTTGTTTTAATTACTTAATTAATCGTTGGACGTTAATAGTAAATAAATAAAAGAAAATTTCACATGAATTAATGGAGATAAATGTTAATTTTTATAATAATTAACCACGTCAATCAAGTTTTTATACAATGTTTATGACATAACTGATAGTTGTCGTCTACTTGGAAACGTGTCCCGAGTAGTATGATTATGATTGTTCAATAAAAGAGTGATTAATGCATAGATATATAATTTATATTGTTCTTATAATACTGGTAATCATTTTTATCATTCAGATTCTGTTGAAAATAAAACAATTAAAAAAGATAAAAAGTCATTTAGATAATTTTTGAGTAAATTGACTACTTTTTTTTATTTCATAAAATAGGTTAGATCTATGTTAAGTAAACTGCAATTGACATCATCACGATGTGGTGGATAATAAAAATTAATCATCAACTTTATCAAAGCTGCTAAGAACTTTTTAATAAAAAATCATTTAAACCAGATGTCAAGAGTATCAAGTTGTATTAAGTCATCAAGACCAGCAGCCTCTATTTTTTTTTTTTTGCTTCATCATCGATAATGTGTTCATTTTTTAAGTTAGTGATTAAGTAATTAAATTTAATAATAATTAAAATTATTCTAATTAACTGAATCGTCTGTGAAATAAAACATTCAACATCTTTTACTTCAATGTTTTATTTTAAATTCTCAACAATTAGAAATGTCATTTTCTCATAGCTTTTAGCAGCATAAAAATAATCAACAATAGAATTTAAAAGAACTTTGACTTTATTATTGTTGTTAATCATTATTTGTAATACATTTAGTAGTAACTCGTGTCGATCAATTTTTTCCTCAACATTTGACACACTTCTTGCATTACTTTTTATATATATTACTGGTTCGATTAGTCATACTCATGTAAATGTTGAGCAAATGATAAGTCAAAAGCGACATAAATGTAATAGAAGCATACACAAATGTGATAAAAGTTACATTGTGCGATCATAAATAATTTGTAAATCGTTTCAACTAATAAATAGCAGTATGTACTCTCCACAATACTGCACACATGCAAGTTATTAACACGTGTATATAAATACAAAACACACTTTTATATTCTTTCACAGGTTTAAAACAATGAAAATAGTTGAAGTTTCAAGTGTACTGATATCTTAAAGTATCTTCAGTCACATAAATAAATAATTATTTGATTTTTTTGATAATTTATTAGACCGAATAAGCTAGTTGTTGATATCCAATATCGTACTCAAGTGTTGAAAGTGTTTACATGAATGGTTTCCTTTAAATTTAATTTATGTTTGATGAGTAAATATTCAAAAGAGGAAATCATTTCAAAATAGTGAAATATTGTCGATGAAAACTTGATCTGTAAGTTTTGTTTACTTTTATTTATTCATCTTTAGGTTTTGTTTAGGTTTATTTATTTTCTTCTAATACGAGTATATATATTCACATGTCTACAATAAAATTTATTTTATTCTTTTTATTTATTTATTAATAAATAAACAGTTCTCAGCTTTAATATTCATAATTACACGTGTCGGTGATGAAAAAGAAACTGTCGACACATAGAACGGTGTCATTTGTTGTGTAATTGCTAATGCATAAAATCGAAATTTTTTTTTTAATGATGAAAATAGCAATCTTTGAAGATAGATGAGCAAAAAAGTGATATCAAAAGATAAAAAGAAACAAATAGGATGGAATTATCCATTCGATTGTGATGTGAAAATTTCTGATGTTATCTATGTGTATGTGTATTTACATACACAACAAAATTTAACTATTTTGAATAACACAGATAACCATGGCGCCAGTCTAGTGCAATCTCGAGAATCGCTTAGCATACAAAGACAAATATAATGGTGGAGATGGGGATGCCAGGATTGCACGTACCTCCAGGCAAGGGATGTTAATTCACTTTCAAGCTCCATCAGACAGACACTTTACTACCCCCTCTTTCAATCTTTTCCGCTTTTCTCTGTGTCGGTTTGTTGCAGAACATTTTAGTGCATTTTTCGTTGTAAATAATTCATTTCAATTTTGTTTTGTCATCTTCGTATTGTATGGAATTTTATGCTTTTAAATGATAATAAAACCTATTCTTGATGGTTGTTATAATTTTCTTTTTATTTATTTATTGTAGTTTCATTGAAAATGTAAGTTTGAATAACTAATTTTCAATAAATTATAGCAATACAAAAGGTTATTATTGAGGTGCTAAATTTGCATTTACCTGTTAAATGGTAATACAGTTTTATCACGTGATCTCCTTAAAAGCTTGTGTAAAAGAATGAAATTCAAATAAATAGTTCTTGAAAAATAAGAGACAAAGTTGTGTTGAAATGTTTATTATAAAGAATAAATCGAATATTAAAATGTTAAAAATTTTAATCCTGAAAAATTAACGCTCCAACTTCCTTCAATACTATGAGAAGGATTTTAAAAATTCATTCAATTGTTTGTTGGAAGTTTTTTTTTTAAACTTGTTAGTTTTTATTATGCAAGTAAAAAAAAGATTCCAATTAAGTATTATTCCTGTAAATCCAAAAGAAATTTAAGTGTTTAATTATTAAACACGTGGATTTGCAGTTATACCTTGGAGTCACGTATTTTTTTCTTTCAGAAACATCATTCTTCTTCTACGCGCACAAATAAAATTTATCTATTATTAATAAGTAATAAAAATAATGCTTAAAGTTTCTATAACACTTTGAATTCAAGTGTTTAAAAATTGAACACTTTAAATGTTTTATATACAGAGAGAAAGAAATTGCAAATTTTACTTCAAAAAATAGTAGGCTGTCGCTTCGGATGCAAAAATAATAATAAGCAATTGTTTAAATAGTATACATTAAAAATTTTCCTTGTAAAAATTTGATTAGGGATCAAAATAGTGCACTAATCAAAAATAAATATGAAATATTACAATTGGTATGTGTAATAAAATTTTTACATGGAAAAATTTGTCATGTATACTACTTGAACAATTTCTCATTGACATTTTTATACCCAAAGCGACAGGTTACTATTTATTAGAGTAAAATATACAACTAATTTTTCTCCGTGTAACTAAACACTTGAATTTGTTCAGATTTACAGTGAGTGCAATAAAAAAATTAAAAAATGCTTCAATTCTAAAACAAAAACATTTTTTATTATTAATAAATTTTTTAGTATATTAAAAATGAATATTTTAGCTACTTTTTAAAATTCTAACTAAAAAATTTTTATTATTAATAATGATTGAAACAGAATAAATAATTGTCTCCATATTTCATCAATGATTAGATGAGGATGAAAAGTTAACTTCTAATAGATGGTACAAGCTTCAAAGTAATAACTGTAAAATATTTTATTTATGCATGTAATCAAATTGGTTATCAATTCTCATTTAATTTGGTATTGTGTCTGGTTAACTACATAATACTCGGAGGCTCATTTGTCTTGTCTTGAATTTATTATGTTAAAAAATGCACACATTAAAAGTTTCATAAGAGGAATATAAGAGGCGAGAATACAAGTCTCACACGGGAGTCTCAGTTACACCTGGACATCCAGCTGTGAAATGTTGTTGATGCATAATGAGATTACTAGCAGCGGCATTTTGTAAGGCAATGTATATAAACATACTTTTCGGTACTCAAGGGTTCTCAATAAAAACCACTTATATGTGAAGAAGATGTATGGAATAAAAAAAAAATGATGTTTAACAAAAAAGAAATCATGTTCAATTAAGCTTGTTGCCTCTTTAGAGGCACTACTTAACAACATATCAGTTAGCTGATTGATTTTTATTAACATCTTTTTCTCTTTTAGTCCATGTTAAAACCATGCATCAATAATGTTGTAATACCACCAATATCCAAGATACTTTTTTCTCTTTATTATTAAATTATTTATTTTAATAATCATTGAGTCGTCTCTTGCTACTTTATTTATAAATAAAAAAAAATCATTCGCCCTTTATGTAATTTGAAATGCCAGGCAATTTAAATAACCAGACAGCATGCTATAACTACTTTATGAAGACATGTGTCAAGTTAATCTTATTAAAACATTTTTATCATTTATTTAATTAGAGAAAAAGTAGTCAAAATAGGAGATGGAATAAAAAGTAAGCTGATAAAATGATATGAGTGACTAATTACTCTCTTCGCGAGAAATTAAGGTAGATGTGTGTATAAAAAAAAAAGGAACGTGTGTGCTTTTATCAAGAGTTAATCTAAATGAGCAAGTGTTAAGAGGAATCTTACTAAGATACTTGAAGTTGAAGTGGCGTTCCAGTATTTCTTTCTTTATTTTATTTATAATTTAATGACTTGATAGATATTTTTTTCAATTTCGTCTATAGATTGTTCTTTGAAAAGATGATTCAAGGTTGAAAATGAATCTGAATGTATTGATGAAGGGTAAATGATTATGAACAAAGTATTTCTTTTCTGTCATGGTAATTCATTTTTAAAATCTTCGTGTCGTCAGAAATAAAAAATTTCAAAAAAGAAAGATGCATCGGCATAAACTCCTAGCAAATTTGCCAGCTTATTTTATTTTTTTATTGACTAGTAGGAATAGCACAATTGACAGAAGTAAAAAGTAAACAGGAAGTAGGAAGGTTCTAGGTGAAGGCTGCTTATAAAACATCAAAATTGGTAATATTTTTACCAGCCACTACTCTGCCTGATTTTTAAATTTTCTACTTTTCCACATAGTTTGTTCTACCACGAATACAGCAACTCGATCCTTTTTTTATTAGTTACCTTTTTTGTCATTCAGGTAGCGAAAGGTTTCTTTAGCTATTAAATGTTGAAAGCTATTAAAAAAAATAAAACAGAAAATTCGGCCAACAATTCGAGCTTTTTCAATACCATAAAACACTTTTAAAATATTTTTCTATGTAAAAATGAACAATCTAGATTTTTTATCACAAAATTTACTTTATAATAATTCAGAACTAATTTTTTACGAATTCGTTTCGTCATGAAAAAATTTCCATTTTTTGCATCTCTTTCTTTAAGTTAGATTTTTTTCGTTTAACTAAAAAATTAAACATCAGTCGAATGTTTGAAAGAATTTCGACCTTTGAACACTATTCCAATTATCAGTATCATATCTCTAATAAAGTAAAATGCTGAAGAATAAAAAATACTCGCTACTGCGTAGTTCTTAAAATAATAGACATAAATTCATAAAATATATATTGTTTGTTGGATTAAAGTTTATTAACTCACTTACAAATATATGTACTTTTGAACTGATATAATCTCACTGTATAATCTGATCCTGAAATTTAAGCTAACACTAAGACGCTCTTTCAATCACAAAGTACATTTCTAAACAATACTCCAATCACGTGACACTATTTCATAGGCATTATTCTTGCGAAATTTTTTCCAACAAATAATTCGTTACGTCATAAATTTTGGAGTAGAAAATTATTTTTTATTTATTTATTTTTTTTTTTTTTTGAATGTTAAAAAATTATTTTTAATTTCAAATAAATTATCTTCAAAATAGATATGTTGAATAACGTTTTAATAAACGCAATAATATTTTCTATTTATTATTTTTGTTAATTAATTTTGTTAATGTAAAATAAAAGAATAAAATTAGTATTTTAAGATAAACTTTTCGTTTAATTGATATTAAATAATATTTTGTTGTTATTTAAATGAGTAAAGGAATAGAAATGTATAAGATTTATGTAATAAGAGTTCAAGCAGTCAAGTGATTTACGGTAATTCATGGCAATTTTCACAGTTATTTTCTCAAGTTTTATGCAAATTGGAAAGAGTTTCAGAAGCCATTCTGGACGATTTATATGCTATACATAGACTCAATAGGTCTAATATATAACATAGTAGAATACGGAAGGAAATCCTTGAAATAAAACAATAATGGACCAGAATTCTAACCTTTTATGACGTCGAAAATGTGCAAAAGCCGAAAAAGGGTATCACACCCTTTTTACACACTTCCGAAATGGGTTACTTATTATTTACGGTACCTTGAAACGGACTAATTCGAGTCCGAAAGGTAAAATGGAGTCGAGACGGTTTTGCATGGTCATGTCCCAGAACAATAAATTCCTTTTACGTCGGTATCTTACAACTGTGTTCAGCTCAATGGTAAACTTTACATTCAATTCCTTAGCCCAACTCTGTACACATTTTACCTCACTTGGGATCCCTACTAAATCTACAGATTAGATTGGACAGATTATTTTTTATCCAATCCGCTAGACTTATGGCTACTTTGGTAGACCTTTAAATATTCTTATTTCGATTCTTTGCACTACTTTACACATCTTAGTGAATGTTATAAGCATATTTAAGACGAATTGAGATACTTCCGAATAGAAGGAATCCAGGATATTTAGTCTTAGATGCAGTTTTAGAGTGCTCGAAAATTTGTTAATAGTGTAACTAATAAGTAAAGTAAACTTGCTTAATTTGTACAGGTGTCTTCATAGCTCGTTTTCTCTTTTCACAATAATTATGGTTCAAAATAGATAATATTAAACTAAAATAAAATCTTTAAACTCTTTCTTGTACACTGAGGAGAAACTTTACTGTAAACGAAAAATATTTTTTTCCATCAATAAAATCAAAACTTTAAATAATCGCAATGAAATATTTTTTTAGAATTGACAATGTAACACTTTTATAGATTCAGTTTTGATGGTTACCAAAAAAAAAATACATTTTTATTGTGCTTGATTATCTTGAATATTATTATCTGAGTCTTGATTTAAAAGAATATTAAAATACATTTTGTTAAATTCAATTAAGTATTTTATTGCGAATATTTAAAAATTTTTTTATTGATTAAATTAAAATTTTTTTTTCGGAGTGAACATTTTTTCCCCACTGTAGTGAGCTTACTAACTCAAGTTCATATAAATGTATGACGTATTATAATTTATTGACATAAATGTATCAAGTTTAAATGCAATAATTTTTTTAAAACTTCTCCAATAATATTTTTTATGGAAAAAGTATGGCATAAGAAATAAATTGTTGGAAAATATTCAACTCTTTTTGTTTGAATGATGTGCACGTGTACTGTATCATTTAATATAGGTTTTTATAATATCTATAGCACAGTGTAGCAACATCTTCAACATTCTTTCGATCGAAAGTTGTCGATGACTTATGATAAAGATCAGGGTGGTCATAAAAGAGTGTCTCTGTTGAGTTTCAACTGGAAACAGATGCCCTTATATTATATAGCCATCTCTTACGTTTCTTTTATCGTTTTCACGTTGTCATGTGTTTCATATTCTTCATACAGATCCTTACGTTTGTAAATCTTCACTTTCTATATTTTGTATGTCCTAATCGTTTTTGTGTGTGGCCCACTACGCAAGAGGCTACAACTAAAACGTCCTAATTTTTTACTACTAGAATGCAACTACTATGTACCATACATCACTGCATGTTATGAGGTGCCGACTACCAAATAGGTCAGTTTTTTTTTTCAGTTCCATTAGTTCAAAGAAAAGCTCGTAAAATTTCTTTCTGTTCAA
Source organism: Chelonus formosanus (assembly GCA_028641665.1). Taxonomy (NCBI): domain Eukaryota; kingdom Metazoa; phylum Arthropoda; class Insecta; order Hymenoptera; family Braconidae; genus Chelonus; species Chelonus formosanus. The sequence goes on from CM054005.1 coordinate 6,324,823, forward strand.
AATCTTATCAATGCTAGGCTTTGTAAATAATACTTTAGCCCTTGAATATAAAGAATGTAATTTTATCTTACTGTAAATTCTTCATATTCACAAACAAATAAATGCCACAAATTATTATGAAGTGCATCTTTTTATTCTGTTTATCATCTCTCAACATCTAAAACGTAGTGAATATATCAACATTTCTTCAAAATATTTATCCACACTCAATAATAATGAGAAAAAAATTTCATTCAGAATTTTCTCCAGTTAAATAAATTTATTATTATGTATTTTTATTGACTGCAATAAAGTGACTGCATAATATTCTATTTTTCATTAGTTTTCTTTCAATTCAAATTTTCCAGTAGGTAATTGTTCCATTATGTTGTGAATGAAAAATCGAAAAATGAATATGATCGACCGTGTAGGTATATTAAAATGTTTTTGTAGGAACTACAAAACATAATACATTATGATTAGACGCATGAAACGATTCACTGGTGCGGTGAATCGTCGATAGCGGTGTCTTTGATGTAAAGCCTTAAATACTTTACTCCCTCCTTTTGTACGATGAAATGTGACATCATATAATATTTCGCCGGAATTATAATCTACTTTTTATTTGACACTTTTATTTATATAATAATACACGTGTGGTATTTAACATATTACTTCAAATAAAAGTCGTTGATCGTTTTCAAATTCTTCATATACCAAAATTAATTTATTCAATTATATTATTATTATTGATAAAAATTTAATGCTCTTTTAAAAATATCAATAAAGGCATTAGTAGAATGTTAAATAATAAACTATTGGAAAAAAAATCTTTTGTTTAATAATAAAAAAAACACACACTTAAATCTCATTTGATATTTTTAGTTTGGTCTTCGGCCTATCGGATCTGTATACTTATAGAAATATAAAATAAGAAATATGAAATCTTATCATTGTGTAAAGGCGAGGAAAGGCTGTTGAGAGAAGGTGTGCCGGCTGTTTCGGCCACTTTGATCATTTGCGGAAAGCCAATATGAGCTTCTAAGAAGAAATTTTAAATATCACTGTGAATTTGAAATATTGTCATATAACAATCATATTATATATGTGAATACATATGTATTTATTATATAACAAACACGATTTTATTACTTTTGTCTTACTAGACGATTAGATTTATCTTTTCTAATGCTGACAATCTAAGCTCACATTTATTTCAATACATTTGAGTGTATGAGTGCACGTGAACTTACAATGTAGTCTAACATAAGAGTGTCTAGATAAATTTTTTGAACTCCTATCAGGTTTGTTGATAAGTATTAGCTCCTGTTTTTATATTATATTATTTTCAAAAATATAATTTTAATAATAACTGTCAATTTTTTAAAATAAAAATCTTAATAATATTTTTTAATAAATTGTTGAAAGAAATAATAATAATACATTGCTTACAAAAACAAATAAACGAACCAAAATAATTCATCAAATTAATCAATCAATAATAAAATCAAGCTAAGTTAATACTTCATTAATTATAATAAAAATCTTGGTATTATTTTTTATTTTTAAATATAATGATAAAATGTATCATATAATATCAGCAATAAATTTATCAAGAAAAAATGTTAATAATTGCATAGTTTTTTTTAAGCACAATATTCTTATGATAAATATATTTTGCTTAAGAATACGATAGATGAAATTCAAATGCTTGAGGATTTGTGTATGTAGGTGGAATATGTTTTATGGATTCCCGACTATTTTTCTGTACTCTGCTGCATGTCACTCGATATGCACTGAACAGAAACCGGACCACAAATCGTATTTTACTTGTACGTATATATAATATACTTAACCCGCAGGTCACGTAACGTGTAGAGATAAATATACGAGTTGATGATTATGCATGTAAATATTTTTAAAAATAAAAAATAATATGAATAGTCAAGAAATTCTACCAACAATAAACACCATTGTTTAAAATAAAATAAGAAAAATTAATTAATTAAAAATATTAAAAGCTATTTAGCTAGAGTAATAAAATAATAATCATCACTTAAATATTTTTGCATAACAAAAAAAAAAGTAATGGTTAATGGGTAAGGATTTTTTTAACTCCAAAGGATGCATGATAGGATGCATTAAATAACATAATGTATCCAACAGCGGGGTTTAATTGTTCTGGCACGCTTACCCGGACCTCACAAGGTGAGATGATGGAAGCAGAGCTCGAAGCAACAGTAAGCAATACAGTAAGATGTAAGATGTAGCCTTGAAACATCGTGAGGCCGTGAGACACACGCTGACAGTTGTTTTAATGAAAATAAGTAATCTCGCAAACAGAAATTGTACCCTCATAAACGTAACAATGAAGCTGTAAATATGAAAGTTGCTCGGGTCTTACGCCTCTGATGAGATTGGTATGGCGTTCTACTGATGGATAGGACCGGCCTCGAGCAGTGTCAAGATGCAAGAAGATGGAGGAAGATCACCGAACCACGAGAAGGAAAAGAAGTTTGGCAAGAAATGAGATAAACAAGAAGGACGAATGTAAAGAAACTAACAGAGTAAATGGAAGTAAAAAGAAACAGACATTGCGGACCACGACAGCCATCATAAAACATCGGAAATGCTTGAGGCGCGTGGCTTCAAGGACATTTTGGTATTTCGTCTTCCTATCCTTCGTTTTACTCATGAGAAGACTGGACCCGAAGCTATTTTAATGCTGCATTTTTCTGTTAAATGTTAACTAGAAACACATTTATTTCAAATGCAACAAATCTAAGACTAAACAATACCCCAAGGCATCAACATTTTAAATTAAAGTTAATCAAAGAAGTCATGTTCTGTTGAAAAGCTGACAAGCAAAGTTTTCTGAAATTTTTTTTAATAATTATTGGTATGTTCGAAAGGTTATATTGTGCCACAAAGTGTTACCTGATTGAAGTGCTAATATCCAAAAAAAAAAAATGATTTATGATCTAAGGAAAGTTGTTTTCTTCTGCTACTAAATTTTAATGTAACGGAAACTTCCATATCAGCACGAATCTACTGAAGGGTAGTCAAAGTATATAGCAGTACTAAACCAATCCGTCAGTGCCACGCGACCCTTGATTAGAATTTCAAGGCTCTAAAACATCTCAGTAGGATCTATAACTGTTCGTAAGCATAGTAAAACTTTACTTATTGGCTCTGAACAGTAGAAGAAAAAGAAGCTCCAAGGTGGGAGTGAGGAAAGGTAAAGTTCTTGTAAATAATGTAACATTTGTCATTGAAAATAACTAAAAACGAGAATACCACGCGACTTCAAGGTTTTTGACTAAATTTACTAAGTAGTAATGACGAGTAGAAGGTCCTCAATGTTGAAGAAAATTCTACAAAAATGAAAAATACTTTAAAGAATGACTTCAAGTCCAAATTTGAATATAAGTAAATATCTTTATTAACTAACATTTTTTTACTTATTAATAAAAAATGTGTTTTTAATATTTCTATACTAAAAAATTTCAGTTTTATATTCTGACAAATTGTCTAAAAAAAAAAGAATAAACTCTAAAGAAGAATCTTATACCTGAAAATCTAGGATAATGAAGTTAAACAATTATATATAAATTGCGGAAGATGTTGGAAGGATGACAGTATGATGGCTGTGCTATGCAAAAGAGGGGTAGTTGCCTGAGGGGTTATATAGAGTCAAGAGGATGGCAGGTTAGCAGGGGTTATAGGGGTTGAAGCCATTACCCAGCACAAAGCTGCCACCAGATTGCCGTCAGGATGATGCGCAGCAAGAGCAAAAGGCTGTTTCGTATCTACTTCCCTTGCTCCTCCTCTCTTTCTCTTTCACGTTACCTCACTTCGTTCGTATTCATGATTTAAATTCAATTGGCTTTTATCTACTATCCCGCGGCGTTGGGTTCACTCATGATGGAACCAGGAAGATCAGAGGACTTTACTCTCAGACTATACCTACACACAAGGATAGGACAAATATTTTTTTTTCCTTTCCTGTCTACAGTTGTTCACTAATTTTTTGGATTATCCATGAAAAGACTTATTTTTGAACAAAGTTGAGCTTTTTTTCTGCAAAATAATAATGATGATAGTGATTATTACGAATTCTTTCATCAATTCAAATAACAATGAAGCAAATTTTATGTGATGATAGTATGAAATTTGTCATTATTTTGTTTATAAAGCTAAGGAAAGCTGAATAACAGAACAAATAAAGTATTTAATTGAATCTAATAAATTGCTTGAGGGTTGTAATAAAATGTTGTATCATCTGCTTTTTGTTAGACATGTTCAGTAAACATCATAAAAGTTCGCTTCTTAATCAGCTCTATTATTAAAAGTTTCCTCTTTTGATGTCTTCTTTCATGTTGTTTTGTTATTCCAGTTATATAATGTAATAAAATGTACTGAATGAATTAAAGTTTATGTTTAAGATTGATTAAAATTTTTATAATAATTATAAAAATATTTTTGATTGAAGTCAATGCCAAAAACTTCATTTCTCTTCAGTACGTAAATAGAACTATTGCCAAAATAAATCATTGTTTCAAAAAAAACAATAAACGTCATCTTTAGTACTGATAAAAAAGTCAAGTAACCTAAGTGACCAAGGCAAGTTCAATAAATAACATCAAAGAATCACTTCTGAAGTCTTATTGTGTGCTAATAATTCATCCAAGTCCCATGCAAATTGGAACGATAAAAATCTTTTAGTATTATTCAATTTAAAAACTAAACGGTATTCTACAAAAGAACACCCATAAAAAGTTATATACCAGAAGCAATAGCCTGGGCTTGAGGATGCAATAATTTCATAAAAATTGAACTAAATTCTAGTCATTTGCAAGGTACAAATTGCGAGGGCGCTCTAAATTTTGCCCTGCTTTCAAGAAGAAATATTTAGTTTCAGTAAAACGATTTTATGACTTAAAAGTTTCATTGTTTAATACCGTTTTATATAGGAGCAGTTGAGAAAAACACAAATGAAAAAATTTTTCTCGAAACATTTAGTGTGATTTTTCATATTTTAAGTTCAAAACATAAACTTAAATATACCTGTTTTTCATGTTGAACAAATGGTTGTTACAATTTTGCAGTGAATCTGTCGGCCTAAGTGAGGAAATTAACTCCGAATGAACACTGCGGGACACAGTTTTACCGAAGACGAGTGTAAACTAGTCCTAAAACTACTTCTACTTACCATCGAGGTCAGAGACTTGAAGCCTTGGGGTCGCGTGAGTATCTACGAGTGATTTAGGGCATGTTTACCTGCAACTAAGCACCTTGACGTGTATTGTCACGCTTAATTTTTGTCCAATTTTGCTTCGAATGGAGTTCACAGAATGAAAAAAAAACATCGCAATACACGTTTAAACGATACTCGTAACAGTTTCTGTAAACATCCAAACCTCCCCAAAGGCACCCCGCAGTGGACAATATGCCAATGCATACAGCATTTATTTTTTGTTGTCATATGATTTTAAGTTTCCTGTTTGATCATTATATGAAATCATTTCCTTTTGGTACCTTATTTGTTAATTAATTTTTATATTTGTTTTATTTATTCATCTGTTATGTTTGTACATACTCGTTAGTGTACGTTGAAGTAAATTGACGTTTTTTTACAAAAATATGTTGAAACATGTCTTACCTTGATCTGTTGAATCATTTTTACTTCTAACATTCTTTGTATATACCTTGAGTTAAATAAAATTTGATAAATTTATACGACTTTTTGTTAAAATTAAACAAAACTATGCAATAAATCGTTTGCTTTGTATAAACTGACAACAGTTGTCTAAAGAAACGTAAATACAACGCCACTTTATGAAAAAATGTTTCACAAATTCTCAACATGTTACCGACAGTCGATACTTTCTATAAAATCGGCTGTCGATAAGTGTTCATTATTTTGGCGGTAAAATTTAAAAATGAATAATTTACTTGTTATTTACAATTGTACTGTTTTGAACTTCAATATTACTTTATATGATCATAACAATGTAAGAACAGGCGAAATGAATTTTTTAACATTAACACTTATATGTTTAATTTATATTTTATTAATGTTAATGCAATTATCATAGTCCTTATATTAAATATGTATATATTTATAATATGTATATTTATAATATTCATATGACGACTTAGAGTTAGTATGGGGGAGGTTTCTTATAGTTTATTCACCTTTTTCTTATATTGTATTAAATAGTATATCATGTATAAGTTTAACTAATATATCGCGATAAACGACATAATATATATATATATATATATATATATATATATATATGTATATATATATATTTATGGATTTCCATATTATTTCACTTTACATTTGAAATAATGACTCTCAGTCGTCATATTATAAATTTTTGTATTATGAAACAAGCACAGTGTAACGATTTTTTCTTTTTTTTCGTTTTTTTCATTTAATTTACCTACATAATTTGATTGCGTCTATCATAAAGAAGTTCTTTATCGAACTTTCTACGCAATTGATTTTTAAAAGTATTTTTAGTTTTCTTCATATAATTTTTTATGTTAATTATATAATTAACAAATTAAAAATAAAAGAGAAATGTTCACCCTTAATTTGTGTTTACATGATTTTTAAGAGAAAAAAAAAATGAAAGAAATTTATGAAAAATGTTTAAAGAACAAACAAAATCCTAAAAAAATATTCTGATAATATTTTCGTGACTCAAATATATAATTATTTTGTTTTATGCAAAACAAAAACCATCTTTTCTTGAAATTATTTACAGCAATTTTTCAATTATTCTTTTTTGCAGCCTTTTTCGTCATTATTTTATTGTAAAATAATTTAAATTATTTGGAAGTATTTCAAAGTTAATTTTGTTTTTATTAATTTTGCTTGAGCTTTGCGAAGTCAATTTCAGCATATCTAAAGCCATCTTGTACTGGTGTAGGTGAAACAGGTGGTACGCTTGATGATTCAGGTAGATCAAGACTGGCATAATGAAGAAGCTTTGCACCGGGTTGTAATTTTTCATATCCTTCAGAGTCTAAAGGACTAGGTGTGGGTGTAGGTGTAGCAGAAGGTGTTGGTGTAATATCATCAGGAATTTTCGGAGAATTCGTTTTCGGTGGTATTTTTAAGCCAGATGTTGGAGTTGGACTTGTATTTGGTGAAGAATTAATTAATTTTGTTTTAGAAACTGATAATTCTGATAATTTTTTAGCCACCGGGCTTTGAGGCATTTCCTGTTGAGATCCTTTTTCTTTTCCTATAGGACTAGGAGGCTTCTCACATTCTCGTTCTCTTTTAAGACTCTTTGTATTTTCTAGTGTAGTAGTAGTAGTTACAGGAGTAGTAGTAGAAGTAGTAGTAGCAATAGCAGAAGTAGCAGTAGGTTTAGATCCCTCTGATAAAGAATCTTTTAAAGAATTAGCAGTCGTTACAGGATTTGTAGTATTTCGCGACTTTTTCTTGCTTACTGTTAATTCAGTAAGTCTTTTAGACAAAGGACTTAGAGGAGAGTCTTGTAACTTGCTAGTAGACTTTATCGAAGTTAGCGTAGGGCTTGGCGGACAATCTTTGTCTTCTTTGGAATTGAATTCAGATGCTGAAGCTACAACCATTGGAGAATTAATTCCAGGTGTCATGGCAGCATAATCACCTTCTTCCGGTGAACAATCGGAAAAGGTCGGTGTTGAAGTTTTACTTATATCTTCTTGAGGAGTAAAAGGTTTAATTGGAGATTGAGGGCTATTGAGAGAAAAGGGGAATATTGTAGAACCCGTTGGTGTTGCTCGCGAAGGCGTTGCTGGAGTTGATGCTAAACTATCAGACGTTGAGCCACCATTGAGAGGCAAAAAACTTGGTGTTTTCGTTAGTTTATTCGATGCTTGTATAGCTATTGGTTGTGATCTTTGGGACTTATCTTTTCTGCTGCTCTGTCTTGGTTTCCTTCGATTTCTATTCCCTACTCCCATCGTCATATTGATATAGTTTTGTTCTAGACTAGGTCGTGGCTTGAAATTCATCTCTACGTATCCCTCTGGAGGTTTACGCGGTTGAGGAAGATCTACTGGAGCAGTTCTCATTACTCCTATAATAAAAAAAAATAATGTCATTGTGGTTTAGCAAAAATAATTAATTATTGTTTTATGATATGAAAATTACCTGGTGGACCATTCATTTCCATGTAATCTTCCTGTAAAGGAGATGATGCTTGTTGTTTAGGACTAGTTCCAGATCTCGGCCAATTATCCAATGAATTTTCCATTTTTATGTAAGGAGCTTCAGTTTCTACTACAGGCTTCAGAGGTTTCATGACCGGTTTATGAATGAGTGACGTTGCGTGAATGGAATTATGGTTGTGATTGGCAGTTGTATTATTGTTATTATTATTATTAATATTATTATTACGACTCATCTATAATGTTAAAGAAAAATTTAGTTATTTAAAATATTAAAAATAATGCTTATTTAATAAATCAATGAAATAATAATCTTACCTTGTTACCACTCATATCAACGTACGGAGCAGTACTAGATGTATGTGGTTGTCCAGGAGACATATCCATATACGAACTCGTATCCGCAGAATACGAATGTGAATGTGAATGTGACTGAGTATATGAAGAAGGAGTAGATGATAATGTTGTAGGAACATTAGATCTACTGAAATCTAATTCCATCAAATCTTCCATTCTGTCAGACGCCATTGAACATCCAGAATTATGTCCCCAAGAACTCGAAAGTAAAGGAGCTGAATTCGATTTATGAGAATTTACATTATCCCCTCCCGAGGGAAGTTTGGCAGTTACAACATTTACCAATCGACCTAATTCAGATCTTTTTGATCGGCTTCCAACAGAAAAAGCTCTTACACGAGTGGCTTCTTGTGCGACAAAATCTATTCGATTTTTTCGATGCCGATTCATCTGTTCTGGCCTCGAGCCAACTGAGTAAGCACGAGTAGGTCTTGATGGATCATCTTCGGAAGGTGTAAGATAACTGGACACTTTATCAAGAGGATATTCGATGAATCTCAAATCCGTGCTTGGTGTTCCAGATGTTACAGAACAACTGCTTCCATGCTGAGATAATTCATCGTGATAATGATGACCATTTTGACCATTCGTTGGATCCATGTCAACGTACTCATCTCCCACTGGAGCCATTGGAACATATCCATCGGGTAACGTTGCTTCTTCTACTAATGATGAAGCTCGTGAATGACTATGAACTGTTGTTGCTGGGCTCATCGGTAAATAAATTCCTCCTCGACCAGGACTTGAACCACAAGGACTATACATTTCTACGTAGGAACTTTGCTGAAAGATTTAAATAACATTTTTATTATATTTATTTTTTAATTAAGTTTATTTATAATTATTCCATAATAATTTTATTACCTGAGAGGACGAATGCGACTTGAAGTTTGGTGAGTATTTTTGTGGCAAATGATTACTAGACCAAGGAACATAATCGTCCATATTCTCTTCAAGTATAACCGGCTCATCAGGTGTTAATGAGTGCCCATATCGAGTCGTAGTACTCTCCTCCAACATACTATCAGTTCCGTCATCCATAGAAAGTGAAGAACCAGCTGAGTCAGTTGAACAAGCACCTGAAGCTGGGCTGATTGGCATGGATGATACTGGAGGAGAATAAGAGAGGCCACGGCTGTACATAGAATGTGGTCGAGTGGCATGAGGCGTTAAATGACTCGTTCGAGGATGCGCCAGCATTATTGGAGCTGGAAGACCCTCGCTCGTTGTTCGAGCTCGTGAGGGAAGACTATCACATCTGTCTCGACCTGCAGGACCTGTAAAATGTTCATTTAATTATTAAGGATTCATTGGTTCATGTATTGATAGCTTTGCATATTCATTGTTTTTATAAAAATTTATTTTATTTGTAAAAAAATTTTAACATTTAATTTGGATAAAAATGAAAATAATAACCAAACTAAAGTAAAGAATAAGACGCGAAAGCCAATACCATCCCAGCAATGCATGTTATTTTTAATTAAAATAATTGAAAATATTTTTTTTTTTTTTTTGTTCAAATAATAATGAAATTAATTATATTTTGTTTTTAATATTATAATTAATTTCAAATAAGTAAAAAATAAATTCATTATTGTTCAAAATTTATTTTAAAAATAAACATGTGTTTTGTAAATCATTATTTATCAATAATTATAAAAGTATAAACTGTAAAAGTTTATTCATGAATTAACATTTAAAAAATTTTTTCAATTGAAAAGAAAAAATTTTTTTCAACAATAAAGTAGCACATTATCAATCATAATTCAATATATAGCCAATCCTATTAGTTTTCCCATTCATTCGCATACAATTTGTAAAATAGGGATCCAGTAGATCAGTTGAAATTAATTATTTGTTAAAATATGAGAACGAACAATATTGATGAAATTTACTTAAATAAAATGAACGTCTATTATTTTAATAACTCATACAGTTAATTATTTTGCACGTATGATATAAACAATGATGAAATTAAAAAAATGATAATTATTAAAAAAGAAACTCAAGCGTCAGGTGAAAAAAGCAAGTATTGAAGATTAAAACTAATACGTGCTCTTAGATGTTAAAGTAAATTTTAGCCAATTAATTAACAAATGCATTAATTTAATAACTTAATAAACTAATAAAATAAATTAAAAGCGCTAACATTTTTGTTATTTTGTTGTTGAATAACCAAGAATCATAAGTAAAGGTTCTAGTGCATCAATTGTTATCATTTATTATTGTATAACTTTTTTTTCATGCAGTCAACAATTTTCATTCAAGAAACATTTAATTAATTCTCTTGGTTAGTTATAAGATTCAACAACTACAACATGTATCGGAAAATATACATCTATGAATACATATATATTTTTGTAAGAGGTTACTTTTTTAATTACTCCAATAAATGTCTGCAGAAGCAATATTCAAAAAAATTATTATATTGAATATTGAAATTCAAAGCTATTTACATTATTTGAATTTAATAATTAACGTTAGTATGTTACTTTTGATATTATTCTGGATTTTCAAATGTTTATTATTTTGATTTTCTTTTTAATGTTCAATAAACCTAAATAGGTTTTATATAATTTAAAAAATGTACGAACTTAGCTATGACAAGCACTATTAGTAGTTGAAAGATTTCTATGAAATTAATAAACAAGGATATATTAAAATGATGAATATAACTTTAACAGACATTCATCGAAACAGTTAGATGATTAGAGGAAATAAGGAAGAGGCATGAAAAGTTTTAAGGCTAAACGAAAATACATACAGCGTAAAATGGGTCTTTTGGATGATTGCGATTGATTGATAACAACTGCGGCAAGGGGCAGCGACAGGGTTCTCTGATGGGATTTTGTCGTGGTTGTTGTGGTGATGGTGTTGTTGATGGTTGTTGTTGATGTTGCGTTGGTTGCATTTGTTACGTTGCTTGTCGATGTCGTCGCGGTAGTGACAGTTATGGATTGGGATTTATTGGTGGTAGAAGTAGTAGTACTAGTGGTGGTAGTAGTAGTAATAGTAGTGGTAGTAGTAATAGTAGTAGTACAAGTAGATATTGGTTGAGTCGCAACCGAATGCCGACGTCTTTTCGCAGTTGTGTTGCTCATGGCATACGTCCCAAGGCTCCTAGTCCCCGCAACAGCTGCAAACCCATTTTTATCGCCCAATTTTTTAGGTCGCCCACGAAATCTCACACTTTAACCCCGTAGTATACACTATTATATTCTTAATATTTTCTTTTACTAGCTGTCACCGCATTAATTCAATGAATTCCTTAAAAGCTCATTTTATTTTTCATTTTTTTCATAACACAAGTTTCTTTTAAAACTTTATCAATGTCAATACTACTTTGTAATGATTTTGTCTTTTTTCAATGCAAAACTTGTTATTATTTTATTATTATTAAGTCAGAACTTTTAAGGTATTGTTATTATTAATAATAATAAAGCTTAATTCCCATTTATATGAACAATTATTCATTAATATTATTTACCGTGTATACAATTATTCAACAATAATGCATTAATGTTATTAAATCATTGAATAACTGTGTACTAATACTAGATACTTTGTATTAATAGTTTTATCAATAATTTATTATATACATAATTGACCACTTCCGAAGATTTTAATCATGCCACCAAAGAATGATAAAACTTAACATTATTGTATTTATAAGCAAAGAGCGCAAAACATCCCATTGATAATGTATAGTTATTGTAATTGTAACAAATTAGCGAAATGATAAAAAATTTTTTTTTTAATATAATTAATTTATCAATGATAAAAAATATTGTTTCTATGAATAAATCATTATTAAATGATCATAATCAACAAATAATCGTTTTCTTGAAAAATATTTTTTTTTAAAAACAAAAAAAAAAAAATAGTTTTAATTACTTTAAAAAACAAAAAAAAAAAAAAATAAACTACTATGTCAGAGAACAGACCCATAATTATATTGGTCGAGGATGAACTCTGTGATTGACTACAACTCTGAGTAGGGGCAGAGTCCGTGATGTTCTGCTCTCGATTGCTCTGATCCTCATGGTCTGTTTGCTCCTCTGTAAAGCCCATGTACTCACGTCTGTTATTCCTAAAACTATACTTTCCTATCCTCTATCTTCCCTATTTTACCCATTTCCTTCCATACTATTGTTTCTTATCATATTAATCTACTTCATTAATTACTTTGCATAAAAATCGTGACTGATAATATAATCATTTTATTAATTATATGATATAGATTTTTTATGAAATTTTAATGAATATTATGAAAAAATAATCTTTAAAAATTCATTAAAAAATGTTTTCAAAAATTTTATTCTAAAACTGATAAGTTGATGAAAATTTATTCCTTTAAGTATCTAAGTTTATAATGAAAAATATATTACTTATTGGGTTCTTTATCAAATTTACTTGAAGAAATTTATTTAAAAAAGAAACGGTAAATATTTAACAATTATAAACCAAAATACTTTGCAGAATTAATTAATCAAATCAATTATTTGTAATTCTGGATCAGATTGATTGGAAAACTCAAAGAGTACATTCTCTTGAAATTATCTCAAGATTCATTAGCTGAATCATCATTGTTTTGAAAGAAAAACTCGACAAACACTACGAGGAATGCCGATTATTCAAGTGTGAGTCATTCTTATGAGCCACAATCAAGTAAAATAATACAAATACATGAGAATTTAGTGGAAAATTTCCAACCGTACTCACCTAAAGGTGAAAAACCGTGTAATTTATGACCTGTATATCGTCGTCCACCAAGTACAGATATTGGTTTGCTCGCTTCATTAGCAGATGAACTCCTCATTCGTTGCTTTGGCACCATGTCGTCCTTATCTTTGTTACTACTTGAACTGCTCATGGCATTTAAAATTGCCGTATGCATATTCTGAGTAATGTTAGAGTCTTCTGCTTTCATCCAGTAATCACCTTCTCCAGTAACTGCGGATCTTCCTACTTCCATGTAGAAAATACGATCCATGCATCCGCATCTTCTTATTGTTGTTAACTAAAAATTAATTAGAACCTGAAGTATTGATCAAAATGATTTCAGTTAATAAAACTAGTCTAAATATTTTTATTTAGCGCAAGTTTATTTTTATCATCAGGTTATTTGTATATTTATATTTTTAGAATAAAAAATAAAAATAACAAACCGGAAATTCAAGGCAATCAGAGTTGTCTTCAGCTCCCACTTTTATTAAACTGAGCACTCGATCAGTTAAACATAATCTGTAAGGCCCATAGAGATTTTTCCTTTCTCCTAGACCTTTTTTCTGCAACGTTACTTGCCAGACATGTTCTGAAAAGTTTAAAACAAAAAAATTAAACAACGAATAAATCTATTTTTAAAAATTTATGAGTCAACTCTCAATATTATTTTATGGGCAAATTTTAGCCATATTGCCATTCGAAAAATACTTCAAGTCCTTAATAAGATTATTAATCTTTTAAAGTTTATCAAGTTAAATAAACAACAAATTTTATTTGATATTTCGTATTTTAGAAAAGGTTTCATCATAATATATTTTGACAAGTTTTCGTTATTATTTAAATTCTTGTTCTATGATAACGTTTATCAAAACAAAAAAATTAATCCAAATAAAGTTTTGTAATGTATTCATCAAGCTTTTGTATAATTCACTATTTACATTAATTACTTGATGTTCTTTTTGAACCTATTTTACTTAATATAGTTGCATCGAAAATGCCACGATCTAAAATTGATACAAACAACTGCTTCCAATTATCATAATAGTTGATATCATTGTAGAATTTTTTTTCGTAACAATAGAAAATTTTAAGAAACAAACAACATCTGACGTTATGAGTTGTTTCAGCTGTCATTATATCTATTTGCTCCTTTGAGATAAATAAGTTTGAAATAAGAATAAAATAACAACTAATTTAATTTTTAACAAAATAACCGTTATTAGTTTTTGTTACATATTTTTTTTTATAATAAAAAGAGAATACCTTTATATTTATGAACATTAGATAAGCCCTCGAAATCTATTTTTTCGTTATCTATTTTTTAATTGCTTCAGTAGACGTCAGTATAAAATCAACTATATTTGACAACAATATAATGACGATTATTGACGTATTTTTTTTTTCAAATCCACCTTTTATCGAAATATTTATAGATAATACTTGTACGTAAGCTAGATGATTTTTCATTTTCGTTTACTATAATATGAACTCATGAAAATCGTGTAAGAATTGATAAAGAAATTAAAATTTTTTACATTTCGTTTAAAAAAGTAAACGTTTTTTTAAACTGTAAAAGATCATCTTATTTAATACGTTTGGTAAAAATTCTTCTGGATTATATTCCAAATTCAATGTACTTCCAAATAACGAATTAATAATATACTGAAAATTCCAAAAATTATTAATATAATAATTATTATGATTACCAAATGTAGGTCGCGGCTGTTCACCATCAGGAACATCACCAGACAGAAGAAGCATCGCTGTGAGCCACTCTTCAACTTCTTTATCATTATCAAGTATTAATGAAAAACAGTCATCTTTAGTATATAAAGCAATGACATGTTTGTGTTTAGAGTCATTTTTTCTATTAATGTTATAACAACTTCGCATAGTTATACTCCTTTTAGGTGGTTGTTTATTATCAAACTTTTTCTTATTGTCGTAATACTCAAGACAAGCAGGATGTCCTGGTATTTCGCCACGCAGGACAAAATACTTTTTCTTCAGAGGTTTTAAGCCAGAAATTAATGATCCACATTTTCGGAGATGTCCGCAACGCACTATGGGCCCACTCGAAGGTGTAATCTGGCCCTTGCTTGAAGACATCGCCGTGGTGGTGAAGAAACCCGTGATTGCGTTTATGATCCACAGTTTTGCAATTTTAACTAACAATTCTCACATTTTATCATATCACACATCATCTAGGTAACCGCATTTCTTTTTTTCAACTAAAAATTGATAACAGTATATTAATAAAATTCATTTTTATAATTAATGTTTAATTTAAAATTCTATCATTAAGTTTATATGCTTCATTTTCCTTTGAGAATATTTCTAAATGAAGCCTGATATGGAAAAAGGTCATTAAAATCTAATAAAAAAATAATAAATGCTTACTTGTTATCACTACAGCAGTTTACTTATGTCCACTGACAAATGTAAACAACATGATTCTACACTCCTCGAATTTTTTAGTTCTGAAAAAATAATTTTAAAAAATATTATAAAATATCTATTCTATGAAACCAGGTTTATTACTAAATCAGTCAAGATATGTTGACACGTGTCTATACCTACAAAAAGTAAATAAATGTCTATAACCATAGAAGTTGATTAGACATAACTCTATTAGGAAATTTTAATGAAAATTAGACAAATTTTGGAAAAACTATATGCTTTTATCAACTTTTTCGATATTTGTAATCAATTATTTTATCACTCTGTCTGTTTTCTATTCGACTTGGTCACATTCCGAGGTTAGGGAACGCCTTTTTGGGTTTTCTCTGACTAATTCTATATATTGTGTACTATTCTTTAACCGCGCAACCCTCACACGCACCTTGGAATTTCATTTCCATTCCAACGACAATAGCAATAGGGCGCATCCCCTTGGTTCCAAGGGAAAATAAACGCGTTTATTGGTTAGACTATTATGCCCAAGCATACAAGTGTAAAAGAGAAAAAGAAAAGAAGAGAAAGAGAAAGAAAATAAATAAAAATCGTTTCTTCATCCCTCAAAAAAATTTTATACCTGATTTAAAAATTTTTTATCATTCATCATGTTAAAAATGGATAAATCCCAAAAATATTTTATCCTGAGAAAGAATGACATGACTATTTCCATCCAAACTTAAGAAATCATTAACCAATGTTTTCCCTTGAGAAATGACAATGTGGGTGATTGTTTTTTCAGTATTTTTTTTTAGAAAAGAATTGTTAAAATATTTTTAGAGATCAAAATTAATCAATTACATTAAAAAATTATAAAATAAAAACTATTTGAGGGTATTAGTATGCCTCGATGTTTCATGTAAATAATAAACATATTTTATTCATGAGTTTGTTAGGGAAGTATGTTCGTATCTGCTTGTCAAGCTGTCATAATTTAATGACTTTCAAGCAGTTGGTCTATGATTTAGGAAAAAGTTAAATGTAGAAATTGTTCTCGAAAGTAAAAAATTTGACATAATAATTACAAGTACACATTTACACGAATTCTAATATAAGAATAGACTAAAGAAGATAACATAATGAAAACTTATAAAATGTTTACATCAACTTGCGTGTGAAACTGTTTCGGAACAAAACATTGTCAACAATAACAAGATTAACCAAAAATAAGATAAATTCTATTAAAAATAAATTGAATGTTAATTTGTAATGTGTATTTTTTTTAAAGAAAAAAAAGACAAATTCCAAATATACGTAAAATTTGCATGAAAGCTACATCAATGTGTAGATTAAATAATAAGAACATTGTAGATATAAAAACATGAATATGTACATGTACATGTATGTATATATGTATATCTTAAAAGTAAAGAATATGAGAGTGCGAAACCCTTATCATACTAAATCTGACTCGCACTTGACCGGTTTTTTATTATTATTACAATTGTAAATAATGGTCAGGTGTGTAATAGTTGTAAGAAAAATAATTACTTGGGTAAATGATATCGACACGTTTACGTTGTGCTCCCTACCCCCCTCTGGAAGGTTCACTTGGCTTTTTCTACTTCACTTAATCTGATCTCTCTGACTTTGTCTGTCTTATTTTGACTTAACTTTAACTCTCTCACTTATTCCGTCTCTTTTTTTTATTGCCACCGCCACGCTCAGACACGACAGAAACAAGCGTCACACTTTACGTTAGATAATTTAACGTCGTCACACTTTTACAATATGTAAAATAATTCAATAATGATATATTAAATGAATATACGATCAGAGACAAATCGTACGATTGTTAACATGTACTCACAAGATTGATATGCAATTATTTTACGTCGCACGCGGGTTTATAAAACAGGCATTCGTGTCCATCTTGAAAAGGTCATGTGTGTGTATCGTAAGCTTCGCAGTTGTAAACAAGCTTTGCGCAAGCGCCACAATATCAAATGCGATAACAGCGACATGATATTTTGTGCAAAAATATGTCAACTAATTTAATAGTCAGTCGATAAAATGATCCACTAGAATCTACTTTATTAGCAATTGAAATTGAAAATAACTATATTAAATATTTACTTTATTAACAGAAACAAGATAGAAACAAAATAATTGAATTTTTATTATCATTATTATATTTCTTTACAGTAAAAGTTTTACACAAATATTATAAACGATTACATGAAAAAGAAATATTGGAATTTTAATTTCCAATAAATGAGAATAAAAAAAAACTTTTTTCATTTGAAATAACTTCAAATTTTGAATTTGTTCAAAAACCATTATTAATAATAAAAAAAAATGTCAAGGAACTAGTTACACTTATTTATAAATAATATAATGAATCTGATAAAAGTTCATGAGGTTCAGTGCCAATATTTTGGCCAACTAAATAAGCTAATTTATGCGCGTATTGACACGGTGCTGGTACCCTAATTGTACCTGGCCAATTGTAGTATAAGTGACACATTTTAAATGTTAGTCTTTGCAATTGATCCGTGTCAAATTCAGCATCATCAACTAAGACAATATAATGAGTAGGACTCACAGTTCCTTGTCGCGATACCTGTGGTACTAAGAAGAAGTCATACCAATTACGACGAGTAACGCAGGAGTCCACGATAGTACCTGGTGGTGGATTTTCCAGCCTATTCTTTTGATTCTGTAAATGGAAAAAAAATTAAAATAACTTTAAAAAATATATTTATTTAAATAATTACATAAATTAAAAAATCAATACCTTTACTGTTGCCATCAATCGGGTGTTAATACGTTTTTGAACAATAATGACTGTTAATTTAGGCGAGTAATTAGGTTCAATTAACCCAAAAGCAACTTTCAATTGTTGAATTTCATAAGATGCAATAGTTTCTAATTGTCCATCTCCAATTCCATCACGGTAGATAATGATTTTTTCAGGATAAACACCTCTTTTGTTGCGATATGCAATAAGTGCAGAAGCAAAGCAAATTTTCAGTACATCAATGTACTCTTGACCAGGTCTCTGGAAGTATGGTCTACTATACCATGTAGTAAAGCTTTTATCTAAACTTGCCACAAAACCAGCAACACTTGAACGTAAAGTTCCACCAGGTCCTGAATGATACACGTCCATTCCAACTATCATGATATGATCAACAGGTATGTTTAATGCCCATAGAGCACCTCCAAGTTTGCAATTCATTTGCAAAGCAATTTTTTCTGTCACTGATTTAAGTTTATTATCTTTAGATATAGTTTTAGTTTGTATTACTTGAGATTGTATTGGACTTTCAACACAGCAAAGCTTTTTGATAGCAGCATATCGATCATTTCGATTTGATGGACAGACTGCAACCACTATATCTAAATCAGGATTAATTCTTTTTCTTATTTCAGTGACATAACATTGGGCACTATCATTTTTCAATGAAATTTTAATCCCTTCACCAATTCCAACACCGATATCTTTGCAAACATTTTTTAGTATTTTGCAAAATTCGTTTACTACTCTTTCATCTTTTTGAATGTAAGCAATGCACCAATTATGCATATTAGCGTTACGTAAAACTTGATTTCTCACAGCTGCTGAACCCCAATCAGCTTTGTCACCAGCAGAAACTTCTCTTCTATTTCCAAAGAAAATTTTTTCAGGTGGAAGTACTCTTCCTGGTAGAGTAACTATATCATCATCCATTTCTAATCCCCACTCTTCAAGTAGTTTTGCAGCTTCTGGTGTAGATTTTACACTGTGGATAAATTTTCTTATCACCTGTCTACGTGAATCTGGATTTACTTGTGTTACAGCAGCGAGATCTTTCATGATTCTAAAGTCACTTCTAACTTTATCAGTTAATCCTGTTAAATAACATAATTCTGGAACAAGATAAATTTCTTCTTCTTTTGTCTCACCATGAGACAATTTAACTGTCTGTCGATTGAGAATTAATGGCTGTTTCATATCTTTTATTTCTAATTTCCAATGAGTATTAAAATACTCAGCAATTGTTATTTCTTGTCCTTTACAGTTAAAAGTTACCCAAGGACCCTTATCCCAAATAATATCATCGATTCGATAATTCTTGTTATTATAACGTGTAAGTACACTTAATCCCATCAATTCTTTGAGTACAGTTTCTTTAAAATTACCTCGATCTTTTGTTTGTTTATATGTATTGTAAATATAATCACGAACTGTATCTGTTCTCATAACTCGATGAGAAGCATCAATGTTTAATTTCAAACCTCCTTCCATTTCGTCGATAGCTGTCACGTATCCGGGCCATAATTCCATATGATGTTGCTCAATTTTATGAGCAGCTCGAGGATTGAAATAATTTCGGTGAATTCGTACTAAATTCATCATTTTTAATACTCTATTCATTAGAACATTAAAGAATCCTACACTGTCACAAGGTTTTTGTTGGCGTTGGAAGATGATAGTAAGTTTAACTGTAGTTCCGTCTTTAAGAAGGGATTCTACTTCAATTCTCTGTAAGAAAAAAAATATATGTTCTACATATTTTAATAGATCATTATTTTTTCAATAATAAAAATTTAGCTAACGAACATAACGATTTAAAAAAAATTCATTATATTTATAAAATTAATTTTTCTTTTAAATTATTCATTCAATAGATAACTTACATCTTGAGGAAGTCGTATTGGAATATATAAAATAATTCCATCAAACACCTTGGTACCGCCGAGAAAATTTTTATGTTGATTGAGTAATGCATTTCTAATACTTGGTGAGTCTATCTGTGGATTGAATTTTACTTCATATCGGAAGATGCCTTTGTCTGAGCTCACTTTAATATTGATATGATTTGACATAATATCAATCCTGAAAAAATCATAGTAATTTAACTAAGATGATTTTAAATTTACTAGAAATAATATTTTTCAAAAATTGAAAATGCTAAATAAACTAGGATCACTAACATTTTTCCTGTTGTTCCCATACGAGATGCTGGATTATCTGATGATGTTGTTGATCCTCCGCCCAGACTTACGGCACTCATTTGTGCAGATAATCCGTGATCTATAGGACCTGGCCTTACAATTTGTTGAGGAGTCGGAGGAGGCCCTGGACGAACTGGTTCAGGAGGGCTACATAATTTTTGAATTAATGCTCGTCCAACACCCCTTGCTATTGGAGTTTGAGGTGGAGTTAGCATTGAAGTGCCTGGAGGAAGCGAAGCTTTTTGAGCGATATTAAGCAGGGATGCTCTTCCTAAAGGTCTTATAGGTGGTTTTGGTTCTGCTGGTGGTATGTTGTCATTATCCGTTGTTGATGCTGGTGATTGTGCAGAAGGAGCTGAGGTAACATTAGATGATCCATCTTGACTTCCTACTTCGCTACGCTGTTTTTGTAGCATTGCCAACAATGCAGCACCTCTTCCGCGTCCTTTTCCTGGATCAGCCATCTTTATTGTTTTTTAATTTAAGCTATAAATAAATAACAAAATAAATGTTTCTCACAACTTTAAGAATTTTCTTAACAATCGATGGAACAAGAATATTCTTTTTATTCGCTGTTCGTTAAAACTAACTTAACTAGGAAAAATCTTTGTATGCCTGCATGATATCTTTTTAAAGTGAACCCTTAGCTGGGCACGTGGAGTGATTAAGTACCCCACGCGCCCAGCTAAGGGTTAACAATGAGTTTTTCAACAATTCATCAAAAAAATATACGTATAGATTAGTTATTAGATAAATCAAATGATATCTAAAATACGTCAGGAAAAATAATATACAGGAGATGCCTAGAAAAATGTCTAGGGGGATTTTTTTGCTTTTTTTTTTAGACATCATTTGAACAAAGTTTATGCAGAATAAATACATCTTTTTATCTGAATCCATAAGATGTATTTTCAAAAGCT
Source organism: Chelonus formosanus (assembly GCA_028641665.1). Classification (NCBI taxonomy): domain Eukaryota; kingdom Metazoa; phylum Arthropoda; class Insecta; order Hymenoptera; family Braconidae; genus Chelonus; species Chelonus formosanus. The sequence continues at coordinate 6,346,377 of CM054005.1, forward strand.
TTTTTCTAGTTGGATATTTTATTTGAACCCAATTTTTAGGGGAAAAAATTATAAAATTAAATTTATCAAGTTTTTGTTAAAAAAAAATTACTCGTAGTAATTAAATTGTACTGTACATAACATAAATATGTAATAATTTAAATTATTATTTAAAAATATTTAGAAATACATATAAAAATGTTCATAAAAATTATTTTAGTGATGCTACATAATTCGATGTCATGTTCTTTGTTTCTTTTCCTGTTGTGTTTATAAAACTTGCATACCTCTCTAATACAATCACTTCATACATGAGCTTAAGAGTGTTATTCTCAGAAATGCGACAGTATTCAACACATTTTTTTTACATGTGTGTATACACTTCTTTCAACATGCTGTCGTAACATTTATCAAGTCTCTAATATAATTTTCAATGTTCATTGCTATTACTGGGTAAAAAAAATTTATTAGATTCTCCAAAGATTTAGGATTTTATGAAAATAATAATAATATTTTTGATCAAAGGTAAAATTTACCGCCATTATGCATATTTCTATTAAGCCTTCAATATTCCGAACAAAGAAATTATACTTAGATATTATAGCTTTCTAACAAAAGATTTTAATTTAATTCCATTAATCATTTCATTACAAACATGAATAATTATTTGATATTACGCTTGGAAGAACTCAATCATGTTTAGGATTGTAGCTTGAAGTCAAAACAATAACATAATATACTGATAAGGATCTTCACTAAATCCTGAGAATTAGACAGAAGATAGCTAGGCCAGCAAATTTCAAAATAAAATAATAATTACCTCTTCAAATGATTTTTTCGTTAATGATAATCTTGTATAACGGATTGGTAATAATGGGCTTAATTAGAAATTTAATTTAAAGTAAAAAAACACAGATTTAAACACGATTAAACTTATCAATTGATCAAATAGTTTTCGATGTCGAACCACGCGCGAAAAACCAGTGCCGGTATTGTGACGACTTACCAAGAGATTACGTGATCATGACGTAAAATGCGTCTTAAAATAAGGATTGAGAAGGGAATAAAAGAATTTGATTGGTGAAGACAATGACGTCATACATGAAGAACTAGCAAGCAACGACATCTACATATTTAAATCATTAGAAAAATTAATTTCTTTTTTATTAAAAGAAAAATTAATCAATTAAATTTAAAAACTTGATTATGCCTTTATAATACTTTGCTGGAGTCAACAATTAGCTTTTCAAAAATTTATCAAAAAGATATCGGTATAGATTAATTTTTAGATCAATCAAATGATGTCGAAAATATGACAAAAAAGACATCCAGAAGGTGTCTGAAAAATGTCGAGGATGTTTTTGCTTTCTTTTAGGCATCGTTTTAGACATCATTTGAACAAAGTTTATCAACTTTAAGAATATCAAATAGGAATTGGATATCATTTTATCTAATTCCAAAAGACGTCTTTTCGAAAACTTTTTTTTTGTTGATATAAAATAAAAGTCACTGACTAAGAATAGGCTCATAAGCGAAAATGGAGACATTGATCTGATTTAGACATAGTTTTTTTATAAATGTAATATTTTTAATAAGGTAATAGACAAAATTGAAGTTAGAGATCACATTAACAATTTTAAAAGAAATTTAATTCACATAAATTTATTTTTATTTTACAATATTTTCATCAATTTTAACATTAATTTATATATTTATGTACACGTTGATAGTTTTTCACTTTCTTTTTTAATTCAGATGCTTTGTTATTTTTCGTAACATACTTAGTACAATTAATATGAACAATGTATGAATATAGTCATTAGCATTTATTATTAATCAATTGCTTGATAATAAATTAATTGATTAATAATAATCATTATAACAATTCATATTAATAAACATAAAAATCTGTATTGAACAAATAAAAAGCATAGAATTTACAAAAGTTTTCCCGCGTAAAAATAATAAAAATTAATCATTTGATAATAGTTGTTTCCTTTTGTGAAATTTAATATCATTATTTACATTACTTTTGGCAAGATTGAATCTTGTATTGAAAATCATTTCAACAATTTCTATAGTACTTTATTTTTTATCATCGTTAACAACATTGCTTGTTTTTATAGTGTCTTATAAAAATAAATTTATATAACATTCAATTTTTTTTGTAAATTTGATACAAAATATTTTCCAATACATTTTTCTATCTTAATAATGGCACTTGGCACACTGGCATGCTTCTACAAGCGAGATATTTTCATTTTATTACTTTAAGATGAAAGTAAAATTTAAAATAATTAAAATCGATTTCTGTCATAATTATGAAATAATTTGTAATCTATCAAAGATACGCTCTGTTAGAAAGTACGAAATGAATAATTATTAATTAAATTTGATTTTCAATTTTAACATGATTAATTAAAAATCATATTTATTTATCATTTATGAATTATTGCTAATAAAAATTAGTAACCATCAATCAATGTTCTTAACATATTCTGCCTTCATCATTAAATAGACTTTTAATGTACAATCATGAAATCTTAGTGGCCTAATTTTTTGTTATCACAGGCCTTTATAACTTTTTCGCTTAAAAATTGTAACAATAATAATAAAAATACTATGAATAATCAATTCATTAAGACATGTAAGTTACTCCATTTTATTTCGGTAACTAAACAATAGTAATCAGACTGTCTCCCAAATAAAAAATTTATCGATGTCTGATTATCACGAGGTTCTTCTGTATGACTTAAAACCATTTATTGCTTGCTTTTTAATATAAATAATTGCTTGTTTACTTTAAGATTTTACTAAAATATTGTCATCGTTTTTTCTTTTCAATATTAAGTGTTTCACTTCTTGTAAACATTTCAATAATGTCCTCTAATATTACAAAAATATTCTTATTTCAATACATAATAGTTTAGTAAAATGTATAAAAATCTTTCGGAAGATTCGTGATAATTAAAAAGCATTTAAATAACAATGATAGTCGATGATTTTCAGACCATTAATTAGCTATTAAATTAACTAATTAATTCGAGAGGTAAATTTTAAAAATCATTATCCCATCCTGAAAGATCATCTGGAGGAGGAGGATCTGAGTCTGGTGGATATTCATCGAAATTGGTGGTATCTGTAGCACTTTGAACCCTTGGCATAATAGGGGGTTCTAAAGTTCTTGCTCTTAAGCCCTCCCAATTAAATCCATCAAACCATCTGTAATTGTAAGTTATAAATAATTAATTTACGGATTCACTAATATTGAAATTATTTATTTATACGTTGATTTAAACTTACTTGTGTTTCTGAATTTCACTAATTCCTCCTTTCTGGTACCCAAGACGTTCTGCCGGATTGTCCCTGCATAATTTTTTGATCAAAGCAGTAGCGTTTCTTGTAATAGACCTTGGGAATTCTATTGCATCAATACCCTTCAGAATGATATTATAGGTCTTCATTGGATCCGCCCCAGTAAATGGAGGAGTTCCGGTCAAAAGTTCGAACATTAACACTCCTAGCGACCAATAATCTGCACTTATATCATGACCTCTATTTAAAATTACTTCGGGTGCTACATATTCTGGAGTTCCGCAGAATGTCCAAGTTTTTTTACCATGGTCTAGACGTTTCGCGAATCCAAAATCAACTAGTTTTACGTACCTGCAAACATTTATTCACAATAATTAGTTATTATAAAATTATTTTCTGAATAATTAATGAGTATTTGTATTATAAATTACTTAGTTTAAATAATACAAATCATTTATCAATAGATGTTAGCACATTTTATGTAAAAAATTTTTCTTTACACACCAAAAATAGCTTAGAAAGTTGAAATAAATCAATAAATAAATGAAATGTCGAGTGAAAGTTATTATATGAGAAGATACCAGAAACGCGTTAATAGGAAGAAAATTTTAATTTACCCTTGACTATCCAGCAATAAATTCTCTGGCTTCAAGTCTCGATAAATAATATTTCTTGAGTGAAGATAATCGAATGCTTCAACAACACATGCAGTATAAAACCTTGTAGTGCTGTCATCGAAATGGCCTTTATCCCTGAGAATTGTCCACAATTCACCTCCAAGACAAGCTTCCATTAACATATAGAGATACTTTCTATCCTTAAACGTCTTGAATAATTTCACGACAAAATCACAGTCAGCTTCACCCATTATCCGCTTCTCTGACATTATATGTTGTTGTTGTCTAGTTTCGACTATTTGGGATTTTTTCATTTGCTTCAATGCAAATGATCTTGAATTATCTCCAGCTATTTGGACTAATTCTACTCGTCCAAAGCCACCAACTCCAAGTGTTGCTAAAGAACGGAGATCTTGAAGTCGAAGGTCACGGAATTCTTCATTCAATCTGCAAATAACAGTAAGACAATTAGATTCAGTAATATTTAATGTTGTTATCTTAATTAAAAAAATTGAAAACTCATTAAAGTTAACTGCTTCTAAGAAAGTTAAAAATTTTTCATAAAAATTAGGTTTGTAACTATATAATTCAAATAACATGAAGAAAATTATCTGAGAGTAAAGCTAACGTAATTACTTTAATTAATTTGAAAAAATTCAAGTTTTCAACTAAGAAAGTAGAAAGCAGGAATGAAGCAAAAGTAATTATCAGATTTTCAACATATCAATTCCTTTAAAAATAAAGAGGAAACTCATTTTTAGGTTACTCAATAATTCAATCAAAGATTTTACAGTTTTCCAAGTACGATTTATCTATCTATCTAAACAATCAGAATTGCCATTAAAATCTAACGGTACTAACAAAAATTCGTTTGCCATTCTATTGAATTAATTTTTACCAGGTAAAGTTTACATTATTCATTATTGTCATGGAATATTAATATCGTGACTTACTTTCAATCTAAACTCACTCTCCCATCCTAGAGAATAAGTGAAGCATGAAAAAACATTACAAAATGTTTTTATGTGAAAAAATATTATGCTTAATTGAACAATTAAAGAAGAGTAGTTTTTTATCATTCGAATAATGTGTTAAGTAAGTAGTTGATAATTGTTTTTTTTTTTTTTTACAAGTATTGAAAAAAAGTTAATGGTATTGCTTTTACCTTCTACGCTCGACCAATTCATCCTTGTATCGGGTTCTAACTTCGTCCAGCGATGATATTAATTGGTTAAATGTCTCCCGATCTATGACTAAACAGCTTACACCCTCAGGATCATCGGCAATTATGTTGGCAGTTCTTAAATCATCTCTGAAAATTTATTATCAATTAATTAATAAAATGATTCCTTTATACAGTCAATTGTTTTTGAAATTATGAGTAAAAAAATAAATACCCTTGCAAAGCTTTCTCTCCAAAGAAATCACCTTTTCCTAATGTTCTGATGTATTTCTCGGTTGTCGTATCTGGTTGCTTTATAGTCACACGCACCTGACCTCGACTAATTATAAAGAAAGTATCACCTCTAGCTCCTTGACGTATTATGTAATCTCCATTATTATAAAACGTCTGTATGAATTAAATTAAATTATATTAGCATAGATCATTAGATAAAGTTTTATTTGAATTTACAAATTTTTTTCTGATAAATATGTTTTTTAACTATTTATAATTATTTTTACCTCTTCTAAGACATCAGATATCTTGATAAGAGTTTCTTCTGGAAGGTTTTTGAATATTGGCACACTATAATAACAAAATAAAATAATTTTATTTTAGTAAACTATAAATAATAAGAACATTACTTAATTGTAATAAATATAAGTAAAAAAAAAAAAGGTAAAAAATGACCTCTTGAGAAAATCGGTATATTCAGCTTGTCTGGAGAGTCCAGTTCTCATCATAATAGTTTGGAAGCATTGTCGATCAATGGCCCATAGTTGGCAATCAGTTGCAGCTGTTATCGTTGCAGTTCTCTTACAATTATAAAGGATAGCCAATTCTCCCAACACTTTAACTGGTGCCAAAGTGCTAAGATATTTTCCATCTCGAGACACTTCCACTTTTCCCTCTGTAACAATCAAGTGAATCAATCATAAATTATTGAAATCTAAATCTCCAATTAATTCAATTAATTTAAATTAAAAAATTACATTGAGTAGATAAATAATAATAAAAATCATCTATTTCGAAACTATTGATTTTATACAAGAAATCCATTAGAAATTTTTTCGCTGATGCTGGAGAAGAATGTGAAGGATATTTAGCATACCGGAAATGTTGTAATACAAAGACGTACTCTAAACGTAGATCATCGTTCAAGTGGAATTGAAAGATAGTATTCTTACATTTTATCGTGTTTAGTTATGATACTCTTAACTTAGTACTAGTAGAGAATTGTACGTGGGTCTTCTACTTGTCAGAGCAATGTCTTCACTCGTTAAAGCTTGTTTGTTATTAACTCGAGGTATATTAAATAATAGACTCATGTCCGCTTACAAAAACTTCTTATTGTCTGAATCCATGATTACTCATTTCTATGAAAGTGGTTTGATTAATTTCAATGAAATCAACATTTATTTCAAGATATATTTACTAATCATTATGTTATATTTAGATTTGCTCTGTTTATCTTAGCATTAATCTATAAACAATGATTTCATCTCGATCATGAATTTATTATTACCATAATTATAAGGTAATATTCATTATATTCTATTTTTTTGTGTTCGAATTAAATTAAATAATTCCATATCAAATACCGAAAATGATATAAGTATATTTTTAGAGAATATTTTTTAATATTTCGGTCAAATACAGTTAAAATTTTTTTATTCTTGTTCAAATATTCATTTTTTTTTATAATCTGTTATTAATTAATTCATTCAAAGTGGCATGAATAGATTAGTAAAGGAATAAAAATCCATGGCTTTTTTTTATCAAAGCACATGTAAAATAGACTAAGTCAGTATTTAATTGATTCATTCCCGGATCTAATTGCGAACCTCTGGCCTACTGTACGAACTGAAAAGAACTGGGACAGGCAAGATATATGTATGAACTAGCTAGTCACCAAGGAATAAAGTGCAATGGTGTGTGTCACACAAGAAGTTATAAGATTTTTCATATTCATAATTATAGTATAATTTATATTTATACTCTGATATGGCATAAACATGAATCGTAACCCAAGATAGTTGGAATAAAGTTGTTAGGATAAATTCATTGTTATCTTATTGTCATCCATGAAAATATATGTAATATGTCTTCATATTCATAAGTACACATATGCATTTATATATATATATATATAAATTTGTTACGATTTCGATTGGTTCTGCTTGAATCTGTAGGCGGTAGTAAAATAAAAAAAAAATCAACCTTTCACCAAGGTTGCTTAGCAGTAAAGTCTTGTGTCCTCGATTCTATCTTTTCACATGCATACAATATAACACACTATTGACTGGAAGGAAAAAAAACATAAAATTAAAAGGAGAAACGCTTGATAGATGGTTTATTGATCTCTGACCTCTTGTACTTATCATGAATTCAAGTCTTGAAGTTAAAATATGCAAAAAAACTCCAACTTGATTGAATAAGTATTAGAAGAAGAACTGTTACTCAATTATATTTTTGAAAAAGATTTATTTTAACAAAAATAATGGAAGATAAATATGAAATTAATAAAGAAATTGTGGAATATTTTCTGAAGAACCAAGTTTTATTTCCACTATGCTATTGAGTTCAGAATAATACTACATATTTGTCTCCAATGATAAATGTGATGTTAAAAATAGCTAATAAAGGATGCCTAAAATAATCATACGAATTGCACTCTTGTGTTAGAGCTTAAATCCAACTTGACTTTCATTCTAACAATAAGATTTAAAAATAAAATATTAAATAAAGAGACCACCGTGCTTTTTACTGTTGCAATAACCACAAGGGTATTCTTTGAATACACAAGTAAAAGGTTCTAACGAAGATCTTACAACCGAGTTGCATTTTTTTTCACCGTAAAAGCATTTAAAGTAAAAGGAAAGAATAGACTTTTACGTGAAGCAATACAAGTTTGAACCTTTAAGCATGCTTGAAGGCACACCAGTCGCCGGTTCACCATGACGACATAACAGGACAAAGAGAGTTCATGCTTGGTATACGATATCTTAACTTACGTTATAGAATATACAATACATCATGTATGTTACTGTAATAAAATTTAAATTATTTTGTTTCTTAAATATATAACAGTATAACGTCAACTAAATCAAAGGATAAATTATTATACGACTTGGTCAATTTTTTCTCATAAACAAAGACTTTTCAAAGTTCTACTTTTTCTTCATAAATTAACAATTTTCAACACTCATACACTGCAAATCGTAGTGTTTTATTTAAATGCATTTAAAGTGTTTTAAAATGACGTCACTCATTTGATTAACATTGTAGTAGCTTTTTAGATACTTCCAAGTGCATTAAAAGTTACTACAATGTTATTCAAATGGGTGACGTCATTTTAAAACACTTTAAGTGTATTAAAATGAAACTTTAATCAATACATGCATAAAACATCACAATAATAAATAAAAGCAGCAATAAATTGTTTCAAAACTGTTATAGTTATTAGGATTAATTTAAACTAATGACAAGTAGTTGTGAGTTATCGAAAAATTCTATGTCAATTTCATTTTTCATCAAAGAAGTGTTCAAAAGTTCTACGTCATATTAAATCATAACTTATGATGTTTCTATAGATAAATTCATGACCAAGCTATTAACAATGTTCGTGAGAAGATTGCTTTTTAATGTCTTCAAAAATGGTTCAATAAAGATATCACAAACCTACAAATACAACGACCAAAAGATATTCATAATTATTAAAGAGTCAGACGATAGCAGAAATATTTTCAAAAAATGGAGAGAATGTACATCTTTTTGATTGTGGGAATTATTGTGATAAATATTCTGGTGAATTCAGTTACTGGAGAAGAAGACAAATTTATTATTGAACCGTATGGGCCACAAAAAAATTATACAGCAGTGAAGCTTGCTAATTCAAGAGATAATACTCGAGGTTCATTGTACTTGTCAAATATACTATATTAATTTAATTGTTTTAATTAGTGTAATAATAATTGAGAATATGTAATTTAAGAATAAAGACTTCTCTGTGCTTGAGAAGCATCAAGAATTATATTCAACACTCTACGTAATTTACCAAATTCTTGTCATCATTTTATAATTTCCTGTACTTTATATTAATAAGTCTCTATTCATAAAGATTTTTAAATTGTTTATTTTTTTTTTTTATACTGAAAAGAAATAATATAAAATTAAATGTTTTATGTATAAACTAGGTTATCGTAGAATAATTTATTTACATTTTTATTTATCAGGTCTAACGTTTGATTGCTTCAACTTTATTTCTTCAGTGAGGATAAATGAATGGAATTTAGTTGAACATGGTAGAAAATGTAGAGGACGTTGTATGGTGTATTGGAATCAAACATTTATTTACAGAAATGAATCAAAAAATGCAGTAAACGTGACTGATTATTGCCCAGGACGTTTACGACTATGTAAAATATATAAGGTATAAAAAAATACTGTTTCAGCCAAGGAAAATTTGTTAATATGAAAATTGGCAATAATTAGGAACCTAAAGACACTCGAACTACGATTGAGTTCAGAAGATTTTTTTCACCAATTCCGGATACTGAAGAAGAGAGGTATGATGCTTGGTTGGAGTACATGAAATCATTATGTGCTACATGCAGATGCTATTGTGATAATTCCTACAATGAAAACAAGACCAGTTCAATTTGTCTGGACAGTGTATCATCGAACACTAATGAAGGATAGTATGTAGCATTACATCACTAGTAGCAACTTATTATATTCATTATAAACTCCATAATTATTTTCAATCATCAAAATGAATTGTTTTCAGTGTAATCAGTGGCGTTCGATTAATAGTGAAAGATAAAATGTTGAAAATTCAATATCAACAAGCTAAATTGGATGAAGAGGGATTGATTGATCAGACTAGTAATAGTGACTGGTTAGAAAATCTAGGATGTGCCAATGTAAGTAAAATGAGTTATGATCACATATCTTTACAAATAGATGATGTATTGCTGCCTTTAAGATCTGTAGTTACAGGTAATTATTACATTTATTTCTTATCATGGATACAATAAAATAATATTAGTAGCTGAGTAATCAAAAAATGTTGGTAATGAATTTGCTTTTCAGGTCTGTCTTTTGCTAAAGACACAGATTTTCGAAGATTTTATTTAGTAGTTTATGGAAAGGATATAGAAAATATTACAAATAATTCTATTAATTCTACAAAATACTCAAAGCCAGTTACAAAGAGGTAAGATAAATGTACAGGATGAAATAATCCGTTAGAAGGAAATTGAAGTAAAAGTAAAAATACATTTTATTAGAATAAATTTAATGACGTCTGATATGGAACTTGCTACAACTGCTCCAATAGCCAATGTCACGGAATTAAGTGAACCAGATAAATATTATGTGACTTTTCAACCAGTTGTAGTGACCAATGATGAGAGTGAGATTGATGAGCAGCTTATGCCATTCCTGGATATTCGAAAACTTTCTATTCCTGATCAATTGATGAAACCGTTGAATGGTCTAGGAATTTACTGGAGAAGCTTCTATGGATATGGAGGATATGTTGCTTTTAAACTTATTATAGCTGATAGTCCACAGAAGATTAAAAATTATTTAAGACAATTAGAAATGATGGGCTATAAACCGTCTCGTTCAGGAACAAAAAATTCTTATCATTATTAATCAAATTTTGGTTAAACTCGTGAATTCAAACTTTCAGTGGTAAAACAATTTTCACATGTTCTGTTTATTTTTAACATAAATTTAAGTAACTTCTGGTAAACTCATTATGATAATTCATTTATTTATTTTTTTCCATAGAAAAGAGAAAATTTTTGCTGTCAATATGACTTATAATAATCATAAAGTTAAATAACAGAGATTGCAAACAAGAAATTTGCTGATATTCATTTTGAAATGTTTTAACATGTACAACTCACTTAAACTGTCTGAGAAACTCGTCGTGTTTTTTGCGATGATCTAATCATACTTAAATGTAAGTATTATTCCACCAGGTCTGCATTTGATTCCATAATAAATAGAACAAAAAGAAATATCAATTGTTGAAGAGAAATTAAATAAATGTTACGAGTTTAAATGATTTTTATTTTAAGAATTTAGCAACGAAAACAACAATGGGTAGGTTTTCCAAAAAATTTTCAATTGTAATTATGATTGATTGTTATTTATAAACATACTACACTTTCACTGACCTTTTGAAATAAAAAAAATCGTAATTAGCCTTCATCCAAAATCTTTATATCCGGAAGTTTTCTCTTTAAGACACTAGAGGTATAAATTAAATTTTTTTCATGGTCTTTGTTTCAACATAAGTGACGATCTAAATTTGAGAATAACCGCAGAATTATAATATTATAATTCTGATGTTGAAATAATGTCAAATCTAATTCTTTCATTTTTATTTAATTTTTTATGCTATCGTATACTGTACAGTTAAATGGAAAGAATAAAATACATTATTTAGAAATTAGAAAGTTAAAGTTTTATAATAATATGGTTTTGGCTACGTTAAATTCAATAATTATTCGACGTACTCAACTACATTCTCAACTTAATACTAATATAACTGTGAGAATGGCAAAATGGCCAAGTTATTTACAATCTACCTTCACGATTTTGATGCCTTTTGCAAGGGGCAAGAGCACCAGTTCGCCTCTTTCTTGCGTAAGTATGAACAGGAACAATAAGTCTTGGTCTAGGTATTAAAAATCCGCTATTTTGATTTCTCTGATGCTTTTTTCTTCGACTATTGCTTCCAAGTTCCGAGCAGTCACTATCTGTAGTTTCACTACTAGAACTATGTGATCTTGGTGTATTAATGGGCGGGCTTGATGAATCTAAAACGTTCTCTAGTTGATTGATAACATCTGCGTAAGGTTTTTTGTATTCAACCTCGTCTATATCTCGAGATAGATTACTCGATATATTGCGCGACTCATTGGCCCAATTAATACCACATTCTCGCCAACTAGCTTCATAAAGTAGCTCCATAGCTTTTCCACGAGTTGCTTCTGGATCTAAGAGAAGCTCTGGATCTTCAAGGACTGCTCTACCAGGATAACTTCTGACTTTCATGATTAAATAATAAATTGTTATCAAAATAATTTAAATAAAATATTTTATATTAAACATCTCCAACTGTTTCAAGGATGAATGATCATTTTAATCATCGTTCTCCAATTTATACATCCAAGATCTTGATGATCTAATTTATTTTTGGACTTTTTTTCACACTTTTGTTAACTTTGGAACTATCACAGACGATTTAAATACATTATGAGTTAATAAGTATCTAAAATACTTGAAAGTTTAATCTACAGATTCACGTGAATCATGACAGTGTTACAAAAGAAGACAATGACAGCAAACTTGAATGTCTGGGATTAAACGAAATCCCTGGACGTACGCACAGCTGTCAGCTCTTACTACTGGTGGAAACTACACACCAAGAACATCAGGACCCGCTGCTGGATTCCCTTTCTTCCCCCTCTATTCCACCTCCATGTCCCTTGTACTCTTCTCCAATATGGCAATCCCCACTGTGGCTTTGAAACGTGAGAGAAAGGCCAGTGGTGCTCAGTTTGTAAGGACCAGAACATTTTCCATAACTACCTGTTGCTCATTACTTGTTGATACTTTTTGTGTCAATAAGCCTTTGAAACTTGAAAAGTAACATGAAATCCTTATTGGCAGTTATCTTGATTTTTCTACTATTTTTTCCATTTTGAAGCTTTCAAGAAAATAATTTCATTGTCACTATGTTTTATTTATAATATGATATTTGTGGAATGAAAAGAAATTTAACATGTGCCAAATACACTCGAGAATTCGCAGATACTGTTTATTATTTTTTACGTCCAATTTGCAAGTCAATTGTAAACTGCAAGTGTTGATGATTGATGAATGTGTCATCCTTCTTCAATTGATGAGATAGTTTGATTATTTCAACAATGAGTATGAATCTAAACTAACTGGATACATTTTTTACATAACACATACCGGAATTTCCTTTTGACCTTCGAGAAGGAAAGGGAATACTGCAAGTGATGAAGGACACATATTCACAGGATCACTTACTTCAAGACGATTTGTTTCACTTAGTAACAAGCATTTGTTTCACTTGGTAACATGTTGAAATAGATTTTTTTTTTCATACTTGACTCTATTTATAAACTAAAATTATTCCATTGTAAAATAAATATTATAACGTACCTTCCATGACGTAAACCGTTGATCCAACATCTCCCTCTTGAATGATAATTGATCCAGCTGGAAAGCTCACAGGATACATGCAGTCAACGATTTCCCGAATTTGTGTAAGCTCTAGGTTTTTCATGAAATCATTGTCCAGAATAGCCGCTTTTATTAAATCTCGAGATCTATAAAAAAAATGTGTTTTAAATATATATATACATATGTATTGAAGCATATTTTTAAATTTATTTATTTTTAATATACATTTTTTTAGAAAACAAAGGTAAGTTAAAGCCGATCAAGTCGTAAATATTGATTTAAGTAAAGAAGAACAAGGAAGGTAAATGAGATTATGAAACGTTAACGAAAATAACTGAATTATATTGAACTGATAAAAATAATGTAATCAACAATATTAAAAGCACATGAAAAAAATATTGCAAAAACAAATAACAATTTTGACATCCACTGATGTAAATAATATGTTAACAATCTTAAAAATTTTCATTATTTTTACATGTTACTTGTTATATAAACTTTTAGTTTACATTTCTTTTTTTCATTAATTATTCATTAGACAAATTGACGGAAACACATGAAAGTTAAACATTACTGAATAATTCAGTAATTTAAACTTTAAAGAACTCCAGATGTGAAAAAATGGAACTATAAAAAGAATATATTGGTTAATGAGTACAGGAAAAACACAATTACGTCGAACTAACAAAAAAAAAATGTAGGTCAACATGCAGGAAAAGTATAAAACCCTCATGTATTCAATTTTACTTTCAAGTTCTCATGTCAGAATTGACACAAAAATAGATCAAAATTTTTTTTGAACTCGTCTTGTTGACGTAATATTAGATATTTTTTTTTTTTTTAGAATAAATAAATAAATAGTATTTACAAGTCAAATAATAATATTAAGATGTGTAAGAAATTGACATCATTGTGAAAAAAAATATTAATATTCTATAGACTTAACTACTACCTTTGAGGTTTGTTGAATTTAACAAGAGGTTTTGAATCATTTCTGAGAGGTTCTGCAGAAATAGCTTGTCTTTTTGATCTTTGGCTAGGACTTAAAGGTCCTGCATGCATAGACAATTCCACAATCTGCCGAAATTTATCAATTTCATTCTGCAAATAACGAATCGTGGCTTCTTTTTCTGCTAACGCTTTTTCTAAAGCATCCACTCGCTCATCACGATGCTTTAGAGATTCAGTACGTTCATAAAGCAGTCTTTTAAGATCTCTTATCGAATCCATATTGTCGATTTTCATCAATCGCGAGCAAGAGCAAAACATTGATAATTAAATAATATGTAACTTTTTACTTGAATTTATTTCACTGTGTATTGTCACTTGGTTGTGGAGTTGGTGGTTTATGATAATAGACTTCAAGTAAAACCTATGTGTATGATACAATATGAAAATTGAGTAACTATTGACTATGAAAGTATTGGTACACAACAACAATGCGGGTATTTATCAATAAAAATGACAGTCTTCACTTCATACATAGAAAAATGTTTCATGAATGACATAAACTAACAGCGAAATACTAATGAACACTTAAACTAAATTTTTACAAAAGATAATTTTACAAAAACGATAAATAAACACCAATTGGATTCTTTTTAACTAATACACCAACTTCACTGATCAATTTCTGTATCAACACCACCGAGTATATGCGTTGCAAAATTCAAATAAATAGCCAACAATATTACAATCACTTGGAAACTCTAGTATTGAGTTTAATTATACTGACAATGCCAATTAAAAGACTGCAGGGAAATTGAACAAAACACTCATTTAAAGTTTAATTTACGTTAAAACAATAAATCCAGCTTGATTGAGTAAATGATGTTGGTTAATCAGTCACGGAAGTTGAATAATAACTACCAAGAAGATTAAACTGGCTAAATTTATCACTTGAAATTGGTAAAAATTACACAGAATTCATTGAAGAAGCCTTTTCAAAGATGATCGTATGAATTAAAGCTTTGAAAAGGTTTTGTTTTTTTGATCAATTGATAGGTTGACTCCTGGACCATTCAAAGTCATAAGTTGATCTCAAACTTTTTCGTTATTTTTATCATATTCTTTGCTTCAAGTCCAGAATCTTCTGAAGTTATTTTTGAAAATATCTACGTTTACGTCTTTCTTATGAGCATGTGGTAATGGATTAACTACTTGCAGAATTTTCAGACGTTTATTCAAATGTAAATGTTTGGCTGAATTCCGAATAGACTATTGATGTTGATACTGAAAATATAGAGATATCCAATGATAATATTTCAGTAAGTGATGTGCTAGATTGATCAATACCATTAAAAAGTGTTATATTATACTAGTTAAACTATCTTCTAACACGGTGTTATTCGTACTGTCTTAAAACTACTCTTCCTTTCACTATCGTGACACTTGGAACCCCCCGCGATGGCCAATGTGCACGAATCACAAGACGTATTATACTCCACACTTTTCTAGAGGTACTCTAGTCTGCTTGGTCACGTTCTTCAGGCCCCTAAAGGCATCCACGTTTTCACTTCACTCTTGTATTCAACCTCAAGTGAAGATTACAAGGACTTCAAATGCCCTAGATACGAAACTGGTTAAAAAGCCTAGCGGCCAAAATTACAATCCCAGGATTTTTTTTATGTTCCTTTCAGCCAAGGTTTGATGTATCTAATTATCATAGATCAGTCAGGATCAGAATCTTACTTTCGAAAATTTTTACCACTTGATATTAACCATAGCTTATGGTGATGAGTACTTTCTATTAGATATCGAAAATTACACAAGTAATTGATGAGAATAAATACTGTTCCAATTACTTAAATTTAGCAAGGTCAACTGTTTTATTTGATTCAGCATAGATTATTATAAAAAATAGTTTTAGTTTATGTTTAAATTGGAATATTCTTCATTATAACACCTTTTGACAGACGTAATATGTAAATGAATTAATCACATTGTTAAAAAAAAAGAATAAAATAAAAGTCCTTGCCTCACTTTCGATTCCAAAGAAGGCACGTGCAGAATGTAAAGCCCTGGCGTGACAATTTGGCTTGTTATGGTTGGGTTGTTTGAATTATTTAAGTCACACTATCCAAGAATTTAACATGTCCATTGTCCTCGCTATTATTGATTAACATCAAAAGCTCATGATGGGATTTCGTAATCTCATTAATTTTCCATTCTGTATCTATCTCAACTTTAAATAACTTTTTATCACTTGTGATTCTGAATTTCAAATTACTTTAGATCTATTTTTAACTCCTTGCAAATTTTAGATATAATCTGAGATATAATATGTTTTCTATATAGCTCTAGTAGTTTACAATGTTCACTTATGCTTGTAGCTGATATAATTACTGCTCTTTAAAAGCGAAAACACAATATACCCAATTATTTACACAATTTTTTCCAATTATATTTTTTAATGGTTGAAACATTAAGTAAGTAAGATCTTCAAGTTTACTAAGTGTTTGTTAAGTAGATAAGAATGTATAAATAATAACTCAATAATGTTTATTTGTTATTAAGTAACTTGTATTAAATATAATTGAATGCTGAGATTTTTAGTGGATTAAAAACATGGTTCATCGCTAGTGATTAATTAGACAAAAAATGTTATTTAATTGGATTTTTACAGCGCATTTATCACATCACTCAATGAGTCATTTAAAAAATAAATTTTTTATTGATTCATAATAATTTGAACAATTGATTAAAAGTATTTACTGAACACATTATGAGTAACTCAGAAAGTATTTACTATGTTGGAGATTCTAATATAAAATTCAACTAATTCAGTAACCTGAGGAATCGATAAAAAAACTGATACGTAGTCAAAAGTACGCAGCTATTTATAAAGACAGGCTGAATGATCAATAGATCGATAATCAAAATGATAATAAACACAACTGAAGTTTAATATAATGTAATGAAAAATCAAAAGATTTGAAATATGATATCCAAGTGGAACTGTTTTCGGATCGTATTCTTTTAATGCTAATCTATTATTAGTCAATATTTTTTAGCATTATCTCTGATAAGATAAGACATTAAATCTCAAACAAATAATTAATTAGTTCATTGTGTCATTTTCAATCAATTTGATAAAAATTTCGTAATAATTACTTATATTTGCTATGTAAGCAATTAAGATCATATCTTTCATTAATTAATTAAATAAATTACAATCAAGAGTGCGTAAAATAAAATGATCAATGAAAATTGTTTTACCGACCGCGAGATAAATCATGTATAGATGTCGCTGTTGATCAAGTGATAATGTTCAGGTTTTAAAGGTCGCTTTTAGATGGCGGTAAAGGTGTTGTTGATGATCAAACAGTTGTGTTTGTGACATGCCAGGTTTTTAAAATGCCGCTAGTGGCCGTGACAACGGTTATTTTTAGAATTGGTGAGATAAGCGGGGCCGAGAGTGACGAGATGGCAAAAAGTGGGATGCGGGAATCCAAAGGAGGGTTTTAAAATACAAAGAAGTGAGAGTGAATGTATGTATGTGTATGAAGAAAAAGAATGTGAGGATAAATGATAGTTGGTAATTGTTAAACAAGGATAAACTATACATGAAAGAACTAATTATCCATGACGTCATTCGACTGGTTTTGATACCAGTCATAATTCAAGAGTGCAACTTCATATCTCTTTTGCTAGTTATAAAACAAGTGCTACAACGAATCGAATTGTATTACAGTGGACGATGCATAACGTAAAAAAATGTATATGGATTTAAATCATCATATAATATATATATATATATATATATAATAAAAAGTCCGCTGATTCTTTTCACAAGATCAACTTGCTACCGCGAACAACGATGTCTTTATGGTAATGAGGAACGCATGTTATCGTATACATAAAGAAGGGATCAAGGTTGAATTATAGTTTGCCAGGTTTTATATATGTTATATAGGAAGCAAAGGTTTCTTCATACTTTTTATCTTTAAATGTATTGAATAACATACACGTGGGTCTAAAAATAATCTCATTTTCATTATAATCAAGTAACCGTGATCTCTGATAACGTTTGTAAGAATTTCAATGTTGATTATCACTGTTATTTTCAGACCCCATTTAGATAATACGTCAATTGTACGTGAGTCCCATTAAGATGCTAAATTTTAAGTGGTACTTGAATGGATTTTTAAATGTCATGTATATGTAATACCACTACAAAATGGTCCTTGTTAACATAGCTTTTCAACTAACAGATGCATCACAAAACTTTTTTTTACTATTTTTACTCTAACAATTTACATAATTAATCAATTTATTAAGCTTTTTTTTATAATAAATGTAAATGAACTTTTGTCATAAAGAGACATTAATGTTAAATATTGTTGAAAGGTCAATGCAAATGCATTCAAAGTTTTTAAATTGAAAAAAATTTTCTTTTGTTAGAAAGGTAATTGAAGTGTAGCTTGTTTATAATTATATAAAATATATTATTTGTACATAAATAAATGTATTTATTTTTTTCAAAGAATAAAGCTTAAGTTACTGTTGATTCGATGAAAAACCGCAAACATATCAGTTCTCATTTCCCTCCAATTCGTCCTTCTAGGATGTTAAAATAATCAGAATACTGATAATTCATACAACTACTTAAAGATCCTTATTTAGATAACAAATGTGATATGCGTCAATGGTTGGTCGAAGTGATTAAGATGCTAAATTTAAAATAAACAATTAAAAAATAGTTGAAACAAAATGAAACGATAGAATGCAAGAAGATAAGGGCTGCCGCAAGAGTCAAGTGTTGAAGAATCCAATCAAGTCACTTGACTACACGGCAAGTGGGCCAGTAAACTTAGTGTGGAGAACATTACACGTAGAAGGGATAGAGGAGATGTAAAATGAGAGGAAGAGGGACCCTACAGAAATTATACATATACAGTATCCTCCTGGTCACGCGCTCATGTTTGTGTATTTGCCGATAGCTCTTTCACTTGGATTCCCGGGTCCCTCGCAAATTTATCGCCCAACAGTAAAGTTATCGCGCCCTGTGCCAGCGTCGCATGTTTTATTATCTTTTTAGAAAGCGTACAAGGCCGTGAATCGCATGGTCACGATGGAATTCTAGGAGTGCCAGTGGTTCACGTGATATGATACTAAAGAGAACTCTTCCTTCTTTTCGCATTTTATTTATATTTATGTTATAATCAAGAGTGATTGATTCCTTAAGATTGTCTGTATGCTTACTGAAAGCTTAAATTCTGACGACTTGAGTCTGTTGACTTTCAATGATGAAATTAAATAATTTTTTGCTAAATCATCGTTTCAAAAATACCTTTTAACTGCAGTTAATAATATTGGATGTTTTTTGTTGTTAGACATATATATATATACATTTCAAAATAAAATGAATTAACAGATTAATCAAAGTATTGTCCATTGCTGATTACTAATTTTTTTCGCGTCTCAGAAGCAATTTCCTAATTCCATCATTATTAAGAATTTTTTATAGATAGATATTTTTAGTAATAAATAGAGGAGAAGGTAAGATTATGGATCACTTTTTGTTTTCATTCAACTACATTTTACTCTGTTAAATTATCATCAATTATCATTTTTCGAAGTTTCTGTTTATTATTGAGAAGTTATTTCTCAATATATTTGTTGGTTAATTGATGAAAGACGCACCGTACTCGCGTAATAAACAAATGGATCATATTGAAAACTAGACCATAATACCTTCTCCTCTATTACTACAGTAATAAAAATAAATATTAAGATGTAAGAAGTATATTTTTAAAATAACAGACTACCCATCAAATGGTCCATTTCATATTTAATTCCATTTTTAGGTAGTGCTCCACCTGTTTTTAATTATCTACTGAAATGTTTTAAATGACTGAATCAATTTGCTCTTTAATTATTATATTAAATAAAGTGTCATTCATTTAATTTCCACTCTTTTTATTCGCACTTTAATATAAAACATGTTTAAATACATTCAATAAGTTAATATAAAAAAATTTTTTTTTTATAGTGACAATAAAATAAACAGAATCATTAGTCTTGTGAAAATCAAAAGACTCAATTATTTGTTAATAATTATTTGATAACAAAACTAAACAAGAATTTCGATAATTTTATAGTTATGTTTCAAACATAAACATCTTTTAGGCAATAAGGATAAATTTTTTATTGAGAACGTAAATGATAAGTTTAAACCAAAAAATTAGTATGCAAAAATGTTTGAAATGCGTATATAGATCTGTAGATTAAATTCGTTAAATCCTCATGATAAAGTCATGCAAATTGAACGTTTGTTAGTTATAAGTACACAACTGACTTGATACTAGTGGAATTTAAATTTGCATGACAAATAAATAAGTAAATAAATAAATAAACTCATGATATCTCAAGAACAGAATAATAAAAATGATAGCGACAATAATACATTATTCTATGCTTCTTTATCTTTATGACATTTATGCATTTTTTTAAATCATTACAAATTTTACTTAATACGTATTTTTTTATTATGAAAATCAAATAATGAATTAATTTCTTTTTTTTTTTGGTAAAAAAAAAAAAAAAAAATGAAAATTTGGTTAAAATAAACACCATTTTCTTGTAAGCAACTGATAAAAAGACATATAAAATGAAAGATAAAATAAAAAGAAAAGAAAGTAGATTAAGAGAAAGAGTGGTAAGAACCATGTAACGAGAACATAAAATATCAGCAAAGTGAAACGAGTTTCTTGAAGAAGAAATAACAAGGATGGATAAGTCGCGACCGGTTCGTGTTTAAGAGCAAAAGAGCTGCTGCTTTATAGCAGGTGCTTGTATCATCGTATCTTTCTTTTTAGTTATTTATATATAAATATATATTGTATAAAGTAATCCTTGATATAATTTTCTTTATCAAATTATCACCGGAAGCTGATGACAAAAAGAATTTATTTAAGCGTAGGCTAGTTCATGTTTTATTGGATAAGTTGAGAAAAAGCAAGTAGGCTATCGATCAGATTGGAGATGAGAAATCTTGTTTCAGTTCATTGAAAGCTCCGGAAATCATCTTATACGTAAACTTTTTTTTTATATAAATTTTTATCATCAATTGAATGATTTTGTATTGGTAAAAAATTCATCTCGTTTCTGGTTTTTTCCATGAGATTAACATTAATGGCTTTTTTTTTTTTTTTTAATAGTTTCACTCTATGTCATACATAAACATTTTTCATATTTATTATTATGACAAAATTGAATTCAATGCCTCCATTTTTACGGCTTATCAGGAAATATTTGCTTTGAATATTCAAGATATAATTTATTACTTACATTTTTTTGTTTTTAAATTTCTTAACAATTATTTATAATTTTTTTAAGATTCCAAAAAATATATATTGTCTATTGTAATTGATTAGTGGATTGGTACCAAAAAGTCAGACGTCATTTTAACAGTTTTTAAAGATGATTAACATTATTGCGAAACAAGGGATTGTTTTAAAAGTCCTCGAGATATTTAATGCAAATAATTATGTTTTATTAATAATGAAATTATTCAAATTATCTGAATTATTTAATTTAAATATTCAAAAATATTTAAATTAAATATACTGTTCGTCAAGAATTATTGTCACATAAAAAACAATTGTAAAATTAGTTTTTAAATAAAGTGCTATTTTTAAATAATGACTAAGGACATTGATAAAAAGTTAATATAATATTTTTCTTAAAAAACGATGATATAATTGATTATGAAAAAATGATAAAAGTAAGAAAAAAAAAAATAATTTAACCAAAGAGTCTGATGAAATAATTTTTACTGTCATTTTCAATTATCAATGGACTCTAAAATTTTTTAAAACAAGTATTTAATAGAAATTGATAAGCAAGCATGATTTTATTGACCTTTTATGTAATGAAACCAAAAAAAAAAATTGATCATAACTATATTTGACAATTGAAATTTGTGGACTAAAGTTGGGGTGCAAAGTCTAGATGATGTAAATTGGAATTAATCGCAACTGAAAATTGTCTTAGACAGATGGTGGATTCTCTCTTCTATACTTCACCAGAGTGGCATTCTCCACGCTCTAAGTAGGCGTGATTTAACGACTGGACATAAATAAGTCCACGGGATATATTGCTCGCGCGCGAGTAGTAATATAAGACCGGTCGATGGCGCCTGACTCTCTATTCTTTTCTCACTTTTTATCAGCTGTCTTACTTTCTTCTATTTGTATCAACATTCAATTGAGAATCACTGAAGTATTAATATATACTCAAGTCTGGCTGTATTATTTAATTATTTGAATTTGTACTCAGATAATTGACTGAAGAAAAATGTTCATTGATAAAAAAAAATATAAATAAAAAATAAAAATAAAAAGCGAAGAGGAAAGAATGAAAAGAAAAAAAAATATGAAAGCCCTGAAGAAAGAATTCAAGTGGAAGACTGGACTCACGTCGTCTTGCGGAATTTAAAGGCCCAAAATACCATCATAAGTGGCGCAAAGACCGGTCAATGGCGTCTTCAATGACGCCCCGTAGTTATTAAATGAAAATTTTGCACAGACAGGTTCCTAAAAATATTTTTTATCGAATATTATTATTGATAATATTTATTTATTTAATATTTTATATATTCATGAGAAAGATTACCATTCATAGGTGTTAAAGATAATTTTTTTTTTCAACCCAAGACAACATTTTCAATCAAATCAATAAGAGGATTATCGAACCATATTTTTTTGCAGTAATTTTTACACCTTTTTTTTGTTAATGATTTTATATTATTCATTTCAACTTGAATTTTTATTAATATGATTTTATATTGCGTCAAGGAAAATATCTTATCTCATATAATGATTATCCTTTTCTAACATTAACAACTATTCTCTCACTCGTAAACTTGCAATAGAGATGAACAAAGCTGTGATGGCAATTATTGTTACGTAATATATATTAATCCTCAAATGGTTAATGAGAAACAAGCTAAACCACACATGTGTACATTCTTATATATCATTTTCACTAAAAACCTTAATATTATATTTACATGGTTTATTTAATTTTTGAGATAATAAAAAAATCTTATGCTTTAAAAATAAAAGGGTTAATGTTTAAAGCATTTTAATAATTAAACAACATTTTTAATGGTGTTATTTAAATGCAAAAATTAAAACAAAATGAAAAGACTCTTAAGTTAGTCTAATTATGATGTTTTGGAGTAGGCTAAGTTGGCTAATAAATATTATCTTCAATATAATAGTCATTGTTATTTTTGAAAACCAAACATAAACTAAAGGAAACAAAAAATAATGAATTAAAAAATTTCTGATAAAAGGGATGATGAATAATAAGAGTACGAATAAACGACCCAATCTCTTTAGAGTGTCTAGATAACCACGTGATGGCTGCCATGCGTGATTTAATGAAACCAATCGCTGCTGCGACATCCAGGATGACGTCAATCGAGGACTACTGCCTGTTGACAAGCAAGATGTTTTACTTGCTGTCTTGCCGAATAAAAGAGATTATTTGAACTGAAGACTAGACTCATCATAACGGCACAACTATTTTAAACTACTTCGGTTGATCTATCTAGGTTCCCAGTAGAATTCCAAATAATAAAGAAAATTGAAGCATTATAGTATTTAATAATAATTTTCATTGCTAAAGTGACATTCATAATAATTATCACAATTAATTGATGAATTGATTGTTCAATTTCAACTTGTCAGAATGAATTAGCTGATATTTTTGTATTAAAGTTTATATTAAATCAATGGAATTTACTTTTGTAGAATTTTGTTATTATTTGATTGTAATTTTACTTGAAAATATTTTTATTTTTTAATAAATTAAACCTTCTTCAAACAGCATTCTTTGGTTACTTATTGAGGACTCAAAAAATTTCATTAGTAGAATGAATTTATCAAAAAATAAATAATAAATCTTTCGTAATATTAAGAAATAACAAAATCCTACTCAATGTGGAAGAAAACATTGAAGTTTTAACCATGGTTTTTTTTTGATAAGTTAAGAGAGAGTTCATAGTCTTGATAGACTTGAATGAAAATAAAATCACGAGTAGTTTTTTTTTTATCAAAAAACAAATCAATTGGTTGGATTCGTTGAAAACAATTTCAATATGTTTTCATAAAACCTAAAATCGTACATACGTTTCTAATTAATTAATCACAAGTGCCAACAAAAAAATGTCTGTTAAAACTTTTTAAATTAATTTACTTAAATCTTATATATTTTTAACTCCGAAACTGTATTCAATATCAGTTTTTTTTTAATCAAAAATATTGAATGCTTATTTTTTATAGTTCTATAAGTTTCTTGCATAGCTAAAAATATAGTAAAAGTTATCGAAAAAGTCTTTTATCGTTGGCTCATGTCATTTATTAATCAATATTTTAAATTATTAGGCTTCATTTGCTATGAAAAAAGCTTTGGAATAATTTTTAAATCCTACTTGAAGTTAATAAAAGGTATTTATCATCAGAATTTTTGAATTCACATTACGTTACACAAAATAAAATGCAAATAAATAATTCCAGAGTAAGTAGGCTTATTTTTCATAAACCAAGCACATGCACAAAGAATTCTATTAAAAAACTCGATTAGAATTTCAGTTCTTGTTTCAGCTTCAAAACAATTCGGATATTCCATATTGTATTTCAAATCTAGAATTTAGTCAGCAGAAAAGAAAAAAAAACTCAACCAAATAAAGAAAGAAACTGCAACAAAACCTTGACTTGGCGTCACATTGTCAATAAGACGAAATTGATTTTCTTTAATGATTAAAAAAGAAAAGAAAATAAACTGAAGGAAGAAATCTTAGCTTGGGGTAATCTCCCCCGGATATAGTTGAGATCCATGTGTAATAAAATCTGTCGACCCTGCATCTCTCAGTTGACAGTAATACATATTAATATGTCTGCATAGTAGTCATGATACTTATTTAGTAGTCGTAAGCTATTATGCACTATCAGATACAAGAGATATTTATATCGAAAGTCACGTTATATTATTTTATTTAACTAATGATTTGTCATTTTGAAATAGTATTGTACATAGATACTTCATCGACTCATTAGATATATCATATTGTTAAATGAAAATGCTTTTAGCATTTAATAATATTTACTACATCCAACAATTGAAATAGTTGAAGGTAGAATTGTTGAAATGTTTAAATATAGAAGATAAACTATATTCCAATGTTTATTACGAGTTAATAAATTTTATCAAACAAGATGCAAAGGTTTAACGTATCTGAATGCAATAAAAACTATTTAAACTTGATTAGATATCTTGTCTATTTGTTATTTTTCTAATAATTATACTCTATCACACTTTTTAATCTACAAGTTAATTTTTTCCTTAAATTAGAAAGTATTTTTATCAAAGATATTAATCAGTATATCACAATATCATTATCATATCAATTCATTGAAAAAATATATATATTTATTACCAATAATCACTATAATTAGTTGTAGTACTTATCACTCTGTTTATTTATACAACATCTAATTATATTATATATCATTTTTCTTTCATAAATTCATAATTAATGATTAGAAAATAATCTGCAACAGCAAGAGAAAATTCTTTTTGTTATTCAAGGAATGTCGTTGGAATAAAATTAATTGTTTACATGCTATGTACACTGCACTACAGTTCTAATAATAAATATCTCATAAAGAACAAAACAATAAAACAACTGATATTTTTGCGAGTGTATTTTTAAAAATTCGTTCCGAGTAGAAAACCACTGGCCACATGGTGCGTAGTAAATATACACGTGTCTACCTTAGTCAAGAACACTTTACTGTACAAACACGAGAGCTTGAAGTAAAAAACAAAAGTGAATACCAAATAACTTGTCAACTAGCAAACTAATTCACGTTGATGATAAATATTCGTTACTTGAATGCAATACAAATGAAGTATTAAAAATAGAAAAGAATAAAGATGATTTATAAGTATGATTATATTAAACAACAACAACAACACTAACCTTTCACTTTTATCATAGAAGTCAAGAGGTGTCAACTGTTGAAGAGGAGGTTCTGCAGAGATACCTTGGGCCCTCTGTTTTCTAGGTCTAGGTTTGGTTGGAGTAAGTGGAGATTTAATTGATAGGATGCTGATGAATTTATCTAGATGACTTTTGAGTTCTTGTATTTCTGTATCCTTTTTATAAAGTATTGATTCTAATTCAGCTATTTTTTCATCCTTGACTCTCAGGAGTTCCTGAAGATCTCTAAGGGTGTCCATGGCTGGAGTGGCTCTGATCAGGACCGAAGGTCCGACCTGAGGCACTACGCCTTCAGCTAGAGTCGTCGCCGTCGTTGTAACGGTGTTGGTACCTGGTGAGGCAGGAGCCAATGAAACTGCTCCGTTAGCTTGTAATTGAAATGCGTCCTCCTCGTCGGCGAGCCTTTGCTGCGTCGACGAGAAGCACAAGCTATCGAAACACACGCGCATAGACACGCAGGCGTCGTTGATTAGACCGCACTCGCCCCCGTTCATTCACTTTATTATTTGTATTTGACAAGGAATATTTCACCGTGCCTTAGACTACTTTGACTAATTCGAATTCCATCAATCCCCACCCCTACACCACCTCTCAAATGTTTATTTCCCAGTGACAATCGGTTATTTTGATTGAAATGGCGACGAATAAATCAAATCAAAAAACACTACTCACCATATACGCAACTATTACCGCGAGCGTCACTTTTAAGTGTCTGCTGCATCGTTTCAGCGACCAGGACAGTAGCCCGGATTCAGAGACTTCAGAGTGGGATTTCGCTCCCCCACTTTTGTCTGCATATTTTTCATCAGTGTCTTTCTTTTGCGTAAAATGTCTTTGTCTGATTTCAAGTTGTCTATCGACTCTACAGATGGTGCTGAGGTTTTTCATTTTCTTCTCAATTGACTTGTCATGTCATCTATCTGCTGAAATCAACATTATATTGATCAATTATCTTTTGAGGTAATCTAGTTGTTATAAATGTCATAGATGGCGTTCATAGTAACTTGTAGAATCCTCATTTTTTTGAACTATCTAAAAATGAATTTCAAAACATATCTAGATACGAAAATTAATTAATAAATATATTGAACATCAAAAGACTTGAAATAATATTAATCATTTAAATATAAGATGTAATTTATTTTAAGAGCCAATGAAAATATTCTATATCTCAAATACTTACAAATAGTTCAAGATAATAATAAAAAGGCAATGAAATTATATTTTTTGGATTAAGTTGAAATTATTGTAAGCAATAAATTGACAACGAATATATTTATATAATAGAAAATTCAACAAACATTTAAAGGTGTGAATAAAATACCGAAATGTAAGTAATGAAACAAATGTTGTATTTATGAATAAATAGTTGAATTAAAAGTTACGACAATTGAAAGTTAAATGAGCAGAAAGGATGAAAAAGTATAAATAAGTAATTTGACAATTCATCAAGTAGAAGATTGAATTAACAGTTAAGCCACACTGAATCATTTGATAGGGATGTAACTCAATGGCCTTAGGCGATCTCGTCATTGTCTCGTATGGGTGGCAGGTAGTTACCGAGTTAGTTGATTGGTTGCCTACTGGGATAGTGAGTTAGTGTTGGTGGTGGAGTCAGAGGAGCGGATAATAGGCACGAGTGAGCGTGCGAGAGAGACTGTAATGTCATAATAGAATAGCGATGTTAGTAATACCATAGCTCGGGTGCTGCTGTTGGTAGTCCAAGCGATTGACTGGTCGAGCTGAGTGGGTCCAGCCAATTTGCATCACATTGTATACTCGTTACGCTTCCATCTGTCCCGTTGTCTACCAATGTGGTAAGCAAGAGAGAGAGAGAGAGAAAGAGAAATGCTTCAGAACCGCCGGCAATCAGGGAATCAACCCCTCACAACTCTCTTGCTCTTCATCGTATACCTAACTGTAGTGTACTATTCCCTACCAGGAAACCCGTGGAAACCCTACATTCGATTATTTTCAGCCATCGTTATCGCTTATTAGCCGCTTCATCACACCACCAACTCTATATACTTTCATCAAACTTCAATCCAATACTTTTCAAATCCAATTCGAAGAATCCCTCATTCTGATAGATCCACTTAATACTTTTTTTTCTTTTATTTATTTTATCAATCATTTATCTTATTGGTGCTTTTAATTACTACTACGTATCAAACTATTTTCCTCTTTGATTTAGTTAAGATAGTTTACGTGATAACTGAAAAAACTTTGTTACTAAATTCAAGAGAATATTTTAAGTTTTATTAATGTAACAAATGTATTTTTATTTGTAATGAAAAGATAATATAATTGGACTGATTCTGATTAAACTAAAAGTTTTTTACTTGTCTAGTTATAATAATACTTAGTACTTTTTTCATTATTTTTTTGAAAAATGCTATTACTATTTGTAATTTAATTTTTTTTTTGACATTTCTAATTCTTATTTTATTCAACTGTAACATAACGGTAATTTTCATTGACAAAATTTTCTGTGTCAATTTAATAAACAAATTTCCTGCATGGGAATAAATCGATTTTTGTTTGTTAATTTAACATAATACCTTTCTTAAATTAAATAAATTCTAATTATGAGATAATAATAAATATTTCCTCATTTTCAGTGATAAGTATATCCAGTATTTATTACTTGAAAATTATCAATAAATTTATTTAAGACTTTGAAATGATTGTTTTTATGGAAACTAAAAATCAAAAGTAACTTTAAAAAATATTTATTGTTTAGTATGATAATAATTGGTTTATTAAAAATAAGTAATTCAATCAACAGTTATTTTTATTTCATTAGACAATAATTATTCAAATTGAATGGAGCATTTTAGTGTTAGAAATACTTGATAATTATTTAACAACTATTTTAGTGATTTTAAATAGAATAGAATTGGTTTGACAATCTTACACAGTAAAGTTTTTCCCCCTGACAACAAGTGTACATGTTATACTTTGAAGTAGATTTTTTGTTGTCACGTAATGGATCAGATCAGATCAAGAATGCAAACATTTTAGATATGTAAAAGCGTGTGTGGTGTATGAGGAGGAATGAAAACAATATTTATAAGTAAAAGCATGGGAGAAAGAAAGAGGGAAGATATAACGATGAGTAGCTTTGATCTCCACCTCTCTAACCTCCCTCTACCCCATGTTCCTTCTCTGTACTCTTGTTATAGCATCTCACTCGTCCCCCTCAAAATATCAACTAAACGATAACTGCATTTATTATTCATTCATCCCGCTTCAACATGCATCTTCTCATCTATCCTTGATATAAGAATCTTCTATGGTGTGGTTCTTAATTTGCAAAGTAGTTTTTTAAAACTACATACACCCTTCATGCCTTCATAATGTGACTTATCATTTCAACAGAATGCAATTCAATTATTCAGAACAAGTCTTGATAAAATAATCTCATTGATTGACCATTAAGCTCAAAATTTTTTAAATTTAATTCTTTGAGTAATTGAATTTGATAGAAAAACTAATGTCAATAAGAAGAATGAAGCTTTTCAAAGCTCTTAGGAGATATTAATCGACCAGTTTGAATCATGATAGTCGTTATTATTGATTAATAATAGTTAATATAAATTGGTTGAGTTTAAATTGATTTGAAGTAAAAGAAAAATATTGAAGATGAGAGTATAAATTTTAGTGAAGGATATCTTTTAAATGTGATTGAATGTAAACTTTGGATTAAGACTTATGGCAATAGGTCATTCCAAGATAAATTCTTGACTTTGGGGTTGCTTGAAGAGTGACAGGAGACAGACAGGTTACAATATAACAGGGTGAAACCTCTGGAGATTTTGAACGGACCTCGACAGATGATTTAACGTGGGTTACTACCTGTCAATATCAACCAACATATAAAACATGTATTTCCTGTCAATAATATCTAAAATTCAACTTCCTTCAAATTATTTAAAGGTTTAACATTTTTTTGATCACTTTTCAATATCGTTTTAATGGGATAATAAAATAGTTTTATTATCAACAAATTGTCGTTTATTATCTAAATCATAGTTTTGAAATATTTTTATTTGGTAAATTTTAAAAAATCCTGTCAACATGAAAGAAATTAATTTTATTTTTATTCATATTATTTCAATTGATTCATTGCTATTCAATTCTCATAGTTAAGTTTCAATTAAGATTCCACTTTATTAAATTTTCTAGAAATTCAAAAAATATATTTAGAACTAAAGAAATAAGATTCTAGAAAAATGTGGAAATAAATGAAGATGTTTCTTCCATGAATTGAACTATTAATGATTATATTAAGAATATGATTTGATTAATTTTGTGGAATTGAAAGTACAATTAAATGGGATTTTAAAAATATAATGTTGAAAATAAATTAATAATATGATTAAAATGAAATAAATAAACAAATGTGGTAAAATAATCAATAAAAATAGATTTCTCTTATTCCCAAGGACAAAATGATTTCCTGCTAATTCGAGCTACATTAAATCAATTTGTGAATGTTGGCTTGTTAAAAAATAACTTGAAAAGTACGAAAGAAGAAGAAAAAAAAAGGAAAAATAAATCAATAAAATTTTCTGGAGTCGTAGCCAAACATACGAATCAAGGGAAGGAAAAAGAATTTGTAAAGTGGAGGATGTCTGAGTCTACTCCTCTTTATCCCCTCTGGAATGAAAAGGAGTGTTGAGGAAAGGGGATGAAGATGGCGTGTAGGAGAAGTCGACCTACCCCGAGTGCTATCCCGCGGGCGTAGTAGACTCTCTGTTTTCTTGTTTTCTCTCTTTTTCTCCCTCTCTCTTCATCTTTCCTCTTTTCCTCTTCATCCTACCATCCTCCACACTTCCGTAATGCCCCTCGTTGCATTTTAAATCAAAGCCCGGAGGTAACGCAATCACCAAGCATCACGACGCTTCCACAATTTTCTACTTTAAGCTACTTTATGTATTAGCATCTCCCCTTTCTTCGCGCCACCATCTGTCCTTCTCCAGTGCTACGCTACACCTACACCTTCTACCATGCTTCAATACTAAACATGGTATCTCTGTCATTCTCGTTGACTTTTTCGACTTGCCAAAGTCTCTCTGGGCACAAGTGTATCCTTCTCTTACTATCCCTGATGTTATTCCGCGCGTTACATTACTCTCTCATGTCTCTGATGTGATCCCAGACTCCAAAGGACGCTAAATTCTAACTCAAAGTCTCCCTCTCTTCACTTCTCGACGCCCAGTAGCGATCTAATGATGTTATTTCATTACTCAATTTCATCTAGACCAGCTTTCAAACAGGCTGGCACCAGAAATAAACAACTAAATTCAACCAAAATTTTGTAAGATACTTCTAACTAAGTGTTATGAATCTAAAGCACTATCCAAATCATTACATAATAATCAGCTTATAAATATATTCATTCAATTCTGAAATATTCATCATCAAAAATAATACCTTTCATTTTCTAAGAGCATACTGAACACTGGTGTTCTCTAATTCGAAAGTATTAAAACCATCATATGATCATGATGATGCAAAATACATTCGCAATTAAGCAACAATCTCCATGAAAATTGAATAGTGAATATTTATTAAAATGGTATGGTAAAGACTGTGTGATGTTGGTGGTAAAAGTAAAGAAAGCTGAAGAAGGAAATGTATGAGAGTATGGAGTGGAGAGGAGTGAAAGAAGAAAAGGAAGGGTTGTTGTACCGAGTCAATATAGAGAATCACTCTAGATGAGGAATAAACACGATTTACACCCAGGACAACTATCAGCTATAACATTGGCCAGCACACAACTACCCCCTTAAGATCAACCCTCGCACACATACTACCACATCATTTCGTTCTTCAAGTCGTACCTTGTAGTATAACCGAGATATGTTTGTCGTTTGCGTTATTTGCCCAATAAAACCACGTGGTCCATCCCCATTTCCGTCAAAGATGGTGCTTGCAAGTGGGGGTTCTACAAACGCCCACATACAGTAGCACGCACGCTCGCCACGCCTTTTAGACATGCTTTCGGTTGCCTTGGTAGAATTCAAGCTCATGCACACGCTGGCTACTTGGTTGCCTCAACTTCTTTTTCATCTCTGTATCAAGACGAAGCTTGCGATGAACAGTTACCGGTTGTTTTGAATCTCCAGGATCCAATTACTGATCAATACAATCCTGATTGATCCTAGCTTGATAAAGGGTTCGTTATTTAGTGTATAAAAGATCATTGTGAAAGCTCTACAGGTGAAGTGAGTTCCAATAAATGGCAAAGATTAGTGCAACTTTCGATAACAGATTAACTGAAAGTGAACAGAAGCAGCTAAGGAATCATTGATTTAAGAACACAGTGATAATAAACATTGCATTTATTGAGTGTTTGAATAACGGATAGACACGGGATTTGAAGGTGTTGGTGATTCGAGCGTCGGTCACGGCGCCAAGACC
Organism: Chelonus formosanus; assembly: GCA_028641665.1. Classification (NCBI taxonomy): domain Eukaryota; kingdom Metazoa; phylum Arthropoda; class Insecta; order Hymenoptera; family Braconidae; genus Chelonus; species Chelonus formosanus. The sequence goes on from CM054005.1 coordinate 6,379,126, forward strand.
GACAACGAATCTTACCAGGAAGGAAGACTCTGGAGGTCGTGGGAGGTCCGCGAGGTCGCGGAGGAGATCGGAAAAGTGTTGTTCAGCCACGAGTCCAGGATTCTCACCCCCAGTGGTGGTGCTGTCTCGCCCGGAGGCACTGGGCCTCCTGCGAGCCCACCAACCGGACACTATCATCCAACAACACATAGTCCACCACTTCTCAAGGTAACATTTATTCATTTACTTCTACTAATAAAATCTATCTTTTCATTATTTTAAATTATTAAATAAATTAAACGGCAAATAATATCTAAACGTAATCAAAGAAATCTCTGAATGTAAATATCAAGATTAATTGGTAATTACAAATAAATTCAGCAAGCTTTAAAAAAAATTTTAATACAAATTAAAACCCGTGATGAATTGGAATATGTTAAAATATAGTCTATAATAAATTTCTAAAGGTAATAATTAAACCTGTTAAATGCATTCAAAATATGCTATTAAGTTCAATCAATATTAATCTAAACAAATTCAATAAATCAATTAAAGTAACTTGAGATTTTTGTGAAAAAATTTTTTAACCAAATCAAATGATAACAGGGTATAAGGGCGTTTGTCAGAACTTATTTTTGTCAGAGTGCAACCCTGTCGAATCTCTCTAGGGACATAGCGGCAGCTGTCTACAACAGCTAAGCTTCTCCAGAAAGCTTGTCAGAACTTTTACAAGCCACAAATCATCTTCTTTCTTTCATTGAAAAAGCCAATCATTTTGAAATGGAAACTTTAAAAAAAAAAGACGAAGAAATCCGAAGGAATAATATACATTTTTTTTTAAAACATTGTCAATTTATTAAAGTTGATTAGACACTAATTGGAAAGAAGGCAAAATTCGTTAGTAGATAATGTGCAGTAAGTAACAGACATTGTGGTCGACGGTAGCGCACGCTGTCTGCCGTCCAATCCTGCTAACTTAACCTTATTAATAAATTAATTAGATATTATTGTGTTGGCAGCCAGGGCGACAGCTGCGGGTCTTCTCCATCTTTATTCGTCTTCGTCTTTATTCTTTCTCTCTCGCTTCATTCTTTTCTCAGTTTCTAATCTCTAATATTGTCATCTACTGCGTACATAAGTTTGCAGTAGTTTGCTATACATTGTCGCAGACAACTAGCCCACAGATGATGCATACAAATATACATGGATAAATCAGGTCCTGACCCATTGACGTCATTTCTTCATAATATTTCTTGATAATAACAATAAAAATATAACAAATTTTTTTGTTAAATATACATTCTCTTCTTAACTTCCATAAAATTCATTTCGTTTGATTTGCGTGAGTTAAAGAGTTCTGTAAACTTAATTTAATTTTCAATGGAATTTAAATATACAAGCTCAAATAGATATCAATTTTATTAGAATTAAAATAATTTTTTGTTTTTAATATTTAATTAGATAATTTTAAATATAATAAAATATATATAAATTTGTATTAAAATTAAATAAACGTTTTTTTTATTTCCATTAAAAAAAATACGTTGGTCCAAATCTAGTGTGTTAGCTGTTTGAAAATAGATGAGTAAAATCACTGTAAAGCATTGAATATTCACTGATCCATTTTTAAAGAGAATATTATACCAATCCGTTGTTTGAAATTATTCTTTTATTTGAAATATTATTGATAAAAAAAAAAGTATTATAGTTTGACTCCAATTATTTGTAAATGAACTAAAAAAATAATTTCTAACGTCATAAATGAAAAAAGAAGTTTAAAAATAACATTAAAAATGAAATCAGAATGGTGATAATAAAGACAAAGGATAGTATATTAAGCGTTTGCGAAACAAATTGATGAAAATAGTCGACTGATTAATTTTATTCAGATCCGTAATATCAACGACGATGAGGCTGAAGTATGGTCAATCAAGTTAGAGCAACATATATAGCATATTGATGGTGGCAAGCGAGGGCAAGAAGTGGCTCGTGGCACTTGCAGATGATACCTATAAGATGACGTTTAACGATGATTGATTAGTTAGAGATTTAATCGGATGCAAATATGTAATATCGTTAAACGTCTATCTTAATGTGTAGATACACATAGATATAACATACACATAACGAGATAGGGTTTAAAGGAAGTGTCTACCGTGCCGCGTAACACAGAATAAACGGTCAGTGACGCGCGGTAATGGCCGACATCCTAATCCTGGCCCCCTACAGTTTAATACTATACACTCGACAATGATAATGCTGCATGTGCTTTTTATCATTATCAGAGTGACCGTGTGGCCGGGTAATGAGAGCTCAACGGGGTGCCATCGTCCTACATTATGACCCCCATTAAATTATAGGTCCTAATCTGACCTTTATATTTAAATAAATTTGATCAATAATTTTGTCAAATATTTTTTATAACTTCGTTATTTAAAATTATATTTTATTCATTATTTTAATGATTATCAAAATTTTTTTTGGCTCAAGATTACTTTGATAGCAATAATTATCATGTTAAAAAAATCAAATTTAGGATATCATTTGTTGGTAGCAGTTAAAATTGTTATTATAATATTCTAATAATTATTTTACAATTAAAATAATCTCTGCCTATCTACTGTCAATCCGAGTATTCAGAAATTAAACATTTAAAGTATTTACAATGTTAAATACCATCAACAAACTATTGGAATTTTATAAACACTTAAGTGTTTTATTATTAAACACTTGAATTTTCCCGGATGTGTAGTGATGGTCAAAAGACTAGGACTAATAAGAGGAATTGAAACTCTCTAAGGTTAATCACATGAGGGCTTGTCTGGGATTGAAATAATTTTCTATGGAGAAATAGTATAAATGTTTGACAATTCTAGATTATCTGATAACAATAAAAAAGGTTATTCGTTCAGAAGTACAGATGACTTTTTTTTATCCTGAAGATTCAGCATGGTTCACACATTGGCACCTTTAAAGAGCAAAATTTCATAACAATTGTAGTAATAATTGAGTAAAATCATGTAAAAACTGTTATTAAATAGAAAACTTTAAAGAAAATATGTGAAAATAATCCAGAAAAAATATTAAATTAAAAAAATTTTTAATAACAAGTTCAGTATGATGGTCGATTTTTTTTCGTAATGACATGATGAATTTTTTACAAGTCAATTAGTGAATTTAAGTACCAAGGGTACATCAAACGTCGTGGTATCAATTTGTTTAAATATTTTGATCCAGTGTATGTGCAAATGATACAGTAATCTTTAGAATTCCACAATCACAATTTTTCTGGTTTGTTTTTGGCCATTTTTATGTCACATTCAAGCCTCGATTTCAACCAATAGAGGTATAGGAAACCTCACTCAAGCGTTTTAATCGGCGCGCCTCTCACCATGAATAATTGGCCGCGTCACAAATAAATTTACCGATCAACGATGCAGTCAGCTTGGTCACTATATGTATAGCTGATGATCGGCTTCACTGCCCTCCAATGTAGCAAATGTAACAGAGTCACAGCACAGTAGTAGGGAGTAACGCTGGTCTTACACAACTTGTCCACGTCCATACTTTTATTTATTCAAAGCTTCATAGCCCTGTGAATCCATGGATTTACAAACCACATTAAGCTTCCCCTAAAACCCACGTGGAGAGCCTGGTAAAAAACTACTTCCACGATATCGGATTGTTACTATCAATATCCGCTTGGATCGATCAATTTTTCACTATTTATTTTCATTCATTTTTTATTACATATTTTTTAAATGGCTTTCGTATTAAATACCACAATTGTTTATTTATTGTATGCAATATGAATATTTTATCTGAAAATTTTACATGGTATTAAGAGAAAAAAAATAATGGATGTGTTACTAAAAAAAAATTTGACAAAGTGTTGAAAAATTGACGAAGGATTTTTGAGACTCTTTTTTTTTTTTAAACAAAAATGGAAGTAAATAGAAAACAGGTTAAATAAAATTGTGATCAGGCTTGATGTACTGAGCTAAAATAAATTGTAGGAGAATAAAGAAAAGTGATCGTCTTGCTTTTGTTAAAAAAAAAAAAGATTATTAAATAGCATATTATACTTTCTTGGTGTAATAACAGTAATACCAGATTATTTTTGATTGAATAAATATTTTTAATTTAATAAAACCTGTTCGAGAAGATGATAAAATTTATTAAACCATTTATTTTTTAATATACATTTAACTGATTAATTTAATGAAGAATTTAATTTTAAAAAATACTCTATTCATGATTATTATATTTAATAGTGAATTTAATAATTTATGTATAAACTATTTCAATGTTTCCATTTAACTAGAGTTTTAATTTAATTTAATAATAGAGAATTGCAAAGAACCCGTAGGTTATTTAATTGAAATATAACATAATTAATTGTGTGATGTTGATAAGAAAAGATTGATGGTATTTCAAGATGATGATGAGGTCAGATAGCTTTGAAGATGAAGATGAAGAAGAAACCAAGAACGTGCTAAGAATAAATATCTGGACTACTATGTATTTCTACTACCACCACCATTATGACTTGATCTTTTTCTTCATCTTCTTCGGGTGGAGTCGGTCAATGCTCGGCATTGCTATGGTGGAGGCGTTTGGAGATATTTCTGATGGTGTTGGTGGACAAGCTCCACATATGATAAACCTAAGTACGATAGTGTTAGAGTTGGTATTATTGCCCGGTCGTAAATTTTACCGGAAAGCGATTTAGCGAGGAAGCGGCAGGAATAAATCTTGGAAAAGTCGAAAGGCGTAAAACAGGAGAGGTGGGAAAAAGAGAGAAAAATGTATTGAGAAGAATATAAGATGCGGGTCGGAGGAGCAATATAGATTACACTATGTACCAAATATATTTACACTTATTTCATGTTATATAAATTATTATGTAAACATACCTGTCGAAGATTTATATACTTGAATAAAATATCGATAATACACTTTTTTGAATGAAACAGAATAATTTTCAAATAAATCAGCCATTTATTTTCTATATTACTTTTAAAATAAATTCAATGCAACCGAGAAATTGTTTATTAATAATGCCATGTCCTGTGGTACTACGCATTCATATTTTCTTTATTTAAAATGTTAAATTAACGAATAGATTAAAAATTTATTATTAATCATCAAATTTATTATGAGAATTAGTTTTTACTATATTTAATTAATCAATATTGCTTTTAACAATTTTTCAGATGAAATTTAGTATGCAAAGAAATATAAAACATTGTCAGAAGTATTGTTCATAAAAATATTAAATTAAAAATAAAAAAGAAATTAAAAGAATTAAATATTGATTTTATTATAACTAATCAGAATAAATTATTAAATTAAAAATGTAAAAGAAAGAATGGTTCTACCTCGTAGCAATAGCCAAAATTGTCCTTTAAGTTATACTCTTATTTAAATAATTAAATTATAAAGACGTATTATATAATTGTTATAAATTTCGGATAATTAATTGTCATAAAATTGTTCAAATATTTAATTTTAATATGTTTCGAAGAAAGTGACATCTCGTGTTTAATAATTAATTTTTTCAATTATAATTTCAATTTATTCGTTAATAAAATTTCTAACTGGCTTTTTAATTCTTTACTTCATTTATAAGTAGCCAATTATTTTCTGTTTTCAAATAAAATAATTATTTATTTATTATTTTAAATATTATACAACAACTTATTATTTCATCCCAGCTATTGCACTAGGTGTAGGCTAGAAAGGAGTAATCTTTTAATGTTTCTTTAATAATATATGACATCCTGATAAATTATTCTTGAAAATAAATAAATAAATTGATGCATTGGAAGATGAAAAATAAAGAAATTCCAGTTCGAGTTTCTAGAGTTGAAGAAATATCAGCAGTAGTTGAAGCCAACGTGGATCAGACTCTTGTACGCAGGATCGTTGTCTAGGGGCGCGACATATTGGACCAAATTGGTGCATATCAAATAGGAGGCAATTGGAATATAGCGGGATTCGAAGAGTCTTGAAACGATTCTGTTGGAAATAGTGCCCGTAGGGCGAGACCACAGAACCCCTGATCGTCTTGTTCTTTCCTTCTCTTCTCAGCCGTTCTTCTCTTCATTACCCTTCGTCTTCTTCTCATCTCTTCATCCCCTCTAGCTATTCCATCAAACATCTCTATTCTATTCTAAACTATCACATAACCAATTTCACAAATCTTCAAATTGCTATTAATACAATCAAAGTCTTCAACATATTTAAATCAACTATTTCTCCTTAAATTACTTGAGTCAAAATATAAAACGTATTTTCAACTTATTTTTATCCTAAGACTATCCTTTCTTTAGGTTTAACTTAAAATGAACAAATCCTAATTAAAGTTGGATTACGCTACAAATCAGCATTTCCGTAAGCTGAAAATTTTTCAATTTTATCCTAAACTCATACTAATTTTATTTTTATCTTACCTTAGGTTAATCCTACTTTTATTTTATACTTTTCCTGGTTTTAATCTAATTTTATTTGAAATGCAAGTAATTTTCTTTCCACAAAAACATATTTTTCGATAATTATTAATTTTATTTTAATTCTGATTGGATTTTTCATTAGTATTAAAATCATGTAGATTATTAAAAAAGTATAAATGTAATGGGAGTTATTCCAACTGTTTCCATAAGTACTACTATTGGATCGTTCGATAAGTGATGTCGTTTTTATTCATAGACTACAAAGTGGTTTAATAATATTAATAGCAGTTATTAATCAGTAATATATTAGCCATTTTGTTCGATCATCTTTTGCCATTTATTTGACAGCTGCATAATCCCGCGCTCGAAGAAAGATTGGTTTTTAGAGGCAAAAAACTGAGTCAACTCAAATTCAAAAGCGACACAACTTTTCGAACGACTTAATAGATGTAAGCAAATCAATTTATGAGTTTGGAATCAGATTATTCAGTCTATATCCTAATTTTTATCAACTTCAGAAGGATGAAAATAGCATTAGAATTAGAAAGTTAAAATTAGACTTTATCATCCTAATTTGTATCTACATAAAAAATGAAACAAAATAATGTTAGGATAAAAAGGTTGAATCTAGGATAGAAAGGATGGAAATAGTATGAAAAGAATCAATTTAGATGTTATATTTTGACTCGGGTAAATAGTAATCTTTTTAGCCCTTAAAATCCACACAATAACAACTTGTTAAATAGTTAAATAAATTGCTTATCAGCCTTGGAATAATTTCAATAATAATTGATAATAATAAAGGAATAGTTGGAAGGAATGATGTAATGATGAGTGGATGATTATTCTTAGTAAAATAATGTAAATAAATATAATATTACTATTGAAATGTAATTTTATACATGGTTAAGAAAGATTTACAGTGATATGCTGGTGGATTTTAGGCTATGTAATTGTAGAATCAATATGATACTCCTCCTGTCTAGTGGTGCACCAATTGAGCTCGTTGAATCTGTGCCTCGAGCCACGCGGTTACGCATGCTTCATGTTTTATTCGCATACAAGCCAACTAAGTATGTATTTTGTGTATCAGTACATAAGTATATATCTATGTTTACTATACCATATATGCTTTCATACATGTGTATACATATAATCACAAGAGAAAGCTACACAACGTTCGAGATGATGAGAATAAGCATGAAAGCAATGAGTATCGACAAAGTGTGTGTATTCACGCGCCACATCTGATTCTCCAGTGATCGATGAACACCACAGAGAGAATGCTATCAAACAAATTTATCCGCGTAATTGGTAAATTGGCAGATTAATTTGATCATGCCTAGAGAAAATGAACGTTAAATAAACCAAGTGTTATATCTATATTTAATCAATGATTTTGTGATTTTGTTCAATTGAATTGTGATTGTTTTGATTTCGATTTTAAATTCTTTCATCTTTTTCAATCAATTCTTTATTTTTTATTCTAACATTTTAAAGTCATTTGACATTGACAGATTGACAGTTGATAACCTTTTTTTCATTCTAATTGATCTGAAAAATCATATTTCTAGAAGTTAAAAGAAAAATATTGCATATTTAAAAGTGTTTTTTTTTTTTTTTGAGTGCACTTAAAAGTGTTTTAAAATGACTTTATTCAATTGATTAACACTGTAGACATTTTAAACGCACTTGAACGTGTTTAAAAAGCTACTACAATGCTAATCCAATGACGTCATTTTACAACACTTTTAGTGTATTGAAACAAAATACAACGATTTGCAGTGAGAACAGAGATTTTTTTATTACGTTGGTTAAGAAAAATAATTATTTAAAGCTTATATGATCATTTTTATTTAATTTTAACAGAAATTATTTATTAACAATCGACACAGTTGATCCACAGTGAAAAATATCTTAATATAAATAATAATACTTAAAATGCATTTAAATTAAATTTCAATATGATTTACCACACAGTTATCGCTTTCCACTTAATTTGTTAATCAATGCTAATCAAAACAATTAAAATAAATAAAATTTTTCTTTTATTTCTCATTAATAGCTGTTGCATTCAATTTATGAATTATTATTACAAATTATATAGACACACTATGTAAAAAATTGTTTGATAGATTTTAAAGCAATAAAAAAATCCAATCATTACTATTTTAACTACCGATATATGGATAGAAAACTGCCTTAAGAATTTTTTGCAAGGGAAATACTATTATTGAAGTTATTAAAATGATTGCAAACTAAAAAAAAAAAAAAATCTCCAAAGTCCAAACATCAAAATAAAATAACCGAGTACCACTTCTCGATGCCTTTTTTACCAAAACATCCACTTGATTCCACCGCATTACACTCGCTTGATCCTTTTCTTTGTCACCCTTACACTCCTTCCGGTTCTTTTTCATTTATTGTCATAGCATTGATGTGTACTCGCATCATCGAATTCAAACACACAAGGGATCAAAATCTTTACATCAAGTTTTACTCTTTATGATTCAATTTATCGGCTATGTTTTAACTGAAATAATGTTTAAAAATATTCCAGTATTAATAAATAATTCAATATAAAAACGTCAAATGACTATAAATAGATCTTTGAATCTATTTAGATGTAGTTAATGAATATGATATGCTTATGCAGACCTTTGTCAGTAATGAAGTTTAAAAGAGAGCCACAAATATATTTGCTTGTGAGTAATTGGTAAATTAGAGTGATGTAAGCAATAAAAGCGTAATTTAATTTTAAAAACTACGACTTAATTCTTCATTAAGTATTTAAAAGTAGCAAACAATTGAGGTTGGTTGAATATATCAAAGTTTCTTCATTGTGTCATGTATCAGACTATTTTATATTAAAATAATTTAAATATGATAGAGTTAATGATTTATTCACTTTGAAATACAATGAAGTTTTTAATAATAAATATTTCAAGATTGCTGATGTATTTGAATGCATTAAATTCAAATTGACGATTAGAGCTTATCATTGGGGCGTCGACTGACTATTATTGTCCACCCTCTTTACGAAGGGTTGGTCATTGCTTCCGGTTTCCGGGGATAAATTCGTCATGGACTCGTGATTTCAAACACTTACCCCTCATATTTATGAATAGAGATCTGAATGATATTTTGTCGTTGAAAGTCAAAATCATGATATTGATATTCAAAAAGCAGATTCTTCATATTTTATGCTCCTGGTATAATGTTTATTTTAGTAATGCTGATGCTGTTATGAGATTGTTAAATGAATGTAGAAGCTTTTAGATACAAGACGATAAAGTAACTGAAGTACTACCAAGCTTATATGTAAAGTTAACCCCTATTAAACGCGTTAAGTCAACGAAGACGTTGCGGGTGAGGCACTAAATATCTTATAAAAGATATATCGCATTAAATTTTCTATAAATTATTATATAAAGAAACTCCAAAAATACTTCAATAGAATTTTGATTATGAAATTATTTATTAAATATCGAAAATAAAGTTTATAACTACAATTAATATAATTAGTAATTATAAATTTTTTTTTATTATAAAAATGATTTGTTTGATTTTTTTTTTAAAGATAAATGGTATTTTTATTTGAATGTGAGTTTTAAATATCTAAGAGAATTAGTGTTAATTTTAATTGGTAATAAGATTGATTACGTAACATTTTGATGTCTTAAAAATATATCTGTTATTGAATTTAATTGGATAGAGTACTTCTTAATGTTATTTATTTTTTCTTCCTCGTTATTATTATGTCGTTTGAAGAAATGAATTTAATATAATACATTTTAGTCCACTTATAATTTTTTTGAAGTAAAAGACTTCCAAGGAAACGTAGCTTCTCTAAATAACTGAATTTTATCCCGTATGAACGAGAAAAGAAGAAAGCGAGCTGGGAATTGTTGAGGAATTTTGTGAGAGAACTTTTATTAAATTGTGTCATATTATTAAGACATGAGGGCTTTAGACTGCATTCAATTTATGAAATTTATTCATTAATTGATTTTAGAGCATACGTTTTTGATGAAATATTTAAAAAAACAAATACTTTCATTCCACTGCCATTAATTTATAGTCTAAATGGGAGATCAAAGGTTGAGAAAAATATGTGAAAAATTATAAAATGCTTGCTGATAATTACATATGCATACATGTATGTATATAAATATTTTGAATATATTTAATAAATAATCGTTATATTTATTTAACTTCAAAGAGGTAGTTTAATTTGTCTTCATAAATAAATTATCGAGTATTCAATTGATGTGATGACATTTCATTGAAATGATTGAAACGATGAAATGTATTGATTTGTAAATTGAAATGGGTTGGCATGAGGGTTAAAATTATGTTCATTGTTTATTGAACGATGAATTAATATAAATCAATCCGGTCAGTTGAGATTAACGAAGATTTCATTAGGGCCAATATGTGGCCATTTGTTAGATCTATTTGTCTTCCATATTATCATGTATCATATCATTATGCATCTGTTGTGTACAGAAGAGAAAATATGTTCTCCATTACCAAGTTAAATAAATGTTTCCCTAATAAAAATGATAAACTTCAATTTAGTTAAATTAAATAAAATTTATTAGAGAAATATTTTTAAATCAATTGATATATTGTGATCGTTTGACATTTAAATAAATTGAAAATAAAGTGTATTATATTAAAGATATTAATAATTCTATTTAGGACTTTCTATAAAGAATTCACAAACTAAATTAAAGACAATTAATTTCAATGTGACACTGATGATATTAAATTTGTTTATTATTATTATTTTTTTATTTCTTATGAACCAATTGAAAAATTCAGGACGCACGTGATCGCTTTGAGTAACTTACAAACAAAGTCAATTACAGAATTATCCCTTTTAATTGTGATTCATGCCACACATATTTGAAAGATCTGATGAGTGCGATATTATCGTCGCGTGCCTAAGTATTCGACGATGATGTAATAGTTGCAACTTCTCTCTAAACTTCCTAAATGTAATAAAAATGATTGATGTTGATGATTTGAAAATGGAGTAAAGCTTGAATTCTTTCGCTCACTCATTGCTAATTGTATATGTCAGTTATACTATTAACTATCGTATTAATAATTACACTAACACGCTAGATTAATTTTGCAATTATGTCATACGCTTAGAAGCAACATACAATTTTAGCTCAGTTTTCAGCTGATAACTCAAGATCTATAGAGGCTACATGGATAAATGAGGATATCAATAGATTCATGACAACGAAAGTTTTTTATTGGACGAATTGAAATCATAAATGGAGGATAACTTATGCAAAAATTTTTGCAAAGTATCCATTTTGCCCCTATTTAAGGATAAAAAAATAACTTTTTCAAATGTTTGACCTAATTTCGTAAATCTAGGCGTTGAGACGAAGAGAATGAGTGGTCGATCGTCAAAATCGGACAACTTTGATTTTTCGACCCAAAAAAATGGCAAGTGGTACCCCTTTCCATTTTTTTTGGCCAAAAAATAAAAGTTCTTCGATTTTGATGATCGACCACTCATTCTCTTCGTCTTGAAGCGTAGAAATGCGAAATCGTGGCACAGCGTCGGAAAATTCATCCTAACACTCTCAAACAGGGGTAAAACTGGATACAAATTTCTGAACATCATCTCCGTAACTTTAAACGCTTGTAACTCATGAACAGAGAGTCTGATAACATTTTTCCTGACCGTTTTAGAAACCTTAGAATCTGAGCAGTCTAATTAGATCCATAGATTTATTGCAAAAAATTTATTTCGCCCTCAAAACCGCAGAAATATAAAAAAAGACACTTTTTTTTTGAGAGTTTGCCAATTATTTTCGCGATTTTAAGGACGAAAGAATTATTTAAAATATTTTTTATGGATATGGATTTGTAGCTTAGATTCTGAAGTTTTTAAATACTCCTCGGAAATCATTATTGGATAACTTGTATAAGAGTTATAGAAGTCTAAAGTCGGAAAGTAGATAGTTTTTTACCCTTACTTCGACTTTAGACCTTTATAACTCTTATACGAATCATCCGACAATGATTTTCAAGGAGTATTTAAAAACTTTAGAATCTAAGCTACAAATCCATGTCCATGAAAAACATTAAAAGTAATTATTTCACCCTTAAAATCGCGAAAAAAATTGGCAAACTCCTTGGAAAAATGTGCATTTTTTTATATTATTGCGATTTTAAGGGAGAAATAAATTTTTCGCAATAAATCTGTGGATCTAGTTAGATAGCTAAGATTCTAAAGTTTCTAAAATGTCCATGAAAAATGTTATAAGACTGTCTGTTCATGAGTTACAAGCATATAAAGTTACGGAGATGATGTTTAGTAATTTGTATCCAGTTTTACCCCTGTTTGAGAGTGTTAACGTGGATTTTTCTTAGCTGTGCTACGATTTCGCATTTCGACGCATCAAGTCGAAGAGAATGAGTGGTCGATCATCAAAATCGAAGAACTTTTATTTTTTCGCCAAAAAAAATGGAAAGGGGTACCACTTGCCATTTTTTTGGGTCGAAAAATCAAAGTTGTCCGATTTTGACGATCGACCACTCATTCTCTTCGTCTCAATGCCTAGATATGCGAAATCCTGGCACAACTAGAGAAAATCTATTTTAACACCTTTAAAATGGGGTAAGACTGGATACAAGCAACTAAACATCATCTCTTCAACTTTGATCCCTTGTAATTCATGAACCAACGGGCTAGTAACATTTTTCATGAACATTTTAGAAACTTTAGAATTTAAGCTGTCTAACTAGATCAATAGATTTATTGCAAAAAATTTATTTCTTCCTTAAAATCGCAATAATATAAAAAAATACACATTTTTTTAAGGAGTTTGCTAATTTTTTTCACGATTTTAAGGGTGAAATAATTACTTTTAATGTTTTTCATGAACATGGATTTGTAGCTTAGATTCTAAAGTTTTTAAATTCTCTTTGAAAATCATTATTTGATAATTCGTATAAGAGTTATAAAGGTCTAAAATCGAAGTAAGGGTAAAAAACTATCTACTTTCCGACTTTGGACTCCTATAACTCTCATACAAGTCATCCAATAATGATTTCCAAGGAGTATTTAAAAACTTTAGAATCTAAGCTACAAATCCATATCCATGAAAAATACTTAAAATCATTATTTCATCCTTAAAATTGCAAAAATAATTGGCAAACTCTCAAAAAAAAAGTGTCTTTTTTTATATTTTTGCGATTTTGAGGGAGAAATAAATTTTTTGCAATAAATCTGTGGATCTAGTTGGATAGCTCAGATTCTAAGGTTTCAAAAACGTCCGTGAAAAATGTTATCAGATTGTCTGTTCATGAGTTACAAGCGTTTAAAGTTACGGAGATGATGTTTAGTTACTTGTATCCAGTCTTACCCCATTTTAAAGGTGTTAGAATAGATTTTCTCTAGATGTGCCAGGATTTCGCATATCTAGGCATTGAGACGAAGAGAATGAGTGGTCGATCGTCAAAATCGGACAACTTTGATTTTTCGACCTCAAAAAATGGCAAGTGGTACCCCTTTCCATTTTTTTTGGCAAAAAAATAAAAGTACTTCGATTTTGATGATCGACCACTCATTCTCTTCGTCTTGATGCGTGGAAATGCGAAAATGCGGCACAGTTTAAGAAAATTCATTATAACACCCTTAAAATGGGGTAAAAGTGGATACAAATTACTAAACATTATCTCTCTGACTTTAAACCTTAATAACTTTGAAACGGACGGTCGAATAACATTTTCCATGGACGTTTTGGAAACCTTAGAATCTAAGCTACAAATATATATGCATAAAAGACCTTTAGAAAATTTCTCTCATCCTTAAAATTAAGGAAATATAAAAAAAAGTCACATTTTTTTGGGAGTTTGCCAATTATTTTGGCGATTTTAAGGACGAAAGAATTATTTAAAATATTTTTTATGGATATGGATTTGTAGCTTAGATTCTAAAGTTTTTAAATACTCCTTGGAAATCATTATTGGATGACTTGTATGAGAGTTATAGGAGTCCAAAGTCGGAAAGTAGATAGTTTTTTACCCTTACTTCGACTTTAGACCTTTATAACTCTTATACAAATCATCAGATAATGATTTTCAAAGAGAATTTGAAAACTTTAGAATCTAAGCTACAAATCCATGTCCATGAAAAACATTAAAAGTAATTATTTCACCCTTAAAATCGCGAAAAAAATTGGCAAACTCCTTGGAAAAATGTGCATTTTTTTATATTATTGCGATTTTAAGGGAGAAATAAATTTTTCGCAATAAATCTGTGGATCTAGTTAGATAGCTCAGATTCTAAAGTTTCTAAAATGTCCATGAAAAATGTTATAAGACTGTCTGTTCATGAGTTACAAGCATATAAAGTTACGGAGATGATGTTTAGAAATTTGTATCCAGTTTTACCCCTGTTTGAGGGTGTTAGGATGAATTTTCCTAAGCTGTGCCACGATTTCGCATTTCTACTCATCAAGACGAAGAGAATGAGTGGTCGATCATCAAAATCGAAGAACTTTTATTTTTTGGCCAAAAAAAATGGAAAGGGGTACCACTTGCCATTTTTTTGGGTCGAAAAATCAAAGTTGTCCGATTTTTACGATCGACCACTCATTCTCTTCGTCTCAATGCCTAGATTTACGAAATTAGGTCAAACATTTTAAACATCTTTTTTTTCATTCTTAAATGGAGGTAAGACTGGATACAAATTACTAAACATTATCCCTCTGAGTTTAAACCCTTGTAACTCATGAACAGACAATCTGATAACATTTTTCACGGACGTTTTTGAAACTTTAGAATTTAAGCTGTCTAACTAGATCAATAGATTTATTGCAAAAAATTTATTTCTCCCTCAAAATCGCAAAAATATAAAAAAATGCACATTTTTTCTAGAGTTTGCCAATTATTTTTGCGATTTTAAGGGTGAAATAATTTTTTTGCAAGTTTTTCATAGATATATCTGTTCACCTTAGATTCTGTAGTTTTTAAATATCCTCTTTTAATTATTATTAAATCACTCCTACAAGATTGATCGACGTCCAAAGTCGACGACTGGATATTTTTTTACCTTTGCCTATAATCATAACGAACTAATTATTATGAGTTTTTACAAATAGTATAAATTGGCTACTTAATAATTAAGGTAAATGGCCCGATCGTGGAACCATGTCCTAATTATGAAACAGTTTTAGGAATTACGCATATTAATTAATTTTCATGATTTAATCTTTAAATAAAAGTACATGCAATTTATTATGCAGGCGTTTATCTGTTTAAACGTATAGATTGCGTTAAAAAAGAAGGTTTTATTTTATTTAAAAGATTAATATTAGATCCGAACCAGCGCATTGGGCACCAATTTTCTCTTTTCTAGATACAATCGCCGAAATGCGACGACATCATAAATATTACTTTTAAATATTTATTCTTCAATTATACCATTTCAATTTTGTTTCATATGTAAGTTGAAGTTTCAAAGTTTCACCTTAATGACGATTTTTTTTTTTTTAATTTAAAAATATATTTTTAAAAAAGGTGTTCCACAATCGGTACAGTAGTTTTCACTGTGACCTAATGTATGAAACAGTGCGCGACAGCGTTTCATACATACGGACGAGTTTGGTAAAATTGTACTTAATCATGAAACGTGTGAACAGGTTTTGTTTAATTTCTTTTGAGTTAAGTTTTTAACATGAAAAGTGATAAATAATCATTTATTTATTTTATTATGAAGTATTAACTGTGTGTTAAAACCTGATTCTTACATGTGAGTGAAGATTTTATTATGAATTTCTGTACTTGAAATTTATATAACCTACAAACTAATAACTGAAGAGGCGTTTGATATTATTTTTCCAGACATAAAATTAGTTTTTTTTATCAAATTATGGCACGAATGAATAAGAAAAAAGTAAACCCAACCTCTAAGTGTCATACAAAAAAAAGACGCAAAAGAATTCGTCGAAATACAAGAAAAGGTTACTCAGAGACTGCTATCAAAGAAGCTCTTGCAGCCATCAAGGCAGGTGATACATTGAGAAAAGCGTCGAAGGCTCATAATGTTCCTGTAACAACTTTATTTAGAAGATCTAAGGATCCCAACTCTGTTGCAAAAAAAAGTGGCCCACCTACAGTTTTGTCAGCTGAAGTAGAGCAACGTATAGTGGATTGGATTATTTATAGAGGAAAAAGAGGCCACCCTGTAGGAAAATCAAATATTATAGAAGGTGTCGAGTTGTATATTAAAGAAGCAGGCATCGATTGTAAGTCTTTTGTTAATGGTAAACCTGGTCGTCATTGGTATGAAGCTTTCATGAGACGTCATCCTGAATTATCGAAACGTACACCACAGCATTTAACTAAAGCTAGATATGAAGTTGATGAAGAAGATTTGAGACAGTGGTTCCATGAAGTAAAAACTCACTTAGAAAGTAAAAATTTATTAAACATACATCCATCCAGAATTTTTAATTGTGATGAAACCAATTTAGCGCTCTGTCCAAAGTCTAAATATGTTATAACTGCTAAAGGAGCCAAAACAGTATATAATATAGTAGATGCTAATGAACATGAAAATCTAACAGCTTTGTGTATGTACAGTGCTGATGGTGTTCAAGCTCCTGTGATGACGTTATACCCTTATAAAGAGAAGATACCAAAAAATATTATAGAAAAGCTTCCAAGTGATTGGGCTGCTGGAGTTTCAGAAAATGGTTGGATGACCATCGAAACTTTCTACGAGTACATTACAAATATTTTTTACCCTTGGCTTTTGAAAAAAAATATTGATTTTCCTGTAATTCTCTATTTGGATGGTCATTCGTCACATATTACTGTGCCACTAGTAATATTTTGCAGAGAGAAGCTAATTGAGTTGATTTCATTTGTGCCTCACTCGACACACATAATGCAACCATTAGACATCGCCTTTTTTGGTCCATTAAAGGACAAATGGAAGCAAACGGTTCCTCGATGGAAAACTCAAACAGGCAAAACTCGAATGAAGAAAGAAGATTTTGCTTCAGTGCTAAAGACGACAATTGATTCTTTTACCGGTGTTAATAAAGCTATTACAAATGGCTTCAGAGCAGCTGGACTTGTGCCCTTTAACCCCGATGCACCTGATTATAATATATTGGACAAAACAAAAAAAAAGAAAAAAAACGAATCTCATAAACAACCAAATTCAGAAACTGTTTCAAGAGAAATAGATCAAAGTTCAACTACGGATCTTGCAAACTTTGAAAGAAGATTACAACCTAATTTGTTAGAGGAATTTCTTAAATGTGAAAGAACACAATCATGGACCGGTGAACTAAAATTTACAGGACTCTTTGAATACTGGATGCAGCTCAGAACAGAAGCATCGGGTACTACACTTTAACTTTTATTTTGTATTTTTAATTACACACTTTATTTATGAAAATAGTAAAATATTCTATATTAGTTCTTTAAAATATTAATCAAGTTATTTACAATTTTTATTATTTATAATAAATTTACAATTATTGATATTTACAATTTTTTATATACATATATTTACACTTAAATCACAATATTAAAATTTTTTTATTTTTACATTTTCATATAAAATGAATAATTTTAAAATAAGAATCTCAAGTTGGGAATGAAGTTCAGAGGTCTCATCAATTAGTTAATGATTTGAACGTACTAGAAAACATTAATGTTATCAATGATACATATACTTCTAATGCAAAGTGCTTCTGTGAAAAAAATAATTCTGAAAATGGTCTATTGAATGAAAGTGATATGGAACTGTTAAATGAAGAATTAGTAATAAATCAACCTGTCTTAGTATCAGAGTTACCTTCTGTAATTTGTTCGAGTTCTGAGAAAATTTTTGAAGATTTATCCAACAACAATTACAGCTTTGTAAAAAAATTACTACCTTCAGAACTACCTCAAATGATTTGCTTCAGCCCTGCACAAATTCTGCAAGACTTACCCAATAACACATTGAACACTACGAATGAACAAATATCAATCAGTGAGTCAAATCCTGTAAATTTTTTGAAGATTGGAGAATTAAATGTACCTGAAGACCTTGAAATAATTATTTTAAATGAAGAGAATGAAAATCCTTCAGTTGAATCTGAAATATCTCAAGGCAGTAATGATAAGCCACAGAAAGCAGGTAAATTATTTTTAGTTTAAGAAAGTACATGAAATTATAGTTACAAATTATTACATTTGTACTCACTTTCAGACCAAGGAAATAGTTTTGACCACACTAGTGCAATAAAAAATCCAGAAGTTGAATCACAGTTGAACTGTCATGTTAAAACTGACGACTTTAAGCCAAAAGGTATATTATTTTTATACATACTTTTACATGTAAACTATTTTTAGATTCATGATTAATTAATGTATATTTTTTCAGCTATTGAACGTATTGGTGATACTGATAGCGATTCTAAGAGCTGCAAAAATTTAAGAAATCTAGATATAAATTTCAAAACGGAGGATGCTTTCAATAAAGCTTTTACTCTTCCAACAAAATATCTTCCGAAGAAACGGAGAGCAAAATTCGAAAAAACAGGAAAAGAAAAGCGGCCATGTGTAGGCACATCAGATGGTTGGTTAGAGACAGAGCTTAAGAGAGAAAAAATAAAGGAAGAAAAAGAGGCTAAAATAGCTAGAAAAAAAGAATTGCAAGAAGAAAAAAAGAAAATTGAACAACAAAGGAAAAATTTACAACAGAAGATTAAAGAATTACAATTAAAAATAAAAAATGAAAAACCTTAAGAATTTAATGTTTTAAATAAATTAACTTATTAAGAATTTAATGTTTAGAGATCTTAAGAATTTTATGTTTCAAATAAATTACCTTATTTAGTTATTTTTGTAAATCATAATATTAATTAAAAGCAAGTTTATTAGACCATTATAACAAGAAAATTTTTTTTTATTTCATTTACAAAAGTTTATTACGGACTAAGGACAAAAAACATCACGTATAGTGAATCCTAATCGATGTTTCATATAAGGGACATCTTCGTTTGGAACAGTGGGACACGTGAAAAAAAACCTGTTTCATAATAGGTACATGCGTTCGTTATAAATATTGAGGTATTTAAACAAATTTAATCCGTCAATCGCTGTATAAATAATTGATTTTGATGTCTGAAGAGTAGCGCCACATAAATTATCAATTCAAATGGTATTTTTTACTTTTATATAATTATTATACGACCCCTTTAAAATTTCAGTATCAGAATTGTTTCATAATAGGGCCATTTACCTTAATTGCATCACTAACTATTGTAAATAATCATAACAAAAAGTTACAATGAAAAAAATTGAGTACTGCATTGATACTAATGCAGTAATAATATACTAGTGTTAATAAGTAAACACTCTTGAACAACCCCTTTCGACAACCCTTAGCCTTCCTTCTTTCTCCTCACCCCGTTCCCCAGGATTACGCAATCGGATGATCGCACAATAAAATACCAGCACCAGAGTCTCGCCCCATTGGCTTTGGTCGCGACTACCGCAAATATTGCTCCGTAGACCACATGCCGTTTACTCAATGTTCATTCACATATTGATAGGAGCAAAGATTGAAGGGGTCTGAGGCCACTAAAAAAGTAACCCCTAAAACAAGGATTAGCTTCGCTACATTTCATCCCTTCTGTCGACGCGTATGTTTCATGGTAAAGAAAAACTTAGTTCCTTCACTTTTAGGATAAAGGAAAGTCTATTTACTCAGCAGGGGATACTCCACTGTCACATTTTGGTTGGAATTTACTTAAATTAAGTCAACCTAAATGTTGAGTCAAATTTATGAAATCCGGACATTTTATTTTTGAACAAATTTCTTTCACTGTTTTTTCCTTTTTTCAGATTAATAATTAAATAGCGAAAAAATATTCAAGGTTAATAAAATTTTTGATGTTTAAATGAATAAATATATCAGACAAATTGATATTAACTGAACTAATAGATATATTTGTTTAATATATCTATTTTTGTGTTTACAAAAAAAAAAAACAAAAAATAGTTGTACAGACTGACAATTAATGGAGCACCCCCTTTATTGGTGATGATGATGTATGTACACACATTATGTGTATATACACTGTGGTTTGTAATCTTTCGCTAAGGGTGATGGGATTTAAGTTTGGGGAATAAGGGATTTGAAATTTATAGAATAAAAGAATATCGTTAATATGTTGTGGCAAAATGGGTTTTTTGACAAATGTAATTTTAAAAGAAGTAGTAATAAAGTAATGGGTGGATTTGAATAATTTTATTATGAACAAGAGAATGGGGAAACGAGAAAATGAGTCATAAATTATCTCTAAAAAGTATTGAATTATACTTTTAAAATATCATCAATATTTTTACATTTCATCATATAAAATCCGTTTTCGATTAATCCGGATATTAGATACAACGGAAATAAATATTGAACTAATGATTTAATTACAAGAGAAACATAACTAAATTATTTTTATATCAGAACTCGTATTTGTATTTATAATTATTTCAATTTAATTTCCAATACTTAACATAATTTTCAATATTTATTTATTGGGTTAGCACAAAAGTAATGAAACAATCTACAAAACTCTATACCTTTCTTTTCTCAAATTAATTCCCTTTCTCAAGTTAACTTTGCTGGATCATTAGCAAGAAGTCTTAGATGCCAATGATGATTACATCATTGACTAAGCTGTTTGCATTGTAATAATAATAAAAAATATAAAAACGTAAACTAAGTATCTCATTACTTTTGTGCCAACGCGACATAAATATTATTGATTTAATGTCAATGAAAAAATATAATATTTAATTAAATAAAATAAAGATGATAAATAGATTAGCTAGATTGCTTTGGCATAGAGAGTTTGAAGGTATCGACGAGTACTGTGAAGGTTGAAAAATAGTTAAAATTGTATTAAGTTTCTCCAGCAATTACTTTTGATACTCGACACGAGATAATGACATTGGTGGAAAGGAGAAAGAGCGTCAGATAGAAGAGCACAGATCTGTATTTGAGCATCTGTATCTACAGTATTTGAATGAGAAGGAGAGTAGGGAAATAGGAGCGAGGAGAAGGGGGATAATAATCCGCTAATATCAATTTCAAATTTCAATTAGTATCATCTCGGCGACTGCTCTCGGCTTGGGTACTCCCCGGACGCCTCGTCGAAGCACGCCATGATCTAAAATTCAATTTGTCCCTCTCGGTATACTCGTCCGGGGACAAGTGAGAGGGTGAAGTAAATCGAGAGAGAAAGAGATAGTACTAGTCTCTAAAGCCACACACTCAAGGGGACTCTAGTCTAGTAGGCATAAACTCCAACTATAAACACGCACTCAGAGGATATGCCTACATGTCAGTACATAGGATGTCATATTCTCTCTCTCTGTATTATTTACAAAGAATCTTGATCTGTACCAAATTAATCAAAAGTTGTATTCTAAATAGATTTATTGATCAGTGATATTTAGTTTGAAATTTTAATAATTCATTTTAATCAGTCTTTATTATTTGATTCTTCATGTCTGTAAGTAGATTGAAAGTAAATTCAAAAAGTCATTTTTATTAATTTAATAAAAATGTAAATGATCCTTTTAAAAAATGCCTCTTTCATCTCATTTCTCCCCTTGTATCTTAATATTCACATAATGCTAAATTGACTCATTATTGATTTAAAATTCACATCCCTTTATCTTATTTCCCGTACATTATTTATTTATAGAATTTTGCCAATTCTCTGGGGTTATGAAATTTTAGTACAAGTATTTTTTGATGGTGTATGAATGTGTTTTAGTGGGATATTAAACAGCTTAAATTTGATGGACATTTTTTTTGAACTGATCATTTATTGTAGATTGGTTCAGTGCACACTCACCAGTCCCAAACACATCATTCGAATTCGCAACGTCAGACATCACCACAGTCACAAACTTCGGTGGCAGGAAGCGGTGCCAGTGGGGGGCCAGGTGCTACCCCAAGTGTTGCAGCTAGAGCGGGGGGCATGTTTTGCTATCATTGCCCCCCGGGCTTACCAGCCCCAAGACTTCCACCCACCTTGGAGTACTCGTTTGCACCTACACATCCCTGTGAGTATTTTTAAATTTATTTAATTATTATTTTTTTTAAATAAAGTATTTACTCTGAAGAAGTTTTAATGAATATTTTAATAATAATAAGGAGGAAATTTATTTCATTTCAAGTGTTTGATCAATTTGGAAGTTATTGAAAATGATTGTAACTTTGTTTTTAATGATAACATTTAATTTCTCTTGTAAGATAATTAATTATCCAGCATTACTTATAAGTATATAAAATATATTTCAGTTTTTGATAAATAGAGTAATTGAATGAAAATAAAATCAGCACTCTTACATTAGAAAAACAGTTTATATTTATTAGAAAATATTACTTAAATAAATACAACTTGAAAACCACATGAAGATTTCTATTTTCTTCAAAAATTTACACACCACAATGCAACCAGGTATAGATAGTATTTTTGATAACTTAGAAATATTCAATATATTAATTTTCCTGGTGATGATGAATTTTTTGAAAATAATTTTCATTAAGTCTTTCTCAAAGAATCATAAAACAAGATAAAAGTGGATGATTTTTTAATCTAAAAAGTAAATTCTTTAATTTAGGTGTTCTTTTCATCAGTGTATTCATAAGAATACCCTCCGAAGAATAAGTATTTTTAGAATATAAACTTAATTCCTGTCACATTTAATTGATTTATATGTACAATATAAAGAAACACATTGCTGAGTTAACAATTGAATAATGGCAATTATTTAGTAAATGATAATAATATAAAATGAACTGATGTCTCACTTGAGTTGAATTAAAACGAGGTAAATGAAAATAAAAAAATCTGGAATGATCAAGTAAAAGCCTACTTTACATCTTCCATGAATTTTAAAAAAGTAAAAAATTGGTCTGATGATATTGAACTGGAGATAAATATAGTTATGGATAAAAATTGAGAATTAGAGGCAATTTCGGCTTCCACGTATCATATCTATGATGCGGAGAGTAGTATCCAACCCATCAAATTTATAACTCGTTTTACGTTTTTCAATTTTCCTCAAACGCTTTGGCTTCACCCCGTGCTTTATAACGCGTCACTTTAAATTTCTAACCCCACTTGTGTATCACCCCTCCTTCCCTCTTTGCTTTCTCACCCTCTCCTAGTGTATTTCTATTGAGATATTTTATTCAGACATTCTTCAAAACGCACCAAATTGTATAAAGGGGCATGTGTATATATGCATTCTTATAGAGACCAAAATTCAAAAGAGATCGATGTGGGGGGCCCCCTAGTCTATATTATAACACATTAAGAAGTGAATTATTGATCCTCAAGCAGGAAATAATACTTATGATAAATTATACCATCATAATGTCCTTATCGCAAAATACAAAACTCTAAGAGCTGTTTAAATTGATGTAATTCAATTATTCAGTAACTATCGTTCATTACATTCATCTGGTATTAAGTAAGGTGTTTTTGAAATTACTACAATTGTCTAGTAATCATAGTAAAATTATTTCATCAACAACTTTGATGTTTATTCGAAAGTTAGAATATTTTATTAATCAATTTCCTATAATGAAACAAATTTATTTAATAGCAACATCGTTTACTGTTGATCAATCAATTTTATTTCAAGTAAGTTGGATTTATCTCAAATAAAAAAATTTGTTTTTTCAGTATATAAAAAAAGACATAATAAATATCCTTTCAATGCAATGAAAATAAAGTAGAATATATTTTTTATTTATGTAAAAACTCAGACTTCTTTCAAAGACATTTGGTTTAATAAAATTGGAATAAATTGTAAAAAGTATTTGATGAAAAAAACCAATAGCATTTTAATAATTTTTATCATGAGTTGGGCAATGAAATATTGTTGATAAACATAAAATGATATATAATTTATTTGTGACAAAATAAATAGTAGCAACAACGAGTTTAAATTGTAATGATGTCAGTGTGATGGCTAAGAATGAGTTTAAACTACCTAAATGAAATTATTGAGTAGTATGTTGAGATAAAACAAAACAGGAGGTATCAAGTTGGTTTGATTGAGTCGGCATTTGTCCCGGCGGAACACATCGATGAAGTTACATTACTCGATCGAGTCTCTAGACTGAGTTACGCAAAGTGGAAGCTCCCAGATCTCGGGTTCCTGCTGAAAACTAGTCTGGCTGACTGAACTCGCTTTTCCAGGCCACTTGAATCAAACTTCTAGTCAAAAGTTTCACCTATTCACGACCTTGGCTGCACTCTAAATCATGCAAACTAAAACTCGTAGTTTGTTCTTTTATGATTTTATTACTTTGGCCTTTATACTTGATGAGTTATTATTGATGATAATTTGAAAGATTATAAATCTTATGATAACTAAATGAATTTGTTATGAAGAATAAATAGTTCAAGAAGATAGAAATATTGAGCCAAAGTAAAAATAAAGAGTATCCAGGACTTTAGCACTGAATCTCTCCAAACATATGAAATTTGGTCACTGATGATGTTATTGGATTTACTTGTCAGAGCAAGTATTAAACTAGACAACTGGTTGTTCGGGTGATACAAGGTGCTCATTGAGCAATAATGTGGGGTTTAAAAGGAGGGAAAGTCCCTTCGGGACCTAAAGGTACCCTTCTCTACCAGCAAAAGCTTCCACCACTCTAACCCAAGTCGTATGTTCTCTGTTTCTCCCTCGCACTCCAGTTGGGATAAACAGATTAGGTAACTACGTGATAAGTCGGTAAGTGGGTTCATTCGGTCCACAGTCTAAAGCACAACTGGACCCTATACACACAGTACAGATGAGTCTTCCCCTCAGAATGAACGTACCAACGCTCTCTAACATCTCACTACCTCGTTAGTGTCATTAGTGACGGTCGAGGTGTCATTAGATTTGGCTCTTGCTACGTGTAGTTTTTCCACCGACGCCAATCCTCTTCTTGTACTCTGGATAAAAATAAAAATGGTACTGTCATGAAGTTGCTCTTTAAGTCAGGAAGTTGGACTTTGTCGGTATTAATTGGAGGATTTCTCTTTCAGGATGATGATGAAGTGCCATCATAAGCAAACCACTTTATCATTGAGACATGTCAAAAAGCATGAAAGGATTCTTGCCATCAAGCACGTTTCTTACCCTTTTAATTCCTTTTTTTCATGATTACTATCTATTTCTAGTTCCTTTTATTATAAAATAATTAATCTTCCATTTTATGCTAAAACTAATTTTTTTGATTGAATAGTTATAACTTTTAATAAACTAAACAACATAATTATATATTTTTAAAAATAAATATTACAGAAATTTTTTTTTATGAATTTAATTTTTGTAAAACTAATTAGTTAGTAATTATTTTATTCTATTACTTATAATTAATGTGGCTATTTAAGGTCTCCAGTAAATCGATTCTTGACCTGTGAAACCCTAAAAATAATCAATTGAATTTAGAATATATATTTAAAACATCATCACGGAATATGTTATCAAAGAAAATCCAAGATGGCAAATTGATTTTTATTTACTTGTAGCAGATCGAGTGAAATCTAGTGCTGTAGGGTTGGAATCGAATGAGAGGAATATCGGCTCGTGGCTTTCGAGCTCGGCAAACTTGTCGGTTCCCCTCTACCGTTCTTAATAAATTGGATCAACTTCTCATCCTGCAGTTTCTCTCTTATGTCTTTCGATATCATCTCTTTCTACTACGGGACTTTGCCCTCTCTTTTACTACACGGATGAGTTGTATGAGTTGTCTAGCTTTTGGCTTTACTTTTCCAACTCTAATCTAAGATCTTGAGTGGATTTTAGTTTGGAGACCTAGTAAATTTATTTACGACTCTTACTTTTTTTTTGTAGAATATACTTCCTTCTTGTATGTACTATAACCCAACTGATTCTAATCAATACACATTAACAGAAAAAATTGGTTTATCCAGCATCATTTCTTTGATGAAGATTATTTGATATAATCCATTTAAAATTGGAAAATCATTTTATGTAATTTATTTTTCATACATTCTGCTATTTTAATGAGGTATTTCAATTAAGTCTGTATAATTGATGATGGTGAATTCAACTCTATTTTTTAACCCCTAGGAATTTCAACGTAGAATTTCAAAACATTTCAAATTGGTGAAGTTGGAATAAATATCCAAGGTTGATTTTTATTAAAATTAATTTTTTGAATTGTAATTAATTAGAACCTGATGTTCCATAACATCTGCAAGAAAATTATCTCATATTGTTCTTGATTATTTTCATCCATTTCACCTAGTACTTCATGATGCCAAAACCTAGATATTGAAAACTATTTTGCTAATATTGCCTTTTGGAAAATATCATTGATTAATTATTGACTTATTTTGATTCTTTCATCATCTTATTATCTAGTGCATAAAATTCTAAATTGTTAATCAATGTGAATTGATGTATCAAGTATTTAAAGTTTATAATCTATTTTAGAATTTTTTCATAAATCTTAATACTATGTTAGAATCACTAAAGATATACATAAATAATTCAATAGCTCTGAAAACCTAAAGAAAATTTAGCTCTTTAGAAATAAATTGCACTAATTACTCTGCATTATTAATATAGTACCTATAATCTCTTTTCTTCTCGCAATAATTACCTTTGCATAGCATTGAAAATCTCAAAAGCTTATGAGCTTAACTGTTACATTTCATATGTACATGAGTGTACTTGATTTAAACCAATTAAATTTACATTATTCAATCGAGAGTAGAATTAAATTAAGTTGAAATAAAAATAAATTAATGCTTAAAGTTCTTACTTAAAGTGAAGTATGAAATTTATCTCTATAAAATTAATTATCTTTTCTAGAGTAAAATTTAATGGTTGATTTCCATTTTAAATAAAGTTCATTAGCAATGATTTAAAAATCTACCAAAAACTTGGATCTCATCATAAACTTAAGAATATTAAAACTTCTGCTATTTGTTTTCTTTGTATTTTTCAGACACAAGTTACTCGGCTTATCATCCAGCACTTCACGGAGTTGGCGAGGATTCTTTTGTCCGTAGAAAGCAACGAAGAAATCGAACGACTTTTACTTTGCAGCAATTGGAAGAACTGGAATCAGCATTTGCTCAAACACACTATCCAGATGTATTCACTCGTGAGGATTTGGCGATGAAAATTAATTTAACAGAAGCTAGAGTTCAGGTTTGTTAAAAACATTTGAATATATCTAATAATTAAAGTCATGATAATTTTAAAGAAATAAAATAAAAATAACAAATGTTAGAGTAAAATGGAATTAAAGTGTGAAAATTAATGCATGAATGTAGAGTTTTGCTGATGTCTAAACTGTGGTCTCTTGGGGCAAGCTGACACCCTTGAACTCATATAATCTGTTGACGAGGTGAGTTGGTAATCCTTAGGATTATTTCTCCATGCCTTGCTCTTTCGCCTATAAAATCTTGTGTTCAGTATAAAACAATACATAAAAACATGTCAGATTAACACTGCTACTGTTGATAATTATATTATTTTTTTAATTTAAAAAATGTTTTAATAAATTTTTACATTAGCTAATGTCTTTTACATCAAGAAAAGTTTATTTTAATTTTAAAAAATGTATAAAAATAATTTTTTTTTTTACAATCAGTTGTCATAAACGCTCATACGTTATTCTTCAACAAGTATTAATTACATAATTACAGTTAAATATTAATAAATAAATAAAAAATAATTTGAAAATAAAAATGATCTTTACGGTTGTCAAACCATTAAAAAAAATGGAATTTAAAAATATAAACTTTTTATTTATTCCTGATAAAAAAGAAAGTAGTTGGTTGAATGTTCGTGAGGATTTTATGGTGTACTGAGCAGGGCATGAAGGTGGGTTGGAAACTTTTCGTTTCGATCGTAGCTGTTTCAGAGGCCGTAGGAAAATGGTTTAATAAAATAAATACGCGAGGCCAATGTTCTCTGGATAGTAGGTAGAGAATCCTCTACCTCCAGATCGAGTGAGGGAGAGTAAAAGAGTGAAAGAGGATGTAGGAAGGATGACTGCTGTTGGTGCTATTGGGGTGCCAGAGGGAGTTGGGTGGCAGACAGGAGATATAATAATATCCTAAGGGTTGCGGGGGCGAATAATAGCCAGGAACAAAGCCACTGTTCTCTTGAGAATACTCATAGCCTTTCTCTCTTGCATCCTTCAATGTTCTATTCGCTCTTTGCTATTTTTTTCAATCTAAATTTAATCCGAATATGTCAATAACTTCAGTTTCATTGTCTAAAATTGTCAGAAAAATTTTTAAATCCATTTCTTTTCATTTATATGATTGTTTGTCATTTTTTTTTTTTTCAATATTTTCTGTTCAATTTATATTGAACATAATTGTTTAATAAAATTATTGAAGATTTCTTTTTAAAGAGTATGTCTAATTTCTGTCATGATTAAATTGATATTAAAGTTATATAATAAAAGTTAAAGTTTATTTAGAAAATTTATTCCATAGTATGTAGATATTAAGTTGTTGTCGAAGTCTTTGCATCATTCAATTTCAAAATTTTGAAGATATTAAAGAGAACGTAAACGCATTGCTTCAATCAAGAAGTGAGGGTTTTTTACAGTCAGAAAATTCATGCTCTGTTTAATCAATCGTGTATTTAGAAAGCGATTACTTGACTTAATAATACTGGATATTTTTAAAAATAAATACTTCTAAAAATATTCACTTTTTGCAAAGACTATTGCAACCACTCAATACAAAACACGGCAAATTTCAAATTTATGAGTGTTTTATTTCAATGCACTTGAAGTGTTTTGAAATGATATCATTCATTTGATTAGCATTGTAGTTATTTTTAATATACTTGAACGTGTTCAAAAGAGGACTATAAAACTAATTGAATGGATGACATCATATTAAAACATATTATGTGCATTGAAATAAAACACTAAAATTTGCAGTGAGATTGAAGAAAAGAATAATAAAATTTTTTATCTTTATTTTGGACCACTCTGAGAAAATGTTTTGCGTTGAGTAGGAAATAAAGAGTGTCAGGTGCCAGTTCGTCACACGTGACGCGCGTACGTGCTTGTCTGGACCTCCTAGAACCCCTTAATTGAAGTGTGAGATAGAATGATCGTGGCTAAAGAAAGAGAAATAAAGAGAATGTAAAAAGCATTGCATAAACGCGTCTATTTGTGCATTATTCGTGATTCTCTTTGTCTCTTTAATGAAACAATGAGTCTGCGCTGTAATTGCGTCATACTCAAACTCCTCCCTTTCTTTTTTTTCTATCCGCCATTTCGTACTCTTCTTTTCTCAATCTCATCCGCAAAAATCGTACAAAACATCACTTGCATTTACTTTATACATTTAATGTTTCATGATTCCCAGTTTAAATTTATTTCTACACAAAAACTACTTTTTATTTTATTTTGTTAACAAAAATAAAATCTCAACGATCAAATTCGAGACTACAAAATTATTCTTATTTTTGTAATAATAAACAATTTAGTAATCTTAAAATATTTCTTAGTATATTTTTGTATATTAAAAAAATATAATTCTTAAATAAGATTGATAAATAAAATGCTTTAGAAGTCAGAATGAATTTTATCAACAGCATAAAATTAAAATAAAAAAATTTTGAAATAAGAGTCTACGTTAGTGCCATCTGTTATATATATATATTTTCTTTTAAATTAATACTTTTTTTTTATAGTTAAATGAGACTAGATGTAGCAGATGCAATGAAGTCCTATTTCAGTTGGCATTATGTCAAGTTAGACTCGTTAGTACACGGCTCGAGACTCTTTTAAAAAACACTCGGGGACAGTGGTCGACTCGTGGCTCGTTGAACATGCACATCCTCTACCTCACCGTCACTTTTTGCCTTTGGCGAAACCCTCTAGTACAGAATTATCACTTCATCCTTTGCACATTCCTAATTATCACCATTACAAACTTGATCCAATTCAAACAGAAAAATATAATAAAATAAATAATTAAAAGAAAAAAGCAAAATGTTGGCTGTAAATCATCAAGCAGCATTCTTTCTTAGCATCAATAGATTTAGTTATAAATATAATTTAATGCCAAATGAAAACAAATGTTTGATTAAATGAATTTTTGATTGCAGGTATGGTTCCAAAATCGACGAGCAAAATGGCGCAAGAGCGAGAGACTAAAGGAGGAGCAGAGGAAACGTGAGGGTGGAAGCGTGCCTACAGGCAGTGGCGGTGGTGGAACAACGCCAGAGGGTGGACTGCCGCCATCTTCGTCAAACGGGCCAAGTCCAACGAGTCATCATGATGCTATGGAATCTAATGAAGCTGAAGAGGTCCAACAGGAGTGTGGAACAGGCTCAAGGAGTCCTAGTACTACTTCTGCCTCTGTCAGTCCTCGTCCTCAGCAGTCTCAGAGTCAAGCCTCACTAGGAAGTGTTTCTACTCCACCACCAACACCAGTAAGAGCGGCACTGTCATCGAATTCAACTAATAGTCTTATTCCTCCCTCTGACAGGTGAGCTTTCAACTCCGTCCCTTCTTCATGAGATTTTTCTTTCATTTTATAGCCATTGTTGTTATCGATTTTTGAATTGAAAACTATCATAAAAAATTGCAATCGTTTGTGATATAACTTTAGGTCATAAAAAAAAGTCACAGTTGGGGGTCCAAGACCCCCTGCGTGAGGTGAGCTTTTACTTGTTCGTATTTACGCCATACGGATATATCACGAAGCATATAAACTACCCCCAATGTGTCCGAGTGTAGACAGAGTGAGTACGGAAGTTCGACACGCGCCATTAAATCGCAGAACGTTTCTCTATCTCTTAGCACTTCCGTTTTCTTTCTGTTCCTCGTAAAATTTCAAGGGCTTTCTATTAAAGAAGGAATGAACAGTTTACTCTGCAGTAATTATCTTTGCTTTCACTCGATTACTTGTAATAAATTATAGTTAATTTTTTTCTGATCAAAATGTCTTTTATATTTCTATTCGTTTTACTGTTAGTTTGTTTTAATTAAAAGTCATTATTACTTAATATTAAAATTAATTTGATCTTGTTAAATAATTAAAGTTGAAAAAGAAGTATATAGAAATAATAAAGTTTGAGTTATAAAGAGGAGAAATTATTTTCCATTAAAACAATTTAAATATTTTATTTAAATTCCAAATCCGATGAAAAGAATCAAACGTTCACACTGTTAATAATTTATCAGATGACTGAAAACAAAGAAAAGAATTACGAAGAAATAGCCAAAAGACTTGAACTTTGAAAGGGAGGAATAAAATGAAATTTAAGAATGAGTAGAATAAAAAAAACAAGAAGATATCTAACGTCAGAACGTACTTGGTCGGCTACGCAGTTATAATTTATTTAAAACAGTTGGTCGTAAATATATCCTTATTATTTATTCAACTGATTCCTGCTCTTGAAGCTCCTTGTAACTTCTCTATACCGGAGAGGGTAAGCTCTACATTTCTCCTACAGCCACTTGGCTCCACATAAGACGTTGCCTTTATGTACAGTACCCATTTCTTACCCCGTTCGTTTCATCTTCTTTTCTGTTTCACCCTTTTTTGACTTTTCTCTTGTGGGATCTCTATTATGAAGGCACGTTTTAGTATTGGTTGTCATGTTATTTCATGTAATCACACCATTAGAATGACATGTGATTGAAATTGAAATAAATTAATAAGTCTAAATAATATGGATGAAAGATGAGATGTTTTGTGAAATTAATTTTTTTTATTTTATAGAAATAGTTGTTAGTGAAATTTGGAATTTAATGAGTAAAACTAGTATTTGACAAAAACTTTGTCAGTGTAGATTTATAAATTATTTGAATCATATGCAAGTATTTTTTAAAATTGAAATTTAATTGATTTCACTTTTCCATTCATATCCTCAAATACTCTAATTGCTTGAATACATTGAAGAAAATCAAAATAGTTGAATTTACTACGTAATGTTAATTTTCCATTTGAAAGTTCATAGTAGAGTCCTTTTCTTACTATAAAAGGACTTAACTATGGAATGTTACATGGAAAATAACCATTACAGAGCAAATCCAACTATTTCATTTCTTTCAGTGTATTGGAGAAAATTCAATATTAATTTCGAGAGAGAGTATTAAATATTCATTGTGCATTGTCAAAGAGTTGTCATGCCAAACAGATTTATTATCGATATGATTTTTTTTCTTTTATGTTAAGATATCCGTAAAAAACAATTTCATTAACAATGTTATGAGGTAGATCGAGGGGTCATATGGAAGATCTCGATATAAGGAAGAAAGTCGGTGGCCCCTTCACCTTGAGAACCCGATCGAAAAACCCATATCTCCGATAGTTTTCGAATGTTAAAAGGAATTTTTATGCTTTGCGGCAGCATAACTTAGTTTTCTCCTAATAACTTTGGATCTATGGGGCCTATATGGATAAATGAGGAGACCAATAAATTCGTGAGAACTAGAGCTTTCTATTGGGCTAGTTAAAATCATTACTGGAGGATAATTAATGCAAAAATTTTTGCAAAGTTCCGGTTTTACCCCATTTTAAGGGTGAAAAAATGAACTTTTCTGATATTTGACCCGATTTCGTATGTCTAGGCATTGAGACGAAGAGAATGAGTGGTCGATCGTCAAAATCGGACAACTTTGATTTTTCGACCCAAAAAAATGGCAAGTGGTACCCCTTTCCATTTTTTTGGCGAAAAAATAAAAGTTCTTCGATTTTGATGATCGACCACTCATTCTCTTCGTCTTGATGCGTCGAAATGCGAAATCGCGGCACAGCTTAAGAAAATTCATTCTAACACTCTCAAACAGGGGTAAAACTGGATACAAATTTCTGAACATCATCTCCGTAAATTGAAACGCTTGTAACTCATGAACAGACGGTCTTATAACATTTTTGAAGGACATTTTGTAAACCTTAGAATCTGAGCTATCTAACTACATCGATAGATTTATTGCAAAAAATTTATTTCTCCCTTAAAATCGCAATAATATAAAAAAATGCACTTTTTTTTTTAGAGTTTGCCAAGTATTTTCGCGATTTTAAGGATGAAATAATGATTTTAAATATTTTTCATGGACATGGATTTGTAGCTTAGATTTTAAAGTTTTTAAATACTCCTTGAGAATCATTATTTGATGATTTGTATAAGAATTATAAAGGCCTAAAGTCGAGGTACGGGTACAAAATCATCTACTTTTCGACTTTAGACCTTTATAACTCTTATACAAATCATCAAATAATGATTCTCAAGGAGTATTTGAAAACTTTAAAATCTAAGCTACAAATCCATGTCCATGAAAAATATTTAAAATAATTATTTCATCCTTAAAATCGCGAAAATAATTGGCAAACTCTCAAAAAAAAAGTGTCTTTTTTTATATTTTTGCGATTTTACGGGAGAAATAAATTTTTCGCAATTAATCTGTGGATCTAGTTAGATAGCTCAGATTCTAAGGTTTACAAAATGTCCTTAAAAAATGTTATAAGACCGTCTGTTCATGAGTTACAAGCGTTTCAATTTACGGAGATGATGTTCAGAAATTTGTATCCAGTTTTACCCCCGTTTGAGGGTGTTAGGATGAATTTTCCTAAGCTGTGCCGCGATTTCGCATTCCGACGCATCAAGACGAAGAGAATGAGTGGTCGATCATCAAAATCGAAGAACTTTTATTTTTTCGCCAAAAAAATGGAAAGGGGTACCACTTGCCATTTTTTGAGGTCGAAAAATCAAAGTTGTCCGATTTTTACGATCGACCACTCATTCTCCTCGTCTCAATGCCTAGATATGCGAAATCCTAGCACAACTAGAGAAAATCCATTCTAACACTTTTAAAATAGGGTAAGACTGGATACAATTAACTAAACATCATCTCTTCGACTTTGATCCCTCGTAATTCATGAACGAACTGTCTAATAACATTTTTCATAGACATTCCAGAAACTTTAGAATTCAAGCTATCTAACTAGATCAATAGATTTATTGCGAAAAATTTATTTCTCCCGTAAAATCGCAAAAATATAAAAAAATGCACATTTTTTTTTAGAGTTTGCCAAATATTTTAGCGATTTCAAGGGTGAAATAATAATTTGAAATATTTTTCATGGACATGGATTTGTAGTTTAGATTTCAAAGTTTTCAAATACTCCTCGAAAATCATTGTTGGATGACTCGTTTAAGAGATATGAAGGTCCAAAGTCGGAAAGTAGATAGTTTTTTACCCTTACTTCGACTTTAGACCTTTATAACTCTCATACAAGTCATCCAATAATAATTTTCTAGGAGTATTTGGAAACTTAACAATCTAAGCTACAAATTTATATCCATGAAAAACCTCTGAAAAGTCTATTTTCCTCCCAAAATTGCCAAAATAAAAAGTTAAGTTACATTTTTTCGGGAGTTTGCCAATTATTTTTGCGATTTTGAGGGAGAAATAAATTTTTTGCAGTAAATCTGTGGATCTAGTTAGATAGCTCAGATTCTAAGGTTTACAAAATGTCCTTCAAAAATGTTATAAGACTGTCTGTTTATGAGTAAGAAGGATTTAAAGTCAGAGAGATAATGTTTATTAAATTGTATCCAGTTTTACTGCATTACTAACTATTGCAGTTTCACAGAAATTACTTGGGATCTATAAGACTCATATAGGTAAATGACGATATCAATGGATTCGTGAAAACGATATCATTTTATTCTACTGGTTAAAATCATTACTGGAGGATAATTAATGCAAAAATTTTTGCAAAGTTCCGGTTTTACCCCATTTTAAGGGTAAAAAAATGAACTTTTCTGATATTTGACCCGATTTCGTATATCTAGACATTGAGACGAAGAGAATGAGTGGTCGATCATCAAAATCGGAGTACTTTGATTTTTCGACCCAAAAAAATGGCAAGTGGTACCCCTTTCCATTTTTTTTGGCGAAAAAATAAAAGTTCTTCGATTTTGATGATCGACCACTCATTCTCTTCGACTTGATGCGTCGAAATGCGAAATCGCGGCACAGCTTAAGAAAATTCATCCTAACACTCTCAAACAGGGGTAAAACTGGATACAAATTACTAAACATCATCTCCGTAACTTTAAACCCTTGTAACTCATGAACAGACAGTCTGATAACATTTTTCCTGGACGTTTTAGAAACCTTAGAATCTGAGCTTTCTGACTAGATCCACAGATTAATTGCGAAAAATTTATTTCTTCCTTAAAATCGCAATAATATAAAAAAATGCACATTTTTTTTTAGAGTTTGCCAATTATTTTAGCGATTTTAAGGATGAAATAATGATTTGAAATATTTTTCATGGACATGGATTTGTAGCTTAGATTTGTAAGTTTCTAAATACTCCTTAAAAATTATTATTGGATGATTTGTATAAGAGTTATAAAGGTCTAAAGTCGAAGTAAGGGTAAAAAACTATCTACTTTCCGACTTTGGACCTTCATATCTCTTAAACGAGTCATCCAACAATGATTTTCGAGGAGTATTTGAAAACTTTAAAATCTAAGCTACAAATCCATGTCCATGAAAAACATTTAAAATAATTATTTCACCCTTAAAATCGCGAAAATAATTGGCAAACTCTCAAAAAAAAAGTGTCTTTTTTTATATTTTTGCGATTTTACGGGAGAAATAAATTTTTCGCAATTAATCTGTGGATCTAGTTAGATAGCTCAGATTCTAAGGTTTACAAAATGTCCTTAAAAAATGTTATAAGACCGTCTGTTCATGAGTTACAAGCGTTTCAATTTACGGAGATGATGTTCAGAAATTTGTATCCAGTTTTACCCCCGTTTGAGGGTGTTAGGATGAATTTTCCTAAGCTGTGCCGCGATTTCGCATTCCGACGCATCAAGACGAAGAGAATGAGTGGTCGATCATCAAAATCGAAGAACTTTTATTTTTTCGCCAAAAAAATGGAAAGGGGTACCACTTGCCATTTTTTGAGGTCGAAAAATCAAAGTTGTCCGATTTTTACGATCGACCACTCATTCTCCTCGTCTCAATGCCTAGATATGCGAAATCCTAGCACAACTAGAGAAAATCCATTCTAACACTTTTAAAATAGGGTAAGACTGGATACAATTAACTAAACATCATCTCTCTGACTTTGAACCCTTGTAACTCATGAACAAACAGTCTAATAACAGTTTTCATGGACATTAGAAACCTTAGAATCTGAGCTATCTAACTAGATCAATAGATTTATTGCGAAAAATTTATTTCTCCCGTAAAATCGCAAAAATATAAAAAAATGCACATTTTTTTTTAGAGTTTGCCAATTATTTTAGCGATTTCAAGGGTGAAATAATAATTTGAAATATTTTTCATGGACATGGATTTGTAGCTTAGATTTCAAAGTTTTCAAATACTCCTTAAAAATTATTATTGGATGACTCGTATAAGAGTTATAAAGGTCTAAAGTCGAAGTAAGGGTACAAAATCATCTACTTTTCGACTTTGGGCCTCTATAACTCTTATACGAGTCATCCAATAATGATTTTTAAGGAGTATTTGAAAACTTTGAAATCTAAGCTACAAATCCATATCCATGAAAAATATTTCAAATCATTATTTCACCCTTGAAATCGCTAAAATAATTGACAAACTCTAAAAAAAAATGTGCATTTTTTTATATTATTGCGATTTTAAGGAAGAAATAAATTTTTCGCAATGAATCTATTGATCTAGTCAGAAAGCTCAGATTCTAAGGTTTCTAAAACGTCCAGGAAAAATGTTATCAGACTGTCTGTTCATGAGTTACAAGGGTTTAAAGTTACGGAGATGATGTTCAGAAATTTGTATCCCCTTTTACCCCTGTTTGAGGGTGTTAGGATGAATTTTCCTAAGCTGTGCCGCGATTTCGCATTTCTACGCATCAAGACGAAGAGAATGAGTGGTCGATCATCAAAATCGAAGAACTTTTATTTTTTCGCCAAAAAAAATGGAAAGGGGTACCACTTGCCATTTTTTTGGGTCGAAAAATCAAAGTACTCCGATTTTGATGATCGACCACTCATTCTCTTCGTCTCAATGCCTAGACATACGAAATCGGGTCAAATATCAGAAAAGTTCATTTTTTTAACCTTAAAATGGGGTAAAACCGGAACTTTGCAAAAATTTTTGCATTAATTATCCTCCAGTAATGATTTTAACCAGTAGAATAAAATGATATCGTTTTCACGAATCCATTGATATCGTCATTTACCTATATGAGTCTTATAGATCCCAAGTAATTTCTGTGAAACTGCAATAGTTAGTAATGCAGTAAAACTGGATACAATTTAATAAACATTATCTCTCTGACTTTAAATGCTTCTTACTCATAAACAGACAGTCTTACAACATTTTTGAAGGACATTTTGTAAACCTTAGAATCTGAGCTTTTCAACTAGATCCACAGATTTATTGCAAAAAATTTATTTCTCCCTCAAAATCGCAAAAATAATTGGCAAACTCCCAAAAAAATGTAACTTAACTTTTTATTTTGGCAATTTTGGGAGGAAAATAGAATTTTCAGAGGTTTTTCATAGATATAAATTTGTAGCTTAGATTGTTAAGTTTCCAAGTACTCCTTGAAAATCATTATTGGACGACTCGTATAAGAGTTATAAAGGTCTAAAGTCGAAGTAAGGGTAAAAAACTATCTACTTTCCGACTTTGGACCTTCATATCTCTTAAACGAGTCATCCAACAATGATTTTCGAGGAGTATTTGAAAACTTTAAAATCTAAGCTACAAATCCATGTCCATGAAAAATATTTAAAATCATTATTTCATCCTTAAAATCGCGAAAATAATTGGCAAACTCTAAAAAAAAAAGTGCATTTTTTTATATTTTTGCGATTTTACGGGAGAAATAAATTTTTCGCAATAAATCTATTGATCTAGTTAGATAGCTTGAATTCTAAAGTTTCTAAAATGTCCATGAAAAATGTTATTAGACAGTTCGTTCATGAATTACAAGGGATCAAAGTCGAAGAGATGATGTTTAGTTAATTGTATCCAGTCTTACCCTATTTTAATAGTGTTAGAATGGATTTTCTCTAGTTGTGCTAGGATTTCGCATATCTAGGCATTGAGACGAGGAGAATGAGTGGTCGATCGTCAAAATCGGACAACTTTGATTTTTCGACCCAAAAAAATGGCAAGTGGTACCCCTTTCCATTTTTTTTGGCGAAAAAATAAAAGTTCTTCGATTTTGATGATCGACCACTCATTCTCTTCGTCTTGATGCGTCGGAATGCGAAATCGCGGCACAGCTTAGGAAAATTCATCCTAACACCCTCAAACGGGGGTAAAACTGGATACAAATTTCTGAACATCATCTCCGTAAATTGAAACGCTTGTAACTCATGAACAGACGGTCGTATAACATTTTCTAAGGACATTTTGTAAACCTTAGAATCTGAGCTATCAACTAGATCCACAGATAATTGCGAAAATTTATTTCTCCCGTAAAATCGCAAAAATATAAAAAAAGACACTTTTTTTTTGAGAGTTTGCCAATTATTTTGGCGATTTTAAGGACGAAAGAATTATTTAAAATATTTTTTATGGATATGGATTTGTAGCTTAGATTTTAAAGTTTTCAAATACTCCTTGAGAATCATTATTTGATGATTTGTATAAGAGTTATAAAGGTCTAAAGTCGAAAAGTAGATGATTTTGTACCCGTACCTCGACTTTAGACCTTTATAATTCTTATACAAATCATCAAATAATGATTCTCAAGGAGTATTTAAAAACTTTAAAATCTAAGCTACAAATCCATATCCATAAAAAATATTTAAAATAATTATTTCATCCTTAAAATCGCGAAAATAATTGGCAAACTCTAAAAAAAAAGTGCATTTTTTTATATTATTGTGATTTTAAGGGAGAAATAAATTTTTCGCAATAAATCTATTGATCTAGTCAGAAAGCTCAGATTCTAAGGTTTACAAAATGTCCTTCAAAAATGTTATCAGACTGTCTGTTCATGAGTTACAAGCGTTTCAAGTTACGGAGACGATGTTTAGTAATTTGTATCCAGTTTTACCCCTGTTTGAGAGTGTTAGGATGAATTTTTCTAAGCTGTGCCGCGATTTCGCATTTCTACTCATCAAGACGAAGAGAATGAGCGGTCGATCATCAAAATCGAAGAACTTTTATTTTTTCGCCAAAAAAAATGGAAAGGGGTACCACTTGCCATTTTTTTGGGTCGAAAAATCAAAGTTGTCCGATTTTGACGATCGACCACTCATTCTCTTCGTCTCAATGCCTAGACATACGAAATCGGGTCAAATATCAGAAAAGTTCATTTTTTCACCCTTAAAATGGGGTAAAACCGGAACTTTGCAAAAATTTTTGCATTAATTATCCTCCAGTAATGATTTTACTAGCCCAATAGAAAGCTCTAGTTCTCACGAATTTATTGGTCTCCTCATTTATCCATATAGGCCCCATAGATCCAAAGTTATTAGGAGAAAACTAAGTTATGCTGCCGCAAAGCATAAAAATTCCTTTTAACATTCGAAAACTGTCGGAGATATGGGTTTTTCGATCGGGTTCTCAAGGTGAAGGGGCCACCGACTTTCTTCCTTATATCGAGATCTTCCATATGACCCCTCGATCTACCTCATAACATCGTTAGGATCGAAGTTATGCACATTTTCATGTCTTACAGTTTTTTGCCAATGCATCCCAAATATTCCCCAAGTTCTATGAGATGAAAAACATCAATGAATATTGACAAATCCAAAAAGATGTCTGATTAATGCTATTCCGAGTCAAATACTAAACAGAAATAAATTGCTCAAGCGTTTCTAACAACAAATCTAGTCATTTGTCAACTGATGCTTAGATGAAGACATATATATTTATTTTACAATTTTATGCAAAGAGGTCGTGTTTAATTAATCAAAGAATAATGATGTTTAAATCGCTACTTAAATTATTGAGATCAATTAATAATTACTAGAGTATATTTGACAATCACATTTCATC
Organism: Chelonus formosanus; assembly: GCA_028641665.1. NCBI lineage: Eukaryota > Metazoa > Arthropoda > Insecta > Hymenoptera > Braconidae > Chelonus > Chelonus formosanus. Next base: position 6,419,611 of record CM054005.1, read on the forward strand.
TTACTGAAGACCTTATAATCAAAGTAAAGTATGAGAAAAATATAATAATTAATCATCTAATCAAGTATTTGATGAGTATTTGTTGGAAAAATTAAATCTGACATTTTAAGTCATTATCTAATGCAACCCTGTTTAACATGACATTGTAGTGCAAAATGTTCAATAATAATTTTTAAGAAAATGTAAAGAAATAATTAATAGAAAGATATTTCGTTTAGATTAAATTATGAAGTATAAAATTTAAAATGGTGCAATAAAGTTCAATTATATTTGAAACATTTTAACACAAATATTTGATAATCCGTGAAAGATAAGCTCAAGAATGTGATCTCTTGGGGCAACGTTATACCCTCAGAGTCCCACCACACGGCGCCTAATATATCCTTCTCCATGTGTAACATCATATTTGTAGAGCAATTGCCATGAAGGTGAGAGATTCTACAAGTACGGAGATTAGAAGCTTTTGGTTGTGCGCATAGGGTTCTACGCATCTAATTGCTACTAATTATCACGCTTACTCCTTCTCTTAAGTTACCACCACTTTCATTTCTCATCTATTTCTCTTTCTCCTTTACTTCTTGTGTCTCTACTTACTCCAACTTCCGCTTCGTAGATAGATTCTCTGTCGTAATCTCACCACCAACGTAATGATTAATTAAACAAAATTTACTATTAATATTCAAACTGTTTCAAAGGATGTTTTCTGTAAATTTCAATTTAATTATAAACATTCTAGATAACATTGATGAGAAGGTATTACTTTGAATAATAAAGTTACTTGAATACACGTTTCAATCAAGTAATGAAATTTATGATAAATCCTTTATGAAATTCAAGTTCTGGTAAACTTCAAAAACCAATTTTTGTTTAACTAGAAAGCCTGAAATTCGTTGAATAAATTTTTTTTTTTAAGAAACAGTTTCAAATAAATCATTTATTGAAGTTTTATTTTTAGAACCATTTGATGTCGAAAGTATCCATAGATTTATCAATTAGTTATTCAAATAAATTAATTCAAATGTTTTTTTATTTTATTTATAATTATTTATTATTTTTATTTTTTTATTATTATTATTATAATTAAAATAATATAATAATAAAAATAAATATACAAAATTATAAAATTAGTATTGATGATATATTTTCTTGAATTATTTATAATAAAATCAATTAATCTTACCATTTACTTGTTAATTTTATTTTTTAAAATATAATGCGTGAAAAGAGTATAATAAAAAAAAAATTCAAATCTTTATTAATAATCCATTCCGTAAATGTATTAATTATAAATTAATAGTTACTTGTATTAAATTGAATGTTTATTAATTGAATGAATTATCTATAATTCCAGCACCACGGTAACAGCAGGATTTAGGCCGGTAGAGCCTCCAACCTCGCTTTTCTTTTCACCACATCTGGCGGCTCAATTTTCACCACCACTTTTTGGTAATAAAATTGTGGGATCAACAGCAACATCTCTGAGCACAGCGACACCATCTTTATGGACAAACAGTGATCATAGACCAAGTAGTCTTCAAGAAATGCTTTCTTGGACTCCAACATGGCCAGGATCTCTGTGTGGTTGTTGTAAACCTGGTGCAGGTGATCTACACCGAAATAGTAGTCTTGCTGAGTTAAGAAGAAAGGCCCAAGAACATACAACAGCCACAGCACTTTTAGGAGGCTTAGCTGGTTTTCCTGGTGGACTACCATTACCTCTCCATCTTCCACTACTTCCTCCACTACTTGGATTATCACGAAGACCTGAGCATCATCATATATCAAGTGTTGTGCATCAGATTCAACCGAGTACCAAAGAAGACCCTTAGAGCTTCCATTTCTTGCCATCTAAACCTTATAGATTTTAATCAAAATATTTTCCTTTCAATTCAGAGACGTTTCATAAATGGTCAGGATTACTTTTGTGTGCCTGATGAAGATCTTTGTAATAAGATTGGTGTATGAAAAAATTATTAAAGTGTTTACGTACAGTAATGGATATAAAGAATGAATGAAAGGATAAAAAATATATTTAAAAAGAAATGTGTGGGAAAACTTTTGAAACAGAAATGAGAAAAAAAAAGTAAATCAAAGATTAATAAATTAAAAATAAGATCTTGAAAGTTAGAATAATGTATTTAGAAAAATAATGGAAATCTTGTATATTCATGTCCTCTAATTATGTTATATATTAAAATTAAATAATGTAATAAATAAGATAAAATGAACATTCATGACTATAAATAAATAATTGAATTTAAAAATAAACAACTTGATTTAGAAGATATTGTAAGTGACATTATAGAAGTCAGAATAAACTTGTTCTCGTGATAATTTCGAGTTTTATTTTTAAAATTTCAAAATTAATTTAATAGAAATAACCTTTATCTATTTCTATGGTATCTATATTATTTATAAAATTAGTATTGATGATATATTTTCTTGAATTATTTATAATAAAATCAATTAATCTTACCATTTACTTGTTAATTTTATTTTTTAAAATATAATACGTCAAAATAGTATAATAAAAATAATAGGTTGATATTTGATAACTCAATTTAAGCTCCATTTTTGTTTTTTCATGAAAAGCTTATTAACTTATCGCATATTGATTTTAAACTCTAAGTAATAAGTTTTATAGTTTTCCGATTTATCAAATAAAGAAATATATAATTTTGATTTAATAAAAACAATCAGAAATAATTTCATGCTTTTTTCTACTAAAAAATCAAATCAATCAATTTATAAAACTTTGAAAGTTCAAATTAATACGGAAAAAAAACTATATAAATAAAAAAATAATTTTAGAAAAAAAGTTGAAGTCAGTCGCGTGCCGTCAAAAAAGAAGGAAATCTTGTGATAGACTTCTTTATACATTACAGCAGCAAGAGGAAGGGATAAAGGAGCGAGTAGTCAAGATGGAAAAAGAAAAGGACGAGCCGGAAGAAAGTTAGATGGGGGTTGTTGGCAATCAATGCTTTTCAGAAGAAAAAGCTCTTGTCTCCCTTCTCCGGTTTGATAATCTCTCTTGCAGAGAATCTAGAAGAAGGGGTTGGTCTATTCCTCAGCCAATGAGAGCCAAGACGCCATTGATCGGCACGTGGCTAGCAAGTCTACGAAGTAGGGGAGTAAAAGCTCGTAGAGAAGGGAAAATTGTAAGCTCGAAGGGGAAACACTCTGCACACTCCGTTACACTTACTGGTAAACCGTATTAATCAACGACATCATGGTTTATCCGTTCGTACCACCTTTACAACCTAACATCTATTCATCCCTTTCCTCTTAAACCACCACACACCAAGTCGACTTCTCAGTTGAAGCTTTCCCTTCACTCCACGCCTCTTTTTCGACTTATACAAGAGCTTGTGGGTAGACTTGCACAAAGACTATAGCTATTTAGGTGCTGTACCAGGGAAAGAGGCAAGAACTGCCAAAGAGGCGCCAAGGCACTTTGCGCGAGACGATCGACTCTTAACGACGCTTTGAATCTTCGCGTGACTATCCGGAATTTCTTTATACTCATCGTTATGTCGTGGCCTCCATTATTGTTTTACTCTATTTAAGAACTAGGAAATGTAAACAAAGAAATACTCAACATCTATTAACTTCTATGCTACAAAAAATTATTTGCTACTTTCTTCCATGTTGTTTTCAATATAAAATATTTATCTTTTTAACATTAATCAGCCATTCAATTTATCATTTTATTGGAATAAAATTTCTAGAATGCATAAGAAATTAAATTAAATGAAATTTTCAAGATGATTTAAAACTTGATGAATATTCGTCTAAGCTTCATTAAAATAATACACCAATGAATAATAAGTTTTGTTATTTATTAAAAGCTGTGAATAAGTTATAAACATATTGAATAATATCTGTTGGTTTTGCTAAGTTGAAATTGATGAAAAAACATAGTCTAATAAATAAGCAAACTTTCAGGTTAATTAAATGCTTTGATAGAATTTCCAACCAACTTAGAACTCCATTATTTAACATGACAAGTAGAATTTTGAATATTCCCAGATAACTTAAACGAATAAAATGAATAACGATCTAGATTTTCTTTTAATGCTTTGATATTCGCATAGAATACATATAAAGGAATGATGAGAGCTAATGAATTCGAACGTGTGGCTTTTTGATAGACTCATGGGGATGAGATACTACCCTCTAAAGAGGAAAGAATGAAAGGGAGGAGTTGATAATGCGAATGTATAGAAGTTAGTAGACAGTGATTAATTTTGAGATGTCGTCTTACATCTTCTATACATCTTTTTCTTCCAGTCTCTTATCTCCACTTTTAATCTCTCTTCTATCCTTTAAGGCAACTATTATTTTTCTTTTCTTTTATTTTCTCATTCTTCCTTTTTCAAGTTTTCGTTTTTCACTCTCTTCTGTGTTATCCCACTTCTTGTATGATACCGCAACATTCCCTAACCACGATGATAAAAGGTTTTACGAAATTCATTGTCAAGCAATTTGCATGTCAAAGCTTTTCTTCTCGTGAGGTATGAGGATAATGCATTTTCTTATTCATCTTTGGGTCCTGGGCTCATAACTGCAGAGATCTTCATTATTTCTGGACGTTATTATGTTCATTAGCACAGGAAATGATCATTTTTGTCAGTACTTTTTAATCTCATTTCAATTAATTATTTTATTTATGTGATTATAATTCGTTGAATAATAATTAATCGAAATTAAAACACATTAATCAACTGTAGTAATTTTGTAGACAAATGATAAAGTGCTGTAGTTTGTTTATTGTATTCAACATGGTAAAACCTTCAGTATTTAATTATTAAACACTTGAAGCATTTTATTACTGAACACTTGAATTATCCTGGATTTGCAGTGTTAATTCCAAGAAAAGTATCACTTTCTACACCTTGGACACCATGGATCCTGAAAACAAAAAGATCAATTCAATGAAACACTAGAAAAACCAACACTTTGATAATTATATTGAAAATAATCGAGCACAATAAAAATGTATTCTATCAATGAATTATTTTAGTGTAATCATCAGAATTAAATCAAAATGTTACCAAGTCAATTAAAAAAAATAAAAAATTAATTGCACCTATTTAAAGTTTTGATTTTATTAGTAAATATTGTCTATTCATAGTTGATTTTACTCCTAGCATATAACATAATAGAAAAAAATAATTCCATCATGATTGAAATAGCACACCTTTTCGATCGGTATCTAGAGTCAGTCTAAAAAATTTTATTTTTTTATTTTCAGTATTATGTAATAGACTTTATTTTTTCCTCCATTGAATACCGTAGTCGTAGGTTTTATAGGTAGTCTCAGTGGATTTTCTTCGAGTGGATTGAAGGATTGTAGAGATGTGGAGTTGGAGAAAAATTTATCATGGCTGTCAGGTGATACTAAGGGGATCAAGAGTCGCAATGATTTTCAATTTCTAAATCCACTTTCCGGCTTGACGTTCTGTAGCTTTTTTTCCTCGTAATTTTATACATCTCTGAACTTATTAAATATACATACTATCTAAATAAATAATTGCTGTCAAGTAATTCATTATTTCTCTTTTCAATTCACTACTAAAAAAATAATAACAATAAATAAATTTCATTCAGTTATTCAAAAATTTATCTTTATAATATTTTTTACAATATTATTATATTATTTTGACAAGTTAAACCTAATTTTTGTATACCAAGAAATAAATTTGAACTAAGCTTCTTTTGTAAATTTGTATATTTCATACTCAAGTAAAAATAAATGAGCCCAAAAGAAGCCCAAAGTAAAAAATAAGCCCAATACTGCCCGGATTGAATCCCAATCTTGATTTAGAGAAATTTTCAGTGCCCAAAACAAGCCTATTACAGGCCTAAATTTTAAACGAGCCCAATTCAAGCCCAAGAAGTTTTTCCAGGCCCACAACACGCCTTATTCAAGTCTCAAAATATTTGGCAGAGCCAAGCCTAAAAATATTTTGCAAACCTAAAACACGCCCAATCCAAGCCCTTTTTCTAAAATCATATTCGACAATGATGATAATAAATTAATATAACTGTCGATTTGTATCATGAAAGTCAATTCAATGACAAGTTTTTATGATAATTTTTTTCTTCTAAGTTTTAAAAATATTTTTAGGCTTAAATTAGACGCGTTAAGAGCTTGAAAAATCTATTGAGCTCAAATTGTGTCTCTTTTGGGTGTGCCCAAAAACTGATAATTTTTATTCGGGTAGATGTATAATAAATGAATTAAATAAATAAATATCCTTTTCAAACTAAACGACCATTAAAAAATGTTCAATCAAAATCAATGGTTTTTTAAATAAACTAATATGATTACAAAGATAATTAACGACAGAATTGATAATGTTTGATTATTGAATATTGCTGCAATAATATTTAAAGTAAAACTTATTAAAAACATTTGCCTTTTAGCCTTGATAATAGCATCGATAAAATTAATAAAGTCATTTATTTGATGTTTGCATTAAGTGCATCTCGTTCGGGTTATCGAGCGATTATATACATTCGCTCTACGTAAACCCTAGAATTCAAACCCCCTCAATTTACCCTCATGCCTCCATAGCTCTACTCTACTATTTCTCCCAGTGGTAGCAAGCGCAACCGAGCGGCCGCCAATTATTCAGCAAATGTTATAATTGGCGCATTCCATTAGACGTAATGGATCGCACTTAGCGGCTGCCGGTGTGATTGGGGATGAGAGGGAGACTGAGGGGTGAGGATCAACGGCATATAGACTCGCACTACTATGCGGTAGATATTGTGAGAGAGAAGGAAAGAGAAGGAAGAAAGAGAGAGAGATATGGGTTCAGGTGGAAAGCTTGGTAAAGCGCTGAACCAATCTCGATTATACTACTGCAACGAAGGATTACACTGTGTCCCGTTGGATATATACCATCGGATTAATTCAAATTCATGCTGACGATCTTTCATCCGGTTTATTTGCTAACGCTCTTTCCACGCTCTATTCAATTTCATCTTTTTCGTTTCCTATTTCACTTCTATTTAAACTCCAATGCTGTTAATTTCCGTAAAAAATATTTATATATATCATTGTCAGTATTTTTTAAGACGAAAAAAAGAAGAAATTCTATTCTTCTGATTTTATTCATTGTCTAGTTATTTTTATTTAAAAAAAAAAAAAAAAAAAACGAGATTGAAATTTTTCTATTTTCAACCAGATGAATATTTAAATTTATTTTTTTTTTTAACGATTTGAAACGTTCTTTTTTTTTTAAATATTGTTTTATGAGAATTACAACAAGTTATTAATCAATCTGCATATTTGTATTTTTTTGCAGATGCATTTTTGTTGAAAAATATAAAAAAGAAAGATGATTTTGGAATATATTTGGTTTTATAGGCACTGAAGAAACAACATTCCTGAATTGAAAAAGAGCTTTATTGCAATAACAAAAATTTAGAGTTGTAGAAACAGTAGTGTACCTCTACTTCTAAAATTCATAGTATTGCTACCATGGCAATACTTCACTTGCTTATATGGTTGAAATCGTTTTCGCAGCTATTTATGGAGTAAAACTAATTTCGAGTTAAACTAAATAGGTCCAAAAGAGGCTTAAAATACACCCAAGATAAAAAAAGACCAAGACAGAGTCGATTCAAGTCCGAAAATACTTTCTAAGCCTATAATGCACCTAATTCAAGCCCATTTTCTAAAATCATATTCGATAATGATGACAATGAATTGTTACAACTGTAAAATTGTAGCATGTAAATTCAATGATAAATTGTTGTAATAATTTTTGAAGTTTTAAAAATGTTTTTGAGCTTGATTTGGATGTCTTGTGGGTCTAAAAAATAATTTAGGCTCGAATTAGGCCTTCTCTGGGCCTAAAGACTGATCATTTTCACTCGGGCAAATAATTAGAGTAGGCCTAAGGATTGCTATGATAGAAATCTACAACAATATTTTGTGTTTAGTGCATCTATACCCGAGACAGAATTTAAAATGTTTTTTTAACTTCAAAGTCTTCAATAATCTAAGCCCATTATTGACTCAAATTTTGTTGTTTCGTCCGCTTTAACAAAGTTGCGGTTGAAAATGGATCTTATAAAATTAATTTAGAGCCTCAAAAATGTATCAATGCCATACAAACAATGTTTTAAAAATTCATGATGACATTGATGACCAAAATGAGATTTTTAGATCAGTTTAAGACATTAAAATCTTCAATGAAGTTGATGATTTCCAAAATGGAATTAAATTATAAGTGGTAATTGAAATATCAAAGGAAATGAAGATTTTGAAGTTGAAACTGAACTTTAAATTTAGTCTCGGGTACTGAAATCACATCAACACCACGGTATGATTTCAGTATAAAAGCTCTTTTTCAATTCAACAAATAATTATTCATTCTTCCCTATAGAACTGTATATGTGTTCATTACTATATACCGAAAAAGAATCAATATAAGCTAAAAATTCAGTACAGTAATGTTGTTTTATGAAAATATATAAAATAAAATACAATGGCATAATCTATTTGTTACACCAAATAGTCAAAAAGATGTTTGGATTTATGAATTGCAGACTCAGGTGTGTTTTCGCAAAGTCCATGAATTTATAATTCCATTAAGAGACTAGCGTACAGAGACAGCGCGTGGCAAAGGACAATATTCGAATTCTCACTCCATAACATATAGGATCGCGTAGGGTGCGTGTGTGGTGTCATGCGCCACGCGCCGATCAGCTCCCTTCTTCACGGCTATATTATTTCGTCGGCAAGCGTCATTGCGACTTACCCCTTATGAAGAAGTAACTATGCGAAACAATGCACAAGTTGTCGAGACGATTAATCCTTCACAATAACTCATAATAAATAAAATAACGAATTTACATTTTCTCACTTCATCCCACATTTACCATCCAACTTTTTTATTTTTTTCAGATTTCATTTTTAAAATAGAAATATTTCAAGATATAAAATATTTCATAAGGTAAATGAATGTTTATTGTTTAATATGTGTTTCTGATTAATTTATTACTCTCAATTGCTTTTATTCTTAGTACTAATAACCTTGATTTATGTAGCTGAACTAAAACCGGAAGAAAAGAAGCCAGATCCACCCTCTATGACTATTATAATAGCTGCTTTGTTCAGTACTTATCTCAAAAATTTTACGGAGCACGTGGCATTCTTAGAACATCACGAAATATGTTCATTTATTCAGGACTTGAGAACCACTTAATGTACAATTATTTTGATTCTATAGACCTTTTATAAAATCGTTGTTAATTACTTGTATCATTCATTCAATTTTCTTTGTTCCCCTGTCGTAAAGTAAATAAAAAACATTGAAGAATCGAAACAGCTACCAGATAGTTTTTATCGAGAAAAGAAGTAATAAATAATTAGACTCAATTATCAGAGAACATTTATGTAAACTGCTAGACAATTAGTCGGAAATGTCCGTAGAAGTGGATTCATTCTGTTGATACATTATCGTTCCGATTTAGTTCATCCCTAACTTCCGCCTTGACAAATTAGCTGATGCTTCTATGTACACTCTGCTGATCACCCTGACAACAAGCTTAATTGCTCTACCTCCGAATATCATTGATCTTGTCTCTCAGTAATTTAGGTAAGAAATTTAATAGAAATTCTCGATTTAATCAATATCTTATTTGTCGTTGAAAACTCTTCAATCATTGTAACAGTAATTCAGTTGTAAAATCTATAAATATAGAGCTTTTTAATTATTCTCAACTTATTCATAAAATTATGATAATGTTTTTAATCTCATTAATGTTAACTTCACTGCTGCGTGATTTATTTTATTTATTATAAATAAGAAATATAAAAATTTTAGAAATCTGGGGATTTTAAAGAGGTGTAAGAAAATGATTCTCGTGTTAAAAATAATTGTTCTGTTTGTTTTGAAATATGAATTTCCATAAAATGATTGAGACAAGTTTCGCATAGTTGCTATTCGACAAAAATACAATTAAGTAGTACAAGTCAACGGTGGTAAAGAATTTCATAACATAAAGCTTCTTCACGCTTTTCTTTGGATCGGTTAAGTCTTTTTTATATTTTAAGAAGAGAATAACTTTTATTAATAATTAATACTCTTTTTAAACTATACACTAAGAATAAAATTAATTATGAACAAGTAATATTTATTTCAATAAATGAAATCAAAATTTTTAAGAGTTACAATAAAATATTTTTTAGGAATTGATATAATAATTTTTCTGTAGATTTAGTTCTGATGGTCTCTTACAATAATTTATTAAAAGATCACCAATTGCTAAAAAAATTTTTGAACTGAAATTGGGAAGGAGCCTCACCAATGCACAATTATCGAATATATTTTTATTGGGTTTGATTATTCTGAATATAACCATCTGAGTATTGCTTTATTCTAGTATTTCATTTTTTTATAAGATTCATGGTGTTTCAAAAAGTAAAAATTAATCGAATGTCACTTGTATTCAAACTTATCATCTTACCCCAAACATCCAAATAAATGTCATTAAATTCAATCAAATATTTTATTGCGAATATTCCAAATTTTTTTTTTCGAACCAATCAACACTTTTTTGTATAGTGAAAATTTTTTTCTTAGTGTGGTAAAACTTATTCAAACCGATTCCCTATGCAAACTTGAATATTAAATTTTATTTATTTTAATTAAAGAAAATTACATAGACATAAAATTTATCAATAATGAAATGTAAATGAAATACAAGTATAAAGTCTTCTTTACATAAATCTAAATTAATTAAGTAACAGTATAAAAAAGCTTGTCTCTTAAAAGAAGGTTTATTTATAAAAGCTTCAATGTTCAAGAGATTGTTTTACTTTAGAGAATAAATTACAATCTATTAACTCATTGTTTGTTATGTCACCTGAACATGAATAATAAAAAAATGATGATGATGACGATGATGATGAGGAAGAGAAGAAAAGTAAAGGAAGGTTTAGTGGAAAGGCGGGCCAGCCGCTACATCCGCAAGACTATTATATCCGCTCGAGCGAATCTCTATTAAAATGTGTTTACACTGGCTTAGGGGTTGACTCAAGCCACCCCTTCGGCGTCAACCTCTCCTTCACAGTCCTCGACGCAGTCGTAGCTGTTGAAGCTTTCCCCTACTGCAGAGCCCCTTAGTGGGTCTCCTCACATATATCTAACAGAGTAGCTTGATGTACATACAAGTAATGCCTATCTAATTGTCGCGTGTATGAATAGTAAATCCCGAAGCACTCGAGGCTATGAGCCGGATCCAACCTAACACAAGGGCACAGTATATGAGCTAATCTATATTATGATAGCCCAGACTCACCCTTCGATTAAAGGGGAATAGACTTGCTGCAATCGGGAAGTCATTCCTTTATGTCTTACTATTAACTATCATGTTCATACTCTATTATTTTTTATCATTTACACCAAAATTTCATTTATTCTATTATCTTTATTCATTACCTCTAATTAAAATCAATTTTATGCATTTAAAACTCTGATTAAAACTCCAAATAGCTTTTAGCAATTCAATAATTAAATACAATTTTTATTTATTATTTTTACAAACTCTCTTTTCTTTTAGATTATTTATACACTAAATAGCTTGACCCTTTTTTTTTAGAATTTTCATTAAATGTGTCTCCTGTAAGCCGTCGATACTTTTTTCATTTTTTACTGTTAGAAGAATATTTTAAATTCCAAATCTCTAACACGATTAAAACTAAATCTGACATATTCAAGCGAAATTTCCTTGTATAATTTATTTGTCAATGGGTTATTATTAAATGATGATAATTAATTTTAGATTTCCAATATCCTTGGTTTTAGTAAATTAGTTACCTAGTTATCGAGTTATTTTGAAAACTCACAGAATAATAGTATTAATGGTCATTTTAATGATATCTGTGAAGAAAAAATAAATAAATAGAAGGTGTTTTATATTTAAAAATAATTACTACATTATTTTCAAGGAATGAAGAAAGAATATTCTAGAGTAAATAACGTATAAAAAGAAGAAAAAATGTTAGTTTTTATATTGCAAGTCATATAACTACTTGAAATCACAGAATTGAAATGGGAACGAATAGCTATGCAATTATTACAGACAAAAAGTTGTTTTTACACTATCACAGCCCAATTATCTTGAAGAAAGTAATGTTTACCCAAGCCCTGATGAAAGAGTAAAAAAAAAGCTCGTCATCTTGGTGTCCGATCATATCCCTCTGAATATCTAATAAGTAATCCAAAAAATTCAAGTTTATTTGACGAAATCTTTTCATACTTTCCATCAATTCATGACTCTTAAAGTCTATACTGAATAAGCTGAAGGATAAGCTTGAAGAGAACGCGAGAAAGTAAGTGAGGTGGAGTTACAGAAGACGAGGTAGAAGAGAAAAGGGGTGAGGTACTTTAGGTTGAATAATTAAAGCTCTCATTAGGGCGACAAAAGCACCCTGATGGATAGCTGCTTGGCCCAACTGGATGTCGTTGGAAACCGTCACCCCCATCCCCAAACATGGTCTTCAGCATCTCGTCTCGTTAAGGTTGCTAGTCCAGCTTGATATACGTGCTTTTGGTGTGCAAACAACCGTTCTATTCACTTGGATACAGAGTGGGGCTCCAAGAGCCTATAGTGGTTGGTATATGGGGTGGTCTAAAGGACACATACAGTCTAACTAAAAAACATCCTAATGATTTTGAATACTTGGCATTTTTCTATCCATTGCCTTGTGACCTTTTTCTTCAACTACCTTTTGAAATCAACTCTTGATAAAGACCTCACTAAAATTTTATTCATCTGGTTTTTTTTTTAATAAAAAATTTGCTAAAATATTTTTCTCTCTAAATTAATGATTACATTAGTAAAATTGGTTTTTCTATGAAAGCTTTTTGATTTCAAACAATTTGCGTTAATAAAAACTAGGAATTTGTAGAACAATAAAAAAATAAAGAAGAAGAAGAAGTATGTACTAGAGGGTAAATAAAAAAATTATCGTTAGTGAAATATTATTCAGGTAATAATGAGCAGGAAAAAAAAATGAAAAATCATACTGTTTTTTGATGGATACTGTGAAGAAGTTGACAAAAAAAAAGTTTACGTGGGCTATTGTTTTATTTCTGATGTTCTTTCATTTCTTAAAAGGTTCTCCGATGATAATTAGCACAATGCACGACGGCATTAATTATTACTTGTGCTAATTACCAGAAGATAAATCGCCAAGCGGACACCACTGGCGGAAGGGGCTTCCTACCTAACCTCCAACAGTTCTAGAGTGGCTACCAACCATTACCGTTATTGCGGCAACAGTCCAACAACAGCAATAAATATGCGAGAGTTACAAATGGACATAGAGCAAGACAGAAAATCACAACTGATGCTCTATGGTATTATTTCGTGAAAGTAAAGTTGATGGTGGATAAAACAATGCGTTAAACTTAACTAGACTATCAATGAGACATTATTCATTTTTTTTTGCACAAATTTCAGGAATATCTATTACTTGAATTTTTTTTTAAATAATTAAGCTAATTGTTGCAGTTATTTTTATTCATTTAATTCCTCTGAAAGCAGGCAATTAATTTGTTGGTTCAATTTTCCAAATTTAATAATAAATTCATTGGATGTTATTGGAAAATTGCTGATGTGTGTGATAATTTGAAGGATAATTAAACTGGATGGAAGTTGACAATGATTGTAATAAAGAGAAAGAGAAAGAATCCTTGCAAATGTGTGGTATATTGGGTCATGTCACTCAAACAGAATTACTTCCGTCCGCCCGTATGACAAGAAGATCGCTTGATTCAATTCTCGCAGAGATCCAAAACCATCCGGTGCTGTGATAACAAACCTGATAATTAGAATTTTCACGACAGTTTTATTTTTCGCACATTTAGAATATTTACAAACTTTAATTTAATTTAAAATAAACCGAAAACGATTATGTTTTAAATAAAAATGTTTTAAAATAAAACAATTATTTGAATTAATTAATTAAATTAAAAAAAAAAAAAACAATTTTGAAATGTCAATTTAGTTATAAAATGACTCAAAGAATGTTTTTAATGTAAATTTGTCAATATCTTATCAACTTAAGTGACAATAGATCAGTTTAATGCTGAAGAGGATGAAGATTATCAAAGAAACAGTGACCTTTCATGGAAAATCTACGAGATTGAACGAAATGCATACGCAAGATTTTGATATATGCGGTAAGCACCAGGTCAGGGAATTACACAGCTACGGGTCAAAGGCTGTGTTTCTTGATAAGAAATTCAATGAAGCGACAAAGGTCCATCTCACTACTCAAACCGCCTAGATTTATTCGGACTTCTATGACGTAAGAATCGCAGTGATTAAATGGACTTCTCATATCACAGTTCTCACTGACATCGTTGTTTATTGTACTTGAAAGTGTTTTGTTAGAAAAATTAGATAAATCTATTGTTTATAGCCCAGTTACAAACAAAAGCATTTCTCATAATTTCGAGTGCTAAATAAATCAAATAATAAAATAAAATAATACAGTGCGAAAACGATTACATAGCGTAAGTGGTTTATTCTAGATAATTCTGTCTCATACTTTAGTTAATTGTTAAATAAATATTTACTCTGAAGATTGAAGAAAAAATTAACAGTCAATATTTATAGTCAATAAACAAACACAAATATGATTATTAAATTAATAATGTTTAGATATGAGCTGTTTGAGTTTAGTATATTCATTTTATTATAAGATTCTCTGGAATTAATTTATTGACAAATATTCTTCCCTGTTCAATTATTTTTATAAAGATTAATATTCTATGTTTTTATAGAGTGTATTAATCACAATTATATAATAAATAGTGAATAAAATGTCATATTAAATATGACATTTCATTTTAATTAATGACAAGTTGAATTAATTATGTAATGAATTACTTCGTTGAACTGTAGCTCAATTTTTAAACGTTATTTATTGATATATTATGATAGAAAATTATTTATTTCAAAAAACATTTTCCCATGAACAAAGAATTCGCGTTCATCAATAAATTATTGGCATGTGATACAGTAAAAAAAAAAATTCATTATTTATCAACAGTCGATAAAAACAATCTCTTAGCTCCAAAATAGCGACATTCGGCAGTAGGAAATCACTTTCAACTTATTGGTTCTTCGGTAAATGTTTCTTCTAACGATATAATAGTGAATTGGAAAATAAGAGAGGATACTTCCCTGAAGATACTAATCCGGGTCAGTTATCTCAGAAACAGGTCTGCCCCACTACTCCAAGAATCCTTAGTTTTTCCAGTTTGACATGTTCTTTTTTTGTAGTTTTTTGACCCTAAATTCCAATCGTTCTCTTTTCCATTTCCTCTAGGATCATTTATTATGAAAAAAATGAAAATATTGCAGCTTTGTTCTATCCAGTTACTTCAAAAGAAAGAAAAATGGAAAGAAATGAGCACGAGTCAATAAACCGTATAATTGTATCGCTTAAAGATGTCCCCCACTGTTGGCAAGAGAAATAGCAATAAGTGTACATGAAGAAGGGGAACGATAACGTGTCTTGAAGAGTAGTAGTTGGATTGTCTGTCTAATTATTTGTGTTTATTTAAATAGAAGTTGTGGATGGGAAAGTGCTGAAGGGCTACTATATCAGAAGTTTGAAGGTTTGTGTTATCAAATAGTCTACAATCTTATCTAGTAGTATTTTCGAGTTTGTCACGCAAGAAATTAAAGTGGAGTTGACACGCTAAAGAATAGGATGGCTGGCCACCGAAGGCCTGTCTTCCTTCTTGTTTTTTCTTTCTGTCTTCTTATCTTTTTCGGTAAGTTTATGTTTTTACTAACTCTTTAATTATATTTAATTATATCACTTATCCTTTTTATCGATAACAATTCACTATTTTTTTTTCTCATTCCGTTTTATTTTATCATTTGAAGACAATAGAGAAATTGAATTCTTTAAAGAGCGGTACTTGATAAAGTTTCTTTTGTTTTCATTTTTAATTTCATTTAATAATAAACATTTTCAATATTCTTTACATTTTCTCGTCGATCCTATTGAATTTATTCTTCCAATTTAAATTATGCTTTATAATTTTCATGTAACTATATCCGATGTACCTTTTTAATCTTTCATAAATTAAATTTCAATATAAATCTTTCCATAGTTGGTGATCAAACTTCCTGTCTTTCAATTTAATTCGACTAAATTCACTTTCAAAATATCCATTTTGCCAACAGGTTATCAAATGATTCTCATGTTATTTTTAATTCGTTCTTGTTGGATTACAAAATGACTTTCTTTATATTTTAATTTCTTTTTAATATATCTGATAATACCCGGATTACTAACTAAAACCAATAACATTTCTTATTTACATCCAATATAAAATATAACTGAAGTGCTGATAATTAATTTTTTTGTTTTAGGTCTCCATTGCCAGTCAGCACCAGGTAAATCATTTATTTAATAAAAAATTTTCTTTTTTGTATTTTAAAACAGTGTATTGCAAAGTAAAATTTAAAATTAGAACTTGCAAACAATAAAAATCATGGCGAGTCTCTGTGAATTTATATATCAATAAAAATCTATTTTTATCATAATAAAACTGTAAAAAAATTTATAAACCAATTATATAATGACGAAGAATAAATTACTACAATTTCCTGGTAATAATTGTTATTGATAAGGATATAATGAGTGTATAACATGGATCAGAACACAGTAATATTATCTAGAGTTGATTTTTGAAAAGTATAAATATTACATAAAAATAGTTTACTTCTTTTACTGTTCTTTATTTCTCTTCTGTCTAAGTTTGTTGAAAAGTTTTTCAATACTTGTTTTTATATTTTTAACATTGTTTACATTTTTAAAGCTGATTTTATTGAATTACTGTGCATTCAATTTTTGTCAGAAAAATTTATCTTTTTATAAACCTGATACTAAACTGATTTGTGAATAATTTTGTTGAATCATAAATGATTATAAAAGAGTGAAAATAATTTTTTGTATTTAGTTGTTTTGTCAAAAAAACAAAAAAATTGTTAATAATTTTTTACTCTTTGTGTTGAAGAATATTAAATAGTAGGCCTAAATGTCAATCTTATTTTACGAAAAAATATATATTGGATACTTTATGGACTCCCTGTTTGAAAACGGATGCTATTAAATTTTCTCACGCATTCTCACAGTTTCTAACACACAGATACTTGTTCGTTTGTGTTGCTCTCTTCATGAATTCGACCACATTGTCGTCTCGCCTGACGGACGGTCTGTTAGTCGACTCTCAACTCTCGGCCAGTTGTCTTCTTTCATCTAAGTTTATTCTCAAACTCTTGACCATCACAAATTATTTTTCTCAAAATTCCATACTAAAATTTTGCTTTTTCTTCGTTTAAATTTATATTCGATTAATAATTATCATCTCCAATTAGCATATTATTAAAAATAAATTTATAAACCGCGCGAATTTATTCAAAATGTGGAGGTTAAAGTGCGCATGGATTTTAACAATAATTATAGCTGTAGTGGGAGCAACTGGAGGATGGAGTATCGGTAATGGCCTAAAGTATCAGCTGATGACGACTATCTTGTCTCGAGAATCAGGAGCTTCAAAACCTGGTGGTGACGTTGGCTTTCAATTGACTGGAGAACTTATTGTCTCTGTAATTTGGCAAGATCCTCACGATACTAAAACTGTTCTACTGAGTGTTGAGGTAAATTATTCATTTTTTCTGTTTGTTCAAATTTTCTTAAATACATTCATTTTTCAACTTATGAATTAGTAATTGATAATCATAATAATAACAACAATAAGACCAATAGTAATAATGATTGTTATATTATTAGATAATTATTGTAATTGCATGTTTAGTATAAATTTAAATTGGAATATTTATAGGAGATTATTTATTCGAATTAAATAATTATTAGTACTTTTAACTTTAGAATGATCATAATGTTCATTAACTATTCTCTGCTGTTATTGGTGGTATGTCGTGAAAAAAAATCCTAAGTTATTAACCGTTAAATAGAAATAAAACACCACAATGTGCAATGGCACATAAGGTCATGTTTCCCCTTAAACTCAAACTAATACAGATAACCTTCGGTTAACGATAAGTTTTAAAACTCACAAACGTCCTTTGTTTTTTTTTCTCTTCTTTAAATATTTTCATATGTTTACTCATATGTGTTTTTTTTATTATTTTTAGTCTTCATTGTTTTAATTATTTGTGAAATTTTAAAAAATTAAAGAAAAATTTACGATAAGGAAATATACTATAACATTTTCAGTCATGATAAATATTGTTATATAATGCATGAGTTAAAATCTATCCATAAAGCAACAGAGATTTATGATTTAAAAGAATTGTTATATAAACTAGTTAACATGAAAATATTTCAAACAAATTTACGGTTTTGTTTATAGTTAAAATCTCCTCAATTGTGGATTAAATCGCGGAGAGCTCCAGAACCTGAAGGATTCATCGAGCATTCATCAAAACTAGATCAAATATCTGAATCTCCTATTCTCGTTCTTTGGAAAAAAGGAGAAATATTAAAAGTATTTTTAGGAAATGATGAAACTATTTCATCTGGAAATTTAAAACGTGGACTTGCAAGTCTTTTCCAATATCAAGATAGAGATGGAGAATTCAGAGAACATGATGCATCTGGAGGTTGTAATGTCACGTACACCGTCATGGATGCTAATAGAATTCTCAAAACGAAAAAATTCTGTGATGAAATTAATTTATCAGAAAAGAATGAACATCCGAATCCAATTCTTGGAGTTAATTTACAGAGTACAAGGATCACAGATTATGAACTGAATTCTCAACTCCTTCCAATTTTTATTGATGAAATTGAACAACATGAGGTTACTTTAAAAGTTAAGCCTGAAGCAGGAACAACTGTTTCATCTCAGAGAATTATTAAAGAAATTCCAGGTTACGTAAATGTGAAAAAAATCAATGCAAATAATCTTAAAGATGCTTTAGCTCGTTTCCAACCTGGATATAGAGAAGCTAAAATAGATCTTCAAGTAGAAAAAATCACCTGTTCTGATTCAGGCTGTTTAACAGTAAGTAAAATGTGGTTAATTTTCAAAAATAATTAAAACAGAAATTAATATAATATTAACTCTCTTCTTTTCTATTACAGTTAGAAAAAGTAATTGAAGAAAATCGAGATGCTTTAGAAAACTCAGCCTTAGGTACTGCCAAGTCAGCAGCTGCGTTTTTAAAACTCATTCCTGTTGTCAGAGAAATACCTGTTGAAGAGCTAACGAGAATTCTAAAAAGTCCGCGTTATAAAACACTCAAAACTCAAATTCTGGATGTCTTAGGATCAGCAGCAACCCCACCAATTCATCAAGTAGCTATGAAAGTCTTGAGAAACGATGATATTGGTGATGACACGGAAAGATATCTTTGGGCTTTATCAGTATCGCCTTTACCTCATGCAGATATTATAAAAGATGTGTTAAGCCGATCTGAAGAAACTCTACAGAATGACCGCGTATCAGAAACTTTAGCATTGACAGCTGGAGCAATGGCTCGTCAATTAGGATCACCAGTGGTTAAAGAAAAAGTACGTGTTAGTCTTGAAATTGGATTGGATACATGTACTAGTGATGAGTGTCGTTTAAAGTTCCTTAGAGCTTTACGAAATCTCAGAAGTAAAGCATCGATTCCAGTTCTCATGGACTTTGCCATGAATGGTACTAAATCAACTAGCATTGCAGCTTGGCGTGCACTTGGATCAATGGACCCTAAATACATAACTGATGATCTCAAAATTTCTGCGAAACGAATCTTTTATCAAATTGGTGGACCAAAAAAAGATAGTACTGTCAGAACACTAGCAGCAGATATTGTTTTGAATAATGACCCTTCTGCTGAAGATATACGAGAATTTTTTGAATACCTTAGTACCAAGGATACTATGTATGAAGTCAAAAGGTATATTAGCCAAAGGCTAGAACAGTTAGCCGAGAAAGATCCTATCTTTAATGAACGACTTAACTTGGCAATAGAAGCTGAAGATAAAAAACTTCGAAATTATCATGTTTTGGCACATAGAGGACTCAGTACTGCATTTTCCAGACCATTCTTGAAATCTTCAGCATCAAATGGGTCTTTAGTAACAGTTCAGGAAGTCAATTCAGGTCTTTTGAAACGAGGAGTTGTTGACGTAGTAATTCAAACAGGTTCTCACGAGGAGACTTTGTTTTCTCTTGGACTTTTTGCTGGTGGTCTAGGGAGCTTAGTTTCGTCTTCTGACAGCGAAGAGAAATCTTCAGAGCCTGAAGAGTATGAATTAGCTACTGCTGGTATGGAAATAGATCTACTTGGAGTTGGAATAAGGCCTTTTATATTTTTCACTGGTCAAGGTGAATTAATGGGACATGTGTGGTCTGGTACAGCTTCAGAAAGAACTCCTGCATTCCAAGCTATCGTCAATCTTCATCGTCATAGAGAATTAGTTCCTCTAGCATCTGGATTTATCGCGGAAATTGATGTGGAAGGTGCTGTTAGTTTTGATCTTGCTGGCCAAATTCAACTTAGTTTATGGTCCCGGAATGCTCAATCTCTTGTAGAAATGGGTGCTGGTGTTGCGGTTCGTGGAGGATTTAAAATTAAATCGGATTATGTACAATCAAATGCTGAATTTGCATTAACTGTTGAACCTAAATTAGAGCTTTCAACAGATGTTGACTTTTCTGGTCCTACTGTAATCTGTATGAGGCTCATGCAACCAGAAACTTCTGTTAAACATCAGGTATATAAGATTGAAAGAATACCTGGTAGTAAACATCGATTAAGAAAAACTAAAAGGACTGTTGTGCCATCACCTGCGAGATCTTATTTGCTCAATAGAAAAAATAATGAAATGTGCTCAAAGGTGTTTAGTTAGTGATATAAGTAGATTTTGAAATTTAAAACTTTTCAAATAAATTTATCTGCAGTCAGTTAACTGTGGACTATATTATTAATTAAGTAGCATAATGACAGTTTAGTGTAAAATGGACAATGGTAAATTTTATTCTGTGCATTTTTATACCAAATATTTATCGAGTACCATTACAAAATAAAATAACGTCATGAATGTATTCATTGTTGCTAAAGAATTTATTTTAATAATTCCAATAGTCAAAAAAAGTTATATACTTTTTATTTTTGTAAGAAAAAAAATCTCTATAAATTAATAAAGAATAAAAATATTTCATGCAACGAAAATCAAACATTTTCATTTAAGAATGATAGGGAAATTTATTTATCGTTTAAATAATAAACAAGATTTTCTGAATAGTTTTCATATACCATTTTGATTCCTTTATATAAACAGATAATTTGTTATAAATGTATTTTTGTACCAAAAATATATTGAGTGATGTTTTAAGTTAAAACAGGCCACTGTACCAATCAGTTTATAATTATATTAATAAAACAAACAGCGAAATTCAAACATATCAAAAATTTATTTATTTATTTCAATTTATTTATATTAAGTTTAATTAATAAATTGAATGTCATATTTGTGTTTTGTGTTATATACAAGTAAAAATAAGTTTATGTATGACAAAATAAATCGCTTCAAGCGTTTTACATCAAACGTTAAAAGAATAATGATTTCTGAATAAATTATAACACAATAATACACACAATAGTTACTGATCACTTAAATATTACACAAAGTTCATCGACATCCACATTCCACCACGACCATATCCTCATACCCATATTGATAAGTAAGAGTACCACTAGAGTCTAAATAAAGCAAACTTGTGGGTGCTAATCGTGTAGGAACACAGCAGACACGGCCAACAGATTTTCCATCAACACCTTGAAGAGCTCCATGAACTAATGCTTGAACAATCGCGTGTTTTGTTGGACTCAAATGATCACCGAATGGAAAAAGACACTTTCCAACACACTGATAAGCATCATATCCAGGTGGAGCAACTACCCATTCATCATAATTAATAGTAGCAAAATCCACATACAACGGACGTTTTCTGCAAGGATTTCGTCTTCTTCTCTTACCTTCAGGCCAAGTGGGACTTGAATTCTCATCCGTTTCTTCATCGATAACTGAACGTTTTTTTCTTTTGACTGGTTTTCGATAACTCAGTAGAAGTATTGGACTTTCACTTTCAGGCCGTCCTTTGACCTTTCCACAAACTAAAAACTTGATAAAGTTTCCTTTGCTCATTTTGACAGCTATTGTTACATTAAATGCACGCCAAGATTCTTCTCTTCTAGAAAAAACAAATTCTTGCTTTTCCTCTTGAACTATATTAAAATTATCTATGAATTTTACTCTCAGAATCATTCCAGCAGTTCCTAAAAGCTCAGCTGCCTTAAGGTTTTCCTCCGGATTTGCTGGAGGCATTTGAAACTTTAGTATTCTTCCTCCACCTTTGTATTGTATTGGTGCTGATATATGAAAAGGTTTAAGTGCTCTAACAATATCTGCTATTGGACGCCGATGATAGAGTTGAATCATGTATCTGGAAATTGAATTATGATGTTTTTTTTTACGAAATCTCGGAGATTGTTGATTGGTGATATTAATAAATCTCTGATTAATTATCGCAGTGGTTGGCAGAGTCAGATCTACTTGAATGGAAGCCTTTGTTATAACTGGATTCTCCCAGATGATAAATGTTCTCCAAACACAAAAAATTCCAAAAAATCCAATGAAACTAAGAATCCAAAATTGTAATAATCCTCCCATGACACCAATTCGTTGGTTTTATAGAATTATTTTCTTTTAAATTATTGAGTACATTATTAAAAAAGTTTCTGCTTAACTTTTTTACGGTCTAGAAGGAAAGGCTAACTTTGAACGACTGACAGTTGATCTGAAGACCAATATCTTTAGCTACTTCTTCAAGTTAGGATGTAAATAGAAACTCATTGACCATGGAATTTCATGATAAGTTAATATAAGAATGTTTGATGCTGTTCAATTTATATTTCATTTTTATGTGTTTAAAAATCTTTAGTTCAGCAAATTTTATATTTTTATCGAATATTAATTTAATTTCGTTGCTAAATTGACTGAATGATATGTTTTATTAGAATTCTTCGGAATAATGAATCATTTGTTCTAAGTTCAAAAAGATGTTTCTTAATATCATAATCATTCCTTCATTATAGTGTTTGTAATATAACTAATAATTTACAGCTGCATTCATTTCAATTCAATGATGTGTTCTATTTAATTTTATGAAACAAGTCAAAAATCATGTAGGTTTCATTCAAGAATCCTACTTTTGGAATGTCAATACTCTCTTAGAATAATATTTAACTTGTTGTGAGAAATCAATTATCAATTGTAAAGTCGTCATTGAACTAGACAGTCATATCATATTAAACCTAATTGAAAATTCCTGACCACTCTCAATATTTTTTCTCTGAATCAAGGTATTTTAATTTCTAGTTTTTGTCTTTAATTTTTATTAAATAATTCTTAAACATATTATTATTACAATGCTTAAGTTAAATATGTATTTATATATTATTTAATTAGATCTTTTTTAAGATTTGTAATCAACTGTAAGTTTATTTATTGTTATAAACAATTGTGTAGAATTTTTTTTTATCATGAATCGGTAGTTTATCCATAGTTAGTTATTTCAAAGGTAAAACATCGACAGTAAATACTGCTTCTAACTCTATCTGCAGTAGTAAGAGTTCAAAACACCCCGAATGTGAATGGGGGTGAACAGGGTGAATCGATTCACTGCACTTGACGTCACTACCGCAGATTCCCCCATCACAGTAGTCCATAATGTGGATAAGAGCTAGTGTTATGCCGTAATTTTTACTCCTTTATTTTCGAATCTTTTTGCTTCCTAAGCACCTTTGTTAAACAGTGTTTAAGAAGTTATTATTGCATACATAAATAGTTTCCAACTGATCAATTAATCATTCAAAACCCCTTAGTTGTTCCTGCTAGAAGTTATCTAATTCAAGTACCAAGTTAAAAGTAAGTATTGGAATATTTTTCCAACTTTGATAAACAACTTTCTTCACTTACATTTTTATCATATAGAAATGTTTCTTTTCAATACAAATAGATGTTTATTTTTTTCTATATCAACTATACAGAATTATTGATTCTCTAATTTAATAAATATTATGTATTCAGTCAATCATGATTGTGATTCCCAGTGAGTGATAATTAATATCATTCCATGAATTTCAGTGTTCCAGGGTTCATTAGAAGAATATCTTCCATATCTTGGTGGAGCAGGTGCTTTAGTTTTGACTGGGCTTGCAGCTTATTATGCGACGAAGCCTACTGCAGAAACACCTTTGGTGCCTCTCGATTGTCAATCAAGGCTACTTCCGGTGAGCGAGAGTAACCTTCGAAGAAAGTATCGCGTGCATAGATGGACCTTCTTATTGAGTAGAATTTTATGGTAATTTCACAATAGAGATTCTCTTGAATATATTCCTCTTCAACAGTTATCAAGAGTTAATCCTCCAAGTTCTTTTCTACTTCTCACATCAAATGTTTCTTTACCCATCTACATATAAATAATAATTATCTCGTATAAGACCATGGTCTTGAAGAAATAATTTACAACTTTTTCTTCCATCCAACCACTTCATGAATGACTGGATGAAAATAAAGTATCAAATAATTGTTGGTTCTTTTAAAGAAAATTTGTTAACTACCCAACTACTCGTGATGCTGAACAATGTTTTCTTTAATTAATTACATTATAAAACGAAAATTCTTCCTTTATATCTCTTGAAAACAATAGTGCTTTCTCTCTCTGCTTCCTTAACGACTGTCAAGAGTCATCACCATGAAGTGGCTAGTTATTATCACTTAAGTTCTCCGTCAGATTTCATGTTTATCAACATCCTGGCTAGCATCCAAGCATGCTAGCCAAGCTAGGGATACTCTTACCCTCGTCTACTATATTTAAATCTTACGATAGACGAGGGAGAGTAAGATCAAGAATGGCTCAGAAGAAGATGAGCTTGCGCGTGCCATGACTTGACTATTCTTCTCTGTCTTCTCTTTTCCTTGTTCTTTGTATTCTTCTTCTTCTTTAAAATGTGATCTTAAAACGCGAGGACACGAGAATTCAGCATCTCATCACGAGTTCACGTTCTAAGGCCAAAGAGTCATTACGCATCTTTCAGTTTTTGTTTCATAAGTTCGCTAGTGTTGTATTTGTCATGTGTCGGTGTTCGTTTGATTAAATCATTATGCTCGTGTTTTATAATTAATTTGATGTTCACTTTATGCAAAAAAAAAAAAAAAAGAAAATATTTCATTTGTTAGAAATATCCATATTTTGCGCGTTCGCGCGCATCAATAGACAATTATTTTAAAATAATTTGTTTTTGATAAAATATTTTGTTTAATTTGCAGTTATTGTTCTTCTTTGTTATAGAAATATAAAAGATATCGAGTTTTAGTGGTAGTTGTTTGATTTCATTGGAAATTAATTGAGTGAAAGAGTGAATTTAAAATAGCTATGCCCTGCTGTGGCGGTCTCCAACCAAGTGTTCGCGTTCCGATCGATTTGAACGATCAATCTGATAGCATTAAGGTGTTTATTTGCAGTCAACTATTCAACAATTTTCTATTCTACTCTCTATTATTAACATATTCCTGTTAAATTTTGTAAAAATTATATAATGATGAGTTTATTTGATTTTTCTACTGTACATAATTAGCAACTTTGTTTACTTAACATTATAGTTTAAATGAAAGAGTAATTTTGTTAACTTTAATAGTGTGTAGTGGTGATATTTACACTATTTTTATTTATTACTCATCATTATCGAAAACATGATGATGAGTAATTATGAATCAACTCACATTTTGATTTTATTTATAAAATTATATTTAATGTGTTTATTAATTTTTTTTTTCATTCATATTTTTAATGGTAAAATCTCTAGGTGCAATTAAATAAATCATTTTATTTTATCAGTAAAAGAGAAATTTAGAAACAGAATTCAGAATTAATTTAAATTTTTACTTTGTAATTAATTTTTGAATGATTCGTTAGATAGTAAAATTAGTGCAAATTTTTGTTCATTTTTAGTATTTATAAATATTTCTTTAATTGACGAAATTTGATAGTATTTAACGATCTAAAGTGTTAAAATAGGTATTAAGTCATTATGTAACATGAACGAGATGGAGTTAACGAGAAAATACATTTAACCATTCAATCATCTGTCATTTTAATCCGTCTTTTATAGGGTGCTGAGTACATAAGAGTGTCAAAGTTTTACAAAGACAGCAAAGAAGGAAAATTTGTGAGTTATCTTCATGATGATGTCAGGACTTTATATGAGTCTTTTCGAAGAGGCGCTAAAGAATCTAGTAAGTTTTTTTTATTACACTTTAATTTAATAACTAATTTATTTATATTTATTTGTTAAAATCATTTCCAAGTTTTAATAAAGACTTTTCTTCAATTTATCAGCTAACATGTGTTAGCTTAAGTCATTTAGTCAACATAATAGCAACATTTTACTTATTTTTGATGGCATTTCAGTCTTACAAATATTTGAGTGTGCAATAAACTTAAAATTTAGTGAATATTAGCAATAGAAAAATTAATGATGCTTGAACTAAAGTTGGCATGATGAATGTACTAGTGTCCCTGAATAAATATCTTCCGCATCTCTATTTGTAAATAACTAACTCATAATAAATATATACTATAAGCAACAAAATTTTATTTTCTTTCTTTTAAATATGTACTTCATTTTATTTTGACATCCACTAATGTAATCTGTCATAAAAAACATACACATAATTTATGTTTCCATATGAGATATTTTTAATATTTAATTATTTTTAAAAATGATATAATTTAATTAGTTCATCAATAAAATCTATAATCACTTTAAGATAATGGACCTTGCATTGGATGGAGAGATGGACCTACTAAGCCTTACCAATGGTTGAATTACAATGAAACCCTACTACGAGCAAAAAACTTAGGATCAGGATTGATATCATGTGGATTAATACCTGGAACGCAGACTCTTGTAGGGCTTTATAGCCAAAATTGTCCTGAATGGGTTCTTACAGAACAAGCCTGTTACAATTATTCCCTAGTGGTTGTTCCACTTTATGACACTCTTGGACCTGATGCTTGTGCCTATATCATCAATCAGGCTGATATCAGTCTCGTTGTTTGTGAAGATGATAAAAAATGTAATCTTTTATTGGATAAAGCTCCTAGGTAATGTGAATAATTGATAGATAACAACACTACATTATGAATTTGGTTGAAAAAATGTCAAATATTTATTATTGTATTATTATTTAGATGTTTAAGAAAATTAATTGTAATAAAAGAAACAAAATCATCAACAAATCAAAGAGCTAAAAATAGAGGGATAGAACTCTTAAGGTTTGAAGATGTTGAACGACTTGGAGCTCAAAAGAATCATCCTGAAGTACCTCCAAAGCCTACGGATCTTTGCACAATTTGTTACACATCAGGAACAACTGGACATCCTAAAGGGGTGATGTTAAGTCACCAAAATGTTATGGCTGGAGTTAGTGCTGTTTTACTACAATTAGGAGATCACAAACCTAATGCAAAGGATGTTATGATCAGCTTTCTCCCCTTGGCACATATGTTGGAGAGGTGTTGTGAAAATGGAATGTACATAGTTGGAGGATCTGTTGGATTTTATGGAGGAGATATTAAAAAGCTTTCTGATGATATGAAAGCTTTGCGGCCTACTGTTATGCCTGCCGTTCCTAGGCTGCTTAATCGTCTTTATGATAGGGTAAATATTTCTTTCAATTAAGACTAATTATTGTGATTTTAATTCAATTGGTATATTTTTATTATTAATGATATGGATCGATGTTTGATAAATAACAGAAAGGAAATGTATAACGTCATACAAAACCTCGGCCGAATTTTTAAAACGATCGCAAAATGACCTTCCGGTTCATTGTCGATGCTACGCAATAAAGTGACCAGGTGCCAAAGTTGGAGTTTAAGACGAAATCCATGTGGATATATTAAAAATAATGATAACAAAAAAAAAATGAGATTATTATTTTCATCATAATTAATAATACACAGAATGAATGATATTTTTAGATTGGAAATTTTGAGACTCTACTATTTTTATTATTAAGATTTATAAATATTAATAAACATAGCTTATTTATTTACAAGCTCATTATTGACTCAGTTCAAAGGAATGCATATTAGTAATTTTCACGAAGAAACCAATTTTATTTCTTAAAAATATTATTTGATATCTTGATGATTTTAATAGAATTAATTTTAAACGTCAATAAAATCATTTATAATATAAATATTGATCTGGAAGTAACGTTGAAAATAAACATTGGCTATAGTGTGTAAGAATGTTGCCTAAAGTCTAATGCAATGCCATCACGAGGTCATTCCTTCGGACTAAAAATATCTTATAATAGATTCACGTTAAGAATTAATCGTCTTTTCTATTGACAACAGGTGCAAGCTGAGCTCCAGTCTTCGTTTTTTAAAAGAATGGTGTTCAATATGGGTATAAGGGCAAAGGAGAGCGAAATTAGAAAATGCATCATAAGAGGCAATAGCTTTTGGGATAAAGTTGCTTTTAAGAAAGTTCGAGAATCTATGGGTGGTAGGCTGAGGTTAATGGTCGTGGGTTCAGCACCACTTGCAGGCAATGTTCTAACTTTTGCTCGATGCACTCTGGGCTGCCTCATCGTTGAAGGCTATGGACAGACTGAATGCTGTGCTCCCATTACTCTAACTGTTCAGGTATTTCAAATAAAAACAATCTACTCATTATTTTATTTTATAGCTTGCTTTCATGTCTAGTGAGAAGAGAATTGTAGGTATTCAGAAAGTTTGATGATTAAGATGAATAAGGTGGGATTAGTATTCTCGAAGCTTTACATACAGTCTTTGTTGCCAGAAGCTTTTTGAGCCTCTTAATTCATTCGTCTGATTTTCACTGAATGAACCTACCTCAAGTTATAACGGGCTTTATACAAGCTCAGAACTAAATTAGAGTATGACGTTTTATATATAGATATAAGATATAATTAGTCTTGGGGGTGATACTGTTAAGAAATATCAAAGTACACTAATTATTATTTGCCAAAGATTAATGATTCAAAATGATTTAAAATATTTTAGATCATTTATTATCTTTTATTTTTATGTTTGTGTTTAAAAATCTTTTCAATCAGTTCAAGAGCTTAAGAAGTATATTTCAGATTTTATTGATGTAAATAATTGATGTCAATAATTCTGCTAGAGTTACTCTAGAGTGAAATTGCTTTCAACTTTTTCTGGTTTATTTTCTTTGGCATGGCAAATTGTAATAATGCAGTTTGATTGATAATAAACTTTCTGCAAAGTAAACCGCAAAATTCTTCATTTAATCGCCGCAAAAGTTAAATAAATAAAACATTAAATACTACATACTTTGATCCAACAGTTGTTAAACTATTTTCAGATCATTATCTATTTTGAGAAAATACGAGAATAAACAGTCGTAAAAAAATTCATCATTTTAAAATTCTTGAAGATGTAGTTTTTTTATATTTATTCATACATTAAATGATTGAATTCTTTTCATAAAAGATATCACTAAAATAAAATCTTTTAAATATTACGAAAATAATACTTCAATAATATCATCATCAATTATTTACATCTTCGTGACATTTTTTAATGACTTATGTAATTAATTTGATAGATGTTAAGAGAGTTAAAAATCACAAGATCAGTCTATAAAAAAATTCAGCTGATCAATTAAATGACAAACTTAGTGATAGGTCACATTACAAGTAAATGTATTTTTAGATGTAATAGACTGCTTAGCAGACAATAAAAGAGACTAACGAAAAATAATCTTACTCATCAGGGAGACTATATACCAGAGCACGTGGGACCTCCTGTAGCATGTTGTTGTGTCAAATTAGTGGATGTACCTGAAATGGAGTATTGGGCAGCTAACAATCAAGGAGAAGTCTGTGTTAAAGGCACTAATGTATTCTATGGTTACTACAAAAATCCAGAAAAAACTGCTGAAGTTATTGATGAACAGGGATGGCATCACACTGGAGATGTTGGAATGTGGCTTCCAGTAAGTTTCAAAGTTTTTTGCCATAATGAAATATTAAACTTTATTAAATTAAAGTTTATTTATAATAATGAACTTTTCTATTTTAGAATGGAGTTTTAAAAATCATAGATAGGAAGAAACATATCTTTAAACTTTCTCAAGGAGAATACATTGTTCCAGAGAAAATTGAAAATATTTACATAAGAAGTCAATACGTCCATCAAGTTTTCGTTCATGGGGAATCTCTTAAATCATGCGTTGTTGCAATTGTTGTGCCCGATGTCGACGTCGTTAAATGCTGGGCTTTAGAAAATAAAATTCCCGGTACCTTAAGTGTCCTTTGTGCAAATCCAGAAGTTAAAAAACTCATTCACGAGGACATGCTTGCTTGGGGTAAAGAAGCAGGACTTAAATCTTTTGAACAAGTTAAAGATATTTATCTACACCCAGATCCATTTTCGGTACAAAATGGCCTTTTAACACCAACATTAAAAACTAAACGACCGCAACTCAAAGCCTACTTTAAGCCTCAAATTGATGATCTTTATAAAAATTTAGACTGATACGAAGAGTAAATTTAGATATTTTAGTTCGCCAGCTGTTGCATGGCAAGAACGCAAGCAATCAAGTTGTTAATAGACGTTTGGTAACTTTTCGGTAAATTATCGTCATTTTACACAATATATATCTTGATAAAATATACTTTTTTCTTTCATTTAAATTATCCTGCATAGCTAATAAGAAAAAAAAGTATTTTTGAGTCTGTTACACCTTGATAGAAGTTAAAAAATATTTATAATAATAATGTGATATAAAAGATGTTCTGTAATTGAAGCTTTTACGTAGAAAATATTTAAATATTATAGTTTTAAAATTATTAGTATGGAATAAATTTACAGAAGTTACGTAGAAAATTACTGTTTATTCAAATACTACTATGCACTTGATGCACCAATTTGCCTTGATATAATTCCATGTGAGTGTAAAAATAAATTCAGCAAAATTTTCATTATACAAAACATTAAAACAATTTTATAATAGTAGGGTTGTGAGTTACATTATTAAATTACGTGCATGCAAGATAGAAGATACTTTATTGATTCTCAATCTAATTAAAATTTATTTATAGCATGAAAACTCATTGTTTAACATTTATTGATCATTTTCATCAGATCAATGGTACAAATAAGAATGTAATATTTTAATTATATACATCATTTGAAATGCATTAAAATCAATAAGTATGTAATAAATAAATTAAAGAATTTTCTATGCTTCAGTCAAGGTTAAATAGACTCATAAAAAACCAACAATAATCAAGCAATAAAAGAATGTCGAATATTTACCAAAAATTACCAAATAAAATTGCAAATAAAAAACTTTTTTAAAAAATAGATTAAAATAATAAATTATGCAAGTTTATCACTTTTTTCCACAAATGTCTGCCTCACATGCTCTAGGCTCTTGTTCTTGTTCGTATATTTCATTTTACAAAAAAAAAACCTTTTTGTTCTATTTTATTACATAATCTCTTATATATAATTTTCATATGTCAATATTATAGTAATGACTTCATTTTATGAAAATAACAAATTCAAATAAATCTTTACCAATTACATAAATCAATACTCTATTATATTTATCCTCATACTCTGCATATTATTTAAGTAAACGACTCAACTATAAATAATAAATAAAAACATAAAATTATTTAACTAAACACCTTTTTTGTGCTTCAGTTAGTTTATTTTATTTCAATAAATATTATTAACGAATTATTGGAATTGTTAACAAAAATTGAATTATAATATTTTTGTTTAATAAAAATAAGAGAGTACAATTTTTTCATGTTTTTGTATCACAATTTTAATTTATGTACGAACAACATCAACAATAAATAAATACTTATCATAAATTTCCACCATTATATTATTTTTATAATTTATTATCCAAATTAATACGCATTATTAATATTATCAACAAATCGGCACTTTATAGAGGTGATTTGGTATCAACATGAGATCTGTTATTTACCCAATCATAATTTAATTATACTAATGTTTCCTTTTTACTTTCCTCTATCTATGATTAATTAGCTGATTAATTTATTTATAAGCTGCTTATTAAATTAACTTTTCGATGTAAAGCTATAATATATTACAAAGCACCCTACAATCATGAGAACTAAAACAACGGCAGCAAGAATGAATCGTTGTTGCAGTGAACGAAGTATCATCCCTGATAATAATCGTGAGCCTCTTCCAAGTTCAGCTTCTGTGTCTCTTAACTAAACAAGATTTATTCATGGAAGTATGGTATAATGTGATATTACTTATCATTCATTAATATTCAATATTATTAGCATTCTTTAGCTATTAATAATTGCAAAAAAGCTACTCACTCTCGATCGACCTCTTTGAATTGTTTCTCTTTGATCATGAAGATCTTTAAGGACTTGAGATCCAATTTCTTCAGTTTCTAAAACCATCCTATAACCATTTTGAAGTGTTCTTCCAGTTCTTTCGATTCGTTCCGATGAGTCTAATAATCTTTTCCTTTGATCTTCCGTGACAACATTGTCCCAAGAATCATCAATGTTCAAGTCTATTGACACTTCATCTCGGGATTTTTTTGCAGATTGAAATTCTTTTGTCAATCTTTTCAATTCCGCTCGATGACTTTCTACTCGGCTTTTCAATCGCTCTCTTTGAGATCCGGAGGTTCCACGTACCTCCAGTTCCATTTGTTCCAGCTAAAAAATATTGTATTTATATTAGAGTTATTAAAAATATTTATTTCATAATATTTTAAATAACAAAAAAAAAACATTAATGAATTTATTTCATTAAAATTTGCTATCTATTCCAGTTAATTTGCATCATTTTTAGATTTAGTGTTAAATTGATTAATTGATTGAAATGAATATTTTAAAATTATTACTGTGACTAAAATCGATTCTTAATTTTTTATAGTTTCGAGTGATAAATTTTTGCTTTCTCATCATGTTTACTCATCAACTACAGTATTCAAAAATTTATTATTCATTATCAATAATGAATAAAGATTTACCAGTTCCTGAGCTTCTTCCAATTGTCTATCCACATCTTGAATAAATGCCCTTTTTTCACCTGCAAATACAGCACGTGTATTGATTAGTATTGTAAATATGTACCACCAGATAGCAGATCATTAATGTTCACTGACGTTGATTTGTTAAATTTCTTAAAAATGTAAATAAATTTTTAAAAAATTTATCCAACATTGTAAATCGAATGAAAGTACTTACCTCCAATTACTACTGATATTCTGCTAATTTTTGCAGTGATATCTGCAGTCAAAACAGCGTATTGTTGTTCATAGTTGTCAATGAGCGTCGCCATGTTCACTAATATTTTGAAGTAAGAGACAGCTCCAACAGAATGTGTTGATTCACATTTCTTCTGGATCCTACTTCCACTCTGTTTATTGACCAAAAATAATGGCGCGAAAATAGATTTAACTGTTACTCCACTTATACATCACGACACAATATTCAAAAAACTTTCAATGTTTAAAATAATTTAATTTTACTGTTGTAAGATAATTAATTTGTAAAACAAACTATTTTAATTGATTAGGACTTTAAAATGAATAAAATAAGAGATATAATGAATCAAACGATTCAAATGCTAAACTAGATGGCGTTAATGCTCGTAAGCGAAATATTATTGACCAAAATACGGCGTTGGAATGAAATGAACACGTGGAAATAATTTATCATAATTTAAAAAAAAGAAATTTTAATTTATATATAAACCCGATATTAAATCGAAACTTTAAAAATACATAGAGATTTTCTTTCTTGTTAACTGATTTATTTTTTTTTCATTCATAATGTTTAAAAGAAAATGATAACATGACGGAAAATTGATGAAAACTTGGAAAAAGTTTGAAATTTGAGATGAAAATCGAGATGGCGTTGTTCAAGACACGTCGAAGAAAATAAGCGAATGGGAAAGCCCTGGAGAATGATGATTAGCCAATGGATGGATAACAGGTAAAACGTGCGCGGCTTTTATGCTTTTGTATCAGTAAAAAAATAACCAGTTGAAAATGAAGATGGCGGCTGAGGTGAGGTGGCTTGGAGTATTTTTCGTTTTTTCGTTAATTTATAGTTTAAATGCTAACTCCGTACATAAAAGATTTGAATATAAATACTCCTTTAAACCACCTTATTTAGCACAAAAAGATGGAACTGTGCCTTTTTGGGAATATGGTGGAAGTAAGTAATTATTTTTCATAACCAATATTGTACTTCCACGTAGTCACTAATGTTTACGAAATTATATTGTTCTTCATTTGCGTTTGTTTACTGAAATAAGTTCTTTTTTTAACATTAGAAACTACTTTGCAATAGTAAGCAAAAAGATGAATTCCATCTGTAAAAATTTTTCTTTTAATACATGAAATATTGTAATAATTTGTTACCGTATGTTATTTGAATTATTTGGTCGATGATTTATCCGTCAAAACTTTTTTAATATTATCTAAATCCTTCCTAATTATTATACTACAAATTACATGATTAAAAATGTACTTTCATTAGTTTAGAGATTTCTTAAATCTAATTTGATTCAATAATTGACTAGTTTAAGTCATGTTTAGTAATAATCTGTATTAAAAATATTAACAATTTTACTCCAAAAAAATGTATTGAACAATATAAGTTATAAAATTATAAAAACTAAAATAAGCTAAATGAATTTTTCATTTTTGTTACATACATTATTGATAAATTATTTTTCTTTTCTAGATGCAATTGCAAGTTCAGAAAATGTGCGAATTGCACCATCGCTTAGAAGCCAAAAAGGTAAAACAATAATTAATATACAAAAATGATTCTCTGCATAATAAATAGAAAAATTAATGAACTTTTAAAATGTTTAATAGGTGCAATATGGACTAAAAATCCCATCAACTTTGATTGGTGGGAGGTCAATTTGGTATTTAGAGTGAGTGGCAGAGGTAGGATCGGAGCTGATGGTTTAGCTTTCTGGTATACAGCTCAAAAAGGTGCTTATGACGGAGCTGTTTTTGGAAGTTCTGATATGTGGAATGGACTTGGAATATTTTTTGATTCTTTTGATAATGATAATAAACATAATAATCCTTATATTATGGCTGTGGTTAACGATGGCACTAAAATATTTGATCATGCCAAGTAAGCAATTGATATAACATCTTTGTTTCTGACGAATTACTAAAACTTTTTTATTTGATCTAAGAATTTTATTAAGTTAATTTATTTTTATTTCTATCAGTGATGGAACAACTCAATTACTTGCTGGGTGTCTTAGAGACTTCAGGAATAAACCATTCCCGACAAGAGCGAGGATTGAATATTATCAAAATACTTTAACGGTATAAATTAGTATAATTTTTTTCTCGAAAGTTCAAATAATTTTATCGCACAATGTATATTTATTTTTTACTTACTTTACAGCTGTTCATTCATAATGGAATGACGAATAATGAGCAAGATTACGAAATGTGTTTCCATGTTGAAAATGTTTTCCTACCAAAAGGAGGATATTTTGGAGTTTCTGCAGCAACTGGTGGCCTTGCTGATGATCATGATGTTTTGCATTTCTTGACATCATCATTACATCCACCTGGTCAGATGACTTTCGACAGTAGAACAGTATCTACGGAAGAACAAGCAAAGATTACTCAAGAATATCAGGATTATCAGAAAAAATTGGAGCAACAAAAGGAAGAATACAGAAAGTATGTTTTATCGACTGTTGATTCATTGCGTCCAGTTATTATTTTGCAAATATTCTAATTACTCATGTATTTAGT
Source organism: Chelonus formosanus (assembly GCA_028641665.1). Classification (NCBI taxonomy): domain Eukaryota; kingdom Metazoa; phylum Arthropoda; class Insecta; order Hymenoptera; family Braconidae; genus Chelonus; species Chelonus formosanus. Next base: position 6,455,557 of record CM054005.1, read on the forward strand.
TTTCAATTGAAACCAATATTTATTCAATCATATAATTTTAAGTATTCAAACTATAAATTTATTTTTCATTTTATTTTAGGGAACATCCTGATGAAGTTCGTCATGATAAAGAGGAATTTGAGGAATGGTTTGAATCAGATAATCAGCGAGAACTTCGTCAAATTTTCGGTGGTCAGAGTCAGATCTTTGACGTATTACGTGAATTGAAACATAAAACAGATGAAATAGTTGGAAAACTCGAACGAGTTATGAGCTTAGTTTCGCAAGTACAAGTTGGTGGCATCCAACCAGGAGTAACTGGGGGCCAGCCAATTCAGATGATTGACACAATTAGAAGGCAAGAAGTTGATGCAGTACTTAGCAATCAAAATATTATTTTAAATACAGCTCGAGAGATCAAATCATTTATTGGTGATGTCAACTCTAAAGCTGAATCAATTTTAAACAATCAAGCTCGAGGTCCAACAGCTCAAGTTCAACCGATTGGTTATGATTACCAAGCTCTGATAACAGAAATGAGAGAAGGACTCAATCACCTTAAGAAAGATGTGTCAGCAACAAATGCTAAGCTTACAGGTTTTGGAGGAGCACCGGGAGCATGTCCAACAACAAGTTGTCTAACAACGACAATATTTTTAATTTTCTTAGTTATTCAATTAATTATAATACTTGGGTACAATTTATACAGAGATAATAAAGAAGCTCAGGCTAAGAAGTTTTATTAAATTTCATCGATTTGTTAATTAACTTGAAAGTCGAGCTATTATAAATACATTTTAATTCATTACAGTTTGCTAATGATTAAATAAATGAATGGAGTTTTTTGAAATTTTGTATCGTGGGAAAAATGTATCTACATATTTATTTATTTGAAATTGAAAATGTGAAGAAAAGGGGAGTATTGATAAACATTTTTTTATAATAAAAATCACAGTAAAAATATATAAAACTCGGAGATATCTTTTATTTGGTAGTTTTATATTTTTGTACAACTGTTAAGAGCATTCCTGTAGATCTACTTCATCATTTTTTTATATTCAAACTATTTTTTGTGAACTACAATCAATAATATTCAAAAATCTTATTTTTGACCATTTTATTGGATTACTTATAAAGAAATATACAGGTTTAAGTAAAATATAAAAATAAAATAAATATTGGTAAAAGAATAAATTACTTAGTATGAATGAATTTTGAAATTGTTGAGAGCAGAAAATTTGTGTTTTTATTTATTCTTAGTGTTTTAGATTTTTTATATTCTTCCAAACACTGAAATGGTTTATTCTAAAATGTGTAAGTGAATCAATTAAATACTTCAAAAATTAACAAAAACTCGGTGTATTAATAAAAACCCTTAAAGAAAATTATCCATAAATTGTCATTTGTGACTAATAAAAATGTGAAAATTTTGTCCATATTTCATCGCATTTATGAGAGTTTATTAAAAAATATTATTGTATAAATAAGTAAATGTATAATATACGCATAGTAATTTAAAATAACTTTTGAACAATAAAAACGAAAAAAAAAATCAATTGAATACTGTTCTATTTTTTATATGTAATTATTTATCCCTCAAGTATCCACCTCTTTGATTCTTGATTCTTAATTCAATATCTAAATGACGTAATTTGTTTTTTCTAAGCAATTATTAATATTTATAAAGGTTGTACAGTTTTGAAATTTTAGTGCCAATAAATGAAAATAATTTTGCATTATCTATACTTTTATACACATAAATAGTAGTACAAATGTAATCGTAAATCGTATAAATTAAATGCCCTTCTGGCTGGGCAGAGTCAAGTGACATGTTAAGCATTTGTGGGGTCAAAATTGATATATATGGAAGACAAGAGAATGAATTGCACTCCAGTATCGGCTATTCCCACGAGATTCAATTGTAATCAACGATAAATTACTCGACATTGTTTTTCAGCTAATGGACCACCGTTAATTCACACATTTCTCGGCTTTTCTGTTAATTGTTGACTTCAACAAGCTTGTATGGTATTTATTAATATAACTAATTTGCATGAGATTTATTCTAACTATAATGGATTATAAAATCGTTTGTATTTTTACAATTAAAATGAAAATTAGCTGAAACTTGAGAAAATCTGTCAATGTTCACAGAAAAATACCAGAAAAGCTATCTTAAAATTGTTTTTCTTTTTTTAATATCTGTAAAATCTGTCGGAGATATAGAAAAATAGTTGATAACAAATGTGCGAGAATCGAACTTTTCTATAAATAAAATTAAAAAACTCCGACAGTATCCTCCATTTATGATATTCAAAAACGAAGTTTAACTAGAATTGAATAATGAAGATAGAATAGAATCTCGAAGATAGTCTTCGAGAAGAAAATGATAAAGGTTTATGAATACATCAATTTACAATACAAAACTATAGATATATTATTTTTCATATTCTAGATGATTTTTAAATCTTGATTTATTCAAAAATATCATGGTTTTTTGAATAGAAATTTGATGAAGTTTATTCGTCTGCTATTCATTCATGAAATTGTAGACTGATAAAAATTCCATCTAAAAGACATTACAATAATAACAGAATTACAGAAAATTATCTCATCAATAAAATAATTAAGAGATGGAAATAATATAAAAAACTTCGAAAATAAGAAAGTATTACATTTGGAATTATTTTATGATGTTATTACAGAGTTTCGCAGAACAAATCATTCTGTTAATATGAAAAACTGTGTCAATGGTTAATAGAAATTTTTAGATATTCTATCACTCACTGAAAGATATTCTTAGACAAGAAATAATTTGCGCATGATTGATGGATTTGTTAATTCTGGCTTATGAATATTTCAATTTCACATTTAGAATATTTTTAAAATCAATCACAACTGAAGATAAAATGGTTATAAAAATCATGATTGTGATGCTGGTTAATAGAAACAGGATTGAATCAGAATGATGACAGACTGGTCATCATTGACTCTGTCACCAGTCTTTGCCTTGAATTAAATAGATACTTGAATTATTTTCAAATAATTAACCTCGTAAAAATTTAGTATTGCGCTCTAGAATCGGAAATTTCTGATGATTTTTTTTTGCAATAAATTAAACTTGAATCAAGAAGAGAAATTTGATATTTATGAATATCATAATCATGTATAAACATCTTCATGTAGAAATATCAATTTTCTGGTGCTGATGAATAATTTCACAAAAATAGCTAATCAGTTAATAAAATATCAAAACAATAAATATAAATAAATATATTCTATTTCTTCAATATTTCAAATGGTCGTATTGTTCTGTTTAATGTAATATTTTTTTACTTTATCAATATACATTTTTTTAATTCTACATTATGATTTCAAAATAAGACATATATCCAAACTGCAGCAGCCATTGCAGTTAAATTCACATTCTGAGGGAAGTTACAACCCTCTGGAGAACATTCGGACCAATGGAATGTAGAGATTACGAAGCGCAGAATCCACAACATTCACCCTCGAGTGTAAAACATTGACTGCTATTGGTAAACAGTTTCAGCCAATCGTTGGCTCTTGTGATATTGATCTCGACACGAGCGTAATGTTAAAACTTTTTTATTACTGTAGTTGTAAAAATGTTTTATTGCCCGTGAGCCAAATACGACGCCATTCAGTCGTCTGAGATATTGAAATTGTCGGCGAAATGGCGAACAATCCGACGTTACTCTAAATTATCTTTTATAAAGATATAAATAAAAAACTGTTCAACAATTTTATAACTTTTTCTCAATAAAATGTTGGGATTTGAAAAAAACAATTCAAGTGGCAACTAACTTGTTTATAAAACAGATATTTTGATTAGTATTAATAAAACATTTAAAATCATTGCAATAAAGAGAATACATTTTAAAAAATACTAGATCGATTGCCATAATTTTCTTTTGAATAAAAGGGGCAAGACAAATGATCTGCTAAGATGAAAATTGAGTAGCATAAATGTTATTATTTTGATAAGCGAATAGTTTGAATGGTTTAGGGGTTAAATGGAATCAAAATGGCCTGAAATAACAATTTATAGAAAAATTAATAGCACTTAGTTGTACAAATATAAAAAAAAAATTACTTTCCACCCTTCATAAAGAATAACAAAAACTCTCTGAGAAAGTAAAATAGTCGATGGTTTTTTAATATTCCATGTTCGAAAAAAAATATATAATAAAGGATTTAAAATTTATATTAAAAAAATGATAATAATAATAATAAAATAAATTTTGATAGAATAGAGATATATCAGTAATTGATTAATTTGATTAGTTACAAGTGAAGCAATATTCATGTCTGAAATCACAAAATCGGCAATTGGATACGCCTGAACATCAAGAATGAAATATGGACATCGTAGTATGGTACAGAAGCAGTATTTTTACGATGTGCAACCATATCATGATATGAGATTCGAATTGGCGTCTACATTTAATCGAGGGTTAGCAATTCAAGTGTCTTTTCGGTGCTTCATGGATCCTCCCCTTGTCAAAGTAATGAATGAACATGTGAGAGAATATTTATAAGAATAGGAATAAATTTTAAACTCTCGGTATGCATTTCTCTAAAGGCTGTTTAAATTTGCTGAATGATAAATGACTTTTACGAGGGTGGTATTCCAAAAGAATTAGCTGATTAATTTTCAAACATTATTATGTGGACATGATTTTACAAAAATTTGTTTATATTTGATGAAATAGATTGATTTACAAAAATCTCATGAATAAAAGACAATGTTTTGTGATGATAATACTCAGAAATATATCAAAAAATTAGGGGTTCAAGAGTTCGTAAATATTGAGGAAACAAGGAAAGAAGTGAATTTTGATTTAGGGTTCTCTGGTTCTCACTTTGGAAAATTTGGGAGATATGATAGTACAGGCGATTTAGCCGATCGACGGGTGCACGACTGATCGAATTGATTAAAAGACTTTCTCGATTGCTCATTTTTCATATCCCTCTTTGCTTCGGTTAGTTGGGGGCTGGGGATTTTACTTAAGTGTCACGTGTTTGAAATGAATTCTAGTAGATTTGTTGAAGATACAAACCGGCTTACTTCGATCGTAAAATGCTTGTGTTATATTTTAATGTTATCAGTTATTCAATCTGAATTGTTAACTGAATATAATCAATATAGGAAAACAATTTTATTAAGACGACTCTTTACTACGATATATTGAAAAAACTATAGTTTTATTAATTAATATTAAACATCTTTTTTTAAAAATAAATAAAAATCATTTATGATAATTAGTTAATAATAATTTGATGTTTGAATAATAAAACCTAGTAATTATGAAAGTATATATGTAAAAGCATAAGAGAATATCGAGATCAATTTTTAAATGATTGAAGTAATCACTGTAAAAATTTAGTGTCTTATTTTAAAACATTTAAATCGTTTTAATATGACGTCCCCCATTTGATTAACATTGTCTCGATTTTAAAACGTTTTTTAGTATTTTAAAATAAGACACTAAAATTTACAGTGATATGTCACACTAAAAGATATGTAGACTTTTAAAATTTTTAAAGTTGTCTAATGAGTGTGTCGTTACATAAAAAAATATTTACTTCTATAATAAATATTATAGAAAACAGAAAAAAAAATTTTAAATCATTCTGTAATTTTGTTAAAATTTAAAAAAAAATCATTTGATGGTAACCAACATTCGATTCGTTTTAAAAATGTATCATTAAAGCAGAACATTTATATAATATAATTATCAGCATTTTTTATTTTAAAATCACGTGACTTTTATTAATTATAATAATAGTTATCATAATATCTACATAACATTTTTGTTTTTACCATGATACCATTGTTTATTGATTAAAAAAAAAATTTAATTCTAATAAACTCCTTTATTATGTTAGTAAAATTGTTAAAAAACTACTGTCAAAGTATTTAAAAAGCTTGCATTGTATTTTTCCTAATAGATACGGAATAATTTAGCGAAATATGTCGAGGTTTCTACGAATTTATTTGAGCCACTAGACAAAAATAAAACATCGAGTCGAGACAATAAAAATACTTAAAAGATTAACATTCTTTCGTGGTGAATTTTCCGAGAATTTATCTAGGGCACGTCACTGGAAAAGGAACTACGAAACAATAACAAAGGATTAAAGTAATAAATCTGTCAAGATAGATAGCATCGCTTTTTCAATATTTCCGCGAAAAATATCGTTTTTAAATTCCAAATATTTTCTATTCAATAAAACTATTTTCTATTCAATAAAATATGGCTAGTTTTCTCAATTTTTTTTTTTTAATTTAATTATTTAATGGATTAGTTTAAAAATTAATTCATCAATTAATGTTGACGTTTGAAACGTGAAAAATACTTTGATGGTAATGAAAAATGAATTTCGAGCAGTAACTAGAGAAAAAAAATTAAAAGAATGATAAGTGTAATTTAACAAGTGACATTTGAATCATTTTTTAAACAGGATAAACATAGATCAAAAATGTTTTTGTTCTGCTGAATGAGAGGGGTGCCACTCGCATAAGTAAGTTAGACTAGAGTTTAATTATAATTAATCGTCGCTGTCATGTAGACGCGAATATATTCAGCTTCAACCGTGAATTAATTTATTTATCTCTCTTGCAAGATAAGAAGTCATTTAATTGCTCCTTTTTCAGATCTATTTCAATTATAAACGTTATTTTCACTATTAAACTGTATAAATTAATATTTGTTACAATAAAATTTTCATGACATTGAAATCTTGCTTAAGGTTTTTACTATATAAAAATATTTTAAACAACTCAAACTAGAAAATTTTCTGTAAATAAATAATTCTGACTGTATTCCATTAATATAAGATGAATTGTAACTTGTTGTTATGATAGATAAATATCGTTTATTGTATTTTACATTTAACAATGATGAATTATTGTCATTAAAACGTTATGTTTGAAATTGATTAATATTAAAACTGTTCACGGAGAAAAAGGAATTGTAAATTTGACTCTAATAATTTTATTACACCTTCCTGTTGCAACATTTTATATTCATTTGTATGTAGTTTACAATTTTGATTCATAATAAAATTTTTACTCGAAAAAATTATAATTTATACTAATTAAACAATTGCTTTTTGCTATATTTATATCCGAAACGACAGATTACTTTTTTTTGGAGTAAAATTTACAATTCCTGTCTCTCTATAAATTAAATTGGTAAAGGCTTGAAAAGTAACCAATAAATTGAAAATATCATTTAATCAATCTTGAAGGACATCAATTTATAAAATAAAATGTTTGTAAAATAAACCATATCTAACTGGATTGTATTATTTAAATTGATAAAATTTTCAAATGGAACATGAAGACTACTGTGCACTGAGAAATTAATAGAACAGATAGTTTGTGTCATAAGTGCATGAAGAAAAATTTTTATATAAATAATTAAATTGAGAGAATCTTTTTATTGAATGTTGTCATACGTTTTTCCTCAATGTTTAAAGAAAGAAAATAATAAGAATTCAATGAATAATATTTATTATTTGGAAGCATAAATTGTGGTAACAATAAGCAAAGGTGTAAATTGTAAAAATACATAAACGGGGACAGCTTTAGTAATATAAACAGTGATGATCCTAGAAAAGGGTGTTAACTATCCTTATGTATCGCTATACGGTGCAGGGGTGAGTTAACAGCCCCGGCATTTAAATTGACTTGAACATTTGGTCGCGCGGTGCATTAGCCCTGGTAGAATGATCACGAATCACACACAAATCTGCGTTACTACTTACTCTTGTACACTCTTTACTCACGATTCAGTGTTGTACGTCAATGTAGAGGGTAGTACCAACTGTTAACACGATGTAATGAATATCCAGGGGTTGAATAAACGTCGGGGTGATTTTAAATGCAATGGATATTAAATTACAAATGGAGATATAAAGTTAATACGTTTGTTTATCTGAATTCTTCTTAATTTAATTTTAATTCATCGTATGAAAAAATATTAAATTTCTTTTTTTTAAATAAATGTTTTTATTGTACATGTTCATGTCTTTTTCTTTTGCTCGATATTTAATCCTACAGTGAAGACTCACTTGACGCCTGTACTAAATAGAGGTATAACGTTGATGGTCCAAGGGTTCTGATAGTTATGATTTAATTAACCCCAGGGGCTTCATCCCTTGATTATTACATGAGTATTATATTCTCCAAATACACTTACTGCATGTTTTAAAAAAATTTTATGAACGATGTGAGTGTCGAAAAAAGGATCGAAAGAAAATATAAATTATAATATATAAAAAATGAACTTGTAAACTAAGTAAATTTGCTGAACTTGCATTTGATAACAATAGTTTTAAAAATAAATGAATTTAATCGCAATTGAAAAATGGAAAGGTAAATTTTGCTTATGAAATGTTGATTTTTTAAAAGTAATGATAATTGTCATTGAATTTTACAATGAAGATAAATTGGATTAGGTACATGGCTTTCTGAACACATCAGATTGTAAAAAATAAAAAGTGAATTTAAGAAATGAAACTATTTTTCATGATTGGAAATACAATTTTATTGAAATGATTGAATATTAGATTTGTTGATATTTTGGATGTTGTACACAAGTAGATAAATAACAACAACTACCGAAATAAACTCTCAGAATTAAAAGTAGTGACGAAAATTCGAGTAAATTGAGTGAAATTTACGAATTTGCTTTCAATTCCCCTTTCTAAGATGGCACGAAGGGTGTATCTACCCTTGGAGAAGAGATCATGTCCCAACTTCCGGTATCCGGTTCCGTTAGCAATTTTTATGAGTCGATTTCCCCGCGCTATTTTCGAAAGAAAGCAGGACCTAAAGCATGATTCTACGAAATCTGAAAAATCACTGGTGCGAGAAGTGCAGAGGGGCAAAAAAGAAAGCGAGTAGCGTGTATAGAGGGTTGAGAAAAGCTGAGAGTCTTGGTCACATCCGTTAAACCGAGAATCACTGTTAGTCATTTGTTAGCAAGGGGACTATCGAGTTTTTTTTCTTATTCTACTTTACTCATCTTTTCTATTATTTCGCTCTTTATTTATCTCGTGATATCTCAGTATTACCATTATCAATCTTGGATGAATGCAATAACAATTTTGAGCTTCTAACACCGCCGGAAATATGACATTTGTACTGTCACGTGTCCTAAATTTGGTTTATCAAATAAAGAAAATTCTGTGCATCAGTAAATTCCATGTTTTATTAGCAAGAAATTAATTCGAAAATTGCGAGTTCATTAATCATTTAACTGCCCATGAACCTGATATAATCACGAATGTTAATAAAATTGTTACAATTTTATTAACATTTGATGTTGAACAATAAATATTAAACAAAAACCTTACTATAGAAAATGAAATAATTGTTTGCAAAAATAATAAATACTTTATCGATTTTCTTTTTTATCATAACGATAATAATATTTAATAATATTCTATTATTCCTGGTAAAAATTATGGCTTATGTATTGGAAAAAAAAGAAACAGTTGTGGTAGTGATTATTACGTTTTATTACTCTATTAAAACATATCAACTATGACAATAATGGATGTTCTACAATTTCAGTGGCTAAAAACATCTCTGACTGTACCTAGTAGTTTTATTTCACTTTTCTACTTCTTTTATCAGCGATAAAAAATTCTAAAAAGAAAAAAAGAAATAATAAAGGAAAAGAGAGTTGAGAATGAATCGTTAAATCATCCTCAAGAACCCAAGCTCGTCAAATTTTTCTATTGTATACATTTAAGTCTACGTCATGGGCGTACTCATGTACGTATGTACACATATATCTATTCCCTTTCTTCCGCAGGGGATAATCGTAAAGTATATGAGGTAGAAACATCTGAATATGAATGATGCAGATACACAGTCATTCGAAGAGAACTAGGGGTGCTAATATCGGTTACTCTAGTGAACTTTATAGCTTTTGTTTATTTATACTTTTCAGTTAAATCGACTCTGAATCACCTACTTCATCCTACCAGAGTGGTTGAGAATCAATTTACAGCTATATCTTTGTTATGTATTTATTTGATAGTTAAATTCATTTTTATTGAAAAATAAAGTTGTCAACACTGTAAATCTAAATGCATTCTTGTTATACATCTGAACGTGATAAATATGATGTCACCCATTTAATTAACATTGTAGTCACTTTTAATGTATTTTCAAGTATGTAAATACATGAGTTGACATCGTTAAAAAACAATTTTAGCACCAAATACAGGATGTTTTTTTTATTGTTGAACGTGGAAAATTTTGTTTATAAATAAAAATAAAAATTCAATTAACATGGCAATTGAAGTGCAATAATGCAAAACTGAAATAAAATATTAGTTGAATCATCAAAAATAGAAATCAAAACAGGTAGCTTCTACATTGACAAAGAATTTTCGCTATACAAAACCATATTAATTTAAATAATGAAAAGAACTTGAAATATTTGCAATAAAATATTTGATTAAATTGAATAAAAATTGGTTTGTAAAACGAATTTTAATATTTGGTTCAAGATCATGATAAGTTTTAATACAAGTGACATTCGATTAATTCTTACTTTCTAAGACACCATGAATTTTATAAAAAAATGAAACATTAGAATAAACCAATACTTGAATAATCAAATGATTTTATTCAGAATAATCGAGCACATTAAAAATGTATTCTTTCAATGAATTATTGTAAGTAATCATTAGAATTAAATCCATAAAAATATTACCATGTCAATTCCTAAAAAATATTTTATTGTGACTATTAAAAATTTTGATTTCATTTATTGAAATAAATATTACTTATATTATAAATATATTTTTATAAAATTTTAATGAAAATAATTTTGTTCACGACTATTTAGACAGTTAAGAGTGATTATAAAAATATATTGTTTCTTTCTCAATTGAAAAGACTTTATAAGAGTTGATTGATGTGTTGTATCATTTGCATCATTTTACTAATTTGAATTCAAAGGTTCATAAGATGAGATAGCAAGAATACTAATAGTTTTTATGTAAGGATAAAAGTCTTACAGTAAGAACAAAATGTAGATCAGAAAGAATATTATTATTTAGGGCTGAAAAGAGAGCTTTTCTTTTTCTTATGCAAGATAAATTAACTTGGTATCTTCTATACTACAACATTAGATGATTTATGGATGATGCTGACGTCATATCGTAAGAATAAATTCACGAATAAATTCATTTCTCTGAGAGGTTTCGCTCATTCGCATGAATTCATACAGCAATTTTAATACATGTTCATCTTTTCACTCATAGGGTCATATTCATTCAATCGAGCAAATTGAATCATTGAAATAAATCATTTTCAACGAATTAATCATCATAACAATAATTTATTTTAATAATGATATTATTGAAAATAAATATTTAGAGTTATTTTTATAATCTAATTATTTTTAATGCCTTTCAGTTCATTCAAAAGCTTGTAATTGTCACTTGAAGAAGCTAGATATTTCAAAAAACCGATTCCGTCCTTGATTTCTAGAGATTGCTATTTTATAGTAGCTTTTGTAAAGAGAAAAAAGAAAAGAGCAAAAGCCCGCCAAGGAAACGGAGCAATAGTTGGCTCCAGACCCCTTGGCGCCGTCTCGTCGTATCCCTCGAGCTTTTTGGCAAAACATTCTGCGAACTGCTGGGCTAGAACGAGAGGTTTTTTTTGCTACTACTACCACCACTATTAACTTTCAATGCAGATAGAAATACTGATAAAGCTTGCAGAAGTGAACATAAAATGAAGAAATCAAGTACAAGCACACACTACCTTAAATTCACATCCCACTATCACGAAAAACTCGACTTCTTCTAGACCACCATTTTCTTGAGAAATTTCTTTCGTTCGTTTCTTATACTACTAAAACCTTTGCGAGTCATGAACATTTTACTGTGTGGCCTTCTCAACCTTTTCGGAGCAATAAATTTTTCTTTTAATGTAAGAATTAAGAGAGACGGTGGAAACTTTGTTGAATAGTTTCTACAAATTTTTTTGGATTGTTTTTAAAGAAACTTTCTTTTTAATAATTGAGTGTTATATCAAAGAAGCTTTGATTGTTATTAAGATAAATTATTTTAACAATTTGTCCTGCTTTTTAAAGTAAATTCATGCTGTGAAATATATTTTGTCTTGTACATAAGCGAAAAAAAATTATTAATAAAATTTTTATGGTACATAAATCAAAATTTTGCAACTATGAGTACAATGCTAAAATAATAAAAAAAAAAAGCTTTTAACTTGTGAAAAGAATTTCTACTTTTAAATATCACTCTTTCTAAACAGTGTACTACCGTTACCTATAACAAAATTTTTTTGTCAGTGTACATAAACAATGTCTACTAATAAATCCTTCTTCCGAATTTTGCGAATTAAATATGATGGCGGGGGGAATGAGAAAATTTACTCATTTGTTACAATAAGTTTAAAAACGTTCATTGCATTTTTTGTTTATCAATGTTTTAAGAATGATTAACATTTATTAATGTATTGGTGAATTGGTTAATTCACCCTTTCATTTAGGTTCCACTTAACCTCACCTTCCCTGAATAAAAAATATTAATTTTTTTTTATATTATCGACGGTAAAAATATCCCACTTATAAAATATTCTTTTACACGATATTCCCTCTAAAAAGTATCCCTCCAAAATATATGTTTATTAAAATAAATTGATTTAGAAATATATTTATTCTCAGCAAACATTTCTTGCTGAAGTAGAGAGGGGGGAGGGGGTTAAAATGCAGACCAAATATGAACACTCGTTCTTAATTTTTAACACCCTTCCCCCCTGCCCCACTCTCAATTCTCTCTACTTCTCAGTGAAGAATTAAAAAAACATAAATTTATTTTAATAAATATATATTTTGGAGGGATATTTTTCGAGGGAATATTTTGTAAAAGGATATTTTATAGGCGAGATATTTTTACTAAGGATACTTTGATCGGGGATAACATGAGAAGGATATAAACAGAAGTAATCTTAATAAAAATAATTATTGGTCTTTGTAAATATATCCTTAAACCGATTGATTAGCATGCGAAGTTATTAACTTTCTCATTATCATTATCTATTTTATTTTTTTTTAATCTTTATAAAAATATTTGCAACCTATGCAAAACTTTTATCTCATGAAAATCCTTATAATTTTCAAATAAGTTTTTTCAGTAATCAAACTACTGTTGAGAATTATAAAAAAATCAAATCCTAGACCTGCTGTTTGTCATTGCAAGGAAATAAAATCTAGTAATAACTCCAGATAAAAATCAACTCATTTCAGGAGTAAATGGGAAGCAGTCCCTTTCTTCTCTTAAGCAATAAATATATGAATCAAAAGACAAACTATCGAGAGATTCTCCCTTTTCACCAATTTCCTACTCAACAAACGTCCCTCTTCCTTTTTTCACTATCTCTACAAGAATCGAATATTTCTTTTGTTCTATTTCAAAGATACTGTCTGCAATTCGCATCGCACAACTTCCATAAAGTCCTAAACTTTATCTTGTAATTTCATACAATAAATCTATCGAACTTTTATTATTAACGATGTAGAAAATAAACCTCTGTTGTATAATAAACTCTTCAAAGCATCACTAAATTTGAAATATTACGAAATTCTTCCACAACTTCTCAGTTAATTAAAATAAACAACAACTTCTAATAAATTACCATTTTTTTCAGTAATTAATGAATCATTGAATTATCTATCAGTAATTGAGTCTTATTACAAATTATTCCCTTTAATTAATCGTATTTTCCCGCAAATATTGATCGAATATATTTGTCTATGGTACTGGAGAATCCAGCAGCTGGTAAACAAGTTTGATCGTAGATAGAGTAGATTTCATGGAAAAAATGAAAAATATAAACAAGAGATTAATTAACTGATAAATTGAAAAACTAACTTTAGAATGTTTATTTTTATATTGAACTTGTTATGAAACTAGTGGGTGAGGATTAATTCTTTAAATTAGAAATTAATGTCAACCATAACAACTAGTTTCGAGGTCGCATTTGGTGTGGGTTGTGTGGCCCGTTTTCGCAAGAAATGATACACCCACGCTCGATTTTATTATCGAGGGTGTCTTTTAAATGAGTTGACTATTCTGTGGTCAAAGTAGTTCATAGAGCCTGAAGAGTAACATATTTCGCAAGAAGATAAGTTAAAACATATCAGAAAGAGCTGAACAAGCGCAATGTTGTCTTGACCAAAGCGCCCACATTGAAAAGAGTCTTGAAACAACTTTTTACCTTCCTCTTTCTTTTCCTTTGGACGTTAAATCTTTTTGGTATTCCATATTTTCTGTCTTTCTTGATCGTCAATGTCACACAAAATGTGTGGAATGTAAAATCGAACACAGTATTTTGTTTTGTACATTTTATGTACCCACACTCATTCAATTCCAATCATTTAGATAATCGAGTTTTTTTTTTAAATCACCATTAATCAGATGATGCCGATAAAATAAACCTGCTGGAAAATTTCCATTTAACCCAAGGCTTTTTGGAATCATACAGTTATTCTCAGGATATTTAATGGCCATTAAATGTAATCTAGTGATTGGATTGACACTGATAATCAGCGAACATTCACTGATTCGTTAAAAAAGTACTGGCGATTACTAAGAACTGACAAATCCTTGACTATATTCAGAAGATTTTGTTGACGTCATGTGCTACATAAATTGTCGTGTTTGCGGTTTTTATTATAACACTGTTACGAATATTTTCAATGGTGTCTTGATGTTTTAAAATATTTTAGGCAACTAATAGTTTACTTCAAAAATACACAATGGTTTAAAATCTAATGATAATTGTTTTTCATTGAAGAAAAATCGAGGATAAATAATGTCTGATTATTTTACGAATCTGCGTAGGATTTTATTAATATTAGATACAACATGAATGAATAAAAACTGAAAAACTTGATTTAAAAAGTATCTTGTACTGATTTTTTATTATTTATGAAATGATAATTTTTTTCCAAGTTTATATCGCATTTCTGGCACGTAATACATTTTAGCAAAGTAATTTGTTTTTCAGATTGTTGAACTCAGTTGAAGTCCGATAGAATTCATTCGCATTCAGAATTGTTTTTAAAAATGTAGACATGGAGATAAGATATGATATGACTGGTGTTGTATTGCATCACCACCATCATCATCATCAACGTTCTATATGTGTGCGTGTACGAGAAACGTATTCTATAGTGAATCTGAATGGAGGAGGCTAGCATGACCAAATTTGGCGCGTTCTCGTGCACCTCATAAATAAGTAAGTTCCAAAATTAATTAATCAAATGATACAGAATGGTTTCATTTCTACAATACATAGTATTAACTCGAGAAAAAAATAATTTTCTCTCTTATCAATTTTGTTTTTTTTTTTTTTTGAATTAAAAATATTTTAACTCATGCCAACGGTTTGATAAATATTTATTATTATGATGGTAATAATATAATTAAACTAAAAATATATTATATCTGCAAACCGGGTCACTGAAACTAACGTAAAATCAAAACCATTATTCCCACGTGAGTATGAGCTTAGAAATGATATTTTTAGTGAAAAGTCTGTTTGTTTGGATTGGCTATATTTGCAACCAGCACCGAAGTATCAAAAATATGAATTTTCGTTACTATAAATCTGATAGAGAAAAATAACTCAGGTTTATTTTTAAAATAAAAAAATTTGATTAATCTTATATTCAATCCACAATTAGTTTGATATGGAAATTTAATTTGATTGCAATTTAATGTTATTTTGAAAAATAAGTAAATTTAATCAAGGACTACCTACACACTGATAGGTACGTTCCTGAAGTTTCAACACAACGGAATGACGAGACTGGACCGCCAGAGAGTCGTAAGAGTGTTGTGTGTGAACGTGAAGTAGTAGTCGAAGTGACAAATTGTTAAAAACGCGAGTTAGAAAAAATTTCTACCAATCTATGGATAATTTAAACGGTAAGTTTAATATTTTAATTAATTATTTAATTAATTAATTATCAAAATACATGAAAATGTATGTATTTTATTGATTTTTCCTTATTTTCATAACCCAGATGGGCGTGCGCCGATTTCATTTTAGAGTCATTCTATACTCTGACTTCCATTTATGTCGATAATATTTTTATTTATGACTATTTTGGCATCTAACAATTGAACTGAATCATCATCTAATTGAAAAACATTTTCTTATAGAAATGTTCCGAATTTTATCCTTAAGGAGTTATAAAAGCTAACCTCAAACACTACACTTTCTGATGGTGATTTCTCAAAATAGAAATGATTCATAACATACGTAAGAATTGACAGGTCAACCGTATCACATTTTTGCATTTCTGTGAATAATTTATTTTAATATTAATTGGTCAAAAAAAAAAAAAAAAAAATAATCAAATTACAGTCCATCAAAATGATAGACTAGGTAGAGCAGACAAATAATTCAATTTTAAATTTCTAGTAAAACCATAAAAAAATTTGGTAGAAAATCAATAAATAGGGTGTGAAAACTCAAGAAAAGAATCTCATACATATGTAAAAAGATACTTTCTCAATTTTGTATGTATTTTATAATGTTGTACCTTCGCCCACATATATGTATACATACACATTGATAGATAGGACTGGCTTTAAGGAGCTTGTATATGTATAGGACGCCACTAGATTCCCCTTCGAGGAACTCTTGACGACTTAATCTAATTACGCGAAGCACTCAGACGCAGTTTTGATTACTACTATGGACGTTTATAATATTTTAATAAACTCCATGTGCTTTTTAATGAATTCTGCTAACAATTAATTACAAGTATCAACCATTTAAATGTTTTTAACATTCAATAATTACTCACATTCTGCTAACAAATCATCTTTTCAACATTCCAATCTGATAAAATTCTTCTTCATACATTTTATCTACATATAAACATGTTTTAAATGACACATCAACTGTAACATTGTTTAAATATTCATGTTTTTTTTTTTCCATTACGTTTTATCTCCAAGAATATCCTTGACTTGGCATTTTCCCGGAAGAAAAGTCATCAAGAACGTGATGTCCGGCTCCAACTACAAAACGGAAAGTTAAGTTCCGGTGCGTGAAATTTATAAATAGTCACATGCGTGTGTACTTTTTTTTATCTTTTTTCTTGGTCATGTAGTTTAGCCCAAATGAATAAGATAAATGTTTCACAAACTCATAGATCCTACCACATTGGACGCATGCGTCCATGTGTTGACCAGGACTAAGTTGTAGGTTAGAGTTACATCTGGTACAAACATGTAAATGCGTCAACTTCTTGGAAATAACGACTAGACAATTGTGACGCAGAATGTCATAATCTGTGGATTAAATCATGGAGGATAGGAGGATGCTAAATTTTGATGGTTCTTGTATTCCAAGTCTACTCCAATGATAGACCATTTTTTCTCCATGTATCACAGCAGTTTTCATTTATCATCACATTATGCTCATATAGGATTCATAAAAACCTTACATTTTGGCAAGGGACCAAAGCTTGAATCGTTTCTTTATTTGCTAAATACGCAGAATTGTAAGAGTCGTGTAATAGCATGAGATAATATGATATGATGTTGTTCTAGTGGTTTAGTCATCAGTCGAGCAATTGTAATGTATAGTGTGTGAACGTTAAAGCAAGTTTTGCATTTCATTACCCAAGTGACACATAACTGTGTACAATAATGTCTATAACTGTCGGGAAGTAATGATGTCACAGCTAGTTATTAGTTGATATAATATGAGGGATATATATTTTTTTATAGTTTATGGGTTCCTGCTTGGTGCAGAAACTTGTGATTGGTGGTTGAGCATTCGGGGTAACTCATTTTCTGTTGCCCACACCCTTTGCTTTGCTCTCTAGCCATCATGCGCCTTTCAAAGGGGATGAAATTCAAAGCAATTTCGTGCAATCATCCAATTCTGTCCAAGCTACATGGGTGTTCTGACTCTGTCACGTCCTCTGTCTGCTCAGGACACTCTCCTGCTCTGTCTCATTTCTTCAAAGGAGACAAATGGCTTCGTTACACTATCATTATGCTCATGACGATCTCCAGAGTTTCCCCAAATAATTATCTTCTCCATGACGTAATCCTTTCCATAATTGTGTAAGATATACTTTGATCGAGATGCTTCCGTCTATTTTTTGCCATAGATTTTTTATATGTGTTTTCAATACACTTTTCGTTTTGTTCAATAGCAAAAATAAGTTTAATAAATAATAAATATTTGAATTAAATACTGACATGTTAAATTTATTTAACAAATAATCATTGAAGTATTTTATAGAATAGAGAAAAAATTTAAAGTCTTTCAGTAATGTCCCAAACACCCTGCACATTTTTCTGAAAAAGCAGGAGATTTGGTAAAATTTATAAAAGTATCATTCATAGTCCTCCCTCTTTATATGACATTTTTTGTATTAAAGAAAAATATTTAACTTGAGAATGAAATATTTTTTCAAATAGTCGTACAAAAATATCTTGATTATATCAATTTACTTAAATAAAAATATTTTAACCGATAATCAATCTGATATTTCTTTTCAAAACCTTACTGAGACAAAAGTCCTTTCAATAATTATTAAATGGAAACAATCTTATTTATAATAGAGTAATAAAATAAATATCATTAAAAGTATTATAAATTTCGAAAGTAATAATTTTTTTTTTTTTTAGAATGCCTTAATTTATTTAAAAATATTCAATCTCTATAATTACAGTTAATTATTTTTAACCTTTGAATAATAATCATTGTGTTATTTTTATTCACAAAATAAAATAAAACAATCAAGTATGACAAACATATACACTTTTATCCGAGACGTAAGGTAGTATTATTTTATTAACTAAACTTTCTTGCTTTTCTTATATCATACTTCTTCTATTCTCTGATTGAATTGAGATGTCCCACCGATTGACAAAAAACAACTATCGATGAACAATGTCAGCTGTCTGAGTGGTTCTTTCTTGTTATCATTCCCCTTTTTACTTATTTACTTTTATTTTTTTTTACTCCACTTTTCTGAATGAAAGCCACAAAATAGTCATTGATTTATTTCTATTTTTCATAAATAATAATAAAAACAAAAAAATTTGCAATACGATTTATGCCAGCAATATCATAAAATTGTTCATTAAAAAATTACGTTTTTACTATAACAGAAAAATATATTTGAATACGTAAGATAAATACCTGTATTCAGGTTTCAGTATTGATGTGAGCTTTTAGTAAAGATCATCCCCTGGTCCACTCATTCGCCACGTTTAATCTAAGACCACCCTTGTTTGCTGAGTTTTAGGTTACAACTCGTCTAATGGATTATCTTTATATTCTATCACGCTTTGTCACTTATAAAATTATTTTTTCTTTCCTCGATTCCTTTTTCTCTCTTTCAGATACTTATTGAAATTTTTCTTTTTTCTTTCACGAGACGATCTCTAATTTTTCCCCCCATCCCCAATACGATATTATTTTTTTTGTTTGTTCAACCTATTACATGGCTTGCCATATAGCTCATTTTCACTAAAGTGAAGCTCAAAATTACTTTTAATGATAAAAATAACTTTAACAATCAGATTTCTACATTTGAAAATTAAATAAATTATTCCAAGCTATTCACTTAAAATATTTTCCAATTTTCAACTGTTTAGGAGAATCATTATCGAATATATTTTATTATTCAATAAAGCATGAAATGATGGATCATGAAGAAATATCAACTCATGATGTTTTAATGAGATCGTTAAACACATTTTTTTAGGATACTGTTATTTTTTTTATGCTGATCGTAAATCTGATTAAATTGCGATCAATTAAGTGTTCTTTTTCGTGGAGTTATAAATTGGCTAAACAATAGTAAAAGGAGAGAAAAAATTTTTTTGAACCTGATAATAATTATTTCGAGCTTTACAAAAGTACACTGATATCAGTAGAAAATTATTTACAACACCAATTAAATATTTTCTAAACCAGTGAAAAAGTTTATTACACTACTCAGTAGAATAGTTCATTTAATTGAATAATTTGATTGTTACTAATTAATTATCAATTAAAAAAATAACCTATGAAAATTAGGAGGAAATGATCATCAATACCTCATGATAATAAGTCTGATCTATACCTGACCATACTTAAGTTGAATCAAATTCTGAACATTTCAATCGGTTAAATGCTCTGGATACTCGACATCTTACCCTCATTTATAAATGATTTGATTGAAAACTAAAAAGCATTGCAGTTTCATTGAATCTTCAGTCTATCAATTGCTTAGAAAGACTGTACAACTGATAAAAAAGGAATTGTAAAAGATCATTGAAAAAATTCCTCTAAGTACTTGTGAGGTTATGAGGGCACGAGGAATTACAGGTATACACGTATCCAGCATCGTTGAAGCGTCTCAAAACGTATATAAGAGATGAAAAGCAAGAAGAGAATCGAGAGGATCAGAGGCGCCAGAGCGTCGCGGCGCCACCCCCGGCGTCCGCCACATTGCCGCCATACTCACCCTCTTGCAAAATTTTCCGTTCCTCCTCTCTATCTCTCTTGAAATCATTCTACAATCTCTCTATTGCGTCCTTGCCCTCTCCTATGGCCTCTACTCTGATACTGAACTCACTTTAACATCTACAACTAAACCAATTTGTTTACAATATCTTTTTTTTTTCAAATCTGACCAAATTTTTGAATTTTTTTGTTTAATTCTTTCATCCCTATTCGATTGAAAAAAATGTCTTTTGTTCGAGGATGAGTATTGAATACCTGTTAAACTATTTGCTTCTATAGAACATTTTGATATTCAATGCACGAAAGATAATATTAGCAGTATAGAATGGAGAATGATTAAGTCTAAAGTACCAAAATTATTAAAAAAAATATTAAACAATTTTTTTAATAATTCCAGATAACTATTCACTACAAATCGTAGTGTTTTATTTTAATGCACTTAAAGTGTTTTAAAATAAGGTTACCCATTTGATTAACATTGTGGTGGCTTTTTAGATACTTGGAAGTGTTTAAAAAGTGACTACAATGTTAATAAAATGAGTCAATAAACAAAGTATTTGATTAACAATTATCATGACAGAAATGATAATAATATAAACTGGGAAGTTAAAAATAGATTAAATAAAAATTTCTAGTTATTAATATTTATTTCATTTTATTGATCATTTAATCGTTGTAATTTATTTATATTTATGCACAATGATGATTTATTCTGTTATTGTAGATTCAAAGTACAATCGATAGCAACGAGACCTGGAGAATTGGCACTGACCAGTATATAGGTAAGTTTAAATCGTTCTATTCTATTATTTACTGTCTCTGAATTTTTTTTTTATCTATTTTCAAATAATAATTTACATAATAATTGAAGTATAGTTTATGGTGCTTTTTATACAATAAATGAGCAATAATATAAATAGAAGATAATATAAAATGGGAGATAGTAAATAATCGAATAAAAAAATATAAAAATGATTGCATGAGTCATAGAAGATAGGAAATTGCAGTTCAGTACTAAAAGAGGTTCGAGAGGTATGAGCCTGCCGTAAAATTCTCTATTCTCCCTTCGTTTTAGTTTCACTCTTTTGGACCTGATACACATAACATAGCTATAGACTTAGTAGTTCTGAACCACCTACCCAATATCGGAATACTTCCGCCCCGTAGACTTCTAAACATAACACTTAATTGCGACAAATATGGCCCGTAAAATTTGAATAGGCACGTGATGATGAGCGGAGAATCTAGAAAGAGCGTTGAGGGTTGGTCGGCTTGAAAATTCACCCCTATTGTTCTCTCTTCAAGACTTTGTGCGATTTTACAAAATTCAAGGTAAAATATTTTACCCTGTGAAAAATCAAAAATCTTTTTACTTTATTTTTTTTTTTAATTTTCTCCTCTAACCAATTATTTGCATGGAAATCAAACAAATAAATATTTTTTTAATTTAAAAGAGAAAATATTACAAAATATTTTTTAACAGTTAATAAGCCTCTTTTATTATTACAAATCTCTTCTATCAGTGTAGTAACTTAATTTTTCTTACAAGTTTTGTTTTTGTAAATCATTTGTTTAGTCAAATACTACTTACTAGATGTAAGTAAAAAAAAGATGTATTAAATATTACTTGTGGAAAAAATTAAATTATAAGTTTGACTGCTTTAATACTTATTTTATTTCTCTTTAATAAAAGTTCTCCAAACACCTAAATGAAAGCTGTAAAAAAGCAGTAAAAAATATAATCGTGATCTTCAATATAGGATTTAAAATTTTTCTTTATTAGAGCTGAGCTGTTTAAAATTTGAAGATAGATTTTTAATAAAAAAAAAATCAACAAATAGATCAAAATTTATCCAGTGTTTTGATAGCTTATTGACTGACATTCCTTATCGGCTAATGTCAATCAAGCTGTACACGCTTGGACTTATCGATTCGATTAATCAGCTTGACAATGTACCCTCACATATAAACACCCTCTATCCTTAAAATTCCATTGATGCGTCGGCACTCATCGGCAATTTCCAACCGGAACGTCGACATTTCCACGTCCAATTGGGAATTGGATAAATGGATTTTGGAAATAGTCCAAATTTATCAAGAGCTGTAACAATAGAAACCAACAGCAAACTAGAGTTTAGGATTCGCGATATCATAAGGAAAGATCGTAAGCTGGAAATCTTAATGCAACGTAGAAGTTACAGAGATTTAGAGGAAGGACAAAAATTGGGGTTGAAAATTAGTCGAGGGTTTCGCAAACTTGTTAGAGTTTGTTCACTAAGTTAAAAGCTTTCTCCGAATATGGAAGAATGAAAATGATTAAGAAATTGATGCAGTTGTGAAACGATTGAGTAGTTGAAGAAAATAGTATGGAAATTTATTAGCAATAATTTCGGATATTTTACTGGCTGAATTTCTTTTCTAGTCTAGTAGCCATAATTTTAAGCCTTAATTATAAAATAAAAAATGTGAACATGTTATTCTTCAATACTTTAATAATTTTATTGTAAGCTGTAATATTTACAGCTTATTTTTTTCCGTATATCTATAGACAAAAATATTGTTTTCTGCATCTAAACTCTATCCCATATGAAGCTTGGCGCCAAACTGTCTGCTCAATTGCAATTGACCGTTCCATCCATTTTTCCTGTCTACTAAATGTCTATTCCAAATATTAAACTACCATTTCTTAAATTCCATCTAGCATTTTCACTTTATTCAGGGATCATTTTTTTTTTCTATCGATTTATTTGATTCTTTTCTCTCATATTTGAAGCTTTCAATTAAAAGTTCTGTTATCAGAAAGAGTGATATTAGTTTGGCAAATTATTTAAAAAATCAAGAAACACGAACAAGTATGAAATATTATTTGAAATGATTTACAGAATATTTAGTTGATGAAAAATGATATTACCGGAGGAATTATTCTGTTATACAGATGTTTAAGCATAAATGTTGGATGTCGACAGATGTCCAGAGTTGACTGGTCGATTCCGATTAATGATAAAGAAGAGGGTGCTATTGCGGATAACCATGCGATAACAATTTTCAACTTCGAAATGGACCAACGCCTGTTTCTAATTCTCCTGTGACCATTTATGAAATTGCGTGTGATCTTATCGGATTTATCGAAAGTTATGGGTTATATAGACACCACCTGTTTTTTTTTTTTTTCAAGATGAAAGAAGAATTAATATAAAATCAACCCCATTATTCTTATTTCTAATAAATAAAAATAACGTCAATTATTTAAAGTAATATTAAATGTACTTTTGTTAGGAAAAGAAAAAAATAAATCTTTCCTATAAACATAAAAGATGGACATTTAAGAAAAAAAACAAACTTCAGGATGTAAATTTACTCGGGAGGGGGTGTATTAAGTGTCTAGGGTGGGTTGAAATTTTGGAGGATGACGGAAGAGAGAACAAAAATGAGGGAAAACTGGATGTCACTCAGGAGCACGACGTGTAAGGCAATGGTCACTGTGGGGGGTGAATTGAGATGTACAGGCAATTTATGCAACGGCACTTTCGATAGGAAGTGAAGGGGATGGCTTCTGACTGCGTAACCGTAACTTAAACAAGAGGGTAGAAGACAGCTCCGGATAACTCCGGAAAGTTAGATTAAGAATTTCAAAAGATAAAATATTAGATAAATTTGTTATCAATAGAACAAAGTAAATAAAAAAATAAGGGAAGTAACATATTGATTAATTAATATAACAAATATCTATTACTCCATAGTACATCAATTAGACAGAGACTTAATGATACCGGAAATGTTAGAGTATATAGAAAAAAATATCCTAGTAAATATTATTAACATGGTAAATGATACAAATTAAACAATAAAAAGAATTAATAACAAAAAAAATAGAAAAATTTTATAGTTATTTGGATCCTATTTCCTATTTAAGAATTTACTAGGACATTTGAAGTTAGCCAACAATCGAAATATATTGAAAAAGTGAGTTACTTTTAACACATTCTCAAGTGTGTAAAACTTGTATAAAAATCATGCATAGTTTGTTTATAGATATTTTAAATTGAACACACGTTATGTGTACTATTTAAAATTTCCATAAACAAACTCCATATGATTTGTAAAGACATTTTAGATGTGTAAAAAAAATATAGGTCGTTAACAGCATTTAATATTGAACAGACTTAGCATGTAAAAAAGTGTCCCCAAGAATAACACACTTGGATTTGTGAAGTGAATTGGGATTCACAGTGTCATTTGTACCTCATTGATTCAATTGGCAATTTCTCTATATACAATGTAAACCTAATTATAAACCATTTAATTAAACACTTTGTGAAATAATGAATGATAAAATACTTAAAAAAAATTTTAATTTTTAATAATAGTCTTGATTTTAATAAATAATTATTTAATGGATAAATTGTTTATAAATGATTTCCATTTTTAATTGTTTAGATTTAGGAAATCAAAGTGGATAATAGCAAGGGTGGTTTGAGGGTAGAAAGAGAGAAGGGGAAAATAAGGGGATGGATATCGTAAGTCCGTGTTATGTGATGCATTGGACCACAAGATTCTGCGGGACAATCCTCGAGAGAGATTAAAGTGGGGAGGGACGCATTGAGAGTAGGGTTGAAAGCGCGTTCTTATCCCTTACGTGGTGGGTGCACCAATGAGGGTGATATCTGCGCGCGCAAATAGAACAAATACTCGGCTGGGTGTCGCGCGCTAGACTACAGACGCATCACTTCTTTGGCGACAGCCGTCGGGGTAACATCCTTGTTCTCTCTATCCTCGTGCCACCCTTTGTCTACTTTTCGTAATATTTTTCAATGTTCAACTATTACTTTTATCTCTTCTACTTACTTTACAGTCTATTTTTAAATTGATTCCTTTAAACAGTGTTTACTGATTTTAAGTAACATTCAGTTATAAATAATTTGATAAATATTTTATTTGCCGTTTTGTGCCTCGATTTATTTTTGGTTGTCGCAATCGTTGTGCCTTACTATAGCCGTCCAAAATCATGTTGGTGCCAAATACAAAATAATTCTGTTGTGATTCCTTTTAATAACTTTATTCATATTTAATCAATATACAATCGTTGGAAATAATTAATCCTCTTTCAAATTCCCGCGGAAAGTTTTAAATTTGCCGCGTGCCACTCAAAGTTTCGCGCGAAAAATTAAAAATCATTTTTTATGTTTCTGTTGACTTTTTTGTTTCTCACCCAGTAGCCTTCGATTTTTTGTCGTTCGATAAAGAATCAAAAAACCGTCCCACACTTGTGCCTTTTTTATTATAAGGATTTTATTTTTCGAGTCACGAGTTTTTTTTTTTTTTTCAATATTCCTCTAAACTTGAATCGCTTTTTTTTCTCCTGTCAATCCCGTCCTTTATTTCTCTAAAGTTTCCAAGTATCCAAGTTCGATTTTACAAACTGTTTAAATTAACGGAAAATAGTAAAGTAAAAAAACCGAAATAATACAAAAAAAACACCACAAAAACATTGTCACCATGGAGATGTGGTAAGTTACAATTTCATTCGGATAATTTATCAAAAGTAATTTTTGCTTTTCTTTGATGTTTAAATAGAAAGCACTAAAATATACGTAGAAAATGTGTTATTACGTTGATAAAAAGCTGCCAGGATTAGAGATATTTTGAGGGTGCAATAAATTATCAATGATTACCTTGAATAAAGGTATCATTTGAATTAAAGCAAATTACCAAAAAGTTCGGAGGGTTGTCGACAAAAAAGCTAATTACAGAATCGTAGTCAATTATCTAGAGGGAGTGAATTGAGAAGTGCTACTTAACATCTTGAAACCGAATATTATAATACTAGAGTAAATTTCCTTACCCGACAGAAGGGTTGAAAATACTTTGAATAAAATTAATAGAAATATATCTTGGGTAGAGAATGTAATTATTTATTTCTTCGGGAGCAAGGATAAGTGTAATGGAGCATAGGAATAGTACAGAATGAGGGTAAATAGTGTTATCTAGTCATGCTATTAATTTCACTCGCCTAAGATATCAGATTCTATCAATCCTAGGTACGAACAACCGTGAAAATTCTGTTTAAAATAGTTTTAGCTATACAAAAACTTATTCAATATATTTCTATTCAGTGATCTGATAATAATTAATTCCAAATAATGATGAAACTTATTTGATATCTAATTAATTAATAATTTTCTTTATCTTTGTAAAGAGATAATTAAAAGTTTTGATAACACATTGTTTAAAACTGCTATTTACTTAGTGAAAACAAATCGAATTAAAATAATACAACCAATAGTTTTGAGAATTGATATAAAAATTTTTTTGTATTAATAATTAATATTTGTGCTGTTTTAAATGACAGTTGAAAAGCTTTAATTCAATTATTTTAAAAATTATTCAAATGTTTAAACAATATATTAATCAAATAATTTAAACATTTTGTTATAAATAAATTAATAATATTAATTAATGAATTGAATGGAATAATTTAAATGTCTCAAAGGTCGCGTTACTAGGGCATTGATGCGCAAGAGCGATGAGCAGTAAGCACTTAGGTACGATTTCACCAATCTACCATTTCCCTTTCTGCTTGCTCTTGTGATTTTCTCCCTTCTCTCTGACCCCATGAATCCTTGGATCGTCGCGCAACCCCGGAAATGAGGGGTAGATTGCCCGTCGTTCTTCTCAGTTACGGTTTAAGCTTTGTCCATGTATGAACATATTTTAACGTTTCGTTCACGTTTTCATAATGTTTATGTACTTGTCTATCCGCAACTACTTTAATTAACTAACATTAATTCATTTCTTAAACAAATCGATTCTCGAATATGATATTAAAACAATTTTCATTATTTTCAAATAATTTCAAAATGTTTTGAATAATTTATTTTCAATATTAATTAATTAATATTCCAACATTAGAGATAATTAGTAATTGCTTCATCAGCATAAATTATCAATGAGTCTTTAGAATTTCCATCTGTGATTAACAAAGTGAGCTGTGAATATATTATTATATCATTAATCCATTCAATATAGATGTCTTTATTTAATTTAATTATTTAATAAAAATCATCATTAAACCTTAGGAAAATTTTATTTACATATTATTTATTAAAAAGTAAGTTTCTTTTTTTTATTACTAATCATTGATTTCTGAATTTTATTATTATTAATTATATTGTAGAAATTTGTTAAAAATATCTCATGACTTTCAATCGCTTAGTAAATGAATAATTGAAAATACTACTGCTAATATACGGGAAGTGAAGTGTTGAATAATATTATTTGAAGATAACAATTTAAAAAAATATTTATTTATTGTTAATTGTTGAGAAAAATCGTTTTTAATGGAAGACTATTCGTGCATGAGTTTTATTGGATTAATAAAATTTTTTTACACTCGAAGTCTTCATCGACCACGGCGACGACATAATAAACCACTAAATAGATCATGGGTATTCAATATTAAATGTTTTAATAATATTAGAAATGCATGAATTAGTGGTAATACTTTAAATCTCACGAATCTTCAAACGATTGATTTGCCAGTTGTCAATAAACTTGTGAAATAGTCTATGAAAATGAATTAAAGAGGATGAGTGGTCGATAAACTTGGGAAATGCAAAATAAAGTAATAAAATCGAACAGCAAAGTCCGGAAAAGTGATTAAAGTGTGCATTGAAGAATAAAAAGTAGATCAATCTTTTTTTTTTTTTTTTTTATAAATAAAATAACATCGGAAAAAATATTAAAAGCAACATCTTAATATGAATAGGCATCTTATAAATAATAAATGATCAATATTGATTGAATAATTTTTATTTTTAGCCTTTTGCCGAAAATGAAAATAAAATTTATTCATTGAAATCCCTCGTAATGCAATCAACCATTAATTTATCATAAAAGAGGAATATTTTAAAAAAAAATTATTATCAATGAAATGTTTGATTTTTTATAAGCAATGAGATGTGAATTGGTAATGAATTAAATAATAATGGTTAAAATATATTTATGACTTGATTGGAATGAGAAGTGGTTGTGGAAGAGAAAAAAAAAGGGAAAAAGTAAGGTAGAATAAAGGGGGAATACAACACTGTACAGCCCCTAGTTCGTTGATCTTGTTGAAGCTTGTATAATCGTGTCTTGAAGGGGATATTAATCGTGAGAGCAATCAATGTCTTCGATTAATCGCCATTTGGGTATCATCATTCACAGTTTCTATTTGTTCTCGCGTGATAAATCCTAAATTATTGTTAATTATCATTCCTTCACTGCGTAATAAAACTTTTAGCAACTCAGTTTTATCACAATTTTAAAATTTATGACACAGAAAATTTTTTCCCGACTTTTTCTTTATTGTTAAACAATAAAATAATTTTTTCGAGGATAAATGAGTTATTATTTATGATAGATTGTTATGAAAGTTTGAAGTGCCTTTAGAGTAGAGAGCTAGGCTTTGGTTGAGTGATTAAAGTAGAAAAGTTGGGTCAAAAAGGTGAGAAAAAGGTAACGAAAAATAGAAAAGATTTAAAGTACATATCTACTTTTAGAACCTTAAAACTTGCCAGTGATTTTATTTCTCACTAGAATACCGCATTACTTGTGTTATCGCAGTGGCTCGGTCATTCCTTGTACACTTTTACTTTCCTTTTTTTCCTGTCATTTTTATACTTCCAAGAGTTAGTGACCATAAATTACCTTCTTTTATCTTCTAAAAATTTATGAACACGATAATACAATAATTATTTTGAATTTCTGAAAGATTAAACTTCTTGATCATTTATTCAATTCCACCATTCTTAATATTCTTCATATAAATAGCAAAAATAAATTTAAAATATCAAATGATTTAAGTGTAATAGTTGATGTAACAATTCCGATAGAGTAGTGGCATTTTATAACACAACTATTTCAGTCATGATTTCACGACGATATATTTGAAAATAAATATACTAATGAAGAAAGTGAAAGCTAAGAGAGTTGGGAATAGTGTGAAAAAGAGTAAGAGGGCAAGATGTAAAGAGTAAATGAATAAGGAGAGTAAGATAAAAGAAGGGGACAGAAATAGGGATCGGTTGTGCTTGAGTTTGACACAGTCAGAGCCAGCGTTGCTTGGCAACCTTTCTAAGGGTGGAAGAGTCACCATTGGCGTGGATACTTGCACCAAATTTTATGCCTTCGATAGCCTATGTATTAGAGAAAACTACCCTACACTATCAGATCCTCGTCTCTGTTATCTCCAACACCACCTCTTGAAGGACATTCGAGTCAATGACCGAAAGAATTTGACAGTAATTGGCTATCTTTTTTTTTGTGAAACCACAAATCTAAGCAATACTTTTTCATTTTATATTAAAGTGACAATGTTATCTACAATTAGTTTGCCATTTTTTTTAACATTATTTATTTAAATTTAAATCTGTATAATGTTTTAATTGTTAAAATGTTCTTGTGAATTTACTTGATAGTTTCTGTTGAATTGGAGTAAAGTATTTATTAAATTAAATCAATCAAAAAATATTAATAGATAGATAAACTAGATGAATAGAAAGTTGAACTAAAATTTATAATAAAAATATATGTTATTAAAAAGAACATTGGTCAATTTAATTAAAAATAAGTGGGGTTTTTCGAGCTGTCGTGACTTTTATTAGGATATTATACGAATAGTTATGCAAATACAGGGGATAATGAAAGTAGCCTTGCATAGTAGCCGCACTAGTCATCCCGTAAGATACTGAGCACGTGCCGTAGCATACGAATTGTTTATCTCAAATCGAAGGGGGTGGTAAATAACTTAATTGGTAACAGACGAGACAATTTATTTTTATTAGTCCATCGACCCCTTTAAGTACATAGCTAAGTAATTCTATGCATCCCTTGAAGCCTTGTCTCTTTCACAGCTGTGCAGACTGGTAGGTTAATTCAACGGGTAAATGAAGTGCCAAGCTACCAACTCGATCGATATATAGATTTACAAGTAGAGTTTCTACTTCCTGGGGCTTCAAGTCATCGTAGTTATCAGTCTCTTATTCTTCTCCTTTTTCTCATTCTTTTTATTTTTCCCTTTTACTATTTCATGCTTAATACTTTCTACCACAGAGACATTCCGGTCTAGTAATTTGTTAAAATTAAGTCGTAATGAATTTTTTTTACCTCTTACTTTAGGCCAAAATAGCATTCATTATCCTTAATTGAATTTTTCACTTCTTGCCATTATTTTGTGTTATATCCCATTTATTTGAACCATTAAGAGTTTCTTTCACTCAATTTGATAATTATATTGATTGATAAGATACTTCATTCAAAAAATTCTACAATTGTATTTACTGGAAATTTTTGTTTTCTTTTCAAATAATCAATTAACATGTTTTGCTTTCAGTCAAGTGATTCTGAGGGCTTTTATACACAAAGAAAATCACCTGATACAGTCACAATGGCTACTCTTTCATTGCGGATTTCTATTCCGGAAAAGAATGCGACCAAAATGATGCAATTTGATCCAAGTACGTCAGTATTTGATGCGTGTAAAATCATCCGAGAGAAATTAGCTGAAGCTACTAATATGGGACAACGTAAGTCTTTTATTTCTATTTAATTTTTCATAATAAAGTTAAAGTTTTTTGAGTAATTATTTGATTTTTAATTCAACAGCTAAAGACTATGGGCTATTTCTTTCTGATGAAGATGCGAAGAAAGGTGTTTGGCTTGAACCAGGACGAAACTTGGACTATTATATCTTACGAAATGGCGATTTGCTAGAATATCGTCGAAAACTACGAACCCTTCGAGTACGAATGTTGGATGGAACTCTTAAAACTTTGCTAGTTGATGATAGTCAACCTGTTGCTAACTTAATGGTTGTAATCTGTACAAAAATTGGCATCACCAATCATGATGAGTATTCATTAGTTCGAGAATTTATTGATGAAGAAACGGAAAATCAAAAACCCGGTAATTTTGGTACTTTAACATTGAAGAGACGAAAAGAAGATAAAGGTGAAAGAGATGCTAAAATGGATCAATTGAGAAAAAAATTAAAAACTGATGATGAAATGAATTGGGTTGATCCAAGTAAAACATTAAGAGAACAAGGCATTGATGAATCTGAAACAGTTTTGCTACGCAGAAAGTATTTCTTTTCTGATCAAAATATTGACAGTCGTGATCCAGTCCAACTCTCTTTACTTTATGTCCAAGCACGAGATGCTATTTTGGATGGGACTCATCCAGTTACTCAAGAGAAAGCTTGTACATTTGCTGGAATTCAATGTCAAATTCAATTTGGTGATCATAAGGAAGATAAACACAAGCCTGGATTCCTCGACCTAAAAGAATTCCTTCCTCAATCTTACGTCAAAGTTAAAGGAATTGAAAAAAAAGTTTTTGCTGAACACAAAAAACACATTGGGCTCTCAGAGTTGGATGCCAAAGTACTTTACACGAAAACAGCAAGATCTTTAAGCACTTATGGGCTAACTTTCTTTTTAGTTAAAGAAAAAATGGTTGGTAAAAATAAACTTGTGCCTAGACTTTTGGGAGTCACCAAGGATTCAGTTTTGAGATTAGATGAAAGAACAAAAGAAATTTTAAAAACGTGGCCTTTAACTACAGTTAGACGATGGGGAGCGTCTCCTAATACTTTTACTCTTGATTTTGGTGATTATTCAGATCAGTACTACAGTGTTCAAACAACAGAAGCTGAACAAATTGTTCAACTTATATCTGGATATATTGATATTATTTTGAAGAAACAAAAATCTAAGGAACATTTTGGAATTGAAGGTGATGAAGGATCTACCATGGTTGAAGACAGTGTCTCTCCGCTCAAGTAAGTTTAGAAGATTCATTTTGTTACAGTAAATAGATTATAGTTAGTTGTTTGATAACACTGATTTAATTAGCAAGTTATTAGTATTGTTATTATGCTACTACTTGTGTGTTAGATTAGATCTTGGAGAACTATTTAGTCAATGTGTCTCTAATGACAACGTAAAGTTTCATTCAACATAAAATAGAAAATAGAGTGACAAAAGATTTTTTTAGTAATATTATAACATAGTTTAATGCACATTAAATTTTTAAATTGAACATTTATTCAGCTATTATTGGTTAATTTGAAAGTCACTTCAAAGCAATGGAAGAATTTTTACGAATTCAGAGAGAAAAATACCGCAAAAATTACAAGTCAAGTAACATTTTAAAAAACCAAAAAGCTTTTTTCTCAAAGTTAAAGACGAGAAATAATACTGGTACCGTCGGTTTTGTTTGCTTAGGGCGACTATCATGCAACATGAGACTAGTAACGTGGGAAAAGGAAGTGTGGAAGCTGTTTCTGTGGCTATTCCTGCTGTCATGAGAGTTGGTGGTGATGGTAAGCATCTTTGAACTTGTATTCGACTGACCAGTGTCCAGTGTCTAGCATCGATCGATCAAAACCAGAAAAGTCCGGTTTGGAGACATCTAAATGATCACGTTTTTCTGTACAGAAGCACTTGGTGTTTTTCTTTTTTGCAATTTGATCTTGGCATTACTTTCTTTTGTATATAAGTAAATGCTCAATTGCTCAAACGCTATTTATAGTAGATTTAGGTAATTTATACCAAGCAAACAGGATATCAATCGGAGCTAGATGGACTTTTGTAAAATATTATGTGTTTTCTAAAGCTAGATCTGCATGATAAATATTTCAGGAGCTCGACCTTATGGAACTGGACACATGGGAAGTGCCCAGTACACTACCATCAGTGGACAAGTTAATATTGCTCATGCACCTCCAATGGTAAGGATAGGATTGAATTTCAAAGTTCCATTTAGTCAAAACTCCTAAAAATGAGTCTAGAGATAAATGTTTAATATTTTACCATTCAATTATTCATTGTTGTCGAATAATTGTTGAAGATTTTCATTTAACAATTGAATGGTTAACTCATTTTTTGAGTAAATTGACTATTTTAATTTTAAAGTAACCTTCTATTTACTTAATATTTAATTAATAAATAAATATTTTTGAAATAGAAGGTTTTTTGAGTGTTAATTAAATGTTAGCAGCTTCAAATCAGCTATGAAAAAATGTTTAGCCGCGTTTTATTTGGCAAAAAAACTTTTTTCGGACAATATTATTTTGTAATTGATTATTTAATTTATTTTTCATGCTAGGCACCTTCTTTTACGGATCCAACGTAGGTACCAAAAAATTCCTGAATCTTTTATGTTTATTTTTAAAAAATGAAAATAAAAATTTTTATTAATTTTTCTTTAAATTCCAAAATATTTTAATAAAAATATTAATAAAGTTTAAATAATTATCATAAATTTAAATTTTAAAATAATGTTTTTTTTATTCAAATTACATATATGTTCTTGTTTATTCAAGTCAAATTCTTAAGAGATAATCAAAAATTACTACTGTATGTTAAAATTAATTAATATCAAGTAAAATGAATATTCATGTATTGATCATTTATCGTTTTAGAAAATAAATAAGAATTATTTAATTGGAAAAAAAACAAAAATTTCATAATTGTTTTGGTATTATTTCGAAAGTGAATATTTGAACGAAAATTAATTCATTATACAGGTTCAACAAACTAAGGTCACTTCAGTTCTCTCTGAACCTCAAAGAGCTCTGTTATCAACAATCACAGCTGGACATGAGGTGATCCACATCGCAGAAACAGAATTAACAACGAAAGCTCAATTACCAGAGCTTGGCAATGATCCTGCTTCGCTAAAATGGATCGCTCAAACAATGGTGACTCACAAACAAAATGTGGGTACTCAGATTGCCGAAATGAATGCTGCTACGGCTCAAGTTGTGACTTTGACCTCAGGATCAGCTGAAGAAGTTGATCATACTGCTGTAGGCGAAGCTATATCAACAATTGCTACAAATATACCAGAAATGACAAAAGGAGTACGAATGATTGCTGCTTTAATGGAAGATGATAAGTCAGGAGATCATCTATTGGATGCTGCTCGAAAACTTTGCACTGCTTTTTCGGATTTACTGAAAGCTACTGAACCAGAAACTAAAGAGGTAAATAGAGGAAATAATCAATTTTTACTTAACTAACTCAATCTTTCTTCAAATATTTTCAAACTTGAATATTTTTTTTTTTTTTAATCCTTTACTATCGTAAAATATCAAAAGGTTTTCCTGTCCACAGCCTTTCTATATTACTTCAACGTTATATGGACAATATGTAAGAAGCTTTTGCTTCCTAACTTTTTTTTTTTTAATTCGCTAAATAATAAAATTTCTGTAAATACTTTATTGCTACTCTTATAATAATTTTGAAGTTATTCGAAACTTGTTTAATTTTTATTAATTACGTTAATTTTTTTTTAGCCCCGACAAAACCTACTGAATGCAGCATCTCGAGTAGGAGAAGCATCTCATCAAGTTCTAACAACAATTGGTGAAGAAAATGACTCGAATCGTGAACTTCAGGATACGCTTTTAGCTCTGGCTAAAGCTGTAGCCAACACAACAGCAGCGTTAGTTTTGAAAGCTCGAAATATCGCAGCAACTTGTGAAGACTCTCAGACTCAAAACCGGGTAATTTCTGCTGCAACTCAGTGTGCCCTAGCAACATCTCAATTGGTAGCATGTGCTAAAGTGGTCGCTCCAACTCTTCAATCTCCAGCATGTCAAACCCAATTAATGAACGCAGTTCGAGAAGTCACAAAAGCTGTAGAAAATCTAGTAGACGTTTGTAATGAGACTTGTAGTGATGAAAATCTTCTGAAGGAACTCAGTGCAGCAGCTGCGGAAGTTAGTAGGACTTTAAATGACTTATTGAGTCATATTAGAACTGCTACGAAATCTGGAGAACGTGCGAAAGAGGTTGTTCACGAAGGAGCAGTAGAAACAATCATTACTGCAACTGAAAGACTATTTTCTTCTAGTGGAGATGCTGGTGAAATGGTTCGCCAAGCTAGAATTGTTGGTCAAGCAACAGCTCAATTAATTCAAAGTATCAAGGGTGAAGCTGAAAGACAAACAGACACTGAACAACAAAGAAGACTTTTAGCTGCTGCTAAGACTCTTGCTGATGCGACAGCGAAAATGGTAGAAGCAGCAAGACAGTGTGCTTCATCACCAAATGACTCTAAAATGCAAGATCAATTAAAATCTGCTGCTGAAGAATTAAGAGTTGCTACCAGTGCTGCTACAACACCTTCATTAAGAAGAAAAGTTATAAAAGCTGAAGAAATTATTGTTGATAAATCTTTATTTTCCAGAGCGGCTCAGTCAATTCATGTTGGATGCGAAAAATTGATTAATCCTAACAGTACTAAACAGCAAATCTTAGAAGCTGCTACTATGATTGCAAAACATACCAGTGCCTTGTGTAATGCTTGCAGACATGCTTCAAGCAAAACCAACGATCCTGTTTCCAAACGACATTATGTAAAGTCAGCGAAAGATGTAGCTAACTCTACTGCTAATTTGGTCAAAGAAATTAAGGCTTTGGATAAAGATTATTGTGAAATGAACCGAGAAAAATGTTCTGAAGCAACTAAACCTCTTTTAGAAGCTGTTGATAATTTATGTGCTTTTGCTGGCTGCACTGAATATATCAGAACTGTTACACATGTTCAAGAAACTATTACAGGACCAGAAAAAGCTATCATTGATGGGGCTTGTGCTATGGTTCAAGCAGCGAAGAGTCTTCAAGCAAGTCCAAAAGATGAACCTACATGGCAACTATTGGCTCATCATAGTAAGAGTGTGAGTGATTCTATCAAGACTTTAGTTGCTTCGATCAGAGACAAGAGTCCAGGAGCTGATGAATGTGATATTGCCATTGAAAAATTAATTGCCAGAATTAAAGAATTAGATTCTGCTACTTTGAGTGTAGTTTCACAAAGTTTAGTGCAAAGACATGAGAATTCTCAAGAAGGATTTATTGAAGAGATGGATCAAAGTGTTGCTGAGTTATTAAATAAATTGGAACCATTGAGAGCAGCTTCTAAATATGAAGCTGATAGTATTGGACCTTGTGTTCAAGCAGTTGCTAACTGTTGTGAACCTCTAGTTACAGCAGCTATTGGCGCTGCATCTAACATGGTCAGTTCTAAACAACAAACTGTACTTCTGGATCAAACTAAAACCGTTGCCGAGTCAACACTTCAACTAGTTTACATCACTAAAGAGGCTGCAGGCAACCCAGAAGCTGTTGCACTTCACTCTGAAATTGATGAAAGCGTAGAGTGTACTAAAGATGCCTTGAGAGATCTTCATAGCACTTTGGAATCCATTTCTACGTCTCACGGAATTGTCACTGGTCTAATTGAAACCATTTCTAGAGCTATGGTGAGATTGGAAGAAACAAGAATATCAGACTCTGTTGATTCGTATGTTGATTATCAAACCAGAATGGTTGAAGCAGCGAAGGAAATTGCTAGAATCGCTCAAGAGATGTCCACAAAATCCAGTACTGATGCATCAAGGCTAGGCCCTTTGGCTGTAGATATTTCACATAAGTATACTCAG
This sequence comes from Chelonus formosanus, assembly GCA_028641665.1. Taxonomy (NCBI): domain Eukaryota; kingdom Metazoa; phylum Arthropoda; class Insecta; order Hymenoptera; family Braconidae; genus Chelonus; species Chelonus formosanus. Next base: position 6,492,600 of record CM054005.1, read on the forward strand.
CTTGCCAGAGATACTTTGGGCGCTTCTGCTGCTGCCTCGACTGCTGAAGTATCAATAAGACTCCGAAATGGAGTTCAGGAGTTAGGTAGAGCTTGTGCTGATATTGTTCGAACTGCGGGAATTTGTCAGTTGTCTCCAAAAGATTCTTATGCTCAACGAGAAGTCTCAGAACAAGGTAAAATCGTGACAGAACGAGTTTCTCAAGTCTTAGCAGCTTTACAAGCTGGATCAAGAGGTACTCAAGCATGTATTAATGCTGCTAGTACGGTTTCCGGTATTATTGGAGACCTCGATACCACAATTATGTTTGCTACAGCTGGTACTCTTCATGCTGAAAATGAAGGAGATACTTTTGCTGATCATCGAGAAAATATTTTAAAAACTGCTAAAGCTTTGGTTGAAGATACTAAAACTCTAGTAGCTGGAGCAGCTTCTTCACAAGAACAACTAGCTGTTGCTGCTCAAAATGCAGTTTCTACCATTGTACAACTAGCAGAAGTGGTTAAATATGGTGCTGCTAGTCTTGGAAGTCAAAATTTCGAGGCTCAAGTGATGTTGATTAATGCAGTTAGAGATGTTGCTTCAGCCCTTGGTGATTTAATCCATGCTACAAAAGCAGCAAGTGGAAAACCGATCAACGATCCCAGTATGGCTCATCTCAAAGATTCTGCTAAGGTGAGTTTATCTTTTAATTTTGGTGTTTTCTAAAATTTACTTTTAACTCATACATTATTCGAAATAATGGCTTTATTAATCATTTTTTGGCTTTATTGAAGGTAAAGTATTTCATCAACTACTAATTTAAAGTCAATCAACTAATTATTCATATATTGTTATTATTTAACTATTATTATCAGATTCTTAATTTAAATTTCTAAAATCTCATTATTTTAATGGTGATAATATTATTAATAATTATCTGCAACAAAAGCAGCATATTTTATTATAACAGTATGAAATATTTATCATATTAAACAATCACGTAGTAAATTCATTCTTTCATAATAATCATTTTTATCTCATGAATTAACATTATCTTTCATCTTTTGTGGGTGGACTTTAATTCACTAGATTGCTAACAGATTTACAAAAGAAAAACTACACACAAATTAGACAAAAAATAATTGGTTACAATCTCCCAGAATAAAGATTATTAAAGCTATAGCTATAGCTTGTTGAAATGAATAAAAAATTAAAAATAACAACAATTAGGTAAAACGGGACAAAAAAAGGAAAAACAAAAATTCGTCGGTTTTGAAAATTAAAGTCCATCACAAAATTAATTTTAATTGATTAAAAGTTTTCTACTATTGTGTGTCGCAAGTTAATATTATATTTATTTATAATTTTTAGACGTTTTTAGTTTACTCCTTATTATGTAAATAATTTTTAGAATGAGCTGTCTTTTATTATTTCACATATAGCCATCTTGTATAATTTGCTTCTGTTTATTTTATCTCTACATTAAATTTTCTTATTTATATAAAAGAATTTTCAAATGTAAAAAATTCGGTGGACTTTGAATTTTTGAAACGACGGATTTTTGAACGCTGCAATTAGGTAATTGAACGACAGCTGCAGCAGCAGATTTTTCCATTGGCGGGTGACACTGGAGGCTCCGAGTCTGATTGGATAGTCTCTGACCAAGAAGAGGAACTTATGCGACTTCTGTCATCCTCAGACAACACACAATCTGCCTACGAACAACCTTTCGATCTTCTGCCACTTATGTAGTCCTTTGTGAAAGAATCCTTTCTTTTCTATGCATTTTTATCCCATTTTATACTTTTTTTAAAGTACTTTTCATATTAATGTGTTCCTCACTATATATTGTTCATAATTATACTGAGGCAAATTTTTTTTTTTTTATAATTTTTTAACTAAATGAAGTTCCTTTTGATATCTAAATATATCTATCAAATTTGTAGCTTTAATAAAAATTCATAACATCAGAAAAAAATCGATAACTTTACACAACCTAAGTAATATTCATTCATTATCCATTTATTCGTATCATAGATAACCGAAATTAGAAAGGAAAAAATTACAATTTGTGAACAACTCGTAAAATTAAAGAAAAAAAAGGTGTTAGGTATGTACAATCAATGTCAGATTGTTGTGTTTTGTTAACAAGAAGTATTGCTAGGGCGGTGACTAACAATATCCCGGGAGTCCTGAGGAAAAATTCCCATCCTGCGACGTTGACCAAACTAAAATTCAGCTTTAATGTCGGTGTCAATTGACAGACTCACAAACATATTAATCCCTGCTTTTTTCAGGGTTTAATTAAGGAGAACTAACAGCATTTATAAATTAATAATCAAAAATATTTGTATTAAATCTATGACAATTAATATTTGATTTTCTTTTATCAATAGGTAATGGTAACAAATGTGACATCATTACTCAAGACAGTCAAAGCAGTAGAAGATGAACATACACGAGGTACAAGAGCTCTAGAGTCAACAATTGAAGCAATTGGTCAAGAAATTCGAGCACTGAACACACCAGATGGTCAAAGACAAAATGTAACTCCAGAAGATTTAGTAAGATGTACAAAAAGCATTACGATTTCAACAGCAAAAGCAGTTGCAGCTGGAAATAGCTGTAAACAAGATGATATCATAGCAGCAGCAAACATGGGTCGAAAATCAATCAGTGACATGTTGGCAATCTGTAAATCTGCAGCTTATCAATGTACAGAAACAGTTGAATTAAGAGAACGTACTATTCAAGCTGGTCATGACGTTGCATTGAACTATCGTGAATTACTCCAAGTTATTTTACAAATAGCATCAAGAGCTGGTGATGCTAAACATGCATTACCTATTATTTCAAGAAAAATAGCTCAAAGTGTAACAGAATTAGTTGCTGTTGCTGAATTATTGAAAGGAACAGATTGGGTTGATCCAGATGATCCGACTGTCATAGCTGAAAATGAATTACTTGGAGCAGCTGCTAGTATTGATGCTGCTGCTAAAAAACTAGCCAGTTTGAGACCAAGACGAAGTATTCAGGTAAAAAAAAATAACTATCTTTGATTGACAAATTAAATTAAACATTGATTTTAAGCATCTTACTGTATTACCCTAAGATATGTTTGATATTCTGGTTGTTTTCATTAATAATCGACCAGGAATCAAACATATTATTATGGTGAGCAGATATTTCTTCAATAAAAATTTTATACATAAATTTATTGTAACAAATAAATGTCAAAAATGAAAATGCTCTCAAGTGCTTTTTTAATCAGTTCGAAGTTACAAATATTAATTATTTTTTTCACAGGAAACTTCTGAAGATATGAACTTTGACGAAATGATTCTTGAAGCAGCAAAATCTATTGCTGCAGCAACATCAGCGCTTATCAAAGCTGCCAGTGCAGCACAAAGAGAACTTATAGCTACAGGAAAAGTAGCAAGAACTCCTCTAACATCATCTGACGATGGTCAATGGTCTGAAGGATTAATATCTGCGGCTCGTCTAGTAGCAGCAGCAACTCACAGTTTAGTAGAATCAGCAAATGCTTTGGTTCAAGGTGTCTCTTCTGAGGAAAAACTTATTTCGAGTGCTAAACAAGTTGCTAGTAGCACTGCTCAACTGTTGGTAGCATGCAAAGTTAAAGCAGATCCTGATAGTGAAAGTACTAAACGTCTTCAAGCAGCAGGAAATGCAGTAAAACGAGCAACAGATAATTTAGTACGTGCTGCTCAACAAGCTATTCAGCAAGAAGAAGAAAGATCTCTAGTTTTAAATAAAAGAATGGTTGGAGGCATTGCTCAAGAAATAAATGCTAGGTCTGAGGTTCTTAGAATTGAAAAAGAACTAGAAGAAGCACGAGGAAGATTGACAGCGATCAGACAAGCCAAATACAAGAACAAACCTGATTATTCGGATGCTGATGATACTGATCAAAGCGGGTATGATAATATTTTGTAATTAATAAATATCAAATAAGTAATAATATTAACTCAAAAATACTATTTTTTTTTAGGTATGGATCTAAAAGTCAAGATGCTAAATCTCTAAAACATAATTTCACTAATAATGTAGATCACCACCAACTTGGACAACAAGTCAGCCCTATCATTAATGATCGTCAAAATTTAGTTAGTCCTGAAAAGGTTAATTCAACTCAAAATACTTTAGAGCGAAAAATGAAGGACTCATCATTCAAAACATCATCAGAAGGTCTTTATGGTTCTGTGGGAAATTCAGGAAAATATGAAAGATATTCTCCAGATGGTCCTTATAGTCCAGAACAACCATCAACTCATTATAGCTCCATTGAAAGAAAAATCAATGCAGAATGTCCAGACTATCCAGAAACAAAACAAGGCTCAAGATTTTATGAGGGACCAATTGAAGGTCCTTTTCCTCCACCACCATCTTTAATTGCTACCGGCAAATCTCCAAAATCTCCAAGCAGAAAAGTTTTCATTGATCCTAGGGATCAAAGTTTGGGAAGGTTCACTCCTGACAATCAACAAAAATTTATTACTGACGAACGGAAGTTTGAACAAAAAAGTTTTGATAGTGATCAAAGTCAATATGATGGCCTAGAATCTTCTAAATATTTTTCTAGTCCTATTTCCGATAGATTTAATCCTCCACATATGAGCACATTTAAATGCGATAAATCAAGTGATAATCAAAAATATTTCAATAATTCAGGTATTCAACAAAGCCAAACATTTAAAAATATTGAAAGCAAAGTCTTACCTGGAGGAAAAATAGAAACGATCACTACGAAAATGTTTACTTCAAGTCCAGGACAGACATCATCTATTTCGAATTACGAAACCACCGAGCAGAAAGAGTTCAACACATCTGGAAACGATATGTCAACTTTCAAGGGTACATTTAACAATGGAGCTATCGAACAGAAGAGCACAAAACAATCTATGACTGAAAGAGTCGTAGAAAAGAAGACTGTAACCATGAAACTGTCCAAACATCAGGAGTCCAGCACAAAATCATTCAGGTTTGAAGATAAATAGATATTTTTACGATTATTAGCAAAATTTTAACGCACAATTCAACAAAGAATATACAGGTTCTAAAAATACATTATCAAGTAAGAATACATTTTGTTTTATAAAGTATAATAAAATGTTAAAAGTAAATGGAGTAATCAATATTACTCTAACCGGGTATTGAAGAAAAAAAGTATGTAGACAAAATAAAGTTAGATACTAAAAACATTCAAGACTCACCGACAGTTATAGAGAATAGTCCAAAAAGGCCAGGTATGATAGTAAAGTCTGTCACTAAAGAAGAATACATTTCAAAAAAATTCAAACTTTTTTTTTTACACATTAAACACTTTATAGTCAATTAAAAAAAACAATTGTTTTTCAATTATTAAAAACAAACATAACACTAAAACATTTGTTGAAACTTTTAGAATTATAGTCAAGTGTCCTTAGAAAAAAAAACAATAACAAAAGTGCTTTCGACTTAGCCTTTAGAACAGAATGCCTTGTAGTGAACTCCTGTTCACATATACTTATATTATATTTATTCAAGAATAGCAAGTGATGATAAATAATATTTATATTCAATTTTGAGAGATTTGAATATAATTGTCGAAAATAATTATAAAATTATAAATATAATTAAAACTGCAGATTGATGAGATTTTTTAAGAGTGCGAATTCAAACATTCAAACATACAATCGGCGTCATGGCGTCTAATTGTTCGTTTAAGCGGGATTTTTAGTGCACATGCGCAATAAACAAATTAGTAGACGCAGTTTTACCAAATTAATAAATTTTTGTATATTTTTCCATAAATAGTCAATTTTTTGGGTTAAAAAAATTTCAAATAATTCTTTTTCCATTAAATCAATTGAAAAGTTTATTTATTAATTAACTAATCATAAAATATAATAGTAGTTATTAAAGTATATATTTATTGTACACTAATATTATAAAAATATTCTGTCGAAAAAAAATGTAAATGAGCTTGCAAATTTTTTTGAACTAATTAGATTGATTATCCAATCTCGTCATGATGATATGAATGCACAAGACTAACAAAATAATTTTTATTTATATTTTACAAAAAAAAAATATTTTAGAAAATTTAACTGATCTCTAATAATTTTTTATTAATGAATTAATTAATAATTATATTACGAAATATGTTATTGATGGTTTGAAAATGAAGACAATAATATTTATATATTTATACACATGATAAATTTTTAAACTATGAAATACAAAAAATCTAATTTTTCGAAAAACGTATACATGAAAATCAAACAATAAATCGTGATTATTTCTACGTATTAATCAATCATCATGAATTAATTAATATTTAAATATTTGAAACAAAATTTTTATTTAGACAGAGGACATTTGAAAATATTTTATTTAAAAATAGTAATTTTTTCTTAAGTTCATTTAATTTTTTACAATATACATATTGTTTTACTACAATCATTACCTTGATTAATATTAATGATGTTTTTTTCTATTTTTCTTTCAATTTAGCACCAATAATTATCAATAAATTATACTAGTTAAGTTCAAGTTCGTTGACAACACGATATGATCAACAAGAGAAGCAACATATCATTTAATTTTATTAATTTTCAGGAATCACAAATAGTAGCATTCATTGCTATGTGATTTAATATTACTTTCCATTATACTCTGTTTATTGAATTAACCCATCCCTATTTTTTTCTTAATGATTATAATTATTCTAAACATTTATTTTCTTTCAAACTAACATGTCTTCCAATATAATCGTTGCTACGTCTCGAATAGAATCTCAGTTTTATCGTTATTATTTTATCTTTTTTTTATATTACTTTTATGATGATTATTGATTTTAGTGGTATACGTATTCAGAAAAAAATAAATTAGCTGACAAGAGTAATGACACAATGGCTTCAAATTGACTCAGCAAATACTTTATTCGAAAAAGTAATTTTAATCTTTGAAAGTCTTACTGTTACTTTTTATTATAAAATAAAAATTTTAATGTGCAATTTTTATCTATAAATCATTCGGCGACATAATTAATAATAAATGTGATTTGTAATTGAATAAAAAAAAAAATTATGCCAAATATTTTGATTTACTTATTTGGTAATTAAGAGATGATAAAAAGTAATTTTTTAAAAGTCAGTCACTTCATTCGGTTTAGTATTTAATATATAATAAATAATATAAATATACATATGAAAATTTTTCAAACTTTTATATATATTCATATCATTTATTTTTGTCACATAAATTCTTATGAAAAAGTATGAAGAAAAAATGTTTCTTAAAAATCATGTATGTTTTAATGTTCAATTAAAAAAAATATAATGCCAAATTGAAGAAAGTCTACAGGAATTGATTCATGCTTTCAACTGCCTAAAAATTTATATCAAAAATAAATGAACTAGATCTAATATTATTGTTCAAATAATTATTTGGTCTTTTACGATAGTGTGAATGCGTGCCATGGTGTCGAATAAAGAATTCGAGATTGACAATTTATAGTTATTCTAAAAATAATACAGTAATTTTTCAATTATATTATCAATCATTTAAAAGTGTTGAAGATTGCACTAAAGTAGAGAAAAAAAACATATACTGATAAAATATATTATGTTTACAAAGATTTATAAATATTTAATTAAGGATATAATAAACTAATAAACTGTGAATCTTAACAGTTATTGATGAATATATGTTATAGAATTATTATTGCTAGATAGATTCTCGCGCACCTTGTATATTTTATTGTTTTATTTTTCGCAATAAAAAATAATTATATAAATATTTTTAACATTATCTCTGTAACAATTGCCAAATACATTTTCTATTCAATTACTTTCGGATTGATAAAGTATGTTATTTTTCAAAATTTCAATGCTATAAAAAATTATTTCATATTTTAGTTTTTACTAATTGTATATCGAATAATTTTTTCTAAATTTGATAAATTTACATTATGTCATTTGAAAAATTTTCTCAATCATCTAATATAAATACTGTATATTATATATTACATTTATAAAAATATATATTTCGTGGATAAATGGAAAATATTATACATTATTAGTCACCAATAAAATATAAACTAATTTTATTGTTGGTTAAAAAATTATGCAACATGAATTTAAAAATGTAAAAAAGTAAAATAAAATAAAGATAATTTTTAACAAAAAATAATTGGATTTATAATTATATATATTACATAATTTAATATATATTTTCCTAACGATATATTATGTCAATCAAAAGTGATAGATTTCTTCCATTTTCATGATTATCACTAAAAATTATATATTTTTGTTTGCAATTTCCATTAAACAGTTTATATATAGAAAAGAAAATAGGATTATGGCCAGTCTTTAATATGGTCCCACAAATATATTGAAAAATAACTTCTTGATAATTAACAAAAACTTCAGAAAGTGACAATTGATAATAATTTAACAAAGTAAAATGTGATTAAAAAAAAACAAAAAGTGACCCATAATCTTACTTTCTACTCTAATATTAAGTACGGTTAGTACATAAAATAAAAAGAATCAACTTGAATTGATTGAATATCATATGAAAACCACGAAATCTTGGCCAAATCAGTTAAGTATTTTTTTTTTTAATTGTGAACGAGCTTTAGTACTAGTTGATCGATTTGTTTAATTCCTTCTGAATGAATCGTGGAAGAACAAATGCTGCTTTATGCATTTTATCACTGTAGTATCGTAATCCCATTTGATCTAGTTCTTCTTCACTGAACACTTTAATTGGATTTTCAAAGTTGGTTTCCTACATCATTAATATCAATTAGAAAAAGTTCATTTATTCACAAACTTAATAAAAATCAGAAAAAGTTAAAAGATACATTAAAAGTTTCATTAACATACGGAGTTAAGACTTCCTAGAATGAATCCTATTTGTCCTGTAGGATAAGTAGGAACAGATGCAACTCCATAAGCAGTAACAGGAAAGACAGTTTGAGAGTGTGACAAAGTCCTCACTACTTGTTTATCTTTACTCCAAATTGTTCCAGCTTGGCTGCAAACTATTCCTCCAGACTTCAAAGATGATTTCATCAAAGCGAAATATGATTTCTGGAAGAGGCACGTAGCTGGACCTATAAAAAGAAATTTTTTACCAGTAATCTGACGTCTTAAGTAGTATCTTAAAGAACTTACCAACTGGGTCACTGCTATCAGTGATAATAACATCAAATTCCTCTCTATGTTGTTTCAAAAATTCGAAGCCATCTCCAACATGAACATTAACTTTGGGATGGTCTAATCCAGAAGCCATAAAGGGTAAGAAACGTTTAGAAGCAGAAAGAACAGAAGCATCAATTTCAACTTGTGTAATTCTCTCAACTTTGGGATGTTTTACTACTTCTCTGGCAACGCCTCCATCACCTCCACCAACAATTAACACCTAAAAAAATGATAAAACAAAGTTATCAAGTTTTGCTATCAGTATAATAGTATAATAAATAGATTTATTTAAATTTTTAGCATGATAAGAATATTTTTGTATGAATTAATTCTCATCGCCTTGATACAAGTGTCAATAAAGTTGCTGTATGTTAATATTTTAAGCTGCGATTCACAATTTATTTCAACTTTATATTTGAATCAATTAGTTAGATAATATGAGATAAAAAAACGTTTTTTATACCAATATATTAGTAATTAAATAATCATGTAGTTGTTAGTTTAAAAAAAAAAAATTTCACATTTTTTGGGTTGGGATGACAACAAAGAGGCAAGAAAGAAATCATTTCTTGATATGAAAATTCATCATCTTCTGTGCATTGAATAATTCCATCAAGAACTAGAACTCTTCCATGCGATTTCCTGAGCAAAAATGGAATTAAAAATAAATTATTCATTAATGATTTAACTAATTTACTGTTATACATATTTTCATCGATTATTTATTGATTTATAGGAGTAAAATAAAATCTAACTCACGTATCAAGTATCAAAATGTCTTGATACTGAGATTTTTCTTTATGTAAAACTTGTTTGACTTCCAAAGAAACTGCAATTCCCGGCCAAAGATCATGATGCTCCGTGAACCAACCTTTTTTAAATAAATCCATGTCTGATGATAAATCTTAAAATTAATATACTTTATAAAAATGTAAAAAATTAAACACAATTGCTTTCTGCTTTACTGCTTTACAAACTATGTAGGTAAAAACTCAAACTTCAGCATTATAATTATTTGAGTGATAACTGTATTAAACCGGCTGTTGATCTAATCGTATCGTATTATTGAAGTCAAACTTGTTTTCGAGTCTCCCCACCATTAACGTTTTTTATTAAAATAAGTAACACGTGCATTGACGGTCAAATTCAACTCGAATAATTGATAACAGAGGCGCCTCTTCGCGCCAAAAAATTATCAGTTAATCAACGAAATTATCATTTCCTTGTTTTATTAATTTGCTAGTTTTTTCTAAAAATCAGTTCTCTAATTTTTTTCGTTACGTAATAATTGTAGGATATAAAATTTCTTATAAAATGGCAAAAGTTATCAACTACAAGGATCATATTTATTGACCTTAAACTCTATCAAAAATATTAAGCTTCATCAATTATCAGCAGGAAAGCATGGTACTTTTAACCTTGATGCTATCAATATTTTTATAAATATCTTATCACTTACTCTTTAATTAAAACCTTGCTGTATGAAAATCAGAATAATTGAATGGAAAAAGAGAATTCAATTGATGTTATTGACGACATAAAGAATTCAAAAGTACTTAGAAATAATAAATTAATGATTTTTATTATTTAAAAAATATAAATATTCAAACATCAAAGAAGAACACAATATAAACGAAATTTACGTTGGTCAGAATAATTTTAAATTTTGCGCGTCAATCAAGTTTTACATATTTTACGATAGAGGGCGAGAAACCAATAGTTTCATCATTCCTCACGAGCAGCGCTGCTATCAGTTGTGTATTTATTTTCCCGGAAGCATAATGTTGAGTTTTTCCGCGAAATTTTTTTTTTTTTTATAACATAAATTATTGTATGATATAAATAGTTAAGTTAAAATATTTGTAGTCTATATAGATAAGTGTATTAAGTAATAAATCATAATAGTGAATCGTAAGTTTGTCAATCAAAAAACGAATAAATATGTCAATGCTTGCGGAACCGCGTAAAAAACAAAAATGGACGCTCAATCCACAGGGAAAACATTGGAGTGATGGTAAATTTTTTAAAATAATTTTTTGAAAATCAAAAATATTCAATTACGATTGATGCAATTTATTGATATATAGATGTAGCATTATATCTAGAGGTTAATGTATTTTAATTTATAGATAACAACAAATTTGGTCAAAAGATGTTGGAAAAAATGGGTTGGACACCTGGCAAAGGTCTTGGTGCTAACGAAAACGGCATGACTGAACATATAAGAGTTAAATATAAGGATGACCAAGCTGGTAACATTTATTGTCATACTGATTTTCTTTTATCGATTTCTTAATTTAGAAATTTTTTCAATTGATTAACAATTGTTTTTCGCTATTCAATATCAGGAATTGGTTATTCAAAAGATAGTCATGATAAATTGTGGACTGAACATCAAGATGGTTTCAATGAATTCCTCAAAAAACTTCATAATGGTGAGGATTCAGAATCTACTGAAAAATCTATTGACAAATGCGACTTAAGTGGAAAGTCGTTGGAGCTAAAATCGAAGTTTAGTCGAGCACGGGTTCAGTATGTTAATTATTATTTTTTCTATACGTTGATTACTAATTATTGTAAACAGTATTTTAAATGAATGTCTTATCAATTTTCAGTTACCATAAATTTACTCGTGGGAAAGACGTTAATAAATATAGTGCTAAAGATTTAGCTAATATTTTCGGTAAAAAAGACCTAAATGTTCAGCCTAAAGAAGCATTGAATGAACAAAATGATGAAAAAAATGCAGATACTGATTCAGTAGGTGCTACTGATAGTACTGCAGGAGTTTTAACAATAAAAGGAGGAACGATGACTGATTATTTCAAAAATAAGTTTCCGTTAATGTCTTCTACGCCTAAATTTCAAGGCAGTAGAAGAAAAAGTGAAAAAGAAATAGACAATGATATAGTTGAAAATAATGAAGCTCATAACTCGGGAAATGATTCAGAAATTGAAGCAGAAAGGTATGTAGGTTTTGGTTATTCAAATTCTAATGAATCCAATGGAAAATTGCATGGAAAGTCAAAAGGATTATTAAATTCAGCGTCGTTTGTCTTTGCGAATTCTCCTTTAAATATCAAAAGTTCAAAGAGTACTCCAAAAAAGCGTAAAAGTGAATTTCATTGCTCTACTCCCGCAATGAAAGAAAAAAAAGTTCATGTAATTCAGGAAGAATATGAAGAAACTCCGAAAAAAAGAAAAAAAGAATTTTTAGCTTTTGAAAATCCAGGATTAGATATGTCAAAGTTGGATTCTCCAACGTCGTTACCCTTTTCGTCTTCCGCGGATCCTACAAAACCGTCCAAATATGAAGTAATTTTAACTGGAAATAATCTACATGAGGTATATGAAGAAAAACCAGATGAATTAGCGTCTGTTAAAAAGAAAAAGAAAAAGAAAAGACAAAGTTTATTTGTTGAGGGATTCGTTAATGATGGTTTAGATATCAATACCAAAGATGAAAATAATTCAACTGAACCAATTTCATCATTTCCGCTAAATAAAATGGAAGTATTGAGATCTGACGTTATACCGATTGAGTGTATACCTAGAGTATCAAATAATAGTCAAGCGGAAGAACAAGAGTCTGTAAAAAAAAGGAAAAAAAATAAGAAAAAGGATTTTAGTATTGACGGATTTGTCAATGATGCTTTGAATGTAGATGATGGCTATGCAGAATGCTCACAGAAGGTATTCGGAAATGCTTGTGAAAGCTTTGAAGTATCTAGAGGTGATGTTTTCGGTCTAGCAAATAATGCTTTAGACCTTACTGATGAAACGAATGGTAAGAAACGTGTTACTTTTAATGATGTCGTTGAATATAACACGGACTCAACGAAGAAAAAGAAAAAATCAAGTGCAAAGTTAGACAAGTTTGAAGTAGACATTGAAAAGTCCAAAAAGAAGAAAAAAATTTTATCATCAAACGAAAATGCGGATGTAAACAGTTTTGTTAATCATGCATTAGATGTAAATATAGTTAATGAAGAAATGATAGATAATGAAGAGAATGAGAGAAAAATGAATAAAGAACGAAAAAAACGAGAGAAAGGAAAAAAAAGAATGTCAAATTTAGAAACTATCGAAGAAGTAGTAGAGGAAGAGGAAGGAGTCAATAGTACTAAAAAAGTGTCAATAATTGATGATAAAAGCACAAATGAACAATTCGGCGAAAGTTTAGTTGAAAACACGAGTAATGAATTTGGAGAAATGAATTTAGAAACACCAATTAAAAAGAAGAAGAAAAAGAAGTGCAAAGAAAAAGAAAAACTTGATGAAAATGTCGATGGCTGTAATGAACTAGTTGAGAATCAATTAGAGAATAATTTCGTTTCGACTAAAAAAGAGAAAAAAAAGAGAAACAAAGATATAGATCACTTAGACGAATCTAATATTAAAAATGAAGAGCAATTCAAAACAAAGAATAAAAAGAAAAAAGAAAGGAAAGAAAAAAATGAATCAGGTGAAGATAGAATGGAAATCGATGATGATTTCAATACAGTTTCTAAAGAGAGTTTTGATAAAGAAAATAAAAATAACTGTGATTCTCATGAGTTGCTTGAAGAAATTGAAGATGACATGGAAAAAAAATCTCAAAAGATGAAAAAAGTTGATGATACCAATATCAAAGATGACAACAATGAAAAAAGTGAAAACATTGCAAAAAGTCAGTGGGAAAGTAAATCAAAACCAAAGAAAATATTTAGAACACTTTTTACTAAAGGTCCTCTACTCCATTTTCCTGGATCAAGCATCAATGAAATCAAAGGATATGGAATGAATTGATCAATTTATTATTAGTGTGCTGAACTTAGTTAAAATAAGTTTTAATATTTAATTCATTTATAGGAGTAATTAAGGTAATCGTGTGAAATGTTTTCTTAAAAGTTGAAAAAAGTCAACTCGAAGAATAATTGATCAATTTTGAGCTCATGAAGCTTATAAAATTTATTCTAGATTCAAAATTTTAAATTGACTTAAAAAATTTATATATTCATAAATGAAATAGTGATGAAATTACATTTAACATTTAAGTTAATGTGAATATTTGTAATTTATAACTAATTTATAAAATTTTTTATGACGTAAAAACAATATATTCATATTGATAAGTTATATTTACAAAAGCGTTTATTTGTTAAATTATTAACAATTTTGAAGAGTACTAGACAATTTATTTAGATTTAGTAGTTTTTTCATCTTCTTCAGAATAGTCAATATTATGATAAATATTGACTATTTCATCTCGTATATCTAATCTATTATATAGAACATTTACTTTTTCATTTTCTTCTTTTGATAGTGTTATCGTTGCTCGAGGTACATATAGTTCATCGGATGTTATTATTTTATAATTCAATTTCTCTAATTGAGTTTGTATTCTTGGTATCATGATTGGATCACAGGAGAACTAAAGCAAAAAAGATAATTTTTTTATATTATAGGTAATGAAATTTCTATTAACTATTGAAAAATATATACCCATCATATCTTACTTCATAATATTGTCCTTTATCTTCGATTATTTCAACTTCATCAGCTCCAACAGCAATAGCATCTTCTATTGCAACATCTAAATTATCTTTTATCTCAGTGATAATATAGCCATAATGATTGAACATAGATACTAATTTCCCATCGCCATTAATACAACCAGTCTTTTTGAATATTGTATTAAATTCCATTCGTACACCTTTAGGATTCTCAGTTAATATTTTAATGAGAAATACTGATTTCCCTGGACCTCGACAATCAATTATATGTGATTTTACCTTACTATTTTCTATTTTGTCTAAAAATTTATCAATTGTTGCGGCTGGCATATTTTTTCTTCTTGCTTCTTTAAGTACTGCTTGCAATCGAGGATTATCACTTGGTTTATGACTTCCACCCTCTGAAATAAACAAATTGAGAAAAAAAATTAAACACCACATAAGCTTATAATCATTAAATAGAGATTTTTTTTTTTTTTTTTAAATATACACTGAGTACAATATTATTGATCATTAATAACATATTTCATCAAATGGTTGTTAGATTAATTTCTTGGTCAGTTCATTTTTTAAAAAAATATGACTGACATAAAATTTTTTAATTCTTAATATAAATTGTTTGTATACTCAACCGGCAATTGCAACTTTCATTCGACGGCACAAGTTTATGATCATTGTAGCTTTTTCAGCATCTTTTTCTGCTTTTATATGCCTTATGTTTTGCCATTTACTATGTCCTTTAAATTTTTTATCTTGAGTAATGAGTTCTTTTGTGATTTTTTTGACACAAAACCTCGTCAATTTATACATCTTTGAAATACGCTGGGTTAATTTAACCTAAAAATAAAAACTAATATAAAATAACATTCTTTGTAGTGATTAAAAAATTTTTTTAATTTTTTTTTTTTGCAGTACTAAAAGTACAATTTTTTTTTAATATACTACTTTTTTTAAAACATTTGTATTTATTAATCATAATTAGTATAAATGATTGCAGTTAATAATTATTGATAACATAGTTTTTACTTACCAAAAAAAAGCATTGAATTTTTTTGAACTTCACTATCACTCTCCTTTTTACAATATTTTTGTTATAATGAGGGACAATTGTTTAAAAAAGGCTAGGATTGAAGTTCTTGGTTAGTCAGTTTCAAGGAAGCAATTGTTGAGGATACATCAAAGCGTTTTCTCCTTTATCTTCAGTCGACTTTTAGGTTTCATGTTAACTGGAAGATGCATGTTGCTCCACTTGAATTTATTATCTATAAATAATCTTGTATAATCTTTATTTTTTACAAATAAATTCAATAATGTATGAAGTACGTTCACAATAATTATTCATAACAAGAAAGATGCTATTATTAATGAAAAAAATATGAAATTCATAGAGTGACTGAGATAGTGTTTTTTAGAGCAATATGTTTTTACATGACTAATAAATTTAACATGATTCATTAAGGATCAGACAATATAATGAAAATGTTATATTACTTATAAATATTTCGCTGATAAATTTCAGATAATATAAAAAATATTTAGCCATTGATAAAAGATAAATAATTATAATAATATTTTTTTTTTTTTTTGATGGAGAAATGAAAACTGTATACTTCCTAATTCATGAACACTTTTCATTTAATATCCAAAGAAAAAAAAAAAAGATTGTTAAAAGAAACTTATTCTTTCATTTCTAAGTTGAATTGGATATTAATAATGAGTTTTTTGTATCGAAGTTATTATTTTTTAGCTATTTTTTCTATGAATATTAAAATTTATCACAATTACGACTATTTTGTGAATGTGAACATTTTATTCACTACCGATTACATTCACGTTAATAATTTCTTGGATAATGTGCTTTATTTTCTTTGTTATTTAACATCAAACATATTTATACTGTCAGATTTATGAAACTATAAATATAAAAATTGTTGAGTAATTTACAACACAATTCAATTAAAATAAACTACATACATTTTCTTAATTAAACAAAAATTGAAAAAAATATTGTATATATTTCTTTCACTGCAGCGAAGCGAATTAAAAAAATTTTTTATCTTCAATCTTTAATTATAAAAATGAAACTCTATATATTCATTTTATTTATTTATATATATCTATAAAAAAGTAAACGTTATTTCCGAAAAAACATGACCATAAAGTAATGCTTTTTTAAAAAAAAAAAGCACAAAAAAAAAGAGAAATTGGTTAGAAGAAAAATAAAGATAGAAAAATTTATCACAATTTTTCTCACCATAAAGCATTTTTCAGTAAACAACATTCGATTGAACATTGAACGATCACTCGTATTTCCGTTGCCAATACACGCCATTTTGGAATTTTAAGCTCTCATATTTGTGACCTAAATCAATTTCAAAACGACAGCAAGCAGCAAAAAAGTGAGAGCGAATACAACAGGCATCGAGAGCTTGCATAGGATAAAGAGACTATGATAAAATGAGTGAGAAAGTAATAGAATACGAGTAACAGTACTCTTGAACCTATGGAAGCAGCAACAGTTGCACAGTAATGGCGGTATGCTGCCGGAACATAAATTATCCTCTCGTCTCTCTTGTCCTCACCACTCTGTACCATCCACAATTTGCTGCTTCACCCCCTCTGGCCCAATACCTTGTCAAAGGGGGTGCTACTATCCATTTAAATTATTACGTATATAGATTTATATATGAACATATATGTACAGAGATAAGTATGTGGATGCAGAGAAAAGGGACTACTGTCCCATCATCAAGTAAAAGAAATAAAAAACCATCTTTTTCGTTTTACCATTCTCTGGGTATTTCTCTATATCCGCCATCATCCCCCGGCGCCATCATTTCCATCGCGAATTCGAAAAAGGAGATGGATTACATACTCCTGTATATATATTCTGGATTAAAACTATCGATTTCGGATGGCGAACTTGGCGCAAGTCGTTTCCGGTATACGACTACTCGGCAATTTGTTCTACTGCTATGTTACTACTGCTGCGTTTCTTGCTACAAACTCATTTTTCCTATACAAAAGACGACCTTTTTTACCATCTCCAATCATTTTTGAATCCTTTTGTAACTCGGAATGAAAATCGACAGATTGGAATTGTGTATTTTTTGTCGAATTTTAGGATTCTTCTCATATCTATTTTTTGATTCTTTTTTTCTTTTCCTTCTCTCATACTTTTCTTCGTCTTTTTCTTCTTTTATGATTATGATTATTATCATTATAATTTAGAAAATTATTTTGTGATATTTCTTTCTGGTTTGTAATAATCAAAGAAATATCTGAAATTTTTTTTCCTCATCATTTTTTAGAATATAAAATTTTCTCTTTTTTATGTTGTCGTGAATGATATTCATAAAAAATAAGAGATACATTTTATTCTGTACATCATAATTTTTAACAATAAAATATAGAAATATTTTATTTAATAATTAAAATAATGATGTAAAATTATTTTTGGGTAATCTATTCAAAAACATGGGTAAAATTAAAAATGAATTTGATCAATTAATCACTCGACAAAATGTAATTTGACGTATTGATTTATTTTTTAATAAATTTTTCCGTTACATTAAATGTTTAACGGTTGAATTATTCAGCAAGAATTTGTGTTATTTTCTACTCTACTTCGATGTTAATCGATTGAATAACCCGAGTCATTTACTTCACATGTATATTCACATATTCCAAAACAAAAAGAATCCTCAAAGGATATTTAAAATGATGGAAGACATTGCGAAGAATATTTTCTATCTCACATTTTCAACTGTATTATTATCATTATATTTATATGATCGATCATCAATAAACTTTTATCGTTCTGCATTTTTCTCCATATATGTATGCATAGTTTGAAATTTTTATATCCATAATACGGAAATGTTTATGTTTGATTCCTTTTTAATTTTAAAAGATCTTTGGCGTCCTTCCTATTTTTGTATTCTATTTTACTTCTTTTACTATTGAGTTTAGGTTTACGAGCTTACAACTTCTCACAAGATCACCATTTTATTCTTATCGTCAATTAAAACTTTATAAACTTTTATTTTCACTCATCGAATAGATAGATACTTTACTTTA
This sequence comes from Chelonus formosanus, assembly GCA_028641665.1. Taxonomy (NCBI): domain Eukaryota; kingdom Metazoa; phylum Arthropoda; class Insecta; order Hymenoptera; family Braconidae; genus Chelonus; species Chelonus formosanus. Next base: position 6,511,372 of record CM054005.1, read on the forward strand.
ATGAAGTAATAAATAAAATTACTTGCCTTTAATATCTACATCCTTTCATAAATAATTAATACTTCTTCATCTACAGTAAATGAAAAAATAATTAATAATCATTTTTTATTCATGTAATCAACATCTGAAATTTATTTCAATGCTTGAGAATTTTCTTTTGCAGTCATTTTTAATTTACAAGTAAATAAAATATCAAAAAAAAATAAATCATGCAATGCAATAAGAAAAATATTTTCTAAAATCCTAAATTAATTATTTGATCAATCTTTTCATATTTACTTATTTATTGTTCACAATTTTATTTGACGTAAATTAATTATAAATATTATTTCTGTAAAACATTTCATTTACTGTAGATAAACGTTTGAAGAAATTCTTTGCAAAGTAAAATTATTTATCATCAACTGTTCAAACAATTGAAGAGAAAAAATTATTTGATTTGTAGTTGTAAAATAAATTGATGCCGAGTGTTCTTTAATATGTCTTTGATAAAATAATGAAAGATACTGCGAATAAAAACAAGACGAAAGAGTAAAATAATTATTTTTCCTGTGCAATGTGGCACACACAGTGTTCGAGTGTAAGCTATTTCGATTCAGATGTTTAGATAAAAGTGACGTCTATGAGACGTTAGGTATATATGGGTTGGAAGCGTAGTGTGTACATTGACGAGAAGAGAGTAACATCGAGAGGACGATAGGCGTCCAGACGGCGCCCGGCGTCGTGCTAACTAGCAACCTTAATGCCACACGTAGACGCAAACACACTCTTCGTAGTCCTAGTTATATAGCAGTAGGTAGAGCCATGCAGTGTCAGACCCACGCCTTTATTAAACGTCCCGTCTATTCTCTGTATATGTTTGTGCTCATAAAATTGAACACGGCACGAGTGTAGTGTATGAAGACAAGCTTAATGTACCTAGTAAAAATCCACACCAAAGATAATTAAAAAAAACTCAATATATAAATAGCTATTAAAAATTATCTTATTAAATTGAACGTACAATAAATACTCTTTTATAGTTTTATTAATTTTTTTAATTCTCTTTTTATGTTGTAATTTGATGATTACTTTTAAATCAAGAGAAATAAAATTTAAATGTTTACATCGATGTTATTATTTCATATTATTTTTATTAAAAAAAGATGATGTCAAATTAACAAATGCTTGGAGTAATTGAAGATAATTCTTTCTTAAGGTATTACAATTGAGATTAATTTTTTTTTCAGACTTTTTTTTGTTACATGACAATTAAAGATTATTAGAAAATAAAACGTTTGTTTTAATGAAGAAAATTGATTGATTGTTTAGAGAGAGAAAGAGAGAATTATTCGAAATCAAAGTTCACTGTTTTCTTCATTTAAATCAATGATTGACTACAAAATTAGATTTCTTAACACTCCTTAATGTAAATGCATTTGTAATGGATACTTTATCTTAAAAAAAAAATCCAGTTTTATCATATTGTTTCTAAAAAATAATAAATTGTTAATAATAATTTCAACATAAACTCTTTTGATAGAAAATAAATTAATCAATATGTAGAAACCTAGTGTGGTTATTCAATCAAAAATATTAATTTTATTTTTTTGAACTTTTTTTTATATGGTCAGGAGTGATCGAGATTCTTTAATGGAAAAGAACTCCTAGAATTTCAATAAAATATGATATTATTATGAACATATGTATATTCATCACTCATTTGATGAGAATTTATTACTTTTGTGGATTTATTCTATCAAGATAATAAATAAATGAAAAAAGAGAGAGAGATATTTATGAGGATTTTTTAAAAAATATTTTTACAATAAATTGATTTTGAAAAATTCCAACCAAAATCAAACTAAAAAGAGGTAAAAATTTATGACGCAATGTCTATTGAATTGATGAGGTTACAATATAATCCTAGAAATGGCGGCGCCACTCATGAAAAGTTTGATCCTATACAAAATTCAATTGTACCTAAAGCTACAACTATTTTTATTTTATTTACGTCTCTTAACAGTCGGCATGAACTGTGTATGCGATTGAACCCATTCCAAAACATATAACCAAGTTATTCTCGGTTATTATTATCAATGTATTTGTGTATTCCTCCATGGAAAAGAATGAGTGAGTGACACCCTAGGGACTGCTTGGGTGCATTTATCACACACTCGATGCAAAACGTGAACGGTTATATCATAAATATTTTTCAGGGATAATATAACCCTGCAGTTGTTTATACAACCATTCATTCTTCTTCTCTTTCATCTCTTTCTCACTTTAATATCTTCCTCTTTACCCAACTCTCTTGCAACGTACGTACTTGAATTGAACCGCAATTACAGCAGCTTAATTGTTCACTCGTTGATGAGCAGTGGAGTTGAATTTGAAGGGTTTGCAGTCAACGACAGTTTAAGCAATAGAGAATGAAATCGTCCATGCGTTACTCGTTTAATTTGTGTTTATGCTTTAATAAATGTATTATTTTTCATATTTATTCTTCACTGTCGTCATTTACTATTTATTTATTTATTGTGCAATATTACTTTAATAGTATTTGCCATTATAACAATTCATTTCAAGTATTTGCCAATTGGTAAATACTTTGAAACGAAAAAGTTCTCTCAATACATTAATTATTATTGATCGATCGGTATTACTTGATACTACTGAAATGAAAAATAATGATATGGAAATACTTCATACTGTGCTGAAGTATTTATCACAAGTCTATTATAAGTATTCTTATTATTCTTCATATAAAATGTAAAATTTAAGTATAAACATTTCTTTTTTATTATTATTATTTTTAAGTAATAACTTCAAATAGAATTGATTTTTTTTTATTGACTTTTATATATATTTCCAATCAATAGTTGAAAGTTAGAGTGCCTAGGGATTGCCAAACTGACCCACTTAAAGCTCGTACAGCTTAATATTCTATTTGGATTCGGTTATTACGTTTGAATAAATTTAAACATTTATTAATAGCCACCAAATGTAGCTAATTTATGAACGTTTATTGCATATAACATTGCCATAAAGCAATCATTTTTCAAAAGCACGATTTATTATTGTGAATTTGCTTATTGAACTTTTTTTAATTCTTTTTTGCTGAAAATTTACGTTTGTAGGAAACAACAAATTTTTTGTCTTGTTTCATCAATTTTATATTCAAAGGTTATTCTTAGAAGATTACAAGATACTGATGAGTGTGGAAAAATTCTTGGGGTACGGAATTATAGGTATCGTTGTGAAGCAAGAAATAATTAAGAGTATTCAAGGATTGAGTCTTTGAATTCAAATAATTTCATATTTCACACACTCTATTTTGTACTCAATCATTTTGAATGAATAAATTGCAACTTTCGATTGACAAACTTGAAATGATGAAAGATGATTTTGAAATTATACTTATTACATCCATCCAATTATTTTTTTAATTCTATTCTTGCCTATTTTATTATTTATTTAATTATCAGTACAAATAATTTTTCAATTCATTAATAAAATCGATTTTTAATTCATTTTTCTATTTAATTATTAAAAAGGATTACTTTTAATTAAGTTTTGTGATAAAAAGTTTTTTATTATATTAAACTAATAATTTAAATTGTTTACAAGACCATTTTGACGAAACTTTAATATTTATTATCAACTTTAATACCTTAAGCAGTTCTTGAAAAAAAGGTCTTGACAGTCAGACAAACAGTTGGACAACAAGGTTGGATTGTATAAAGGTTCTATTTTTTTTTTATTTTCAGTTGCGAAAGCCAAAAATATATTTCCCTACATGTTAAGTAATTTTACAAAGCAAAAACATGTTTACGTATACATGGGTATTTTTTTTAAGATAAAGTAAATTGAATTTAATGTAATTCAAGTTACTATAAGTATCATGAGAATAAAAGCACTCAAGATCTCAGCAGGAGGTTGTTTAGAAAAAAGGCAGCAAAAATTGGAAGGAACATTGCTAAGCACCCCGTCGATATATATATATATATTTTTTTTAATTTATTTATTTTCCATCACTTAACAGGAATAGATAAAACTACTCACACTAAAAAAAAAGTATACGTGAATGATTTTATATAAAATAATTCATTTAAAGAGCATTCATGTTGATTAATATTTTCCTTTTATCAGGAAATATTTTTAAAAAAGATGATCATTATAATGGTTTTATGATGTTGTGGAAAGAAGTAAGAGATATATGAGAGTAAGATAATTTCTTCGTAGGAAACAGTTGGGAAATTATTTCCAGAAATTCAATAGCGTAATTGATCATTGTCTGCTTCATATCTACTTTTTCCAGCAATTCAAGGAATAGTTCAACTCTAATGCTTGTAAAGGATAGTGAGCATAAAAAGGACGAAAAGAAAAATAAGGTGTTATAGTAGTAATAATGTAAGGGAAAAAAATGAATAAAAAAAGGAAAATCATATAAGAATATAGCGGAACGGTATACTACGAAGATGACGACGAGTAGAAGTGAGTAGAGCAGCATTGCCCGAAGACACAACCTCTTTTCATGAGTCTCATTCTTTCGGCCCGTATCTCATCGTGGCACCACCCTTAACTAGTTTCTCTGTAGTAGAAAGCGAGCCAAGAGGTCGATAGATACTCTCTTCTACTCGAGCAATATTTTGACACCAATCTTCATCTTCCAGTTTCTTCATTCTTCGTCCTTTTCTACTCTATACACTTCATCTTTCTTTTTCATTCTTCTTTCTATAGCTTTTTGAGCTTTTCTACTTACCACATCCAATGACTTATCAGGTACTTGGAGAAAAAATTGATTAATTGTACTCTTCTCCAAGATTAAAAAAAGTTATCTTTCAAGGATATTCATTTTTTTACTTTTTATTCTAAAATTAAATCGAAAAATATTGTTTGTTATACAATTTCTAAATAGAATGCAATCATAACGTTAATATTTTGTTAATAGAATAATAATTATTGCAAAAGATCAATACTTTTTAAAATTGAAATAGTGAAAATCATTACTAGAAGTTTCTGCCATTGGCTACAGTCCTTTTCATTCTTGATTAAAATATTCTTGAATAAAAAATATCAGATATTTTCTACCAAAAAACAATAATAGATATACAACATAACATGCATAACGTGTGCAAATGATGCAGGATAGTTACAGATATAACATCTAGATACAGCATGGCGGCAGGATCATGACATTTCTGTCATCATCCTGTATCCATCCTATCTTTGTTTTGTCTTCATCCGTGTTACATTTTACATGTATTATTGTTTTCTGGTAGAAAATACTACATATTTTTTACTTAAGAATATGATAAAAAATGAATTTATTCTTGATCTAAAAATAACTTCGAGTCGAATGAAAAAGGGATAATCTTAACAGATATCCGGACCGGAAACAGGTTCTAGTACACTGTAAATTCGTACACATTATAATAGTTCTGTTAGAGATTTCTTATTCATCCTGATCAGGTATTAAAAAAAGGAATTCTGTATTTAACCTGATTCAGTCCCGACTTGACTACTCGATCATAAACCTGTTAAGGTACTTAATTTTTATAATTTTATTCAATTTAATAAATTTATACAACAGGATGTTAACATACATAAGTTTACACAATTACACTCATAGAAAAGATTGATTACTTTAAAAAAAAGATTTTTTTATTATTAAAATCGATGTTTTTTAAGTGTTAATAAATATTTTATAACAATAAAAAACACACTAGTGGTTTTATAATAAATAAATCTCATTTCATCGTAAGGAAATATTTTTTAACAATTGCTAAACAGGCATTCGCAACGCTACCTAACCTTGTATCAACCAGAACTGTCATATTTATCAATTTATCTTTCATGATCTCACATTTTGCCTCATGCATATCTTATATTAATAGAAATATGCATGAAATAAAACCAAATTCTAACCTTATTTGAATGTTCTATCATTTTATATTAAAAAACCATATAATCCACAATAAAATATGAGTTGTATTAGTTACATAATATTCTCTCATAATTAAGAAAATTTATTAACTGTTAAAAAATACTTTTTGTACTTTAACAAAGTGATGTTTAATAGTTAAGATATCATATTATCACTGTTACAAAATATTTTTTAACAGTTAAGAAACCTCCTTTATTATTACAAATCTCTTCTATCAGTGTATATTCTGTAATTAAGACCAATATTATCAATGAAGATTTTTTCTAAATTTCAATAACAAACTATTTTAACAATAAAGGTCAACGATTACATGAAAAGAGTTTAATTAATACCACTAGAAGACTTGACTATCAACACACTTTTTTTACATAGGCAATTTATATGTCTGATTATTTTTATGATGATATAAAGTCAAAAAAGAATTTAACAGGATGTTTTAGGATGAAGCTTTTATGAAAAAAAGATGAATTTTAAAATTTAATGAGTTATCATTAGCAATAAAATGTCATTATCTAATGAAATAAATTCTAGGTAACTGTATAAACACGTGGGTGAACATTGTTTAAGTCACCAGTGTAATGCAAACATGAATCTTGAGAGAATTATTATTCGTTCACCAACAAGTACCATGTTACTAAATCTCTTGCACTCTCTCTCTCTCTCTCTCATTCCCACATTCGAATTCTATCTTTCCAGGGTTGATGAAAGCACACTAGGGATCTCATACCCTTCTTCTTCTAACACTGTCCTCTCCTCTTCTCCACCCACTTATACTATCAAGCGAATTTAATTGACACAGACAAAATGACGATTTCCATGTCAAAGTCGATCCAAGTGATATGCGCAGCAAGAGACGATGAAATGAACTGCATTAGCTGTCGAATGGGGGTTTAATGCTTTGGTGTATAGGTTGGAGATCGTGGAGGAATGAATGAGAAACAGAACGATAGATATTCCTAATACTTTGAATAAAGGCTATCGACCCTACTGGATGCATCTCACCCTGTACTACCAATTATCGTCTCGTTAATCCTTTACTAAGTCTCTAGGATTACTCAGTACAATGACACTCATCTCTTTCTCACATTTTACTCTTTCTTTTTCTCACTACACTTTGACAATGGGATTTTTTCCGCCCTAAATCGAACAAAAAAACAATGACGTAAAATATCCTTAGGCTAAGTCCGGTAATTGGCCCTCTATCATCCGATTACCACTAGATTTATTAGTTCTCTGTGTTAAAGTATTACACTGAAATACACTAAATAGTTATTGAATAAATTTAAATTAGAGGTATTATTTGCTACTAATTCCTTATCATACAGATATTTCAATTATAGATCATTCAAATCGATATTTATTTTTTTTTCTTCCAATAAAGTGATAATAAAAGAATTGCTAACATTTCTAAACACGATTCCATTAAATTTTAATTAAAATAAATACGACTTTTCATTCAATGATACTAAACTGAATTAAAAAAAAAATAATCCAACACAATTGTCGAGAGAACCGATAAAAATAAATTAACTTTTAATCAGATATCAAATTCGTATAAACTGTTTTTACTTAATACATACCAGTAACACAGCATCCAACACAATATCATAAACACAGTAGTCAGAAAAAAAAATTGTCGATTAGTGTTCTGGTGACAACAAAACAGTAGATTTCCCATTGGACGAAAAATCCCTAGATCAATGTACAGTGTAGTGATATTTCGAAAGAAATGTGGGGTAAAAATGAAGAAGAATCAAAGGATATATATCAAAAGTCCGAGTTTTCCGGAAGTGATGTGAGGATGTACTACATAGTGTAGTTTGGCAAAAGAGATCTCTGGAAGGGAGAAAGAAGAATATTAGGAGAAAAAAAATGTATTGACTGTAATAAAGTGCAGTATATGGTATTAGTAGTAAAGATAGTTGTTATATACATAGAATACCGAGTAAACCCCACGGTTTTATGGACTCTGTAAATTTATCGTCATAGAATCAGCGGTGCGAGACTCGCTCAAACTCTACGTTCGAGTAGATACAACAGCAGACACACTTGTCGGTCCTTTGGATTCATCCAATACTAGGGATATTCACCCAATACGCCAATGTCATTTCTCGTGCGAGAGTCTGGATGTATACAACACGGATTCCACCGCCTGGTGGCAATGAACAACATTAAAGGGTGAGGCAAAGTGAACAGGGAATACAGAAAGGGCTAACCTCAACATCACAGTGAACTGGTTCGTATTGATTGCACCACCGCATCAAGTTTCACCCTTGTGAATTCCTCTTCTCTTTGTTCCACTATGCATTCACCTTATCCAACTTATACTCTTCATATACCTTTCATCCTTTACTTTCAATTAGTCTTTATCCTTTCAATCTCGCTTTCATGCATTCTCTCTCGCTCTTTCGGTTTTATTCTCTGTATGCACCCCCTTAATCGTTCAAAACTTGCTTTCTAAACACTATCGCAACTTTTATTGCATGTAACACTACATACATCACTTAAACTTGTGCCCCCGAAACCCACAAAACTACTCAACCTCGTTATTATGCGAGTAGTTTGAATGAAAAAAAATACCATTCAACTGGAAGATGGGTTTGAAAGTTCCAGAAATATAATTTTCTCGAGAAAAATGGATTTTAGATTTGAAATAATTTAATTTTCAATTACTTTTTTAACAAATAATTTTATTTATTGCTTACTCATTCAATTTTTCAATTAATTTTCAATATTAGTTTTTATTATTTGAATTTATTTTATCTTTTTGTATTTTACTTATTTTTTTTGTTCAGCTTTATTTTTTGTTTTTTATTTCCTTTCTTGCATTCAACATTAGATGCTTCTGCTCTTGGGAAATTGCAATTTCCAGAGGTACTATTGAATAAAATAAAATATGCGTGTGTTAGGTTTGAGACAAAAAAGGACGACAGGAAAGCCAAATGCTACTGACCTACTTTACAAGCTTTTCGACGATACCTTTTTTTTTTTCATTTTTCTCTATCTCTCATTTTTTTTTCTTCGTTTTTATCAATCCAATCTATTCATTATTATTCAATTCCTTTCAATCTATTCATTCCCAAGACATCACTTACCGAAAATTTAATTAATTCTCGTATTTACCTCGATAAATATTTGATGTTGTTTTTTTAGACTGATTTGGAAAAAAAAAATAATAGCAAGTTTCGATGATGTATTGATGATAGTAATTTTGCTTTTAATTGGATAATGGAACACGAGTGGACGGAAAACGACGAAAAGGATGATCCTTGGGAGGACGATGTAAGAATAATAATCAAGAGTTTATTTAGTCAATTGAAGAAGGAAGAAAAAAAAGAGTATTGAGTAGTATAGGAAGATGGGATGGAAAAGGTTCTTGGTTAAACGGAAACTTGGAAAAGGACCCGAGGAGAATTTGTTCGACCGAAGCTCAGAAAGAGGAAACTGAGCTCTCATCTGGTCGTTCAAGGCTTGAGTTCGGCCCCAATTCAAGCCGGAGGGCATCTGTTGCTCTCTCTCAATCCCCTCTCTTCATCAATCTTGCCAACAAGTGGTACAAGATCGTTGAGAATTTTGAAGAATTCTCTACTGTAAATAATTTATTTTTCACATTTTATTTTTTTCAGTTATTATTGACATTATTTTAATGTCTTTTTGGTAGTTAATTTATTCTAATTGTCTACCGGAAGTTAAAATCGTAATCTACCCCACGGCTTGCCTGCTTTTCATTCCCCTCGGCCAATCCCCACTTTCTTCCGCAGGAAAATTAACTCGTTCCACGTCATCAACTGTCGGGAAAATTGTTGCAAATTTTATGCAAATTATTTTACGTATTCTCGATTTTTTTACAAATTAGTTTATACTACTCTGCAATTACCAATGGTGCTACTATTAACATTATTACTACGACTACAATCACCATTATTAGTCAATGATGTGATGATTATTTAATGTAATTAAAAAATGATTAATGTCAATTTCAACAGTATGAGCTTTCGATTCCACTAGGATAGAAATTTAATCGCAATAAAATTGGTCGCATTTCTATCATGCTTAGGGAGATTTAATATTTATTAATTATTGTTTTCGATGAAACGGATAATTACGGAGAATAAAAAAAAAAAGATACAAATTGAAAGGATGTAAATATGTAAAAAGGATTAGAGGGCGTTTAGTGTGCGCAAGCGCCATTTTATGACTCTTTTGTCGGCCATCTTGTCTTCGCTATATTTGAGAGGGAGTGGGGGCAGAATATAACCGTTCTTGAGTATTGAACATCAGTTCAGTGCGTTGGCAGAATAGGTAGCTACGTCTTCAAGTGTTATTTTAACGACAATCCGTATACAGAATTTTTTATTATATCGTGTCTCATTTAAAAAACATCAAATTTGCTATAAACATCTTTTCCGATTTTTGCTGTCGAATAATAAAAACATTTAGTATTCGAATCATTTGATATTAAAGAGAAATTGAAAGTACTCTTGTAACATTTTATGTAAATCATTTCAAACTATCATGTTGAAATTTAAATGTGAGTTGAGAATTCATTTTTAATTGATGTTAAAAAAAAATCAAATTTTTTTGGAGTTGAAAAATTTGAGTAATAGTCATGCAAACAAGACGAGACATAAACGACTACCTGTTGCAAGTTAATTTCATCCCTTCGTGTGAAATTTGACTAGAATCACTCGTTATTACCGATGCAATCGTTTTTCCACAAATCAAGGGGCTTTTACTAATTAATTTGACTTTAGTGTTGTCAAATTTATGAAAATGACTATATTATAATTTTAGCCATTAACGTCAATACTTTTATTTATTAATTAATTGTTAGTACAATTAATCTGTGAGCCTGTTACTTTTTTATATCAGTCAGCTCAATTTATTTGTATTATGTCAATTCAAAAAATTTTTAAAGACTTCTTTGGTTTTATATAATAGCTGTTAAATCATTTTGAAAAATTATAAACGATATTTGTCCAATTCTTTATAAAATTTTTGGGTTCATATTACTGCTATACAGTAACTACATTAGTGTCAATCAAATAATTCTTACCGATTTTTCTTATACTTATTTTATGAATAGGTTGGTTTAGAGATTCATTGAAAGACTTGTTGCATGAGACTATATTCGGTGGGTGTAAAATATAAACAGCATTACGTGAAGCCATGAAAGGAATTCGAAATAAATAAAGGATATTTGGTATCTTGCAAAAAAAAAAAACATTGATGGATTGGAAAGTTTGAACACTTGATGTAGAATCTATAAGAGAATATCGTTGTCGTGACGTTCGGTGTAAATTGGTAAAAAGTTTTCATTTAGCTTTAGCGTAAATACATAGTCTAGAAATTCAAATTAACTATGTTCTCGTTTCATTGCACGACGTAGACTAAGTACCGTAAAGTCAAAGTAGTGCCAGACGGTAGGCACCTGTTGCTCGTTAATTTGATGATAGAAAAAAATAGCATTCGTTTTCTTTTGTTCAACATTTAAACAATTCTCGAGTCATGCGCGCAAAAGCTACACACGCTAACGTGATAATAACCTGTTGCACTAGTTTACATCGTTAACAATTCATGTCGTTGTCTTCCATAGTGAGACTCAACTCAAAATGGCCTCAGTGTCAAAGAAAAACAACTTTACTTTGTGCTTCTTGAGTATACTTATCATGGAATCTCCGAGACATGGATCCTATGCTTTCATTTCGGTAAGATTTTTTCCATCTTTTCTGCCATCATAATTCATGAATAACTTATAAATAAAATTACCTTGGAAAGTTCTGTTATCAAATTCAACATAACTTTTGATACTTTAAATAATGAAAAAATATGCTCTCATAAATAATCATTTATTCTTGAAGAAATAAATCCAATTTATAGAATTTAGTTCTGATAAACAACTTCACTATTGTTTTGATTGATGAATGAATGAGAGTTACATTTCAATACTTTTATTATCATCCCTAACAAATCCTCTAAATAAAAAATACTCACTCGTGTAATAACGTATCACTACGTCTTGTCCACCTTTGTGATGAACCGCCGATTGTAGCATTTTGAGTTACTGTGTGTATAGATGACGTTTTGAAACACTTTTAAGAATCTATCATCAAATAACCTCCCTTTACCCTATCTATCTTACGCAGTATTACTTGAACTTTAATTTGAAGAAATTATAATCTCTCTAGCTTCATTAAAAATCGAGATATTTTAATTTAAATAGTACTGAGTATTTTTAATTCATATAGCCTAGAGAGAGATACTGTTTAACGGTGTTAATGAGTTAATATTATATGAGTACAAATACTCTATAAAAAATCAATTGTTAAGTCTCATAATTGGATTTACAATCTTGTGTTAATTTTTAATTTGACAGAAAATAGTTGAGTCCTTTCCGAACTATTAATAGTAACTGTTATATTACAATATAACCTTTACTGTAAATTTCAAACTTGAAAGTGTTTTATTTTGATGTATTTAAAGTGTTTAATAAGTGACTAAAATGTTAATCAAACAGTGACGTTATAGGAAAACACTTTAAGTATATTGAAATAATACAAAACTATTTGTAGTGAATAGTTAACCATGAAAGTAGAAAAACAACATATGGTCAGACGTCAGACTTATCTTCTGAATAGAAGTCGAGCAACGAACAAAATCTCTTGTTGAGAACTTGGGACGAAAGTAACGTATGTGTCCGCAAGGGTTGATGGAGAGGACTCAAAGGATCAAGAATGAAAAAAGGAAGGCTAGGTTTTTATGCCAAAAAGTCTTGTTATACATGTAGGTGCTCATAAAACACTTAGAGAACCTCTACGTATACCGTATTCTTTATAATATCCGACACTTTTATGAATTGCTGTCAACATCAATTTTAAATCAAAAATAGTTATCAGTTTTGTCACCGAAAAAGACATAAATATGTAGCATCAATATCAATAACAGAGTTCGTTATTTTTTAATGTAAATTTTTTTATTAACCTACGCGTGGTTGTTAATAGCTTTGCCGTAAAATTTTAGTACTCAATTTTCTTTTATTTATTAAGTGATAAAAAACATGTCCAATATTACTTTTATGTTGTTATTGAGATTGTAACTCAATTAAAAGTCTTTGAAGTTACGGTAATTTAGATTATTTAAAATTTTTTTTTGTTATTTTATCCTTTATTGCTGAAGTAAAAAGAGTTTTAGGAAAATGAAAATTCATTAGATAATGGGTTAATTAAGTTAATCGACTGAGTCATTTAATTCCCTCGAGTCTTTTTATATCTAATAAAATCAACTTTATGTTCCACCATATTGAGACTCATTTCTTGTGGAGTGTAATAATAAATAGACTAAATCCAATACGAAATTACACTATTAATACTTGGATAAGGGGAAACAACACACGCAAGTACATTAGAATTAAATCGAATGTTGTTGTCGACGAGGACGGCGACGATGATGGTAACACTCGAAGAAGGGTAGCTAAAGTATAAGATAAGGATAGAGAAAACTGTTAGGCAAAAAGAGAAAATTCGAGAAGAAAGTTTTTGAAACTGAAGAACAAGTGATGGCGAAAAAGAAAGTGTCGACTATCTTCTACCTACCAACTACCTCTTACCAATTCTTACATATAAGTCTTTTTTCCTTTAATTCAAGGATTTTCCCTCTCCTTTATCTGCTAACTATTGTAGAACTAGAGTTGCTCACTCGAAAAGTTTTCCCGTTAGGTTTTTACTGATGTAACAGGGAGAAAGAGATTCTTCGAAGATGAAAATTAACGACTTTTCTTTTCTTTTTTCTCAATTTTTTTTTATTCAATTTACTTTTTGTTATTAAAGGAGTTGAAATAATTGAAAATTACTTATACTAATTTTCAAGTATAATTTTAAACTTTTCCTGTAGTTTTTCTAAAATTATATATTTTTTTCATTTTCATTCGATTAATTTTAGTAATCAAGTCACTTTTAAACTTGTTTTCAATTTTTTTTTCTCACAATTGCTTTCTTTTCATTATTATTTTTAATTAATAGTTTTAAATAGTTATGATTACATTACAAAATATAAACTTATGTAGAAATGATTGACAGAAAATTTTTGAAAATTTTGATTATGAAGTAGATAAATTAAAACTGAAATAAGATATTAATATAAAAATAAACCTAAAAAACTGAGAAAAAAATATTAGTACACCTCTGTGGAAGATATTTCCCCGAAGCTGTTGACTTTGGCGTGACATCGGGATAGTGGTGAAAGGATTTTTCGATCTCAGATATTGAGACGAGAGGAAAAATAAGGGTGAGAAGAAAATTGTGGTCGTCGTGATTTTGGAAGAGAAAGAGAGTTAGGGTGGTCAGAGAGAAAAAAAATATAAAGTGGCAAAGAGCAGAAAAAAGATAGACTCAGTATAGTATATATTGCCAAGAAGTACCAACTATTTTTCTTCACTCTGGCATCAAATGTCGTGTAACCAGAGAAGTTTCCTTCTGTCATAAAAATACACAGCTTCTAGAAAACCCAGTATTCACAGACATTTTTCTACTCACCAACCTTTTCATTATCACTTTGAACCTTATTATTGATTGAACGATGAGAAGAAAATTATAATTAATAACAAAGTAGATGCTCTAGCAATTTCATTAGATTGTAATATTATCATTATTATACTAAAAACTAGATGGCTTTCATTAAAATGAAATTATAAATATCATCATTTTTATTCACTATTACAGAATAATATTAATTTTAAAAAAATTTACGATTTTATAATTAATTAAATTTGTTGATTTCTTTTCATCAGAGATAAAAAAGGTATTTATGTTTAATTTTAATAGTTGGAAATTTTTCTTTCATATTTTTTCGTTTTTTTTTTCTCATTAGAACCAGAGGAAAATGAATGAGGGGATGAGTGGAGACTTATTTGGGGTAAATTTTAATCAGGCATAAACGTAGAACTGCAGAGTCGCGGCTGGCATAACTTTTAACGGTCCTATAAAAAGAATAAACGTGGAAATGAAAATCGTTGTAGACGAACGACAGTTGTCAGTGTGATGAAACGGTATTGAAGTAAAAATGGTTGTGGTAAAAATATAGTTTTCAATGAAATAATTTCACTGGAAATATCATTATGTTGATAGAATTGACAGGATAATAAAAATAGAAGACAGCAAATAAAAAATAAATAAATAACAATTTAGTAGAATTTCGAATAAGTACACTGAAAAAAATCGAAATAGTTGGAAGTACTATGTAATGTTAATTTCCCATTTAAGAGCTCATAGTAGAGTCCTTTTCTCACTATAAAAGGACTCAACTCTGAAATGTTAAATGAAAAATTAACATTACATAGTACTTCCAACTATTTCATTTCTCTCAGTGCAAGAAGTTATATGTGTTATCGCCTGACGTTACCGAATGACTGAATTTATCGATAAAACGATTAAACCTGTGCCACAACATTGT
Organism: Chelonus formosanus; assembly: GCA_028641665.1. Classification (NCBI taxonomy): domain Eukaryota; kingdom Metazoa; phylum Arthropoda; class Insecta; order Hymenoptera; family Braconidae; genus Chelonus; species Chelonus formosanus. The sequence continues at coordinate 6,526,748 of CM054005.1, forward strand.
ATCCATGCTGCTCCATCAATGTTGTATGTTTAACGATAGTCTGATGTATATGCTAATATTCCCTTGTGATAGTTTAACCTTCATCTCGTCGGTCTTACATTCAAATTCACTCTATAGTCGCTGTTCAATCGAATAAAAATTATCATGCATGACAATCATGATTTTAACACTTTTGATCTTTTCTGTTGACAAAGTAGTCTATTTGTTTACTTAATTTATTCCATTCCTAACTACAATTAAATTTGATCAATAATTGAGTAACTAAAGAGTTTCAATTGAAATATAGTGCCTTTCAAAAGTTAGTTTAAATATTTAGGTAAAACTTATCAGGTATTCTAGAGCACAATGAATTGAAATAAAAATTGGGTTATTTATGTCGAATGAAAAAATATTGTTGACGACAGTTTTATTAAATAAATCATAGCTTATTCTGACTTACTTTTGGAGGGTACTGTATATTGTCAATAACATTGAGTGTTTTCATTGTAATTTGGATAACTCTCATCAACATTGCAATTATATTAAATAATTATTCTGTTTATTATTAATTTCAAAGCTATATAATGAAACTAATATCGATATACATTCATCTATCGTGTAGATAACTTTGGATAAAAGTTAAAACATTAATAAACGATGAAACTTTTGAAGGAAAGATTTTTGAAATTTCTCAAACACACAAGATGCTATTAATCAATACCTGTGAAAGATTTAAATTGGAAAATAATTAATAATTGTGTTATTTTTGTTTTACCAATTAAAATTAAATTGAGGTTAATAAGTTTAATTAAATATAAATAAAGCTTATTAAATATTGTACTAAGCTTGTAGATATAAAATAAAATTTTTTTATTGTATGCATAAAATAGTTTTATGATTGGCTACACATACCTTGAGACACTAGTGATGGAAGTTTGAAATTAAATGAATGTCTACCTAGCAGGAGAATATAGAGGTATACAGAGAAAGGATTTTTTTGAAAATAAATTCCAAAGGAGATGGAATGGAGTGTAAACATTTGTATGGAAAATAGTGTCTCTTTGGGTGTATCAATTTAAAACTTGATATAAATATTCTTTAAAATAAATAAAAATACATGAATGCATATTTGGATTTATTATTAAAAAAAAAAAAATAATAATTCAAGAGTAAATATTCACACATAAACTGAATGACTTTAATAAGCATGTTATTTATGAAAATGAGGATCAAAAGAGAAGTGGCACAGTCTAAAGATTTTAATTTGATGTCACTGTATAAAACCATGACTGGTAAATATATTTTAATGAATTAATTACGTATTTATAAGTAAACGTTCACTTGTGAATAAAATGAGTCTATTCTTGGTCTTAATTATCCGTAATTCACTTTTCGACATTCAAATAATTCGAATGGCATTCGTTGGCTTTAATGTTGGATCTGAAGTAGAGAAAAGCTTCAGAGAGACTAGACTGCAGCTTAAATTTGAAGCAACAGCCGTCATGAGAGTAGCTGAGAGGATTCAAAAAGATATAGATAGAGAGAAATGGGTAGGAAAGTCTTTACTATATGTGCCTTCAGGCGAGAGATGAAGGGTGGAGTAAAGAAGAAGAAGATGTAGGATAGTTGTTCCTCTTTAATTTGAGACACTGCGTACTCGTCTTTGAAGTAGTCTTAGTTGTGTGCTAGTGTTCGTAGTCAGACAGAACTCTGATGATAGAATGGCTGCTTGAAATGGGCTTTTGCTACTTATATTCCTCCTTACATTTTTATGTTCAACTTTTTACATCGCTTTACAGAACTTTTTTCTTTTTTAAAACGTTCTTCAGCATACTAATCGGTTAAACATTATTGGAGCTTCTTGTAGGATTATTTACATAATTCTTTGCTTCTTTTAATACTGTAAATTAACCATTAAATGAATTTTTATTAAAGAAGTTTAAAAGATAAAGGCATAACAGAAAATGAGGAACTTTGTTTGCTGATTTTGGGTAAACAGGGTCTAGAAGATTGTGCTAAAAAGTTGTACAATATAAGTTGACAGAAAGCTATAAAGAATTTTTTGAATTTCTATTCAATTTCATTCAACACAGGGGATATTTATAAAGCTTGAGAGTTCAGTAATTAGTTCGAACTCTCCCTTCTACTACAGCAAATGATGCAACTTGTCTTCTTGATGTACTTGAGTGTAGCCTACAAGTAGTGGAGACCCGAGTTGTGTCAGACAAGTATCTTTTCTCCCTTCACCTGCTTTTCCTTCTACCCTGTCAATCCCCGAGTGGATACCACATTGTCTACTGGCTTTGCTACTATGAACGAGACTACTTCAGAGTCCACAAGTACCCAGCAATGTTTGAAATTAAAGTCGAACGACTCTCATGTTATTTTTTTTTCTCATTTTTTTATTCTTTCGAAATTCTTTAACCTTCCAAAATATTTTTCTGTTCTGATATTTATTTTGCAAAAATATCTAAACTTATTATAGATGATGATGAATAGTTCTTCAACTTTCTTTCGTATTTATTTATCAAATAAATTGAAAGAAAAAATTAATTATAAACATGAATATTCAATTAATAAAAGTGTTCGTAGAAATAATAAGTCATGATGAATGTTCTTTAAAATATAATTTCTCATTTATTATGATGAGGAGAAATTTTAGTCGGGAAATATAATGAATAAAAAAAAATATAAAATATACTCCAATTCTTCATAGAATGCAAATTTTTTAATTCAACAATATTACACATTCAGCGAATGAAATTTCTCATATTACCACGATAAGAAGTGGATGTATTTTCCACTCTAGCATTCCAGAGATGCGGTTTTGTAAAGTGGGGTTGAAGATACGAAAAGAGAAAGATAGAAAGAGAGAGAGAGAGAGAGAGTAAAAGTGGTGGGATATCTCTAAGAAGAACTATGGGAGCTGCTATTCTGAGAGGGGAAAATGGTTGCACGGTATTCACCTCGCACACTGTAATTTGAATTCCGAATGAATTGAGTTCTAGGTTTGTTTGAAAGTCGCTTGAATCTGGCCTTACTCTAGGGGAACCAATCGCACAGTTATATCATGAATAGACTACTTAATTATCGTTTTCACCTTCCTCACTTTCTTTGGAAATATCATTTCATTTTAATTCATCCAACGACTTTTCATTAAACTCTCATTTTTTCTCTTAGTGATTATTATTATATTATATATGAATAGTTTTTATCTGATAAATAACATTTAATCAATTTTTTAATATAAACAATATTTTTAAACAAAGACATTTGTTGTATAAAAGAAAGGTTTTAATTTCATTTTATTTTTTCAGAGCTTTACAACATCCTGGTTAGTGTAGAAAAGTGACATTGCAGTGTATAAGCATGAAAAAGTGATTGATTAGCCACCCTTGTCTCAGCAATTAATTCTACCAACGTTAACAATCTACAATAAGTGAGTATAATTATTTTTAACAAACGATAGAAACATTCAATCCTACTGATTTGCAAAGATAAATCTGCTATTAAAGAATATCACAACAATTAAAATAGATACGAAAACAAATTGAAAATCTATTAAGGTAAAAAAAATATTCCTGAATACTAGTTATTGTGGTTTAATATAATTAGTTAAATATTTTTCATCAATTTCTAACACTTCTTATATCATTGCTGCAAATGTGCTCCATGACAAGTATTAATAACAATAGTCTAATAATATTATGATGTTAGACTGTTATCATTAAATAAATTTTCAGCAATAATATGAAAAGCATCCAAATAAAAAAGGCTTTATTGAAAATCAGGAATCACTTTCATATGTCATGTGTAACTAATAAAAAACATGAACTAAATTTATCAAAAACGTAACTACCTATATGAGATATTCTTGGTTTAGTCTCATCATCCAGTCATTTTCCACAACTGGACTAATATTGATTGCTATTTACACTGATGGTCCAATTGTGAAAGATGACTAAATAATATAACTATCACTGTAAACCTAAATGTATTATTTTAACACACCAGCAGTGTATAATTGTGACATTACTCATAAGATTAATATTTGGAGTATTGAAGTAACACACTTAGACTGACAATTGTCATTATTTAGACATTGTCTATGATTAGATCATCACCATACATAACAACTAATGTAAGTCCAATTGTGGAAAATGACTGGATAATGGCACTCATCTATCTGAAAATATGTTGGACAATATTCTTTATCTCGCTCTTATATTTGGTTATATTTACTATTCCATTTTAAGAGAAAAAAATTGAATTAAATATCATAATAATTGTCTTTATTATCAAGGTTATTATTCTTTAATTTTAAGTTACATTTTAATTGTTAGAATTAAATTGAACGAATATTCGATCCTGGAGTATAAAATTTAGTTAGTTGTGGTATTACCTTACAATTAGGGGTCGTACCTTCTCCCTTGTGTCTTATAATTCAAGAAAATATCAACTTTCTCGTCTTTTCAGATCAGATTTACTACACTTACTCATATAGCTTTTGCAATCGTCAATTTATTAAATATAATAATCTTATGCATATATAGAAATATCATACACAAGTTTTTTTTTTTTTATTTTAAAGATACTGGAATGTTCATTTTTCATGTTTATTTTATTTTCAACATTATTGCTATACTCATTTATAGCACAGTCATTAATGAAACCTAATTAATAGTTAAAACGCATGAATACCACAGTCATTAATCCATTTATTTGCGTGTGGAAAATTAGACAATTAATTTGAGACTGAATCTAGTAAAATTTATTTGAGTGTGATTTAGGTGAAAAAAATAAGATATATTTATAGGATGTGATCAGTCAACTATGTCACATCAAACCTTTGTTGTCTCGACGTTATGTATCGCCATGAGTCGAGTAATTATGCGCTCGAATTAATGGCTACGATATATTGGCCATTAACGTTTACATTCGATACGCTAAATCTTTCTACCCTCCTCTCTCCTCTTCTCTTCTCATCGTCTACTCGTCTTCTCTTCCTCCGTATCAACAATATCAATCCAGTGGGATTCATTACTTCTTCATTCTATTATTACTACTTTTCCATACCTTCTTTATGTTTTTTCCTTTAGCTACTATTAAATTAAAATCGTATATATTATTTTAATGATAATACACTTCAATTATTTTCCGAGAAAATTCAATCCTCCTTCTATCATTTTCATGTTATAAGTGATGCACTATATCCTATCTTGATTTGTTGATAAATAAATTTGTTTAATCATAGAAATGAGTAGAAAGAGTGCAAGCATTCTAATTACAACCCTTATTTTTAACCATTACTTTTAATTCCAACAAAATAGTTTAAACTCTGGGCAAATGTATAGCGTTATTACACCCATGCAATAGATCACATTAATTGTCGAGTTTTGTAAGGCACGTTGCTCGTAACTTATACATGCGAGTGGGGTGTAAGAGTTAGAGGTGTGCTAAAGAGTAAGGGAGAAAGATAGAAAGAGAGAATGCTTATAAGCTTGAAGAAGATGAGGTAAGAGGTTGTTCGATGTTTCTAAGAGGCTGCTACGACTTACTGAGATTGTAAATCATACTCCAAGCGATTGTTTGAGAAAAAATCTGTGCTATAGACTTTTATTAATGATTGCGTATCGGTTGGTTACTGAAACAAACATTATTTACATAATAATTATTATAAATGGCTACTGTTACAGTGAATAATTTATCTTATTTGAAAGACATCTCAAAGGGATTATTTATAAAATAATCAATGTAATAACTATTAACAATCATTATATCCATCATTGGTTTTCATTTAGAGATTTTATTTGAATGATTGCACTATGAAAAAAATTCACGCTAATAAATAAAATATTTGACTGAATAATTGCAATTGATTTTTCGATTTGTTGATATTTTTTTTTATTAATTCAATAGAGTTATAAATGATTTAGAAAAAAAAACACTGTCTTTATTTTGATTTTCACAGAATAATTCATTGTTTAATTAAATTGACAATTTATTCTTCGAGTCAATTTGATAATTGATTGAAATCTATTTGATGAAACATTTTATTGAGTTCACAATTTTTTTTCCCACTACACTGCAAATGAAAGTATGTAGAATAACATATCTCTTGCAGAAGATTTAATGCAGAACTGTTATGAACGAATTATAGATTTGAATACATTTAAAAAAGAATTAAAAATTTTGATAAGGTTTGATAATTTGTGCATTACAGTTAAACATTGAACATAATTATTATACTGATTAAATTTAGAAATTAAATTTTAACAATAATATAAATATTTCTAAAGAATATTTTTTTTTATTATCCAAGCATCTTGAACGTAATAGGTTTATTCTAGCTCAACAATATTTACAAGTAAATACAATTATATATTACACCTTAACTTAAATACTTATATATTATAATTAGACCACTTTAACAAATGTGTTAGTAGGGTAAACGCACCAGTAAATGAACGATTAAGGATATCGATAGTTTCATTGATCGCTAAGAATTAAATCGTTATCCGACTTATCAGTAAAACAAAAGTGCTTTATGAAATCATACACATGGAATATAACAAATTTCATTTAAATGACCTATCTTTGAAACGCTAAAAATAAATAATAAAATTTTGAAAGTAAATCAAATACACCAGTGAATGAACACTATGCTTAGTATATATCTATATATTAACAATACATAGATATATTGACCACGTCGTTCATTCACTGGTACGTTGACCCTAGTTATAAACGAATTTTACAAACATTAAGATATTTTATGATGTTGAAGAACATTTAAATAAGATAATTGGACTTTTTTTAGAGCCTTTGAGATCAATTGTGATATATATATTTTTGGGGCAACAGGTTAAATGTAGAATAGCAAAAGCAATAATTTTTTTAAACTAAAAAAGTTTAATCCCAACCACAAAATGTCTTTAGAAAAGGGAGTAAAGTTGGGGTGTGGGTTATATGGCACGACAATTGAAATTCTTTTTTAAGGGCACTTGAGATAGCCATAAGGACAGTGGTCGGGTATGTACTTTAGTGTAAATTCAGCCAACACAAAGTGTCGCAACAGGCTGAAGAAATCAAAGGGGTGAATCTCCAAGGGGTGCTATATAGAGGAAAAAGGAGCGAAACAAAAGATAGAATGCACGAGCCTGTGTCATGAGAAGAGACAAAAAAAGTAATAAAAAAAAAGAAGGATGTAGAAAAGAATAAGTCCAGTTTCAAGAGTAACTTTAAATGAAGGATGTGAGGAAGGAAGAGTAGAATGCGCGATCCGGAGAAAAGTTTTCGTGAAAAATGCGAAAAATTCGTACGCTCGTCTTTCTTCGCGCCCTCTGTGAATTTTTTTCGTTTTTTCTCACTCCTCCCCTTAGGACTACTTCACTCGCGTTTTATTACTCTCTGTACTATCTTTAAAGTGCATAACAAGGAATTGAAAACAGTTCTATAAATTAAAATTTATCATTTTTATTGGATTTTGTTGTTTATCTAAAAGTCTCAAGTAAATTTCATTAAAAATCCATTGAAGTAAAGAATGTTATTCTTCTCGTTCATTTTTTTTTTCTTTTATGTAATTATATCTTCAAATATAATTCATTTCGTTCTAGCTTTACATTTTTGTGTAATAAAGGAGTAAAAATAATTAGAAATACTTGTTACCGTCTGTAAGGAAAAGTTTTTCTCACCTTAATGGAACGAAGTATTTTCTTCAAATTCATTTAATTTAACATGACAAATTCTATACACAATAAAAAATAGTATTAAATAAATTTGTCATCAAATAAAATATATAAAAAATTTCATTTCAATATTAAGTAATATAATAAAAAAGTAAATAGTTTAGTCTTGAAAATGAAATAAAATGAAAAGATAAGCAGTGAAATGTCTACGAAATTTTATTGGAAACTGTAGGATTATTGTAGATTGAAATACAACCATTCTTAAGTTTATTTGCTATCATAGTTCTGCATAACAGCTTAAAGTTTGATTTAAATTAAAGCGTGGATTCATCTAACTGCAAAAGACGAACAGAAAATGGAGGTGGATAGAGAGGGGTTGGAATTTCTCGGGCAAACTCATCTCTGAGATACTTGAAGAAAACGAGAGACTAGGACGGTGATGGAGAGAAAGGGATGGCAAAATTGGAGAAATGGATGGTGGAATGAGTCATGAGGAGATGAAGAAAGCGAATAGGAGAGGTAGAGTTAGAAGAGAACACCATAAATGGTGGGTGTAGGGAAAAGCTAGAGGATGAATATTAAAATGTAAAGTTCCTGGTAAATTAATTGCGTTAACGTCAGGATATTTTCTTCCTCGGCACAGCAGCCATTTTTCCTCTATCCTCAATCTTTTTTTCTCCTCTTTGTACTTACATTCTACCCTTCTCTACTTTTCTACTCTCTATACTCTTGCAACTGTGTGCTACTGTCATGCTGAATATTCATCAATCCTCTCTCTCTCTCTCCCTCCAGCTTCATCCACACTTTTTACCGGAAACACACACTTTTTTCATATTTTGAACTCTCTAAGCTTGTTTTCGAAAACGATTGACTCATTTTTAACATCTTACAGTGTCGTATCAACTTCCAAGTTTATCTTGATTCATTAACTACCTGAATGTTATTCCAATTAAACTCTTGATTAGGAATGATGGTACAGAGGAGTTCAATATTTGGCTTAATATCTTAAAAGGATTTCTCTATTCAACTAACAAAAGAAGAAGATATTCTAAAAATTACTTTAGTTAAAAAACTTTTAAACTAGGGTTTTATTTTTAATGCTACAAAAAAAATCTCATAAAGAAGTACATAAATGAAAAAAAATTCTATTTATATTTTTTTGTTGCCTCATGAGAATAAATATGCAAATTATTTACAGATTTAATTAAATTGTACTTGATAATTATTTAATTATCCTACAGTTATCGGCAGTTATTGACAGCAATCGATTGAATTATTATTGCACTTAATAATACTCAGGCTAAAATAGTTCATTTGATTCTCAAAGACTAATGAAACATAAAATAATTTTGAAATCATTACAAATTCAATTTCTTTTTATCATATACCAAAATATTTATGAAAAAGTACAAAACTGAAAAATGATAATTTAATTTTTCTTAAAGAATAAATATTTTATGACAAAAACAGATAAATATTTAAAATTGATCTTGATAATAAAGAGGCTAATCTATTTAAAATGTTTTGTTCATGTTGGAATAACTTAGACTAGTGGAATGAATAATTCTGTTCATAAAGTAAGACTGGAGTTTAATAGAAAATATTTTTAAAAGAATGGTTGAAATTTGATCAGCTGTGGTTTTCATCTAGATTCTCAAGTTTCTAGAAAAGACTTTATATCGATACTGACTGGTTGGTTCCCATGGTCACCCGTGACGCAAGCGGATTATAGATTAAACGATGACGAGACAATTTTCTCTTGTCGCTAGCCACTTCATATCCAGCCAGAGATTCACTTGAACTCCCTCATTGCTGTCCTCGTCAACTTTCTGCGTTACTTTCTTATCAACACTTTCTAATAATCTTCATAGATAGACTTATATGGCCATCCTTTATATGTGTTAGTACGTGTTTAATCAATATACCGCAACGAAATCTTAATCTAATTGTGATCATAAAGACAATGTGGCTCCTGTTATATTGAGACAGCATAAATTGATTACTCCAGCTTCTCTCTAGTCTCTCTAATTAAATTCCACTGAATGAAAATTATTTAACTTGAAATATCTAAAATTTCACCCTCCTTGAGAATTTTCGTTCGTCACTATTTCAAAGGAACCTTCAACAGAAAATTATTCCTATTATGTTGTTATGAATTGTTTCAACAATAACTAACAGCTTACATGCAACACTTCTTGACAGTAAATACATTTCATTGTAAAAAAATAGATTAATTAAGCCAAAAAAAAATTACTTACCGTAAAGAAATACTGTGTCTCCATGAAATAGCAATTCATAACTATCCTATTACTATTGGAAAGGGTAGGATTATGGTCCATTCGTTTATTTAATGAACACATTGCGTCTTCTATCAGCTAACCCTCAAATATATTGGAAAATAAATTCTTGGCAATAAACAGAAACTTTGAGAAGTGATGATTGGTGATAATTCAATTGAGTATAATATGATTTAGTAAAAACTACAAATGATCTATAATTCTATTTTTTTCCACCAATTATACTACCAAACTTGGAAGTGTTTTATTTGAATGTACTAAAAATGTTTTAGAATGACGTTACCTATTTGATTAACATTGAAGTCACTTTTAGTGCACTTCGAAGTGTTTAAAAATTGACAACCACGTTCAGGCCTTCAAAATGAGACCAGATTTAAATCGCTACCTGAAGCACACTACAAATCCAGGAAAATTCAAGTGTATATTAATAGAACGCTTAAAGTGTTTACTAATTAAATACCTAAGTGTGTACAATGTTGAATATCATAAATAAACTATAACATTCAGGTAAAAGACAAAAGCGTTTTAAATTCGTCTATAAAACAGCTACAGTTCGTTTATGTCATTTTAACATTATAAACATTTTAAATGTTTAGTTTTTAAATATGTAGATTTTCAGTGTAATCAATGAAAAGATAAGTTTGTTAATTACGCTGGAAATGTATTTAAAAAAGTTGTTTTGGCAAACTTTAGAATAAATTTTAATTAAAACATGTCTGCACAAAATGTGCAATTCTTGGAGACTTGTAATACTTGGATAGTCTGCAACTTATTGTGAGAATAATCCGTAATATATATTGTCCAGATAGCTCAGCTAAACATAAATATGTATGGGTATCAAAGTCTCGACTGTATAGATGTACACATGCTCTGTGGGTAATACCTCTCTCTGAGGGTGGTTTAGTCTCTTTGCACTTGCCACTAAACTCAACCCTCTGTTCCTATCTCACTACTTCCATCTCTGTCTGCTTCCCTACGTCCTTTTGCATCGGTTTCCCGTTCATCCGTCACGTACCCTCCATCTATTCCGTGCCGGTTGCCACGGATAACCTAGATACATCGCACGATTCATCATGCAATTCCCGTGATAGTCCAGTACCCCTTGACACTCCTAATAATTCGAAGCTGATAAAAATTTTAGGTTAACTTCAGGCCAACCGTTGTGATGGATAATATCTAGCTGAAATAAAAGACCATAAGTCGTAATAATTCAAAAAAATGGCATTTTAGTTATTCAGTTATATATCTTTATAAAAAAAGCTATTCAAAAATTTAATTCAAATTAGACTATAACAAAATCCTTTTACTTTTTTGAATAAATACGTCATTCATCGTTGAATTATAATCATTAAAGACAGTGAAATTTTAATAATAAATCATTAGCTATTGATTAATAATTATTTTTATCAAATTTTCAATTATAACGACTATTTAAATTTTAATGAGAGGTTTTAATTGGATTACCAGTCAAATTTTAGAGATTAAATCGTTTAAATGTGCAATCATTGACTAGTATTGTGTATAATAATTGGCAAGTATATCAATAGAAATCAATAAAAGTTCATCTGCTAAGTACACCAACTGCTTTAATTAATAAGATGTACTGAAGAAATTAAAATTTCATTTTTTTTCTCATCAATAAATAAAATCTGGAAATTGATTATAAAAAAATAAAAAATGATGAGTATAAAATTAATAATATAGTTAGCGATCAATTTTATGCAACAATGAATATAAATTTTATTTAATAGAAACTTTATTACTTGGTAGAATTTAAAATGTATGCATGCATGCATATATTGTTGATAATATTTTTATTTAAATCTTCTAATCGTGTTTATCTTTACAGGACGCATTTTGTTTACATTAACAGGTAGTCTATTTTCAGAACACATTCCTCTTGAAATGACTCATACAATATTCTAAATTGTTGGTTTAGTTTTACCTCCGGTTTACCTTATCAATATATTTTCGTATTAATTCATCAATTGTTTAGATAGGCAAGTGGGTTAGCGTACCATTCCTTAAAGCGTACGTGCTAGCGGTCGTGGGTTCGAATCTCTGACATGAAAATTTATAAAACCAATAACTCTTTGCAAGAATATTATACTTGCTTTCCTAAATCTTTAAATTTCTGCGATAGAGATTGAATTTATTAAATAAAAATATGTGTTACTATACTGTCTACTGATTGGAGTCATCTGAACCCTGATCAGTAGATTTATTTAATTAGTCATGAAGGCTATATCAGGTTGTTAAGCCTGATTTGGCCTTAATGATCTTTTGGAATTGTTTTGCTCAAGCCTGATTATCTAAATAATTAAAAAGATTTTTTTTTTTAATTCAATATTTATTTAATAGCAGTCTTCAATGAATATAAATTCATATTGACAACATTCTAGATAATTCTTACTTGAATAAAATGCACAAAGCACGTACTTAGACACCCATACATATTAATTAATGTTCATTGTACTATTATAGCAATATATGTCACGAATTACTATGAAAGTGAGGTGTAGATTGTATAGAGGAATGAAGGACAGGTTGAATAAAGTAGAGTATTTCTCATCCGTGATAATATAGATGACTCAGTTGCGATTAGGAACGCAAGCTTCAAAGTGAGAATACTTGAGAGACGCTTACCAGGCACGCTTGGAATATTCAGATCTCACATAACTTCATACATACTATGTTTTACTTCTTTTAACTCAACTCTCCCTTGTTCTTCCGCCATCCCAACCTGGTACGTCAATCCTCTCGTATCCCTAAAGAACTCATGAGTGCTGCCAACATGCTTAACACGTGCTCTATATACATTTTTTATCAGCATTATCTTTCATGTCTTTCGACGTTGCATCGATTTTTTATTTTTTAAGAGAACATTTGTTAAACTTGGATATGAGTTTATATTCTAACTGATTTATGATAAATGGAATGCACTTGGTTATACAATTATTTATAGTTGTTTCAATGATTGTTAACAATTAAAAATGAAAAAAAAAATTGTTCTTGTTGTATTCAATTGTTTACATTGAAAAAATTTTCAATTATGCTCAGTATACTTGTATTTTACTATCATTGGATATTCGTTTAATTAATTTTTTAAAAGCTATTCTACAAATTGTTATAATCAAATGGAATTTAAGCAATAAAATACCTCATAATTTTTTTTTAATCTGTTTAAAGATAAACAATTTTTCATCAGTCTTGTTAACATTCTGCTAAAAATTTTTTGATTGAATTACCCAGTTACTGCTTTGTTAATAATGCATGGAATATAAAATATTTCATTCCATTCGACTAACTACTACGATATTTGAAATTGTAGTCTAGTGATTATTCACATTGCCCTTGAAAAAGTAAATAATTGTTGTGAATTATAATAGTAGAGAGAGAGAGAGAGAGAGAGAGAGAGAAATAAATAACTAGAGAAAAGTATATAAAGAAGAAAATATAAGAAAAAGATGCAATAGTGAAATAATAGTTACGATAGCAAGAGTTGTTAAGAAGGTTGCTTTCTACCTCTTTTGCACGCCAAACTCATCCCCCTTCTCTTTCCTTGCCAACATCATACCGGAAATAGCAGGCAAGTAACGATAAACGTGAGTTTGCGAATGTATCGTTAGTACTATTGCCAAGAGAACGATAAGCACTTATAGAACCCCTGTAACTGTTGGCAAAGGTGGCGGCTAGCTAACTACTAATTACTACCAGCTCTTGAGAAAATTCAAGAAAATTTTCATTTTTATTTTTACTTGAATAAACATTGCTTACAAAATGTTTTTATTAAATACCATTATCATCATTATAATTAATAACGTAATAATTTATTTTTTATTTAAATTTTTAACAATCTTATAAAATTATAAAACTTTAATATGTTTAATTAATTAACAAAAATCACAAAAAACATCAAACAGTGATTGACAATTATTTTCTAGTTTAAATAAAGTTAAGAATATTTTTAACACCATTTTTAGTTAATTATAATTTCATTAATCGCCAAAATTTACGGTTAAATTGGCAAATTAATAAGTTGCAAATTAAGTTTATAAATATTCATTTATCGATATACTTTCATATTGTTGATCATTGAGAAAAAAAAAGTATTGAAGAGAAGGATAAAGAGGGGATGATGAAGAGTAAGAAAAAAAAGATCATTGAAGAAAGAGTGGATGAAGAATAAGAATAAGTGGAACTATAGCTAATTATTTGCCACTTGTCAAGAACAGTTAAACGACTCTCTAGTTTCTCTTGGGCATGGATCGATAAGATGGTAGCGAAAATGAACGATCAACCTTAATTGTCTCTTTCTCTCCTATTCGTTTTCACAAATTCTTGCCTTGTCTCGCATTATGCGTCTCCAACGCTATCAAGTCAGAAGATAGATATAGCTATACAGAAAAAGGTTTGGTAGTCAAGTGTAAAGAAAAAGCATGTGATGTCAATTTCTCTGTGGTTTGATCACCCGACACGCTGGTGGTGGCAATTTCGTAAATCCAGCATTATCGAAGACTGGAAGTAAATCTCGGACACGTTGGCCAGCACCCAAAGCCGCCAATTCCAACCACCTGTCAAGGAAATGGAAATTTGATTATCGGAATATCAGAAATAATAATAAAAAAAAAAAGATTTACTAAATTGAACTATGAAATTGTGGTATTTTCAAATGCTTATTTTATTGGAAAAATGTAATTTGTAAAAAAAAAAACTACTTCGATAGTTTATTTGTCAGTATTCCAACTATTACAATGGAAAAAAAATGTAATCTATTTCCAATGAAAAGAAGTAATACTAAAAATTCTCTTGGCATTTTAAATGAACTTGGAATATCTTCAATTGATAACAAAAAATATCATTCAAAAAAATAAGATTCATTTAAAAGCAGAGCTTTTTAATAATTTTTATTATTACTAAAAGACATTCCATTTTTGTTTGAAGCATCAAGATTATTTTTAGTCCAAGATAACCTCTTGGTTGTTGATGTTTATTAGAACCTTGTGATTTAATTAGTCTAACCCACCTGTTGTTTTTATATTTGGCCAAATTTGGGCTGATGGGATGTGGAGTTTCAGTTGGGAAATAAGTAGCACCATAGAAATCAAGACCACGACTTAGAAGCATAGAAGTTTCTTCAACATTAGCTAGCGTTACCCTAATAACTGGCGGTCCGGTATAAATTACTGGAGGTTCGTTGCTATTTTGAGTTTCACTTTTGAGTTTGTCGTTGATGGCTTTTACTGTAACAACAATGTATAAACTTATTAATATAATTATAATTGTCCATGTGAGTTGTTTAATTGAATTATAAAATACTATCAAAAATAACGACATTCATCCAATTATTGTAATAAAATTTTGAAGCTGAATCTATGACTATGACTGCAGTTGATAAAAGAGAAGCAATATCATACAAAATAATTCTAAATATTTTCATTCTTTGTGTAGATACATTGAGAAAAATTTTCATATAAACTTGAAATGACTTACAAACAGTTGCAGTGTTGAGTGGAAGTCTAGTGACTTCAACAATAGAACGGTACTTGTAGAGAGCGTGCCTGATGTCGTCTTCAGGAAGTTCTTCAGGAACATCCAGGACATAAACAGTAAAAATCTTAGCAGGTCGACAAGGAATGGCTACTTTCTTGTAGAATCTGGCACCAGTTACTTTATGAAAACCCTTCTTGTAAACCGCTTGAAAGTCCTCGATGTTACTGAACTTGAAGAGAATGCCAGTCGCTGTCTTGGTTAAAGAGAAAGCTCCTCTAAAACAGAGAAAAGTTTTAAGATGACCCTAGTAAGTGCGAGCTTTCGCTTCAGCACCCTAATCCTCTTGAATTGGGCGGAAAGTGGAACAGCTTCATGTCCTATCAGCATGAGTAAGTCCTTATCAGGTTTCAAGTGGTGTTGAGAACATGCATTTATTAGTTGATGGAAAAGGGGTCGAGGGACGCGAGGAATAAGTAAATATGTTGAAGGACGAGAACGAAAATGCAGAAATTATGGAAAAAAATTTATTCTGAATTTTTGTGGAAATTCAATTCAATTATTGAAAGAAATTAATTTATATAAATTCAATGAAAAAATGTTGAGATATAATTTTTTTTCTACTCTAGCAGATCATTCATTGAATTAAATGTATTTTATTTGATGAAAAACAGAATATTTAAAAATTGGACAATGATAGTATCAGAAGTAACATGTAATCAAGGTAATTTGTTACAAGTTTAAAAGAGGATTTGAGAACACATATTATTAGAATGGAAGATCTTAAAGAGAAGAAGAATGAAAGCATAAATGTAGGCAGTGGAGATGGAAAGTGGCAGCAGGAGTGGCGTAGGAGAAGGAAGAAGGTGGAATAATTTAGGCTTGGTTCTAGAGAGAATGAAGAGCAGTCAGGAGGGGAATTTGCAGAGCTCAGGATTCACCGGAAGTTCGTTTTCTTACGAATGGTCGTCGTACTTATCGTGCTCAGACTCAAGGTATAGCTTTGCCATTGAACGAGCAAACGAATGAACGACGTTGAAATTGTGTAAGATTGAAGAGGAAGAGGAGAAGCAAGCAGAACGACCTCAAGATGATCCCGCAAATCGACCGAGTGATCACGTCAATCACTCGTGCGATCAGAATCCCTGGATTCTCAGAACAAAATGGCTTGGAATTGCCTAGCATTTAAGAGGATTCTTGAAATCCATATGACATATCAACTAAGATCAAGTGTCATAAAACATGTGTAACTTTAAATTGCACTTAAGCTTTCAGATTTATTGTCAGTGCACGAGACTTAGCAGAAATGTTTTAGTTGCAATTATGAAAGTAGTTAAAACTGTTGATAATTATTTAATTAGTAAGGAGGACATCTAAAGTTTTTTATTATTACTTTACTCTGAATCTTTCATTATATTTCCATTTATTCAGACAAAGAAATAACTTCATAAATATGACATTTGAATGTTAGAAAGCTTAATAGGAAACAATATCATGAAAGAGATAGAAAACAACAAAGCAACATGTTTTTTTAGTATTGTAATTATACTCTTACCGGAAGTTCATTTTGTCACAAATAGTAGCAGCTTTTTCCACTGTGAGTTCATGGCTGGGTGTAAGTAGAAAGGCACCTTTAGTGAGGAAGTCATTTTCACTGATTTCAGAGTCCGTATCGTGATCCATCCAATCTCTTTCTTGGCTCACCGCGCCCTCTTGATTCAGTCGCAATGATGAGCTATTCTTCGAAGTTGACATATCCTTGTCGTAGATCACACTGCCAGCTTGTTCCGGTTGCGACATCTTTTTATACCAATAAGAAAGAAGAAGGGGATCTACCAAGGACCTAAAATGGGATTTGTAAACGAATATTACGATATCGAGGACGTTCGATCGCAAGACAGATCACGTCTTGGTACACTGAACGCGCTTAGTTTCAACTGACTTGCCTTTTATACTCTTCATATAAGCTAATCATGCTCTTCTACCATCTGCGTTTCGATGCATGAAGGCAAAAACTCATGATGTGAGACCCTTTTTTGCCTTTCAATTGAAGCATCAATTGACCAACTCATGCATGATCTTCATGATGATAGAATATCTTATGTAATCCAATCAATATATCATCAGGATTATTATCCAAAAAATTATTGGCAAGTGATAAGAGAAACCAAATATTTTTCCAACAATGCAATAAAGTAACATTTACTATGGCTTTTGTCAATCCTAGAGATTTATAGTGAGTGATGATACTAGGATAAAATTCAAATTGAGCTGAAAAATGTATAGCATATGCCAACATGAAATATTTTGAATTCTACTTTTTCACTGGAATCTTTTCTGGTATTTATTGATTTTAAAGAAATAATATTTTTGTTGATGTTCAATTTATTCGATCATCATTACATCAAGTTTAAGAATTAAAAATAACTTAAAAATATTTTTAATCTTCAATAATTACTAGTTTTTTTTTTCTCTAAAATTTAGTGTATCTTTGATGATAATGAAAAGCCTAAAATAAAACTAGTAGGTGGTTAATCAAGCGTACACTTTTTGCTTTGTGAGACAAACAATGGAATGTGGGTGCCTAATTGGATGATTTGATGAGGCAATACTTGGGTCTATAAATTGCCATCAGCTGGAAGTCTAAGTAAAGGTCCAGCATCTATTTTAGGTGTCACGGTCGATCAAGTATTTTTAAACTCATTATATGTGTAGCTATTATCTAAAATATGTTTTGTACCCTCCAATACCGTCGTTTGCATTGATCCAACATTGCGATACCCATAAATCATCGTCAAATCATTAAAGATTAATAGCTTTAATAAGCAGAGAAGCATGAGAGAACTTTATTAATTTTTAACTCACAAAAATTAATTACTCTATTCCGAACATTTGCTCGTAAATTTAATATCATGATGAGTAAACTGATTTCATCAAGTATCAACATCAATTTGAAATTAAAAATAACCAGTTATTCTTGGAATCTTAACAGCGACAAACTAATTTCGACCAAACTTTCAGAAAAGAGCAACGAGTTTTGTTGATAAATTGAAACATTAATTAATGATAAATAAATAAACTTCTTTGGCAGATAATTACAACCCTTTCACGTACTAAATGTAAATGTTGCATTATAAATCTAAGATTATGGTAGACGGGCGAATTTTATCGAAGTGTTTGAAGATTAAAACGACCACACGCTGTTGCTAGGCGAGCTGGTGAATCGCAACCGCAGCGCAACACCGCGCACGTGACTTAGATCGATCCAACTACTACTGACTATACGTAATCCTATCCGAAGCAGCTTGCTGCACATTCTGTGTGTAGAAAATGGGCCACGAGTTGTGATTTTTCACAAGTGTCCTAGCAACAAAGCCATTAGAACATTCGCATTCACCCTCTGGAGCTATCTAAAAAACCTCATTCAGATTTTCCTTTCTGCCGGATTACCTTCCACACGTATCATTAATCAACAATAGCACATATGTATAATAGTTGATGGAATAGGTCAGTGAATTTGGATTAATTTTTCATCCAAAATGATAATCAACTTCGAGAAATGATGAAGTAAAATAAGCTGGTTCTATCGTACCACGAATTTTGGCTGGTACAAAATATCCTGTTAAACCAAAGTGTTATTCTAGAAGGTCTATTTCACAAAATGGAACAAAATCAATGCTCTATATTGCATATATTATTAGAACTTGTTTTCACCAATTCCATTTCCAAGATTTATTTAATGAATGGATAATGAATTGAATCTATTAAATGTTTACTTGGCACGCTCTTTGGTTCCATTAAATGTGATTTTAACAGTTTAACCTCATTTGAATCTCAACATCAACAATACAGTATCCAAAAAATGAGCTTGCGCTAAATTCGATTTATTAGTATTAGTATGCATGAACATTAGCTTTAGTTGACTGCATCTTTTACTATTCCCACATGCAAAACTATAATTATAAAGCATAACCAGCGGCAAGCTTTAAAATCAAATTGCTGGAATTAGCGTGGCTCGTGCTGAACGGACCGACTAATTACTTAACAAAGCAATTACAAGCACCTTCGTCCAATTATACTCGCCATGCCCTTGGGCTTTTCCTGCTACTGCTGTTGCTAAAGATGGCACGAGTAAATTCCTAGGACACTATACTGCTACTTCTTAAGTCCCAAGTGATGTCTGCTTCAACCTTCTCGACCCCTTTAAGACACCTTGATGCTTATACTCATCAACAAGCTCCCTTGCTGCTATCCTGGGTGCATACCAAGCTCTTAGTAATCACCTTGATGCGTTCCTTCATTAACTATTTATCTTGAAATATTCTGACAACTAAGGAAGATTTTGGTTTTAATTAACTTTAATGCTCTCGAAATTCTTTATTTATTTAATTTCCTGTTTTTTTAATCATCCTTTTTCTAGTGTTTTATTTTTTTTCTTTAAAATGCTGCCAGTTATATTTGTTTTTTTTTTAAGTCTTTCAAAAGAATTGATCATTAATTAACATTGTTTGAAATAAAATATTTATTATTTGTTTAAATAAATATAAAAAAAGTTTTAAAGCATATACTTGAAAAACTGTTGAATCTTATTTAAGTAGAGAAAAAAATATTTGATTGAAAAAAAATGTCATAAGAACTTTTTCTTGAAAACTAATCGTTTTCACGATACACGTTCACAAAGTTTCAATAGAGAAAAAACCGATTATTTCTGGAAAAAAGATGTACCAAAGGATTCACATGAATAATAAAGAGGTACATTAGCGAATTAGTTGAATAAGGGTAGAGAAAATAAATATAAAATGAATGAAAGCAAATAAATGTTCACTTAGGAGTTGATTCTTCCAGTTGAGAAGTCGTAAACGATCACACCCTCCGAGTCAACCCTACTCGTAGCTGATTTTAGTCAGCTGCATGCCACCCAATGTAGTGCCGTCTCTATTGATCGAAGCTTGGAGAGGCATAGAGTTACAGGCTAGTGGCGTCAACCCTCTCCTTCTCCCCTTGATGCTTCACCCTACCTCTCTTACACCCCCTTCTGTATTCTACACCGGGATCTACGGTCATGCCAACGTAGACCGTCTGCACATATTGAGCTTGTATCTCGACATATTTGTGAAGACGTCTCTCGCTGTCCAACCAAAAACCCTAGTTCTCTTCTTCACTGCTTCTCACGTCCTCCATTCGACAGCCTGTGCTATCCGAATTCCATTTCCGCTCAATTACGATTCATGCCCTTTTAACGGTCGTCTGCACGTTTCTACCTCTACAAAAAACTAAACGTACTATTCGTGTGACCCTCAAGGTCTGTACAATCAACTTTACTGTAAAATTGAATTGTTATAAACAAAATTCAATTGATTTTTACAATATTAAATTATTGTTAATCATTTTCTGTTACTTCCGACAATATTTTTATGGTAAAAATAATAATTTGTTACAGAAAAGATTAATTGCATTAAAAAAAAAAACAATGTCGATCAGATACATGTGATCACTCTTTAATATTTAATTCCCAGAGCATTGAAATAGCTAGAGTTTAATCATAAAATGAACTTGGTAAAATTAATTCGAGTTTACCTTTATTGTTTTTCGTATTTTATATTAAAAATCTCAACTAGGTAGATGTTTAATTTTGAAAAGAAACTTTATTCGAAAGATATGTCAACTGTGTATGTCAAACAGGTGTGCATAAATAATTATACATTCATTAACTTTAGAAACATCTATTGTACATGATATTCAATGAAAATTTAATTTGATATAAATATTTAATTAAACTCATTGCAAACACTTCAAAATGTCCTGTTATGTAGGTTTCTGTTGAATAAGTAATCAATTTTCAATATTATCTTATTAATTCATTTTTTAACCTAACAATATTATTTGTATTTATTAGTTTTCAACATTTAAAGTATTTAAGATTGAATTGTGTTTCAATAAAAAAATACAAAGTTGCTAAACTATGTCCAGCTATCAGCAATATAAAGGCAAACTTTAAATCTTCCAACTGAATAGAATGATCACCAGCTTGTTATTTTATTTTTTGTCTCTCTTATAGTACTGACCAATCTGTTTCTTTTTCCATTCATCCAACGATTATATACTTTTCTTTTAGTATATACCATTAAAATCCAGTTGAATTTTTCACATAGAGGAAATCGTTTATCATATACTTGATATTTCCTTACTGTCACAACTTTATTCTTGCTGATGTGAAGTTTATTGCTATATTGGAAATCCACTAAACCTTTCTAAATCTCAAATAAAGGTTCAATAGACACTGAATCAGGATTATAATAAACACTATTGAAGCCTTCTGAAAATGATCCTACCAATGTGATTTTCGCACTAAGTTTTGGTTTATAATATAAGTTATCATATCTGTGAACACAAGAATAGATAGTTTTGATTAGTGGATCTCTTTTAGAAAATTCACATGATTGTGAAATGTAAGAATAGTTAGGAATCCTTCTAGAAGTCCATGAGCTTCTGAATTATTACTATCAAGTGTAAAAATATTATACTGAAAAATATGTTCAATGATGAAGTGTTCATAAGACCAAACATGCTAAAATTGATCAGCAAATGGAGAATATTAAATGGAACTCAAAATAAATTTCGTCTTAAATTGTATTTGATAATCTTTTTGGGCAGTGTAATGATGATAATTTGCAGATAATTAACTATTGTTATACTGATTTATAGTTAAAATAATCAGGTTATTACCATGCTCAGAACAAATACAATACCTTCTATCAGCATGAAGATGCATCATGAGCCATGAAAACAAATCTGCATCTTTGTTGAAAATGGAGATTGGACAGTTGTTTTTGCATATCTATAATCTAGAGATAGAGTTAAAAAATGTCTGACAATAAACATTAACACCAAGAGATGCAATAATTATAATGCTTCATTGATGACATCTATTTTATTAGAAGGTGCAGAAAGATGAATTATTTTATCATTGAAACAAACACTAGACTATTGAAAATACGTAGAAAATGCAAAACAGATTTAATACTATACATTTTGCATTCAATTGACATGTTTGTTGACGATTTATGCTGTTTAAAGTAGCAATGATGATAGTTGTAAATTCGTTTGATGGTATCAATTAGCTACATGTAGCTTTATTATTCATTCAATTTTTGTTTAAAGGGATGAAATGTCATACGTGTTGCTCAGTTGTAAGCTTACTCAATAACTTTATGTTTGCACATGAATAAATGGACTTATTATGTTATATAGTAAATTTAGATAAAAAGAAATTAATTACCAGTCTATTATTGATTGTGCTCCAACTTGTTTAATATGATAACAATACTTACAAATTTGAAAATAAAGTTAGAGTATTGTTTTACACACTTGTTAATCCAACTGCTTTCATCTTTTGTCAAACTAATATTTTTAATATTTTAAAGTAAATAATATTTAATAATAATGGAAATTTTTTGTTACACTTACGTGAGTGAAATAAAAATTATCAACACGTAGTAACTTTGGAGAGAAAAGTAATTTCATAATGTATCAATTTTTATGCATGAATTTTTTTCCTGACTCATGAGTTATGCATTGGCCAATGGGTTTAATGCAACACTGATTTTATCGACAAAGATGCAAGAAGCAGAGTAAAAGAGACAAAAATGTAGAAAACTTGCTAGAAAATTGGAATAAAGACATCTTGACAGATAGACATGGTACATCAAATCTATTTTCCATTTTTTTTGTTTTATATTTTCATTTTGATTCATATTTCTAGACAAAAAATGTTCTTTAATTTTTATTTTCTGTTCATTGATCAACCGTTCTTTAAAAAACCATTATAAATTCATGGGGGATTTTCTGAATGATTTCCTGCTGTAAGGCTGCTTTTCGCACCCACTTTAGATCCCAACGATCAGTTCTAATTTAATACACCCCGATTTTAAAGGGATAGAATCTTGTTTCCGTATTACTTTAAGAATACCTGATTTTTTCATCGCATTTTCTTATTTTTTTTTTGTGACTCAACAATTTAAATTGAACACTTGAATACTATTTTATTTTCACTATCAATATAAAGAATATTTTATTCAAATATTTACAGTTTAATTTAAACTAATAATGAAGAATAAAAAAATCTTAGAATACTAAAAATAAATTGAATAAAGTTTATTTAATTTTACGAAGTAAATGCGAATCAGTTGAAGATGTAATAGAAATGATTGGAAATAATATCGCATAACTGATGATTATTATTATGATTATTACTTGTTATCCCGACCAAAATAGTCTTCCAAGACGCTGATGTGCCCCAAGTTACCCTCAATATAGATTCCAGAATAGTAATAGATAGTAACTGAACAGACGACAGTAGACATTTGAAATGGTTAGAGATTCCTCGACTATAATCCCAAGGGAACATGGTGGAGTCCGCCCAAAACCGGTAGGGCGATTACCATAGAGATTGGCGGCGGTACGGATGGCTAGTTGCGTTCGTGACGTTACACATGACGAAATCAGACTACTGACTAGTCCAAGAGGATTAGCTGTGTGCTATTTAGACTATTCGTATTCAAATCGGAAATCACTAGCTCATTATCAATGTATATTTCACGTATTCCATTTTATTTTCATCCTTTTCACATCAATAGGTAAATGAAAGTTGAACAATACTCATTTCATTTTGAATTTTAGTGTAAAAATAATGATGATAATAATAATTAAATCCTAATAAATGAGAAATCGATGAGTGTATAATAGGAAGCATAACAAAAATAAGCCAGGTGATTTTAAACAAATGGTATTTTAAAGGAGTGGTTCAATATAGATTCCCGTTGGGGACAACTACGTCGATGGTCTCAAGTTGAGGGTGCGGCCAGGAAACGTAGTGCCATTAGACGTCGTAACTTCAGTCTCGTCCTCCAAGGATAATTGCTTCGACTAATGCTTTTTTTCCTTCTCTCTTTCTCCATCCTTTCTAGTGTTCATTTCTTCAAGGTCTGGATATCTAACATAATCCATATTCTTTTAACCCCTTTGTAAATTCTGAAAAACATTGATTGATTGTTGACAATGTCCTCTTGCTGCTTGGAGATTAGTGAAAAATTTCATTATCTCATTAATGAAGTAATGTTTAACGTTTATTCCTTGAATTATTTAGAAATAAATTCTAGCTTTTGTTTGAAGATTTTTTTTTCGTTATAACAATGGTTGGTGATTTTTTTTTTCGTTGGTTTGTATTCAATCTAGCTATTCAAAGCTAATTTTAGTAAAGCAATATAACTGGAAAAGAACTGGGAAAAATACTGAACAGTTTTAACTACCATGAAACGGATGTTTTAGAGGTTAAATTAAGTGTCTGCAGCCGTTACAGAATGCGACATTCACGTTAATCCAAATGTGCATGAGCAAGATAACAAAGAGACGCAGGTGCATCGAATCCGACTCACGATCAGCTAACTAGGATGCGTGGGTTCAAGACACGTGCACTGCAGTAACGCACGAATAATTAATCGATCAATCCCTATGGTCTGTATATGATATGATTCTATTTTTGTGCTTTTCCATTCGAATAATTTTAGATTAATGTTACGTGTTGAATCTATTCGTAATCATAATTAATTCATTTCCTTTTTCAATTTAATTTAAATACATACAATTTTTATATTAATGTCATTGATAAAAAATGCCAATTCTTCAGCATTATCTTGGAAATTGATGTTGATGATGGTAAATTGCTGAATGAATAATCAAAGAAAGTAATTATCGTTCATTTTCAAATGGTACTTGATTTTTTATATAGAATCATGTTTTATTGAGAGACTCGAGAAAAATTTTTCTGGATGAAAACGATAAAGAGTAAATTGGTTAATGACTAAGAAATAAACCGATGGCAATAAATCAATATTCGGTTTATTACTTTATGATTCTATGTACGTTGATTTCTGAAATTCTCCCTGTGTAATTTTTGATTAGATTGGATAAAAATAATGAAACAAGTTGAAACTTAATCTATGACTCAATGGTGTTGGTTTTTATTTACTAGTCTGATGTCATTTTATGACTCAAAAAAAAAATCAATTAGCTAAATGGTTGACTTGGTCTATGTTCATGGACATTTAGCATGTATTGAATACTTTGATGTATATCATATGATAGTAGTAATGTCATCAATTTTAAATTGAAATAAAAACTGAAACATTTTTCTCTAGCTATCAAAACCATTTAGTTCTATCTAAAGAAAGAAAGATACGAGTTAATTTTTTACCAGACATATTAATGCAAAAAATGTGTATAAATAGCATTTACGTTATCAGAAAATGTGTTTCCATAAGAAAGCATTCGTCAACGATTCTTTTCGTGCATTTTGGTGTGACAAGTTCTATTAAATGAATTTACGTGTCACTGTAGGTCTGATGTCAAAATAGAAAGTGACTATTAATATTATAAAATGGAAGATGGATAGAAAAAAAACAGCAGAGGGGGAGAGATAGACTGGAATATAAATCGCGTTCATAATCCTATAATGCTTTGTGGTAAAGAAGTGGGGGGAGGAAAGTTGATGCGAGTAAGGATATATAAGCGAGGAAAAAAGGACACGGGATATGTAAGGGAATTCTTCTAACGATCTGTCTTTGTTCGTTCGGCGGGTTGGTAAGTTACGTGGCAGTACGAAGATAAAACGACGTCAGTGGGAAGCTAGAAAACGTTTTCCAGAGTTTTTTCTTCGTTAGTTTCCGCTCCAGGAGCCGCAACGTCACTCATTCATCTCTTTCATCATTTTACACTTTAACTTATCATTTATATATATATATATATATATATATATATATATATATATATACATATACTTACATTTGCTTCTATCATTATTTGTAAATCATTTTATTGAAACTCCAACATTCCCTCTACGAATTGAATAAATATATCCATTTTTTTTTTCAACATACATGAGGAAACATTTATAATTTTTATTTTAATTTAAATACTGATAAAAACTTGGTTTTAATGATAACATATTTATAAAAAAATTATTTTAAAGGTATTTTATTATTTTTATGTATTATATGATATTAGAAAAATACTTATTACATTTTTTAATATTTCTGATTCATAGTAAACAAATAGTTGCTAATTGATTGATAATAAAAAAAAAACGTTTGATTAAGCTAATTAAAAAAATAAAAAAACCTATTCATATCAGGTTTTCAAAATTTCTACAAATTGAACACCATAAATCAGACTAAAATATTAAAGAATACATAGAAATTTTTGTTTGGAGTTGAAAAAAATAACATTGTTTTATTGTAATATACAGTGAACTCAACTACAGTTGAATTTAATAATATATCAGTTTCTTTGTACATGCTGAAGAAGCTTTTAGCACGTCCAGATTACATTTAAACCTTGACATCCAGTACACTGTGTAAATATAATGATCATGATTCATCTAATCCGCACTCATTTATCCATTAACCTCAACATCCACTGAGGCATGGCAGTGACCACAGAATTTCCTAACAACTTGGAATCCTGGAACATATTCAAAAAGCCGAACTGTTGATTGCCAACTTAACGCCTGATAAAAAATGGAATATTTATCAGCAGTTAATACATGCTTTCTGACTTATAATATTTATAATTAATTACTAATTAACATCAAAGTAATAAAATATCGAGTTACAATAATTGAAAAGAGCTCTAATAATGATTTTAATACCTGTAATGTAATCATTAATTAACATTAATTACCATAATTGCATAACTACATTTTGTAGATATGTTTGAAGCTTCGATTGACTTTTGAGCATGAAATACTAATGCAGATCGTTTGAAATGATTAATAGATTATATATAATAGCTAAAAGTTGGGAGAATGGTTCTTGGTTGGGTTTCTGGTAGTTATTTATACCACTAGCTACCCACAAGAGTTGATATAACCTTTGTTACAAAATAGCAAACCATTACAAGCAACGTTGTTCGCCAAGCGGTAAAACTTCATTACCAATTGTACCTACATGGCGTTGTACATACATTATCCAGTGAGCCCATGCTCTCTCGAGGGTAGAATAAGGGGTGGACACCCCGAAATCGCTGGCAAGTCGGACAAATAACCTAATTAATCGAGTGGATTTAATTAACTTTACCGCCAGCTCTGACTTTCTCTCTTCGCCGGAAGTTCTGAGCAGAGACACGCGAGCTTGCGTGTCCTAATTCACTTACAGATTATTCTTCTTCTCTTATTACATTCTTCGTTACTTCTTAGCTTCTCTTTACTTCACCAAATAATTTTACTTTTTTTGTCAAACTTTTATGTAACAATCATTGTCATTTACTAATTTAATTATAAACACAAAGGCATTAAACTAGATTGAGGTCATCTTAATGTATGCTTGTGTGTGATTAAAATAATTATTTTAAACTATAGTGCATAATTAAATTGGTGTCTGAAAAAATATTGACATGATTTTAACGGCAATTAGGGTAATTTTCCGAGACTAAAGGAGTTGGTTGCACGCAGAGGACTAGGAAAACAAAGAGAAATTTGAATGAGTTTTATGATGGAAGATTTTGAAGCACACCCATGTTGGAAATGGTTTAAACAAACTCATCATCAGAAAGACGGAGAAGTTAGGGAACAAGAGAAGGTAGAGTTGGCCAAGCAGATATGGCAATAAACAATTACTTAAGGCGCTGTTACACGTGGCACACCCACGCATTAGTTGGAGTAGCCAAGCCGCACCCATTGAGTATATTGTTGGTTGGGTTGGGCCGAGGTTCTCCATTAGCAAGTTATAGAACTAAACTGGAATCACGTGGCAGTCGATCATGAAGCATAGTATTGTCAAAGACATCTTTTGTTTCATTATTTATCTCTACTTGTTTACTTTTAATTAATTTTATTGACTCCAGATAAGTCATGTGGTGTTATTAAAGTTGAATAACATACAATAACAAATAATGAGTATACATAATTGACATCAATTTTGTAATTAAATTGTTGGTACAGTCAATAAGAGCTATTTGTTAGGAATAATATGGAGATTTATCTGTTAGGTTTTTGTTGAATTATTCTACCATTTTATTGAAAAAAAAAATAATACAAAAAGCTAAACTTATCAGATTCTCTGTCAATTTTATCAAATTATTCTCTTTCTATTTCAGTACTTTTGATACGATATTTTTCTTGAGGTTCTTTTTTTCAATCCTTCAATCTTTCACAACCCCATCTCTGGCCACCCCAAAACTTCTCATTCCTCATTTAGTGGAGATGGATCAGTATCTTGATGCCCAGCCCAAGCTCTTATACCTTGTAGTCGACCTTCTAAGTTTAGCTTGTAATGAAGATTGACTTTTAGGGGTGATTGGGAGCCTTGGGGTTAGTGTTTCAGCCGTCAGCCAAGAGTAGACATTCATGATTCTCTAACTGATCGATCTATTAAACTATTAGTCTTGACAGTTACCGAATTTTTAATTTTCATTCTAAAAGAAACAAAAAAGAAATTTTACTTAATTTTTTCTTTAATCTTTATCAATCTAATTTTGATGTAATTTAATTTTATTTCATTATCGGTATGCTGATAATACGTTTCTTCATTTTTTTTTTCCTCTCCTTTTTAACTGGTCAAGATTGGCAGGCGAGTTAAAGTGTCGTTAAGTGCCTGGAAGAATTTTCTCTTGGCAACGAAAAAATTCAATATCGCGTTTAATCTGTATAGTAAAAAGAAGTTGGTATATTGGAGAAAAATAGTTCTGAAAATAATGAAAATAAATTGAAAAAAAAAACGATAATGATAAAAGTTGAAGACATTGATAATAATATTAAAACATAAAAAAATTAAGATGGTTATTATTTTATGAACTACAATTCTAAATAATTACATGTACAACCAACATACTCATGCTACTAAAGATCATACTTATAACATATAACATATGTTTTATTCAAAAAATATTTTATTACAGAGAATAATTTTAAATATTTACAATACATGATATGTATATAGAATAAATAATAAAAAAATAAATTGTACGTGAAATGTAGATACATATAAAATTCATAAACAATGTCTCCTAGAAAAAAGGACGATATTTTAAGATAATGTTATTATTGATATTAACAATAAAGTATAAAATAAAAATGCAAATTTTCAAGGACATTAACCAGCGAATTTTTTCACTGAACTGTGATAGTGTATATTGATAGAAAAAACATCAATAAAGAATCAAAAATCAGTTATGTACATAATTTATAAGAAAACACTAAGAAAAATGGAAGAATGTGGTAAAAACATGCAATAGTAGGTACGAGTGATAACTTTGAAATTGAGTATAAGGTCTATGTTATTTTAGACACACCCGTTGGAGCTATTTAGAGACAAACGTGGATATGAGGGTTGCAAGGTGTAACCTGAACGGCCATATGCTAGTGCACGTGGCCCTGGCACGTGCCGCCAGATGATAATAACGTATTCCAAATCCTCTCTCTATATACTCACTTTCCATCTCTCGCTTTGTATCTCAATTCTCTGGTTTTTCGTGTAAATGTCACCTCCAATAACTCACACTAGATTACACAGTAGCAGCTTTAATAAGCCACTTGAATTATTTTCTAAATGAGCTTTTTTCTTTATGTATCTATGTATTGACAACTGTATTACAGTACATGTATTTGTAAAAATACCAATGTATTTATTTAGATCGATGGCTTTATCCACGCCTCAATTTATCCAATCAACGATATTTATTCGAATTATCTTGGTAAATTTTTTTTATCGATTGTCATCCTATTCTAACATACTGCTGATATCATCTATTGAAGTATCAGTTGGTCATGCGGGCAAATGTTTATCCGTTGAATTTATCAAACTTGTTCATAATGGAAGAACTTTTTTTTTATTCGTGGTATTTTACTATTTTCATTTTTCTATTAAAAATAATTTAAGCAATTATTCAAGAGTCGATTAAAAATGTATCAATCGGAATTAATATTCACATAAGTAGAAAATACCTCTATACATCAGACGGTTTACCCATTTTTTTCAATAACTATTGAATAGAAAATAAATATGGTAACATTGTTAATAAAAAATATCTTTAATTTATAATCTTAACATAAATCAAATGAAATACTAGGACAAAAAACTATTAGTTTTGAAATCAAAGTACCCATGTAAAATATATAATAGAAGGAAGCTGTAACATAAAATTTGCACATTAATTAACAGTCAAAAGATGATGAAAAAAATCAGTAGGGAGTAGAAATGAGGTCGAGAGGACATGAGCGAGGCTTTAATTAAAAGCAAAAGTAGGGAAATGAAACAGAGAAAAAGAGAGAGTGAGAGAATAGGGGAAAAAAATAAAAAAAAAAAAAAAGTATTAGGGTGAGATTGTATAGTAAAGAGAAGAAGTGAAAGAGGGGAAATAAAAACGACAGCAGATCCGCAAACAAAGTGTCAGTGCGCAGGTTATACACAATCCTCGTTAAAATCTAGGTTGCTACTGAATATTCCATGGCTCCAGTAAAATTGCTTGCGTGTTTAAGTCACGTCTAATTCTTGCGTGACTGTCTTGATTCTTCTATTTTTGAGTCGTGAAAATCTTCAGGTACATGTCGAAAAAGTACATTAGATAAACAAATAACATTTCTTCATCTTAGATTATAAATAAAACAAAAAGTTTAAAATAATTTAACAAAAATAAAATGACACTTTTTATCTTTCATGAAAAAATATATAATTTGTCAGTAAATAAATAGCTATAAGCCATAATAAAAATGACAAAAGTAATAGAAAAATAATAACCCAAAGTATAGGTTAAAAATTGGAAAATTATTGAGAATGTCCAAGGCTTGGCAACGCGGCAACGTAAATTGACATCGGGAACAAAATGGCTGTTTGAACAGGTGACTCGACAGCTGTTGCTTAGAGAACCTTTATTCCACCCTCATTTCACATCGTGTCGCACTTACTTTCTCCCTTTTCACTCTGCTCACCTTTAGCCCCTTTCTCTTATTCTCTCTCACTCGTTTTCGCTGATATTTCTGCAATATCTACTCCAGACCCCAGACTCTCAATGCATTGGCATCTATTTTAAGAGCATATATACCTGGCAATACGTGAGCTCATGTCGAAGAAATATATAGGCGCGTGTCCATATATCTCAACATTTTTTATATTTTTTTTTATGTCTAACTCCTTCTCTTTTTTATCCTTTTCATTTGATATACTTATATGCTTTATATGACCATGTTGATGTATATGCATGGACATATGTGTGCATGTATAATATGTAACAGTGTACATTACGTTGGTAGACGTTTACAACGTGAAAAACTTGCTCTTAAAAATCTATTTGTCAAATATAAACATGGATCGATATGAATGCTTACTGATAATCAACCGTGAATCTAAGATACTGACGTGGGAAAATTGATAAAAGTCAAGCTGTTGATGTTTGAAAAATTTTTTTTTTTTACAGCAGCTTTTAAAATTATTACTTTTATGTAAACAGTTTTACTGCTGCTATCAATTCCTGCTTTTTATCTCTTATATCATAGTTGCTTCTGGTATATTTTCAATTTGCTGATAAATAAAAACCTTCAATTGAACCAATTTTGCATGAATTGAATGGGCTTTTTTTTTTTTATGAAGTAGCATTTACAGTTGCTTATAAATTTCAATACATAGTTGAAATTAATGCTCTGCTTTCATTTTGTTTCATTATTATTTCGCTGTTTTCAAATTTATTTTATCTTGAATCTTGTTGCAATTTTTTCGTGATAATAATATCCCATTGTTTCAATAAATTATTAACGATCTTTTTTTCTGGAATGGCTAGTCGGACTATTTATAACGGTAACTTCTCAATATAAAAAAGGATGTTGTAGATGTTAGTTTTATTTTCTGTGTTCGGAGTGTTTACTCTGTTACACTAAAGAAAATATTTTATTCAGTGTAAATAAATTCATTTTTCTTTTGTTTATGTTAAACAATACTTCATCATTACAAACGAATTATAAATAATTATAATAATAATTCAATAATTATTAAAGAAGTTTCAATTTAGCTTTCTCATGAATTTAAAATTTTTACCAATATAACACTGGTAATCCACTCTCTTAACCGAATCAGTGAATATTCATTAATTTGCAGTGACTTTCACTGATTTTGTTTACAATGATATACTTACACACACTTATACATATATATTCTGTACCAATCTAAACTTAAAATATAGTTTTAATATGGTGAACCTCACGGTTAGTCAAGTTGCATCGTACTCAGTGTAATTTGATTTCTTCTACCTATCTAAAATATATTTAAGAGTAAATTACAAGTCAATTAAGTGTGTAACAACGGCGGTTATACTTATTCAAAATAAAATTCTAACAGAACCAGATTCAGTTCAAGAGACCATGTGAATAAAAATAATGCATTGATTTATTGAATTTCACACATTTCAAGATGTGTTCAATTCTATAACTTATTTATCGACAATTAATTATTTAACATACTTAATGTAAATTTTTCTAACACTCTCTAAAAATAAAACAGTGAATATTCACTGTTTCCAGTTATGATTATAGTGATGTTTGAATTAGGGCCACTTTAATAACTGAAAAATAATGACTATTCACTATCTCTCAGTAATTTTCACTATTTTATTATTAGAGAATACACATTTACAGAATTTCCGTGCCAATTTTGAATAGTTACAATAAAATTTTTCTTTGAAATTGACGTGGTAACATTTTTATAGATTCAGTGCTGATGGTTATTTACAATAATTTATTAACAAAATGAATTTTTATTGAGCTTGATTATATTAAATAGAGTCCTTTGAGTATCGGTTCATTCTGTTTCATTCTGATCCATGGTGCCTCAGAAAGTAAAAATTAATCGCTTATATTCAAACTTATCATCATCTTAAACCAAATATCACAATACATTTCGTTAAATTCAATCAAATATTTTATTTCAAAGATTCCAAATTCTTTTTATCAAATTAAATAAACCTTCTTTACTCAGTGTACTTCAAAGAAGACACAAATACAATTGATTGTTTAATAAATAATGGCGAGCTTACAATAAAATTTTTTCTAAAATATTGAACATTATCCATCCCCATTGAAAATATTGTTATTATTCCATACATTTATGCCCATTAACGTCTATATCAAAGACCAAAAGAAAAAACAAATTTTGTTATTCAATTACGATACGAAGCTAAAAAATTTTGTCTTAATTAGATCACTTTTTCCTGGAAATTTATTTAGGTTTCAAAGCACGTTGGATGAACATGAAAAATAAAAAAGTGTGTTAGAAAAATGGAAAAAAAGGTATTTGTCTTTATACGGGTTCAAAGACGTAATGCGTATAGAGAGCTAGTAGTGAAAAGGCTCCACTACTACTAGCTGGTTCGCGTATGCTTTGGTTTTTCTTGGTTCCTGCAAACTACCTAACCATTATCGGCGCTGAGTATATTTATCGTACCGCCCGCTCGTTCTGGTTTCCGGTGTTAACGTTTATTTATGGCACCCGCAGCTTCGAAACAACCGCATACTACCGATGAATTTTCGCTCGCGAGAAACAGAGAAATCTTCAAATTCTCACGTGAAAATACTAAATCTTATCCAATTTTAAAATACATTTATATATTTTTATTTATCATATGATGCTTTTTACATCATTTATAATTTTAAAAATATTTTATTACATTTCAAATTCATCAGCTAATATAGTTTTTGTAATGAATATTTTTTTAATAAGCTTGTGACTTAATTAAAATGGTTAAATACGTAATATTAAACGCTATAATTAATGAGTTTGTCAATAAAAATAAGAAACCCCTAAAAATCAGGAAATCCCAGGGGTCCCCTTGTCAGTCTGGAAGCCTTAACGCTACATTCGGTGCTAAGAATCTAATGAAGAATCTTATTAACGACTTCTCACAGACGTGTTAAAAATAGAACATTTAAATTAGGAAACAATAATCTCTACTTAATTTAATTAATTCGATTAAACATTCAGTCAACATTATTTTGATGATTTTAAATTAATCTTGTTGATGGTAAATAAACGACTGACTGTTTTTCGTTATTACTGAAACGAAAAATAATGTTTACGCATGAAGAATAGAGAGGGAAGAACAGTTGACATTTAGAATAGGATATAAATTTACTCGAAAAGGATTTCTTTAACGTCAGTGGAAAAAAAATGAAGACTAAAGAGAGGGGAAAAAAGTAAGAGACATTTTCCTCAATTTTCTAAAGAGAAACTCGAATGTATATCACTCAAGTACCTCGACATATTGACAGGTTTCAGTACGCCAGCGGGTGGCATTTGCTGGTCTCGGCATACCTTATTAAACTCTCCAGCTAAATTATGGCATCTACCACACCAATGCTATACCACTACACTAGCACCTAGCGGTCAAAGTGTAAGTGCCAACTAGTTTACGAGCTCAAGATACTTACAGCTAAATTTTAGGTTAACCCTCAGTGTAACTTATAAGGAACTTGCTTAAGCAATATTAAAAAGACACAAAGGATCTTTTCAAACTCGTAAAACTTTTTCGATAAAAAAAATTTCATTTACTAATAAAATATCCAAGACTTTCATTCATAGCTCAGTATAAAAAGTCTAATCTGGACTCTATTAATTGACACTTCCTTTGGATATAATTATAGAAAGTATTAAAAGTAATCACTATTCTTATCAAGCTTACATTCCTCTTCATTTCTCTTATTTTATCATATACACCAATCATCACTCTAGATACATAGGAAATTTATTCCATCTCCTTATCCCTTCACCGTTGCAACTAGAGTAGTAAATGTACTGGAGTATGTTGACAGAAAATATCCTTACCCTGGTAGGAAGCTAGAGTGGCTCATTTCTGGTCCAACCTTGGATCATGCTTGGAAATGTTAGGCCAAAGATGTGCTAATGTTGTTTGCAACTAAATAGAATAGATACGCTGTATAAATAGATATTATCAGGAACTTTTGTGATTATTATTTATCAAGGACATGAAAGATTACGTCCATGGTAATGTTATAGTTAAAATCTCATATAATTTTAATTATCTTTATTCATAAAAAAATAAGTATCATTTTTAAAGTGAACTTGACAAAGAGTTTTACAAATTTCTCTTGCTTTTAATTTTTTTCGATTCACTTTCTAACAAATTTATTCATCTCCTTACGTTAAAACACAATCCATTTATAAACTAGAGTAATGATGTAAAATAATGATATAGAGAAATAATGTAGAATCCCAGTTGTAGTTTATAGTTTGATTTATTTTCTCCCGAAACTTGTTCGACATCATGACGCAATGTGTCTCGAGTGAATTTTGTAGAGGATACAGTCAAGAAAATTAGGAGAATCGAATGGGATAACTTAGTTGGAGTTTGTTAATCAATTAAAGTTTATTACTTTACTATGAAAATATTTTTCTTGAAATAAAATGATTAATTATTAAAAACTTTACCTGTAGAACAACAACGATTTTAAATTATCTCATCGATAGAGAGCTTGAGTCTCATTATATTTAATTATTAAACCTGATAATAATAACGATAGATGAACTTTTTAACCCCAACGTTAACCATTGTCTATGAAAAATCTAGTAGGAATAGTATGAAAGTCAGCTCTTATTCATCGTAATGATCAATTTTAATTAAGCCATTTAAAACTATAAACCATTAACTTATTTTTAAGATTATTTTAATCCACAAATTAGGGATCAGTGGTTGGGAGAATTATTATTTTACCTAAATCATAAGCAACTTAATTTGGTCTATTTTATTATTTTTATTTCTATTGTCTATATTCTGGCGCAGGTTATTCGCGAGTTTCTCATTCTCTTTTCGTTTAATAATTAAACCGGGATTAATTTAACCTTGGACGTCGATTTTTCCACTGGAAGCAAATTCCATCGAGGTTCCAATCTAATTGCGATAATTAGAAGCGCCATCTAATTGCGATTTAATTGCGAAGCACGAGTGAGAGAGTGTAGAAAGAGAGATTACGATCTACTAGATAGTGAATGAGAGAGTGAGAAAGATAAGAGGGTTCACTGTTTAATAGCGATCCAATAGTGGTGTGCTTGTCACGATATAAACCTTTAACATCATTTAAGTTTTACTAAAAACACATTTAATGACCGCATTTTATTATTTCACACAGTTTTTTTGGATTTTTGTTTTAAGCAATGTTATTTCTTTCTTTCAAGTTCAAAGTACCTGTCGATGATTGAATGATAGTTTGAATTCTTTAATCAATAAGGAAAAAGTCACTCTCTTTTCGATATATTTCGATTATTATTTAACTTCATATGCCCATGTAAATTCATAGATAGGATACACATAGGAATTTTTTACGTGAAAATTATTCCAAAATTTGACATAGAATTTACCCTACAGTAGAGTAATCATGGGACACAACTACCATGATTGATTTTTTACCCTGAAGTAGAACAATTTTAATCATACACGAGTGTAAAATTACTACCTAACGCTTACTTTACAGCAAGGTAAATTTTATTTTATATTTTGAGATCATTTTTACGCGGAAATTTTGTCTGTGTAGCGACAAATAAAGTCATTAATATCTCGAATAAAGGTAAACGAAACGAAATAGTCAATTTTCAATCTGCAATGGTATTTTTGATCCATTTTGTAAACCTTAATTCGCAATTTTCGATTTAGAAATTTATTTAAAAAGTAGATGAATTTTATGTTTCCCTTTAGTCCTTTTAAGGCATGTTATACTATGAGGGAGTATCGAAAATCGATTAGTATATCGACGGCCATCGAATAAATATGTACGAACGCGTGAATTTTCCCTCTACATCAATGGTCACGAAATACGAGGGGGGTTTGTTGGAGAAACGAGGATTGAGTTTCTCCAAACCCATTCCACGACATATTCTGGGGTTTATAGTCAATAGATTGACGGGTTGCGAGGTTATACGTGAATATGTGAGTGATAGAATGATGGATACACAACCACTACTCCCAATCCTCTTTACAAACCGAACGACCCCGAACTAATTCAAAAAGGTATACAGTCCACCGCATTCTCAATTTTTCATCCATTTCAAAAACACTTTTTTTCCAATTTGTTGCTTCTTTAGGTGACGTTGTGGACTTTGATGAGGAATTAGTTATCGAGGATAAAGCCATTAAGCTCCATCTATAACCGTTAAAGTAATTTAAGTTCATGCATGCACCATTGAACATACAGCCAAAGGAAAAATCGTATTGATTTATCAAATGGGAAAGGGAGAATGATTGATTTAATTATCGTTTTCTCTAAGACTCTAATCATTTCATTCATCATTTTTAATCTATCTTTTTCCAACCCGTATGGAAAAAATTTCATTCCCTGGATGTTCCTCAGTGGGAAAGTTCCACGATGTACCCCTTGTGGGACTATGAAGAGCAAAAAGTTTTTTTTTTTTTTAATTTTTCTTCTCTACTCCAAACGTACTTTAACTTAGCATAACTTAGTTTTCTGCTAATAACTCAGGATCTGTGAAAGCTAAATAGATAAATGAGGATATCAATAAATTCGTGAAAACGAGATCTTTTTATTGTATTAGTTAAAATCATTATTGAAGTTTAATTTATGCAAAAATTTTTGCAAAGTTACAGTTTTACCCCATTTTAAGGGTGAAAAAATGAATTTTTCAGATGTTTGACCCGATTTCGTATATCTAGACATTGAGACGAAGAGAATGAGTGGTCGATCGTCAAAATCGGACAACTTTGATTTTTCGACCCAAAAAAATGGCAAGTGGTACCCCTTTCCATTTTTTTTGGCGAAAAAATAAAAGTTCTTCGATTTTGATGATCGAGGACTCATTCTCTTCGTCTTGATGAGTAGAAATGCGAAATCGCGGCACAGCTAAGAAAAATCCACGTTAACGCCCTCAAACAGGGGTAAAACTGGATACAAATTACTAAACATCATCTCCGTAACTTTAAATCCTTGTAACTCATAAACAAACAGTCTGATAACATTTTTCCTGGACATTTTGTAAACCTTAGAATCTAAGCTATCTAACTAGATCCATCGATTTATTGCAAAAAATTTATTTCTCCCTCAAAATCGCAAAAATAATTGGCAAACTCCCAAAAAAATGTGACTTACCTTTTTATTTTGGCAATTTCAAGGATGAAATAATTACTTTTAATGTTTTTCATGGACATGGATTTGTAGCTTAGATTCTAAAGTTTTCAAATTCTCTTTGAAAATCATTATTTGATAATTCGTATCAGAGTTATAAAGGTCCAAAGTCGGAAAGTAGATGATTTTTTACCCTTACTTCGATTTTAGACCTTTATAACTCTTATACGAATTATCAAATAATGATTTTCAAAGAGAATTTGAAAACTTTAGAATCTAAGCTACAAATCCATGTCCATGAAAAACATTAAAAGTAATTATTTCACCCTTAAAATCGCTAAAATACTTGCTAAACTCTAAAAAAAAATGTGTCTTTTTTTATATTATTGCAATTTTAAGGGAGAAATAAATTTTTTGCAATAAATCTGTGGATCTAGTTAGATAGCTCAGATTCTAAGGTTTCTAAAACGTCCAGGGAAAATGTTATCAGACTGTCTGTTCATGAGTTACAAGGGTTTAAAGTTACGGAGATGATGTTTAGTAATTTGTATCCAGTTTTACCCCTGTTTGAGAGTGTTAGGATGAATTTTTCTAAGCTGTGCCGCGATTTCGCATTTCTACTCATCAAGACGAAGAGAATGAGTCCTCGATCATCAAAATCGAAGAACTTTTATTTTTTCGCCAAAAAAAATGGAAAGGGGTACCACTTGCCATTTTTTGAGGTCGAAAAATCAAAGTTGTCCGATTTTGACGATCGACCACTCATTCTCTTCGTCTCAATGTCTAGATATACGAAATCGGGTCAAACATCTGAAAAATTCATTTTTTCACCCTTAAAATGGGGTAAAACTGTAACTTTGCAAAAATTTTTGCATAAATTAAACTTCAATAATGATTTTAACTAGCGCTACTTCCCCACTGGGGAACATGCAGGGAACAAAATTTTTTTCATACGAAAAACATTTAGCCAAAAGAATATTTAAATTTAAACCATTATAATTTCGATGGCATCTCTAGTTAAAAGTAGAATAATTTTTTAACAAATTCAATGTGATAGAAAAGTCTTCTCACATCAAAATCGAATTTAAAATGTATTGAAACTTATATCGCATGATAGTCAATATCATTTTGACATAATTTTCTTTCAAGTACGCCAGTAAAGTGCATATTGTAATAATAAATATCAATTAATTTTTTTTTCTTAATTCAATATAAACAATATTTATTAATCGAATGAAATTGCATAGAAACAAATGATATGAATATTAATATCCTCATTCAGGTCATTATTTATTTAGCTTATGATTTTTCGATTATTTTATTTATTTTTGATTCTCGCCGATAAACAGTCAAGCTTTTAATTCTTACTTGTTAAAATTTATTTTCAATCAAAATGATAAAAAAAGCTTTTTTTCTGAAGTACTCTAGGGTTTAAATTCATTTAAAATATCATTTCCCATTCGAATGTAAACTGGCTTTATTTTAATGAAAATAAACTGGTGAATACTGAATTCTAAGCCATCTAATAGAGATGAAAAATATTTATTACGTAAATTCTATTTCTATTTTATTTATTGTAGTATAAGTTAAGCTTCATAGTCTTTTTATTATCATTTAAAGTTTAAAAGTGTCAATCTCGACGTCACAAATACCAACTGTGGTGAGAATTGCGTGAATAGAGCGAGCAATAAATTCCAAAACATTTACAGGGAAGAGATTTAACTGGCTGGAGCTAGATGAAAAGAGAAATAGTAGAATATACGTGAAATGTAAAGGATAGATAGTAGAGTAGATCTTCACGACATGAGGTCGACGTCTCCTGTAAATTCCCTTAATGAAAGTCCCCTGGGTATGTTCCAGCATCGTATTAAACCTGCAAAGCTGCTAAAAAGACGAGTCCGTATTTTACCAGGACATTCTGACAGTCCACTAGAGTTCATACGTACAGTTTTATTTTATTTTTTTACTCTGATCTCACACTGCTAGCTTTTACATGGAGTATATTATTCAATTTGCTTTGAATTCACTGAAAAAAATTCTAAAGTCATTCAAGCACAAATTTTTTCAACAAAAAAGTCATTCAATAGTATTTGATCTATGATTTTAATGTAACTTTGAACGTCTGAGTTTTTATAAAAATAAATAAAATGCATTTTTCCCTTATCTTGTCTTCATTCATGCATGTATACATGTACTAGTAATTCTTGTTGCGCTTTTTCTTTTTCAATTTTTAACGTAGAATAGTTTCGGTGAATCCTACACTAATATTCACTTTAGTCGCAATTTTTACGAAATTTGATTAAACTCTTTCCAAATGTCCTTTATCACATGTATTATGATTATTTTTAGGACTATTCGGAAATTTCATTTCCATTTATAAAATATTTTGACCAACAAAACTCTACATGTTGCGTAGATACGTACATATTTATTTTATTTTGCGAAATAGTGAAGAAAAATATTAAATAATTTCTTATTTTAGTAATAGATGTTACAATAATAACAACAATAATAGTAAATCTATACAATTATCTCCTAATTTTGCTTTTTTTTATTTCATCTTATTGAAGAATAATAAGACAACAATAAGAATTTTGAATTAAACACTGAAATTGAAAAACTAATCAAATTTAAAATAAAAACTAGAAATTAGCGTGCATTAATTATTCAAATTTCCCGCATAAACAATATAACCAATAAGGAAAAAGTCACTTATTTTTTTAATATATTTCAATCATTATCTAACTTTATACATCCATTTAAATTTATCGATAGGAGAATGACACAATATGAAGTCAAATTTAATTTAACCAATAAAAATAAAGCAGCTTACTTCTCTCCGTGTCACTTTGTATTCCTATTTTAGAGTAACTGATTATTTCCTAGTAAAAATACTTAATACTATTCGTTTAAAGATATCATAATCAAGAATTAAATTATTCTTTACTCAAGAATATTATTTTATTTCAGCAAAATTAATAATTTAATTTCTAGGATTGTCATAATAAATCTGAAGTTTTATTGAAAAAAAAAAAGAGAAATTGAAGTAGTTATAAAGCATTTTTTCTCTACGTCTATTCTTCTTCCGGTCTGGTTGGGTCGTTATGAAGTTAAAAGTACTGTGATGGCCTTAGGACGAATCGAGAACAGCCGCAATGTGGCATACACTGTAAAAGCATTATTGTCCTGTCTCACGAGACAATAAGTACTGCATGGGTCACGTGACATTTAAGAGTTGACATTAAACCAACTCCCAACGGGAGTACACGGAAGTACCTAAGGGAAGAGTCAAGTCTACACGGATCATGTCATCTAGGTTCGTTCCGGTATTTTGCTAATGTCACCGTCTCCTAATGTTCCTAAGAGGCGGGACCTTTACGAGATATTTACGTCGCCTTTAAGACTTCTTGCAATGCTTCTAACATAAAAAAAAACATTCACATTATACTTGAGTGGAAAAAAAAACTCTTCCTATGAATTTGAATGCCGCATTTTAAGCCAAATTCCTTACTTACTATACGCTACATGAACTCAATATGTCGGTAAGAAAATGCAAAAAAATTGTAATAGGATTTTATCAGAATTTGTTAACTGTGCATGACGAAGATGGATAAAATAAAATTGTACATGTTGGAAAAATTTCCCACTTTTTATCAAAGAATTTTATAGAGAGCTATTTTATTATTTGTATTATGCACGAGGAATGACATTAGAGACATGAAAAAAGTGGATAATTTTATTGAGTGTTTGTTATTACTGATTATCATAATCTAATAATAAGACTTGTTTTAAACAGTCATTTGTATGATATCTAAAGAAACTAAGTAATCGTATTATACTTTTAATCTAAAAAACGAAATTACCAAAATAAAATAAAAGGTATTTTTTGTTTCAAATATTTTAGATTTAGAATGGGTCCAAAGAGAAGAAAAAAATTAAATTATTTGAAGTTTTTTATTTTCAAGGACATATTTAGTAAATACCATTTTGATTTATTCTAAAAATGCGGATAAATGTATAAAATGAAAAAATAGAATTCTAGCTTCAAGAATTTGAAAAATCTATTCGGTATTTGTTTGGAGGAAATTCAAAAACTGAGTTACAAATGATGATATGGCGTCATGAATTTTTAAATGCAGAAAAGTTATGAATTATTCATTAATCGATGGAATAAGTTGGGAAATCAAATAGTACTTATTACTGTTTTCCTCATACGG
The DNA here is from genome assembly GCA_028641665.1 of Chelonus formosanus. Lineage (NCBI taxonomy): Eukaryota > Metazoa > Arthropoda > Insecta > Hymenoptera > Braconidae > Chelonus > Chelonus formosanus. The sequence continues at coordinate 6,569,541 of CM054005.1, forward strand.
AAAAAGTATTTAATATACTTGGATTGCAGTAATAGAAATCATTGATGAGAACAAATTTACTTCAATGATCAGAGGATATGATAATTTTTTAAAATATTTGTTTTTAACTCCATGTGTTTTTTTTAATGTTTTTACATTTATTTAAATTAATAATTGTTTAAATAATTAAAATGAAATACACTGGGGAAATTTTTCCAAGAATTCTAAATTTATCCAAATAATTGAACAATATTCAACGCAGTTTCGAGGCAAAATTTGTAATCTCGATGTAGTTTTCGTATTGACACGAGGAAGACACAAGTTAATGGATATATAGATATTTTATCCTTCATCCCTTTGAACAAACCCTATCGTGTCTCTGTGGCTGACGTGTTACGCAACTGCAAGAGAGCCGATCGAATTCGTTCGTGCGCGTAATAATATTTTGCAGGCTCGAATAAGTCCGTTTACTCGTCGATCAGTCGTGGAAGAATCAAAAAAAAATAAAGATGAAGAAATGAAGAACGACGAAGAAATAGGACACGAAGAAATAAAGGATGGATAAATAAGGATAAAGAGAGAAGATGAATAAGACATCGATTAGTTTGCACAAACGTACTGATAAGGATACCAAAATCCTCCAGGATTTTCTTTCACTTTTCTCGAGTTATTCTTGTCTTTCATCTACTCCTTCAATTTATTCTAGAAATTCGAATATATATTCACCATCTCTACAGTTTCATTTTCCTACTCTTCAATAAGAACACACATATATATATATATATATATATATATATATATATTCCTTTTTTTATACCCCCTAAATTAAAACGAAAAAATTTATTAATCAATAAAGAATTATTTAAAGCAAAACTCTGATGCAGTTTTACAAAGTTAGAAATATTAAAACATTATTTACATAATCTAACATTTTTATTTCATTACGTAAAACTGAATTCAACCTCGAGTTATTTCTAAACAAGTAAATTCATGAATGATAATTAAATTAAAAATTCTCTTTTCACTAAATGATCATCTAAATAAGCTTGTTCCTCGATAGCAATATTCAACGTCGCTAAAAGCGCGTGACGCTGATTCCCTCTTTTCATTCTATTGCGGTTAACGCAAGAGGATTAATACGCATCTACGTAGTTACTACTTAAGCTTGCACGTGCAATATACAGTACAAAGCACAGAGAAGCTATTCTCTTGGTTAAAACAGCGCGATAGACAGGAGCACAATGGTGTCAACGTAATCCAAGGTACACATATCCAAATTCAACTTGAATATCTCTTGCAGCCTGTTCTCTCCTGATGTAGGAGAACTGCTAGACGCAATGCCACGCGACGTGGTTAACCACAGACTCAATGCTGACCACTAGTAAGTCTCAACTCTGTAATGGAATATATTACTATTTTCTATGTAGAATTTCAATTACAAAGCATGATAAATAGAGGACACATCTAAATTTCGAATTAGTATGGGAATTAATGACACTGTGTAAAACTACATTCCTAAAGTAGTGCATTTAAATATACTAATGAATCAAATTAATATTTTTTTAATGAGTCACTGGATTATTTTATTTCTTTGCTGCTTATTTAATGTATTTTTATCATTTGTTGAACAAGAGGATTAACTTTTCAATCCTTATTTTAAATGTTTTTTTCTACATTTTTTTTATTTGTTTTTGTTATAGAGTGAAATTAACGAATTAGTAATATGTCAGTATGTTAAAAAGTTACTTGCAGACTGTTTTCTATAGAGAACAATAATTATAGAAATCTTTGTTATTGAGATGAACAAAAACACATTGTATATATTGTATTTTATGATTTAATAGAATTCTTCTCAAAAGAGTGAGCAGCTTTAAAAGTTAAAGAGATAAATTGTATCAGATGAAATAATCTTCTTTAATACGATAAGATTTGTTTAAAGAAATATCGTTTTTGATTTATGAATAATAAATAAAGGGATCATTTAAATTTTTCAAATTCCCATTAGGAAGTTATTATAATAGAATCGAAATTCATAATTCTATCATATATTTACATTTTGAGACATTTTAAGGCACATTAGAAGGTTTAAAAATAGATGTCCATGCGTACAATCATACGTACGTATGTCAGGTTTTTTTTTGTTTTCAATATCTCGAAAACTACTGAAGATATCGACTCCAAATAAATTCCATTTGAAAGATAATGCAATAAATAAAATCTAAGACGAGTTTGAATAAATTCGGTACAATCGTTCTTTTTTTATAACAAAGAGATTGTAAAATGAGTTGAGTGAAAAAGATATTATAATATAATAATATTTCTTATAAAAATTTTAATTTATTATAAACAATTGAAAAAGATTTTAATTTATTAAATAATCATTATTATGATTGTGTTTGATAAATAGCAATAAAATATTACTATCAATCACTTAATGTGAATTAACAATTTATACTGTTTATAACAATAACAATTTGTTATAAACAAAAAAAACTAAGATGATAAAATGATGAATTTCAATTAGTGGGAAATTAGTCGTCAGGGCACAACCTAAGCCCCGACTCATTTATTAAAAATTGTTTTGATTAGAAATTGATTTGATACATAAATAGAAAACATTAGTTTATGTAATATTATTATAGTTGACATTTCAAACATGAATGACTACCCGCATACTTTTTATATTAATTAACATTAACGAACCTCCATTTAATTAGAATATGTAATTAGATTCATTCATCGATAATTATTGTTTAAATTGAATCTCCGATGAATAAATATAATTTTCTTCTCAAAGATGTTTAGAGAAAGGGTAAAGAGAAGTCATGTTAGAGAATGTTTACATTAATTGAGAAATGGTGGCTAGAACTTGTGTATTTGGTGCTGGTTTATGGAATCCAATGGTGGTACACCTGGTCCAGACCAACATTAATTAATTCGGCAATTCCATAGTTCGTGGTAATCCACACGAGACCAAAGCAAGTAACTGAGCGGAATAAGAGAGAGAGAGAGAGAGAGAGAAGATGAGATGGAGTTGAAGGGGTTTGAGGAAAGAGAAGAAGTCAGTTCAGAAACCCAGCTGAAGTTTGCTTATGTTAACCTATTTCAGCTTGATCCAGGAATAGCTCTTATAAACATTCAGCCACTAGGGTTATAGCTCAGGCGCTGAAATCGTGGTTGCAAATGTGATACCGTGAAAAATCTCAATTCCTGCACTGTCCTAGTATAGCCGGATTTATGCGATTCGCCGGAAGTGCATTAGATCGCAACTGATGGTAACGCCGCAGTCGTAAATGTCGCTTGGAAAATACCAACGAATCAAATGAAATAGCACACAAGAACTTTAAAATAAGTTTTACTTAAACGTTGACTTTCACACAAACATTACTCTAATACACCCACGTATTTGACGTCCACCTTCACACATATTTCCCATCAAGTCAATTAAAAAGAAAAAATTATGAAATTGCTTCGGTCTACTTACTAATGCTTTATCTTAATTTATTCTTTTATTTATAGATAATTTTAATTTAATATGTGTGAGATAAAAAAAAAAGAACTTGAGAACCATTAAGATCATTTGTGTTAATTAATAATGAAGCTTTTAACATAAAAGATAATTATGTGATGAAATTGGTCAGGTGATAAAATTTCTTATTTACTCATTTAAAAGAAATACTTTTAAAAATATACTTGTCTTAGTCTCACTTCAAACACTTGAGAAAATAGTTTGAATAATTCAAACAGCCTCCAACTGAGTAATTCAATTAAATCGTAAACAAAACTTGTATGCACTTCTCCATTACCCTCAAATAAGTTTCTCCTAATTTTCTTGCTATCACCATTTCATACATTAAAAGAACAAAAGATAAAAATAAAATAGTACTGAAATGTCATTCATGTGCACATGAAAAAACGTTTGGGCCATAATTTACATGATGAAAATGTGTTGGAGGTACGCTTGTCGGAATTGATTATGAAGCCAAGCAAGATGCGCAGACGCCATTTATTATTTTCTAAATAATTCTACTTTGCATTAGTAAAATAAATTTCTTATATTTATATGCAGATAACAATTAGCAATAAAATAGCAGTGTTACAGTAAAGATAGGGCTGGTGATCATAAAAATAGTTGAGAATGTAACTAATTATTACATTCGCGAAGAAGTTTTGCTTCTTTCCCGCGCACGAGACCAAGAGAACGCGGTATGAGGCTATTATCGAGCGGCGCCATTATCCCGGTTTTTACGCGATATTACACCCGCCACTGTATGCAGTGCTGTTTTACCTCTCCTCCTCAGTCCCTCTGGCTCTTCTTTCATTCCCTCTCGTACTCTCCTTTGACCGGCAAAGGTTAACGACCATCTAAAACCACCAAAGTTGAGAAGAAGGGGGCAAATGGAGGCCCAGCAACAGAAAGCTATGAGCTTGCAGGCAGATCGGTTCGGGGATTGCAAATTGCGTAATAATTTACCGGAAAACGGCTGATTAAATTCCCCAGACTGAAGTTCGCCATCGATATATAGAGCGCGGGTTTGCGAAGATCGGTATTGGTTGGCGGTTTAGGGAAACCCCCGTCTAAGATGCTCGCGAGTTATCGGGGCGTCGATCTTGTGGCTTTCGTAAGCAGATCCTTCGAGTGCTTGAATCGATAACGAGAAAAGCTTCTCTATTTTCTTCAGCTTATTATTGAGTGTTAATATATACATATAGCCACTAGACTAATTCTCCTGGAATCTCTTAGTTTAATTAAACCACTGGCCGAGTATTCAAATAAAATTTCTACAAAAATTAATGAGTTTATCTTCCATTTATAAATTGAAACTTCGAATAATGTGAGTTTATTTTTTCCTCCAAGAAAAAATAAACGGAATAGATTGGGTGATATTAACATTATGAATAGTATAGTTATTTTAATTACATGAATGCTACTTATTTAAACTATTCTTCTGTATCATCACTATAGTGCAGATGATTTTGGACTGACTAAAGCATTAGTCCAGCTAACATGTTCCGCATACACATGTAGCGGTGTTTTCAGTATTGCCGGTGAATTTCTGTTAAGCCATGGAAGAACGAATGTATACGAAACGCAATGAGAAAGTAAAGTACAGATGGATTAAAGCGGACATACGAGGGCAAGAGCCATGATTCGCTTCTGAGACTTCAGGGATTCCTACTGATTGCCGAGTTGCTTCTCATTCTCTTTACTTCTCTCCTCCTCTCTTTTGGGCGACCACGAGATAAATTGCAAAACTCTGTGTTTCCCTATATTGCAGACTGCAATATCTCTTTCCTTCCTTACTCTGGTGTGCTCTTTGGGACTTGGAAGCTACTATCGCACTTTGACCGAAAGTAGACGAAACGTATGTACTGCGAAACCGTTTGCTACAACTCCCAATGAGGTGGTGAACGTGGCAGCAAACTTTCCTCTGGAGTTCTCTTCTCTCCCTTTTCTGTCTGCACCAAACTGTCTCTTGTGACCCTCTCGGAGTTTTCCCACGTTCATATACACTCCGATTCCATATGTAGTACGTAGTTTCTACTCTACTCATTCGCTCGAGTTCCATAGCGTCCCTTCAGGCGGCGCTACCATGTCCCCAGAGCGCAAGTATCGTCTGAATTTCAAACTAACTTCTTACAAGTTTCAAATTTGACTGAATTTCACGTGCCGAATGTTTTACTTCTGCATAAATTCAACTCTAGTACATTAAAATCAAGTAATTACTCTTTAAGAATTATTTTATTTCATGGAAAACATGTCGTTTTGAGTTCTCATGTTTGTTCTATTTACTGTGTTTATTTTATCAGAACTTGCTATTCTACTCATTCTTATGATCACTAACTGATAGAAATATTTTTATATTTCTATTAGTTTCCTACCGCTTCATTTTTTAAGTGGAAGATATATTTAAAATTAAATGAAATAATTTAGAAAAAAAAATGCTATGTAGACATTGGTCCTATTCAATTATAAATGTTATGTATTAATGATTCTTGAAATTAGAGAATAACTTGAAAGTTAATGTTGGGGAAATTAGACATATGACGTTTATGAGTCAATAAAATCATTGAGGACGTTGAAACATCGGCCGGAATAGTAATGGCGACGTCACTCGTCATCGCGTTAATTCGAATATCCATGTGTGGACCTACTGTACGTTAAGCAAAGTGCAATGCCCGAGGTGTATACCAGGAAAATGTAACTACACATGGATACACATACTAATAAATGGTTTTATGTAATACAGGTATAAAACGTTAAAACAACCAGGCTCTTTATAAACACCGATGCCATACGTGTACAGAATATTAAGCTTGTAAACGACGATTTTCGTTATCAATAATTTTTAATTCAATGAAGCATATCCGTGTTATAGACTCACGTTGTGTAAGCAATGTTGATTTTTTTTTTGATGAAGTAACATTCATCAATTCCATCTATAATGTTTTAAAACTTTCCTGTTTACTTCTGATTGTATTTATAAAACTATTTAATTGAGAACATCACTTAATATAAATAAAATAAAAAAAAAACTTTTTTCGTAATTGAAATATTGATTTTAAAAATTACTTATTTATTAAAATGAATGAATTCTCGTTGTTTTTATAAATCTTCTTATGTTGTATTAATTTCTCGTTTGTAATCTTTTGTTGTTTATTTTTTTTTTTGTATTTGAAATGGGAACGGGCTTGTGAAAAAAAATGGAAGCTCATAAAGTATTTTTCCATATTTTATGAAATTAAAATTGATTTTATTTAAAATTATCCTCTTTCAACACTCAAAATGTAAATGCCACCACTTGAGCCACCCTTAGTGAGTGAATTTATTATTTGAAATCTGGCAACATGTCGGGGATGTTTCGAAAAAACCTCATGAAAATTAATTTATTTTAATGCACTCAAGAGAGAATACAGTTTGTGGCGTGCTTTGTTACAAAGGAGGAGACAGTCAGAACTCAAGAGAAACGGATCAGATACACAAGGGTTGGAAAATGTGATACCCAAATTAGTTCGATTCAGGACACATTTTCTTCTTGTTTCAAAAGTGGATTTCAGATTCACTAAGATCCCTATCTCTTTTTTGCTTACTTCCTTTCTTCTCTTTCTCTTTCGTTGTCAACGACATTTTATCCATCTTCCTACCCACCCACACCTCACTCGCTTTACTCTTCTTCTCTTATCCTACATTCTTTATCGACTTTTTTTTACTCCTACTCATTTTTCTTCTTTTATTTCGTCGCACGGCTACACCTAACTTCGTTTCCGTTGAAATTCACTGCACCGTCGCGATTCTATCCCGTCCGAGTTTCTTCCAACCTCCTTGGACTTTATCTCAGTGTTCTAAAGTGTTTCAAGGAAATTTTTCAATTTAATTTTACAGCAAAATTCAATTTACCTCAAAATTCTTTTCAATTTTCCATATATTTTAACTCTTTATTTTCTCTTAAGTACATCAATACCATTTATTACTCCAGTTCACCTTCATTTTCTTACTCAAATTGGTGCCAATTAATCTTATCATTTTATTTTTTTCACAACAAGACTTATCGAACGAAAATTTGGCAGTAATCAATAAAATAATTGACAAAATTAATTGCGTCAATTAGTGAAATATGCCAATATGTCTAGAGAAGTAATAACAGAATAACAATTTTAGCAAACGATTTTGAATAATTGTATAAAATAATGACAAAGTTGGATTAATTTGATTATACTCTCAGTTACACAACTTTTTTGCATGGATTGATTCTGATACATGGAGGCAAGAGTAATAGATAACCTGAGTTGTCGACAATGGATCGAGTCCAATTGGCTCAGATCAATTTAAATGTAGAGCTACAGGAGGCCGCTATTGATTTGAATTTCCCGCCGTCTTGGCTGTATTCCCATTGGCCTTTTTTCGCGACAAGAACAACGCCCTCATATTCCTATCTCACACACTTTACAGTCCTTTTCAACATCTTCTCTTTCTTTCTTTGTCTACCTTACAGATCTTCTTCCGGGTGTCGACCTCGAAAATTGGATTTACCCGAGAATCGATAAGCCGTCTCATAAATCTGTCCATTATCGTACCCGTAAAGTTTCCATATAAGTCGCTGGATACCCTTTACCTATAGATTTGCCGTTTGTGATGCTCCCGGGAATCCCTCCTTTTCTTATGCGCATTCTATTTTTTTCCGCTTATTTTTATTTATCTTTATATAACTGTTGTTTCCATTACTCAATACTCACATATCAAATGCCAATATATGATAGAACGTCTATAAATATTTAAACTATTTATGGAAACCTTTTTTAATTCAATAAAAGTAAGCTGCTTGCTTTCAGGACTTTTGACCCGAAAGCTATTGATCATGAATCACAACTCGATTGGAGAGTTTAAAATTTCCAAAAATACGATCCTTAAAGTTTCCATCATTTCTCTTGTTTATAAATCATTTATTAAAAAATGTATTATTTAAATAAAGCTACATCCATTCTATACAGTTATTAAATAATACACTATTTCTCGATAAGAATTAATTTATGGAAAAATAAAATAATATAAAATAGGTAAAGAATATTATTCGTAATCTGCATTATTTAGTATTTAGAGATTTTGATCAGTGAATTTCAATAGAAATATTTTATTTCCTTTTTCAGATCTTGTCAGCGCTAGCATAATTACGACATTGATTAAACACTGGCCGTCTAGAGTGCCTGTTACTACTCAAACTCGTCTGCAGTCTGTCAGGTAAATCTTTTTCTTCTACGGCTGATTATAGCGACATGATCATTTCTATCTACTTTCACTTAAACCTCTAGAGTCCGTCCTACCCGGCCTTTTCTACTTAAATGTTATATTTGCATTAGTGGGAGGCCTATCCTTTATTTTTTCATTTTTATCGATTCTCAGGATATCTCCGTCTATGTAAATAAAGACGATAAAATACTACTTATATGTTTGGAACATAAATTAGTGGATAAGAGAAAAGTCAGACATGATATTGATGTTTAACTACTTTTTTCTCATTTGTTGGATTTATTGAATCCAAAAGTAAAACAAGAACACCCGGTAGACATGAAATGGTCGAGTAGCACGAGACGACATTCTGCGCCACGTGACTGTTAACAGAGACACGTAGCAAATATACAGTAGCCCGCATTAATCAACTGAACTAATCGGAACAGCGGAAGAAACAAGAGCCAAAAAAAGCTTAAACAAGACTAATATAAAATAAAATACAAAAAGCTCAATAAGATTGAATTTAGTAGACAAGAATGTTGAGATAAATATATCCTTTGTTCTCTCATTCACTATACAATGTTAAATATACCAAAAAGCTCCCTCGCTAAAAGGAAAGAAAAAAAATGCCAAAATAACTAAGAAAAAAGATATCGAATAAAAGAGTGACCTTTATGTCTTTTTGTGAGTAATAATCCTAGCACGCGAACCGAATCGTTACTCATTCATTATATCTATGGGCCAATAATATTAATCGATAAGTCGAAGGGATCCAATAGACATGATGGGAAAAAATATTACAACTATTTATTTAGGACATTTAGGTAAATATGAAATAAAGCTTAAAAGGCTATGTTTTATTGTTTTAGTCTCTACTAGATTTATAGTTTCAATTAAAAGATCGTACTGTTGAAAATTTTCAACAACTTCCACTAAAGTTGACCAAGTGATTCATTTAGAAGTTATAAGCAATCAAACTTGTCATCAAAGCAATGTTACTTTGTTCACTCAGATGAAGATAACCTTTAAACAAATTACATGCAATGTTGAAATTGGGCAAATTGAAATTCTTGGTAATAAATTACTATTAAGTGTAATTACTTTTCTGTTTTAATATAAATATATATTTCATACTTTTCTAACAAGAATAAAAAAATGTAATTTTAAATGTGACAGCAATTTAAGTTTAGAAATCTCCAAAAAGTGTTTGAATAATTGAAAATGAAATATTTACCATGAAGAGCAATCTCACATAAGCAGTGATATTTAATAAAGTAGGTCAATAAACTAGGGGAAAAAAATCAAACGAGTTTCAGATGGGGAAAAAATAGGTCTCCGGGATTGGAACAAAAGTTAGAGGTTCTTTGACTCTTTTTATTTTTTTTTATTGCTTCTCTTCGCTAAAGTAACGCGGAAGATAGTCGACATAACGCAGCTCGAACGAATGACATAAGACATCCCCATCCTGACTTGAGCGCCACATGACCGTTTCTGTCACGCGCCTAAACTCCCACCAGACCTTCCAACACTGCCAACACTCTTTTTCTTTCCTCTTTAAAAAAAATCCTCCCACTCTTCAATTCTTCCTTGCCCTCTCTGTCCTCCATTTCCCTTATTCACCACCGTCGCCTGGACTTTACCCCCACTGTTCACCAGCCGATCCACAAGGAGCAGAACGGCATATCCATAGACATATACACTGTGTCCATGGGCATATCGATGGGAGACCCGAGGCTTGCCGAATCATACCGAACTCCTCCGACCCTTGGCCTCGACTCATCTCGCACCAAATCGTGAACTAGAGGAACAGTTGCATTTAAACTCTGGTCGGGTTCGTGTTGAATGTCAGTTGTTGCATCTTACAATGAGTCTTCGAATTAAGTTTGACATTTGAAATTCTTTTTCAACCCACTTATTATGTGATTAAATAAAAACTTGCAAGTTGTCATTTAGATGTTATTTTTTGATTGTATTCTTTTCTTTCATCATTCCATTCGGAATTAAAGTGAATTATTTTAATGTGTTTTTATTGTTCCATTCGTGACAATTGATTATTAATATTTTTCCTTGGGGAAAAAAGAGTTTGAGTGATAGTAAGATATGATTATTTTATATTTTACCTTTTATTTATTGAGTTAAATTACTTACGATGTATAAGCACTTGTGACATTCTTTAATTAAGAAAAGGAAGAAGAAAGAAAGCGAGAAAATATGAGAGAATGAAAAAATCTCACATTACTTATTGCTTTAATTAAGTAACAATAGAATTTTTCAGCAATCATTTTATTTATCTTATTTTATCGTCTCAGTTCTTTGTTTTATTTTAAAGAGAACAGAGGGGAAAAAACCCTACTATTGAGAGAAAAAAAAATTGAAATTTGAGAAGTGTTTGGCAGTAAAAAAAATTCACATGCTGGCTAAAAAAAAAAATAAAGAAAATAAGAATAAAAAATAAAAAAAGGTACTTATACGTGACATGACTTCGAAGCACGTTCAGAGGATTCACAAAGTACCTGACGTCTCTTAGAGATCTAAGATTTCGGGGATTCGGTGCTAAAGTCTTACCTCGCTCTAAAATATCTTTGTCTTAAATTTTTCCTTCAACAACTTTCCTTTTTTTTTATTCATTTTTATATTCTTCATTTATTTTGATGATATATGAAATCACATATTTACTAACAAAAATTTATATTCCACCAGTCATTTTATGAAAATTATTGTCAAATTATATTCTTACATTTATTGAAAAAAAAATAATAATAATAATATGACAGGCAGAGAAAAAAATCATTAAAAATTTCAAGTCCTTCATTTCTATTCAACTCACATTTTTCCTTTAATCGATAAATGACATTTAGTTTTTTTTTTTTTTTTCTTTAAATGACAGCAGAGAAATATTCTAATGTGTTCATCTGTTATCTTAAAAATCAGATTACAACACTAAAATAATTATTCCAATAAAAACTAATTATTTTCCAATTTATCTTTTAAAAATTACTTTATGATAAAATCAATAATTTTACTCCAAAAAATTCTACTAAAGTTGCGAGTCATTCATAAGTTTTAATAGCCATTATTCATCATGAAACCATAAACTAAAATTTTCTTTGATCAGATATTAAAAATGAATTTTTAAAAAATTTTATTGTATCTGCTCTAGTAAATTATTTCCAGTAGAAACATAATAAAAGTTAAATCCAATAAACTGATATAAAGTCGAGATGTGAATTTTTAAAATTGCCCAAATTACAACACTAAGATTCAATTCAATACGAACAAAAAAAAACCGTATTATTTTTTATAAAAAATTTAGCGCTTGCGTGTTAAAGTCAGGCACGATTTTTCTTTTAGTTTAAAATCCCAGTTGAGACTTCGATCCGAGGCCGAGAGAGCTCTGCGTGGGAGACCTGTCGCTCCTTTCTCTCCCTTGCAGTCTTTCTCTCTTTTTTTCATTTTCTTACTCTTTCTTTCGGTATTCGCTTACTCTTTTTCCCCCTTCTCTTTATTCACTTCTCAATCTGGTGCAAGAACACCCAAAGACGCCGACTTCTTCCGCTTCCGAGGTGAGTCACAATTTAAATTACCACAGTCGTCTCTCCCTCTTTCTCTTTTTCTCTCTTAGAACAATTGGCAAAAGTAACGAGAATCAATTAATCTTACTTTTTAATTGAGAAAAATATTTTATTAACACTCAATAATCATAATGATAACAACATAAAATCAATACCCTCGAGAGATTTCCAGATTCTATTGAAATTAATTGACCTCAATTTTGTAATATTTATCAAAGAAGTATCAAATAAGAAGAAGAAATGGAATAAAATGTCATTAATTATTCCCAACTATAATTATAACTACTGTTTTATAACTGAAATTCATTAAAACCTCTTTATTGTCAAATATTTTTGATTTATAAAATTATAAAAAAAGTAAATTTAGAATTATTTAGTGATTATGATTAATCATTAATTCTATTTATATAATTTAATTACATAAAACAGAATATAATGATGATGAAAAGCATTCATTGTATTAGAAAAACAACGTTTTTTTTCGTTTAAAGTTGACCAAACAATTAGATAATTCGATGCAATTTTTTGTTTCTATATGAAAGAAATTTTAATTGATAAGAAAATATAATTGTGTCACGATTCGTAGAATGATGTAATATCAGGAGACTTTTCATGGTAATTTTTTGATGTAATACTTTTTCCGTGTGAATATTGCAGAAGAAACAAGAGAAATGATGTTATCGGATGTATGGCACGCACCCAACAACAACTACTGCACTTTTTCTCTATTTCTACTTCGTTTTTTTCCCCTTTCCATATATTTTAAAAACAGTCAATTCATTCTCAATTTCCTTCCTTACTCTCCGCCTATCAACGAACACTTGAAGCTTTCATAAAGTCTGTCCTTCCATGTTGTTATGTTAGGAAACAGTTAGGAAATAGAATTAACATTATAATTATTGATGATCTCTAAAAATGCAGCTATTCATTCTTCTGTTAAAAAAAAATTTTCAACACTCATTTATCTTGAATAAATCTTATTAACATCATCCTGATGATGATTCTTGATAATTAATACATTTACTTCTAATGGATAACTTTTATTTACAATGAAAAAAAATTCTTTTCACATTTTTGTGGTGAAAATGTTTTCAAAACTATCTGCAATTGGTAAATTTTATTAAAAACATCTGAATTCCATCAATAATAATAAATTAATTATTAAACTAATGAATAAAATATTTTTTAAGTCTTCTTCAATATCAAAATAAAATATAAATGGTTAAATTAAATTCACAACTATTTTTATAAGATTAATGATTATCAAGTGGTTTGATAAATATTTATCATAAAATAAACGAATAAAAATAATTTAATTTATCGATGATACTACATAAATCTAATTAATTATGTCAATAATATTTTAAATAAATTAAAACATTATACAATTATTCATCAATTAAAAGTCATATTATATTAATCAACTCTAAATGGGGAAAATCATGTTCGATTTAGAGGATGATCATCCCAAGGAATGAAGGTTCGTTATTTTTAATTAAAGTTGATATAACAGTTTGTTCGTGTTCTACATGAAGATCTTATGTATTTTTATGATACTATCATCAGAAATATATTTGTAATCATGTTCACTATTTGCAGACATATCAAATGTAAATGCAAATGCTCGATTGGTTCCAAATATAGTCTACATTATTCAGATATGCTATGAGTTATGATGATGGATTATTGCAAAATAGCCAGAGGATTGATTGGGACTTTTGATGATGCATATCCGACTTCCAAATAGGGACTACATTGCACAAATAGTGTCTACACTCTTTCCGATGATTAGATGTTGATTCAGTCGAATGAATAATTTATAAGAAAAGGCAAGAAAATTCTAACTTTGGAATTACTTTCTTGATGTGCTTAGTGATTGGTTACTTTAAGACGAAGTAGCTATTAGTGTGATTGAAAAAAACATCCTCTTTTTTCTTCATGTTTTCTTATAAAATATCGTTTTAATTCTATAAAATTTGTGATATTCTAATATATGATATCAATTTACATACTCTTACTTTAATGAAGTTAAATTTGAATAAATTATTAATTTATTTTTAAATTAAAAGCCACATTGCAAGCTAAAAATGACATTCGTGTTATATCTCGAGTACTTGACTAAATAATTGAATTATTCTTGAATTATTTAAGGAATCTATCAGAAAGAATATGCTTTTAGAAAAAAAATTCCAGAAGATAATAAATTCTGCTCAACAACTTGTGGGTCAACGATGAATTTTTAAAAGTAATAAAAAATTCAATCAAAATCTATAGGCTATCATTAGTTTCTTTGATTTGAAAAATTACTACTTGCATTCAAACTGATACACTTGTTCGTTTTTTAATAATAAATCTCTGAATGGAATATTTCTAGATGTTTTTAATCTGGTGTTTCTTAATCAAACCGTCACAGCAACTCCAAATGAACACACTAAATCTAATTTCTTTCCAATTTATCGAAAAAACATTGGTGCCAGTAGTAAAGTTTATAGATTTATCACGCAGAATTATTTCTCAATAAATGATAGAGTTTTCTTTCATTGATTTAAGAAGCCAAGTTTCTGGTATTTAAGTTTGCTGATCTGGTACAAGTGATAGAAGCATTTCTGTTGCTTTATTCCTTTCTTATTCGAAGTACATTGTGTTCAGAAGAAATTAGAGTCATGGATGCAGTTGTTAAAGAAGAAGAAGAAGAAAAGACGAAGAGAGAGAGAACACGAGGGACTCCTAGACCGCATTTCTCGCCAATTCAGCCAGTTACAAAGCTGACGTCAGCTCTGCGGCTTGACATAATTCGATTCAACTCGCTTAATTTTGCGAAAATGACCAATCTTCTCAGCACGATTTTGCTTGCACCAAGAGATTGCGTTGAGAAATTTTTCTCAAGTCCATTCTCCTTCTCTTCATTTATTCTTTCTCCTTTAAGATCAACCATTAAACTCAAACCTTTCTCTCGTCCATCTCTATCGCCTCCAAGTAGTTGTCTTCCTCCTCCACATCTTCACTCTTTCCTCATCGCTTCCTACTATGCTCTCACCCACGCCACTTTCCTACCTACATTCGAAACTTTTATCGATCATCGACGGCTTTTACTCTTTACTTCTTTCTGTCTAACGTTTTAGCAATTTGTTATTGAGGATTCTCTGTCTCCGTATCTACTGTACTTTTACTTAAAAGCATCATTTATTTTTATTTACTTATTATTTTTTTTTTTTAAACGATGACATTACTACTAGCAAGTAGACGACATTCAGCTCTCGTTTCTTATTGACATTTTATATGACTTGTTTTCTAGTATTTTCATACAAATCTAAAAAGTGGTCAAAGTTTATCGTTATTTTATTTTATAAATCATCAACAAGCAAACACTTTTCATTTATAAAAAATTAATGAATTATTTTATTGAAAATCCAAGAAAATTCAAATGTTTAATAATTAAATACTGAATGTATTTAGTTTTTAAACACTTGGATTTAAAGTGTCTGCAGAATTCTCCTGATAGCGTTGATGCACAGTATGAACCTTTTTATTTAGCCCTAGAAACAGATGCCATATCAGTCTATTAGTTCAGGAATCTTGAATATGAATATAGAAATACAATAAAATGTTGAAGTTAATTGTTATTTGAAAAAAATTCCAATAAAATAGTAAAAAAATGGTATATAAATAATTTTAAATTATTCGAAATTGTAGATATGATGATCAAAGAGAATATTTCCATGTAAAGTCATGTGTGAAATTTGAGAGGAAAATTAAATCATTATAATAATGACAATTTTATAAATTAATTTAAATTGAAATAACAATATTAAATGACTGATATTATCATTAATGAAACATTGAAAACAAAGTCATGATTGAATAATGTATTAATTTCATCATCTGTCGATTAAATGTCATATAAGTCTGTCATAAATTTTCAGCAAAAGAGGGAGAGTTGGATAAGAATATAAGAAACTATCGTCTCGAAAAAGAATCTGAATAAAAATCAGAATTCCGTCATATGAGAAAATTTTTAAACTGGAAACAGTCTGAAGTGAGCAAAGATTCACTTTTCAACGACGGACTTCGTCATCTTAGTAGAAAAGAGGATTGGAAAGAAGGATTTGGAGTGCTTTTGGGAGGCGATTTAGTTGCTTGCAACCTAGCATCAACGAGAATCAGCCAAGCACACAAGTCTCGGTCTTTCATGTAGTGAAATGGAATGAGTTGATGGCAATAGCGGTTGTGGTAGTTGTGTGTGGTGTTAGAGAGGGTGTCCAATCCGCGTCGAAATCGTATGGAATTGCAACGATCCTGGAAAGTGCTGGGTGTACCCTTGCCCACAAGCGTTAAACCACCATGGATACTTGTCCGTTACCAACTAACACTTTAGAATATCTGTTTCACTCTTTTAGCCACTTGTGTATTTGTATCTTCCTCGTGAGAGTGTTATCTCGCCAACGCCAAGCCATGAGCAAAAGCATACAGAGTCAATGTACTTTCCTAATTCGGTACGCTCCATCGCATCCAATGATCTGTCCTCTGGCAAAACCGATTACTTTATAAAGTCATTATTGGCCATGCACTGGTGCTATGAATTCGATTCTATTCCACTATTATTTATCCCTTTATGGTCTAGAGTACATAGGCCTGGGATTATCTCGGTTAAAGGATTATTATTTTATGCATAGCCTGGAATATATCATAATTTTTTTACGGAATGTTTCCTAAATCTAAAAGAAATATAACCAATGAAATTAAGTAGATAATTAGCATTTGGATCCAATTTTTTCAACATTTGCTTCCTCACTCAGCTCAATGACTTAATAAATTCCTCAGTAGGATAAGGTCAGTGTCTAGAATTTAAAATAGATCATTCTTCACTTGCTAAACTGTTTCCTAAAAAGTTTTAAAAGAACAACACTGATACACTAATGTTACTTATCAGTTATTAACAGTGATAAACAAGGTATTATGATGTATCGAACAAGATAATAAGTTTTATTATTAAATCAATAAAAAATTTGCCTCTTTCTGAATAATCATATCAAGTTTATTGTTGTGTACGTAGACTCAGATTAGAACACATTGATGATTCAATATTTACGCTATTCTTTCAGAAAAACATGTTACTAAAGTTGTGTTTATACTAAACTTTGATAGCATGTTTATTGCTTAGCAGAAGTTAAGTGTGTCATCGTGTGTGAACGAGCTAGAACTTAACAACAAAGGGACACGCACTAACATATTATATTATTACTGGTAATCTATTGATGATAGGTTGTATATTCCGTGATGGAAAAGTGTCTTCAAATAACTATCACTTATACCTTGTTTAGCTTTTAGACTTCTCAATTCATGAATCATATGAAAGGTAGCAGAAAGGTGGATATTTATCTATGACAAATGATGAAGACTAAAATATTATTGCTGGAAAATACACAGTTATGTTGGAATTATAACATTGTTTGGATAGAAACTGATAAGTTATGAGTTGAACTAAAAGTCAAACTTTTTCTAACTAGATTCGCAATATAATGCACTTATAAAGTTTCAGCATCGTTCGAACCTTAACATTTTCTTGACTTTAAAGCTTAGCAAGAAATGTCCATTTGAGCAGTTAAACTTGTAATTTTTATATTGGAGACTATTCAAATTAAAGTATTGTTTACTTAAGAAAGTTGTTTTTCTCAAATTCGCCCATTAATACTTGATGATTTGGCTGTTTTTCTTTCAAACTATAACTTTTAAACTTAAAGACATACGTTGAATACATAGATATAGCTGATCTAGAAATTGAATGTCCTTTATAAAAGGTTATTACAAAGGTTAGAGCAGTAAAATCAACCATTTTGATGACATAAATGTTGAAAATTCAGATCGTAAAACTTATGTGGTATAATCTTTAAATATGGCTTGTGTTCTTAACTGAAGTTTCCGCATTCAACTAATGCATTTCCTTTATACCAAAGTCCTGTTGGAGTATATCCATTTGTGAGGGTAAGCTGAGCATACCAATTCAACCGTTTAGATCAAACCATTCGCATCAGTAAAGCCGGATGACCCGTTCCCTGAGTATGTGCTGTATTGTAAGTTAGGCGTTCGTATTCCTCAGTGTGAGAATTTAGAAATGTACAACGTGTGGTAGCTACCCAATAAATATAAATCACCCAACTAAAAACGTTTTAAAAAAAAATTACATGAACGTGATAATACATCTTATTTTAAAATGAATAGAAAATCAACCTAATTTTTTTTTCAAAACATTATTGAAGCATTTGTTAAAATAAATATAAAGATGATCAATAGTTGACTTGGAATGATGTAATAACAAGAAGATAATAATGAAATTTATTGAACTGTGATGATTTTTAATCAAATTAAAGGATTATTCTCCAAGTCAGAGTTTCGAAAGTGTGTTACGGAGTTATAGTTGAAGAGGAAGAGGATGTTTGTACTATGCAAAAGATCAAAGCTAAAGACCTGTACAAAGATGACTGCTTTGAATAAGCAGAAGTGATAAGCTATCCCATGCGGTTTCGCGAAGCTCTGAAGACTTGGAATGGAGCCCACGTCGTTATGACAATGTAACCAGTATCTTATCTCTTGAAATCATCAAAGACTTTCCGCGCTACAAAACACACTCGAGTTCTAGAATTTGCAAAAGATACAACATATATTAACAAAGATGATGTCATACGTTAGCTATTATCGATAATGCATTAAACATATACCAAAGCATATATTTGACTAATTTCTTCACTTTATTATTTATTTAATAAAAACTTGGTAATAAATTTTTTTTACCGGAAACTAGCCAGTTATCTTAATTATCGACTAACGTATTACAAAGAATAAATGAATTATTTATTATTCAACAATTGACATGGAATTTTACAACTTTAATTATTGCTTTTACGTTCTTTTGTGTCTTCAAAAGATTCCTAATTATTCCTCTACAAGAGAATTTAATTATCATGAAATAGAGGTCATAAAGTGTTTTAATATTTCTTTGATATTTTTTTTTCACTCTAGCTATTTCAAAAGAAACATCAACACGTTTAAAATATCGAAAATCATTTGTTATCTCAGCTTCAGAGATTTATTTTATGAATTCTTATCAATATCTAATAGAATTCTTGAAACCTTTATAAAATGACTTATTGAATAAAAAAATATAATCTTTATTTCTATTTATTTAGTTTATATATTTATTTTGATTCAGTTTATTTTATTTTTTCGTTAGACGCGACTGTTAGAACTTGCAGCAGATTCAATGCTGCAGAGCTCACGTTTGCTGGAAGAATGAGGTGTCAAGGGAATGCAGGAGCTATGTGTCAATCCATGGTTGAAAATACACCGACGGATAAATAAATGAGACTTGGCTAGTGGAAGAGGAAGGGTAATAGAGAAGAGTGATGGAAAAAAACGATCGAATAAACTGAAGGTATGTTATTGATCCAATTGGTAATGACGCAAGCTAAAATTGATCTCTAAAGGTCTATCTATAGATACGGTGCAAATTTATTTACATTTTTTTAAAAATAATTTTTATACAAGATTTAGTTTGTAATTTTGATTGATTGATCCAACAAAAGTTAGGTTATCAAGTTCGATCCAACAGGCAACCAATGATAAATAACTCTTGACATTTCTAATTTAAAATTCCTCATGCTGATGAATGCTATTGTTGAGAATGTCAAAAATTTCTGATCTTTAATTGTTAATTTACTTAGAAAGCAAGTGATAAAATACTTCTATTGAAATAGTTTTCAAAGTAAATTTATTTGTAATTAAGAATCAAAAGGTTATTTATATTTAATTGAGGAAATTTAATAGAAATAGAAGTTCAAAATTGAAACAATACAAAAACAAATAACCAATTTAGTTAATCTAAAATTCAAAATAATTTAGTAATCAAATTGCCCGAATTAATCTTCATTTTGTTGAAACGAATCATGAAAATTGTGATTAAAGGTAGCAAAAATCTCCATCATCTTTTGAATGTTGATGATCTTGCATCCATAATAGATACAATCCTCAAACAAATTTTCTTTGCTGATGGAGTTCTCAAGATTTTCATTTATGTCTCGTCGAGCTCGTTCTTATTCGATCCTTCGAGTCACCCTCCGGAAGGAGGATAAGACATAAAGAAGAAGTAAGAAGTAGAGAAAGCTAAGAGGTGCTGAAAACAAGTTGGGGGATGATGGTAAAAGCGGTTAAAGACATGGAGAAGGGTGTCATGATGAAGGTTTTACTACTGTGGTTATATACCCTCTTTAGTTCGTGCAATTTTGGTATATCTGAATTGAAGCAGTATCTAAACGACGTCAAATGAATCCTCAACCATTAAACTTGACTGCTCTTGATATTCTTTAGCATTTTTATCAAAACTTCAATGCTCTAAATGACTAAGTCAAAAATCATGGGAATGTTGGTATTGTCAATAAGAGCTTTAATTAAAAAAATTATTTACACAGTCATAAAAAACCTCATCATCCACTTGAGAGAAAAATTTCTTAAACATCAAACAGGTCATAACATTTTTATCAATGTAAATTAATTATTTTTGATGTAATAATAAGCTTGTAAAGTGATAATTGTGACATCAAAGTGTACAATAACTATTTGATAAGATGTTGCAATAATTGATAACAAAGTTTTATTGTAAATTTATCATCATTTAATAGAAATAGCAATAATAAAACTTGTCAAGTAAGAATGAAGTGTAAAAAAATGAGAAAAACAGATATGTTGTCCATTTGTTAGGTTTACCCTATTAGAATCAACTTCTGGAAGTCACAAATCATGTTGAGGTCTTATAAAAGGGAACTAGGGGACTTTGAACCGCCAGTCGGGTGCAACGAGGCGGTGCAAGAGTACTTTGTTGTAGCACAAGGAAACAAGAGGAAAACGAACAAGTGTCTCCTGGCTCTTTCAACGAAGACCGATAACAACCTCCAATGTTGTGCTAGGATTAAACCATCTACGCAGGACAGTTTTTCTTTGCTACTTTCATACCTACAACAATAAAAGCCAGTCAAGATTTTTATCTGTCTTATGGTATATGACTCAAGACAATGAAATGGGCTCCGTGACAAAATGCTTACTGTAACTTCCTTACGATCCAGAAACAAAACAAAAAAAAAACCCAACAAGATAAAAAAAGCGTCTAATTGCAAGTGGAAGATTAAGTGAGATTATAGATTATTATATGATAAGCTAACGGGTCAAATATGCCAGGCTTATCGATATTAATTTCATTTCCAAGAAAATCATTATTGAATCAACTACGTTGAAGAATATTTCCAATTTTTATTCAATTAAATGTAAGATGAATATTAAAATGAACTTTTTTCATGAAATTGCATCCATTTAAGTTTTTATTTAAAATAAAATGACTGAACAATGTTCAAAGAATTCATTTATTAAATTATTTAAAATTTTTGTCAAATAAAACCTTGGCTAAAATGCTGATATAAAACTGAACAACTTTACAATTTTACTCTATAGAGATCATTAGTCAAAAATCTTTGGACTAATGAAAAAACAATCACTTCAGTTAGACACAGCTCAAGAATGTCAAGAGGTTAATTGAAAGTACGAGAAAAGGCAGAAAAAAAGAATTAGGAAAAGCAGTGGAGCAAGATGAGTACGTAGAGAGGAGGTTGTAGGTTGAGAATTTCGGATTTTCCTTAGGTTAAATCTCTCCAGCGCACGTCGTTTATCGCTCATGGAACTTTTGCTAGAGTTTTCTTATTCTTCTTTTTCTCTTTCTCTTGTGTAGTAGTTCAATGTCTAAGCTAAAACATTTTCTCTTATACCAGCAAGTTCAGGGCTTTTTTTATTTACTTCTTCATTTTTAATTTCCCTTCTATGTTACGGCTTCTCTCTCGTCCTCTTGACCAATTCTCAACATCGCCCGTTTCATCTAGGTATCTCCTCACGAGTCCAAGCAATGTTATCTTGGCTACGTCTTGGCGTTGATGACCCCCTAACCATGTTACCAGCTGCCTTGGCAAACCTAAATGCTTTTACCTCGGTTGCCCTTGGTTACGACCTTTGGACATATAGCAGAGGTACTTTCGTTCAGTTCATTTATATCTATATCATTTCACCAGGTCGTCTTCTGTCTAACTGACAGCAATGAAGTCAGCTAAGGATTTGCACGGGTCATCTACGGAAGAACGTTTGCTACGTTAATGACTCGTTTGTGCTACGGTAGTTGTCCTGTTTGCTTTTTCATCTTACATTATTCTGCTTCGAAGTTTAAGATTTAATACTGCTCGTGTAAATGACCCAATTCAATTCACTTAAACATATATTTTCATCATTATTTTTGGAGTATTTTAACAACAATATATCTCAAGAAAATTTTATATATTTAAACTCAATTTTTTCTCTTTTACATTATTTGTAAACATTAAAATTTTAATCAAAATTTTCCATCCACTTTTTTTTCTAACTCATTATAAAAATGATTTGTTCGATATTATTCTGCTACACATGAAATGTGACATTTTAATATAATAGCAATGACACAAGTTGTGTGTTATACTTAAAGGGAATTAATTAATTAGACAGCTGTTCTCTGATAGTCTAACAACTGGTTATATACATTGAAAATAATTTTATAAAGATGTTTGTATTAAGTAGTTGATATTGGATTATATCAATTTTATTCTGAAAATTAAATTTATTGAAGAATTTGTAAAATTAAATATAAATTTCTCAAATACTTTTTCTTGTCATATTACTCCGATATTTTTACAAACTTTCAGCATCAATAAAAGTCATTTTATCTTGCAATTTTTAATAAACTCATCAAGCAAAAAATTTTTCTTTTACTTCATCGATGATCCAATTTATAAATATAAATAGATTGTAATAAGTTATTTAAAGGAAATCCAATTCATATTCTTATTGGGAATGTAATAAAAAAAAGTATTGGGAATTTTCTTTCAAGATAAAATCAATGCTTCTATTAACATGATCCTGAATTCATCGGACTGATGATGATGGTAGAGAAAAGTAGATCTTCCGGCCGGATTCAAATCGAGACACCATTCATAATTCAAGCGGCACGTTCCTTTGTTTTATCACCACCGGGTGTCTGCGATCGATCCATGGCGAGACGTCGAGAGGCTACTGCTTCTTTCTCTTTCTTTTTGCCATTTCTTCTCTTCATCTTTCCTACACCTCTGAACTTGGACTAACAATACTATCTATTTGCGCATCAAGATTCTGAGACAACTTTGAGCGCACCAAGAAAATAAGGAAGAACTACGATATTAGCATGAAAATAACTGTCAAATCAAGCAAATGTATTTCCATATATCTCAATACATCTCTAATAGAGTATCTCTAATTGCCGTGTACACAGGAATACAATATTTCATGTATTTAATGTTAGATTAATTCAATGATGAAGATCAAATGAATATATTCATCGGTCCAATGATTCAGCATGCATTTAAATTTCAATTTTATTTAAATAAAAAAAAAAGTACGTGTCGATGAAATTTTTACTAAAAATTTTATTGTCAGTGGAAACAGTGATCAATCAACAGTCTAATAATTTTCTAGCATAAACGTAACAATGGAACAAGTTAAAATTCATGATTTTTGTAATAAAACCTCCAACAATAGTTGGTGACCTCTTTAAACACATTCCATTCCTTTGTGTGAACGAAGAGACACAGGATATTAGCATGAAAATGGTTGTCAAATCCAACAAATGTATGTCTATCAGCCTTAGAAGCGTCAGGAAAGGCCAATGAAAGCTTGAGCCATTAGCAATCGTGTCTTTTCAAGACATACTCTTCGTCTTCTTTCATCGGCAAAGTCTTTAGAAAGTTCCAAGCTGCCTCTTCGGAGTGCTCTATCACCCGGACAACCAAAAATAAAACCAGGAACTTCGCTCTACGAACTTCTATAATGCCCAGCGCGAAGCGGAACGTGTTGAGACACGTTCGTCATCATTCGTCTGGAGGCGGGAAGCGACGATATAAGCAGAGGACAGCCGCACCTTGTCATGGATCGTTGCACGCTTGGAAGACTGCCACACGGAATTTTTTAATGGTCCTGCTTAATCACCACCTGGAAAAAATTATAACCTTTTCCCTCTATTCTATTCTGATGAAATGTTTAATGGACTTTTCATTTATTATCAGGAACTTTTTAATATTTCCTCCTATTGTGGAATAAAAATATTATTATAATTGTGTCTTAATTGGAACATTGGAATTTTATGACTCTTATTAAAACCTTATAGCTTTCTAGAGTATTTTCAATTCAATCACTCATGATGTCTATTAAATGACAATTGAATTAAGAAGTCAAGATGGTATAGGAACTAGTGTTGAACATCATCAATACATCAGATACATAGTTCTGATGAAGAACTACGTAGTTGAAAGTCTAAAATAAAACTAACATTTCCTAACCTGCTGAACAGTTCCAAAGAAAAGTAGCTGACTAACAGGCTTTATCTATTATTATTTCTTTACTTTGTATTAGGATAATCTCAGAGTTGATGCTTGAATTTACAAAAATAGCACACTCTGTAACAAAGAAATCGGAATTCTTTATCTGTCAAACATTATTTCTCCCAATTCCCGTCTGCTACAAGCATTTGCAGGAACAAACGTGTTAACAACGTGGGTTTTCTATAAATTAAGACATTAATTCTTTTCGAGCATCTGTTCTGAAATGTTCTCCAAACTTCTACATTAAAATGATAGAACTTCATGATGAAACTTTTCCTATATTAATTATTTATCTAAGTATCACATTAATAGAAAATTCTTATACCACTATCACTGTTGCAAATACAAAATTACTACTTCAACTGTAGAAGCCTTATTGATGAAAATTGAATAACAATTTTACACAGCAAATACTGGAAACAATTTCAGAATGCTCTAGAACTTATTACTGAATATTTCAGTGATGTAATAACCTGGCAAGTTTCAGTTGTGCAGTTTTTTATCAAAGCAAATGAAAATTGTCAACAAAAAGAATCCTTATTGAAACTTTCGCCTGTCGACTACTTACGTCAACAATTTATTGATAAAGTTTCAATTGTTTCAATGATAATTATTTACTACAACATTCCAAAATATCTTATCACTTTATTTATAATTATCTTATCCCTTGGTACAGTTTTGGGACAGATATTAGCTCATCACTATCTATTAGGGTAGAGAACCAAGACAAGTTTCCTCTTGCAACTTGTCTAAATTGAACACAAGGTAGAAAAGGTCGAGTAGAACAGAGCATAGAGACAGAGAGATAGAAACGATTGTTGGAGCCCTACCATCCGGTACAGCTGACGCTGCCACGACCGGAATTTCTAAAGCGACGACACAATTATCGTGAACGATTATATCTAGGCAGTTTGTGCATTACCACGAGGCAGATCGATGGTTCCGCTGATGATGATGCTAGGGAGAGCTAGGGAGTACTTGATGTTAGGTTCTAACTGAGTAATCTTTCATTTAATTTGATGGTCAATTCTCACTTGATCCTCAATCATAATATTTTTTTGCTTTCTCTCTAAAGTGCTTACAGCATATCAGGAGAAAGTTCTCATTTTATTTCAAATTGTTCAACTAATTTAACTCTTAATTAACAACCTACTGCACCAACTTTACTTATACCTCTGAAATAATAAAGTTTTTTCATTTAAATAAAAAGGATACAATGACTCTCTTTGTTTTGTAGGAAAGTTAATTTACTATGAGTGCTGTGGTTTCATGATTATTATTTAATTATTAAAAGTTGATAAATAATTTAAGTTATCAAGGAATTTATTATTTCAATTAAATGTTTAACATTTGAGAAAATGACAAGTTTGAAGTTGGATATTTTTAATTTAAGTTTGTGCTAAATAAAAAGTATTTGGAGTCACAATTTCTGACAAACTGAAAATTGAATTTATTTGTTGAACGATAAAGTAATTCTCCAAAATTAATTTCCATGTTATCTCTTGAGTTTCTTTCCCCTTAGGATGGATGTAATAGTGGAAAATAAGCAAATAAAGTTATTCTGTTGACAAGCAACGTCCACAGAATGTCATCCAATTCTAGACTACTCATATGTCCGCCTCCACATTCTGTAATTGTTTCTGTACGCCTACGAGTGTGGAAACCTTCACGAGAGAGACAATTTGAATTATCGCGCCTCGTTAACGATGATAAAAGTATTATGAAAGGGTGAGCATTGTTAGTTTGACATTTGTAAGAGGGAAAATATATATTTGATTGTCAACAATTTATTATTAATGATATTTGCATAACAATAAATGTCGATTTCAGTTGATATACATAGGGAGAATAAATAGGAAGAATGACATTAAAATAAAAAACAAACGAATGCAAAAGAAATAAAAATTGTGGTATTGCTTTTAAAGTGTAAAAAGCAAAAACTCGAAGAAGAAAATTGAGAGGCGGAAGCAGCGAATAAAAATTCAGATTGAATTTTTCTTTAGTCTCTTGAGAGTCTCGTTCGTTGAGGTAAAACTAAAACTTGTCTCCTGGAAAAATATGTCACTTTTATTCATACAAAATACATGTCAGTAAAAGAAAAAGATGGAAAATAGAAAGGGAAGAGGCATTTTTTTCCCTATGAATTAAACTTTGTCTGACAAACAAAAATTGCAATCCTTATAAACGAATTGTTGTTTTTATAAAATGAGAGTTTCTCAAGTTTACATTGATAACACTTTCAACTAACACTCTATGTCAATGCTTCCACGACTTTTTTCAGTTGATCAACTCAGAAGTTGATAAAAAGTCATAGAAGATTTTTACGAGAACATTAAATTTCCTATCAAAAAGGTTATTACGGCTGCAACTGAAAAATCACTCTCTGAGACAATATAAACTCACAAAGTTTAAATTTGACTCTTTTCAAAGTCCCTTTCGCTCAAGTGTAACTGAAATTTGTCTCTTGGAAAAATATGTCACTTTTATTCATGCAAAATACCTGGCAGTAGACAAAAGGGAAGACGAAAGACACAAACGACGAATGAGAAATCAAAAAAAAAAAAAAAAAGAAAAAGTAAAATATATAGAGCGCGAGAATGAAAAAGAATAGTGACAAATTTGTAAATTTATACTTTGATTGTTGAAGCCAAATGTTGAATTTTAAATCAACTGTAACAATGTTATAAAATTACATCACATGAGACAGGACAAATTTGCTATAGTGCAGACAGAAATATATTCCCAACATGTTCACCACTATTCCACTGAGGTTTTCTCCAATCTCTTCATCTTCCAGCTCCATTTCCGAAGATCAATATCTACGATTGCTCCGATTCCCACATTGAAGGCTTCGACTCAACGACTAACGATCAACCATAAGTAACATTCATCCATCTATCGATATGCTGAACATAAAGAAGAATCCCTTCGGTTCGTAGCAAAGAATAAAAAGTGATAAAAAAGGTCAAAAAGCTAAGCTCAATGTCCTTTACATTGGAAACTTTTATAGAAAGGTGCACCTTTTTTTCAATGTTTCACATTAGCATATCCAAATCTTGATACTCTTTGACACTGAGAAATAAAATTGCCAACATTTATTAAATATTATATCCAAGTATAACAATTAAATTTATCTTAAGAATAATTTATTTATTTTATTATCTAATAATAAATAATTTTAGACAGACCAACATCAAGAAGAGTATTTTTAAAAACCATTCACGATAATAAAAATAAATTTCAGTGTTTAAGATCATTTATCACTTCTTTTTTAATGATTTATTTGGTGAACAAAAAATTAGGCCAGAAGATGAAAAATGGAAGTGAGTTAAAATAATTGGCAAATGAGTGATTTATAAGTGTCCATTGACATTGTGTCATTAAAAATATTCAATTGCTAGACACTCGAGTTGAAGAAGAGAGCAAGGGAGGAGGAAAAGTGCCAAAAGAGGTCGACAAGTGATTCACGAGGTTGTGAATATAACAAGAAACCGTGAGGAAAACATTGCTTGATACTCAAACAGTAGAGTCGTTATATTTCTTATACAAAGGAACAAGCGATTCAAACTCATGATGTAGACCGCAAAAGAGATAACAGCGTTGCCCAAGTCTTGAAAATTCTTCTCATCAAGCGTTCATTATTTTCAAATTATTCCAGTTGGTATTCCAACAACTCTGTGAGCACGATTTTCATGTTGATTTTGCTTGAATTATAAAAATTTCAATTATTCTATTTTACCTAGTATGTTAAGTCTATTGAAATATATATATATATTTATTCGCCATTTTTATGCCTGTTCATTTATTTCTATTATTAATGCCTTCACACGAATTTTAAATATTCAATCACACTTATTTACCATTTTTAATTCAATTCTAGCTTTTATTAAACTCTCGACGTCATTTTTAAAATTAATTTCAATAGTAAAATTCACTTTTTTGTCAATCAGACCTAAATAAATATTATCATGCATCAAAAATAAATAACTCTTTGGGAGAAAATATTTTTATATAAATATAATTATTTCGAAAGAAGACTGTATGACTTCTGACTTATTAATTAGTTAACAATAGGCTTATCCTGATTGTTAACCTCTGTGGTCACATTATAAAGATTATAATTAACAATCTTTTATAATAACTACCTAATTGTTTGTTGAGTACAACAACATATTATTTTGCTAAAACAATTATTTTTCAGTTTTTATTTCTCTTCATAGTTTCTAACTATAAACGAATTGAAATAAAAGGTCTGAGCACACTTTGTCTGTGCTGACACGACGAACTTCCCATTATTAATTGTTTATCACATTTATTTTTTGACCCATACCTGTAATTCTACTTTGAACCGTTATAACTCTCATACAAGTCATCAAATCATGATTTCTGAGAAGTATTTAAAAACTTTAGAATCTAAGCTGAACATATGTATTCATGAAAAACATTAAAAATTATTATTTCTCCCTCAAAATCGCCAAAGTAATTGGCAAACTCCCCAAAAGAAATGTGCCTTTCTTATATTATTGCGATTTTGAGGGAAAAATAAATTTTTTGCAATAAATCTATGGATCTAGTTAGATAGCTTAGATTCTAAGGTTTACAAAATGTCCAGGAAAAATGTTATCAGACTGTCTGTTCATGAGTTACAAGGGTTTAAAGTTACGGAGATGATGTTTAGTAATTTGTATCCAGTTTTACTCCTGTTTGAGAGTGTTAGAATGAATTTTCCTAAGCTGTGCCGCGATTTCGCATTTCGACGCATCAAGACGAAGAGAATGAGTGGTCGATCATCAAAATCGAAGAACTTTTATTTTTTGGCCAAAAAAAATGGAAAGGGGTACCACTTGCCATTTTTTTGGGTCGAAAAATCAAAGTTGTCCGATTTTGACGATCGACCACTTATTCTCTTCGTCTCAATGCCTAGATATACGAAATCAGGTCAAATATCAGAAAAATTCATTTTTTCACCTTTTAATTAGGGTAAAACTGGATACAAATAACTAAACATCATCTCTTTAACTTTGAACCTTAATAACTTTGAAACGGACTGTCCAAGAACCTTTTTGAAGGACATTTTGTCAACCTCAGAATCTAAGCTATAAATATATATCCATAAATAACCTTTAAAAAATTTATTCCTCTTTCAAAATCACCAAAATAGAAAGGTAAGTCACATTTTTTTGGGAGTTTGCCAATTATTTTGGCGATTTTAAGGGTGAAATAATTACTTTTAATATTTTTCATGGACATGGATTTGTAGCTTAGATTCTAAAGTTTTTAAATTCTCCTTAAAAATCATGATTCGGAGACTCGTATGAGAGTTATAAAGGTCTAAAGTCGAAATAAGGGTAAAAAATCGTCTACTTTTCGACTTTGGGCCTTTATAACTCTTCTACGAATCATCCAATAACATTTTTCAAGGAGAATTTAAAAACTTTAGAATCTAAGCTACAAATCCATGTCCATGAAAAACATTAAAAGTAATTATTTCACCCTTAAAATCGCTAAAATACTTGCTAAACTCTAAAAAAAAATGTGTCTTT
The DNA here is from genome assembly GCA_028641665.1 of Chelonus formosanus. Taxonomy (NCBI): domain Eukaryota; kingdom Metazoa; phylum Arthropoda; class Insecta; order Hymenoptera; family Braconidae; genus Chelonus; species Chelonus formosanus. The sequence goes on from CM054005.1 coordinate 6,599,833, forward strand.
TTTTAGATTATTGCGATTTTAAGGGAGAAATAAATTTTTTGCAATAAATCTATGGATCTAGTTAGATAGCTTAGATTCCAAGGTTTACAAAATGTCCAGGAAAAATGTTATCAGACTCTCTGTTCATGAGTTACAAGGGTTTAAAGTTACGGAGATGATGTTTAGTTATTTGTATCCCCTTTTACCCCTGTTTGAGGGTGTTAACGTGGATTTTTCTTAGCTGTGCTACGATTTCGCGTTTCTACGGATCAAGACGAAGAGAATGAGTGGTCGATCATCAAAATCGAAGAACTTTTATTTTTTCGCCAAAAAAAATGGAAAGGGGTACCACTTGCCATTTTTTTGGGTCGAAAAATCAAAGTTGTCCGATTTTGACGATCGACCACTCATTCTCTTCGTCTCAATGCCTAGATATACGAAATCAGGTCAAACATTAGGAAATTCTATTTTTTTACCCTTAAAATGGAGTAAAACCGGAACTTTGCAAAAATTTTTGCATAAATTATACTTCAATAATGATTTTAACCAGTACAATAAAAAGATCTCGTTTTCACGAATCCATTGATATCGTTATTTACCTATATAAGTTTTATAGATCGTACGTTATTAGCAAAAAACCAATTGAAACTAAGCTTGGAGTAGATAGCGAAAATTTAGAAACAAAAAATTTTTTATTCCCCATAGTTCTACGAGGGGAACGTTGGGGAACGAAATTTTTTTGTACGGGTACGTATTCCTAAAATGAAGTTTAAAAAAAACCATTAATCTAATAATTTTTTTTGTCTTTATCATTGTCAAACAGCCATGTTCAACACTTGGTATGATCCACACTCGAATTTCAATGTAGATTGCTCCATTTCAGTTGGTGTTAAAAATAATTCATGAAAATTAGCATATCATCGTTCTTCAAGGATGTTAGCATACCGCACGGAGAGCACGGTTTTCCGAAACTGTCAAATTTCTGAAGTAAATTCTCATGTTTAGTGAGACAAAAAGAATGTTTACGTGATTTAATGAGTTAGCCAAGTTGGTTGGTTAAATTATCACCTCAATCTGTATTAAAGCTGCTCTTCTTGTTGAATTATCTATCTCGCTCTAAGCTCAAAACTTCTTCCGGGTGTGAGTTTGTACATACGCAAAACCACGAGCATGAATCATGCGTCGCAATGAGTTACGCAAGCCCCTAGTATGGACTGCAAGAGCTACAGTTGTGATGATGGCACAAACACATGTGTTGAACGTCCTGTATATTCATGTCTGCGATTTAGTCATGCGTATGCAAGCCATGCCTGGGAAAACGATTACTCCCATCATCGATCGCATAAACGTCCAATGAATTATATTCTCCTGATGACGTTCCAGTGCTTGAACGTCAATGTCAGTCATAACGATCCCTATTCACGCTTTAAAAAGAATTTATTATTATAATAAACACATTTTTCATAATTATTCATTGTGTTGTAAAAACTTTTAAATTATTGCTGTTTAATGGCTTGCGAATTTACATTAAATCATTTTATTGAATATTTAAAATTAAATTATAAATAAACTAGTTGTTGTTGGCAACTATAAATATTTTTCAGATTATTTCATTTTTTGAAAGTCAACTTTTAAAATATTATTACAGAAATTATGATCACTTCATTACAACTTTATTGAGTTATAAACAATTATTTAGTTATCATAATTATTTCAACGAAGAAGTCTGATTAAAAATAAAATATTAACAAGAGTTCAAAGTTATATTACGTGAACCTATTTTTAAGAATAAAACTCGATATTGATTAATGAATTTATTTTAGTTAATGGAATTACGAATTTTTTTTTTTTAAAAGGAGTTTTAATCTTATTGAATTACAGGATTAATCATTTAATTAAAAATAGTATTTAAAACAGACTTATAAGTATATGGCGATAGGAGAAAAAAAAATCCATAAACTTGATAAAATTGATATTACAAGAACTGGAATGACGAGATAGCTACAAGTAATTTGTTGTAGTCTGGTACGTGGGTGCAAGGGCATTCAGATGTAATTCTAATAGATTGTTGAAGGATATAAACCAATGAAAAAAAAAAAAAAAGGAAAAATATTAAATAAAAAATGAATAGTGTAGATAATATTTTTCCATTTGCGATCAGGTATTATTATTGTGGAATGGAATAATAATATAAAATAATTATTCCATTTTAATTACAGTATGTGGGTGCAAGGACGAACAGATGAACTTAATTCTAGTCTATTAGCTGAGGAACAAATGTCAATTTTGTATAATAATACCGTGACGGAATTAGACCTCCGATGAATCACAAGATAAATTGAGTCTTGATCAATACATTGATATTTCTGTGTAATTTATATCATCGATGAATAAACTGCCAAGTTAAGTCATAAAAATGACTATAGTAATGATGAAATCTATTTTATTCTATTACTAATTGATCTCAAATATTATTTAATGTGTTGAAGAGACTCGAGCTTTCATTCGATTGATTATTGTCATTTAAATTTACCGTTGATTGAATTCTATAGGCAATTACGTCTGTGAAAGCTAAAATCAAATAATATTGATTGATAAAGTAAAACAAGTGACGATTTGATGATAAATAAGAAAGTTGTTATCATTATTTCATTATCATTATTACGATTATTATTCTTACTACAATAATAATAATAATTAGAACCTAAAAAATGAGTCTGGGTACACTTTGTGTCCACACAATAAACTTCCCATTCTCATTCACCAGTTATAATTATATATTTTTTTGTTACAATTTTATGTAAATTTTATTTAATTACATTTTTAGTATTCATTTGAATTCACAATTTTGTCATGTTTTTTTTTTTATTTGTAACAAATAAAAATTGTTATTAACAATATTTTTATAACCAATATGAAGTTATTAACATCAATACTTTATTGATAGTAATCAAATCTACCAGCAATAAATATTGTTTCATACATAAAAGCTATTTTTTGATTGTTTATAAAAAATTTAAGTTGTCATGAACAACATGCAATTGTTCTAGATTATATGAAGTCATTAAAAACAATATTTCATTAATATTAAAATAACTATTTTACCATTTTTATCATATAATAGGGTAAACATACCAATAGATGAACAGTTAAGTCCAAAAGATGGACAAAAAGTAATTAAAAATAGACAATGAATGTTTATTAAATAAATTTAATTTTTTTTCTGGGAACCGGACTTTGTTTTAAAGGATAAAAAATATTTTAGTACATTTTAATTGTTAATTTTCTATAATTTTAACAATTTGTTTATCTATTGGTCTCGTTACCCTAAATAAAATTGATTCTTACTTGCCTTTTACTTCATTCATTTTAAAGTTTTTTTGTTATAAAAAAAAGCTGATCCGAATTTGTTTAAAACTCCTTCCAGATCTACTTTATTGTATTATCTTTCGAATGGAATTAATCTGGAGTCGATATCTATAGTAGTTCTCAAGATATCGGAAACAAAAAAAAACTGGACATCCATATGTACAGTAATTCGTACGGACAATTGTACGTACGTACAGACATCTATTTTTAAACATTCTAACATACTTTAAAATGTCTTAAAATATAAAGATATCACAAGATTACGAATTTTAAAAATCGACGCCATTACAATAATTTTCTAATGGGAAGTTAAAATATCATTCACACTAGCACTGCGAATTGTAGTGTTTTATTTTCATGCACTTAAAGTATTTTAAAATGACGTCACCCATTTGAATAACATTGTAGTAACTTTTAATGCACTACAACATTAATCAAATGGGTGACGTCATTTTAAAATACTTTAAGTGCATTAAAACAAAATACTACCATTTGCAGTGAGATTTAGTTTTCAATTTTCATTGAAGCAATGTTTTTTTTCACTTTGAGATTGAACTTATTTTTAAAAAATCAATTACAGCAGAGAAATCCCTGCCAATATCAGTAAACATCAACACAATTTACAACTGAGTTTGAAAAATAATATTTGACACTACATTATATTATTAATATAAAATTATAATGAAAAAAAGAAAGAAGCAGTAAACGTTATAATCTATTTTCCTTCATGTAGTTGACTTTAAAATTGAATTTACACTCACTTTATTTCCTCGTCATTCTGTTGATGATTACGACACCAGTGTTAAAATTGTGTTGAATGTAAACAAAGAAAATTCTCAATCATGACTGACTTTATGTCATTCTACGTGAAATGCATATATAAACTTTAACTTGAAGGTATATACAAACGAGAACACTTCAGTATAGAGACGAGATTATCCTCGCTCGCTCTTATCCTAATGTGTCGACAACCGTGAAAGAGAGGAGAAAAGCTCATAGTTATCGTCGAGCCAAACAATACACGTTGATGAAAATAAAGGTGCGTTGGTATTATGGAGGTTTGGTTATCGAAAAAAGACGAAAGGCAAGGTCGCGTTTTGCAATGAGCGTAAAATTCAAAAGAGTTAAAGGAAGAAGGAGAGGCGGAAGATTAGATTAAGTCCGGGGCTTACCGGTCTCCGGATGCCGTTCCGGGACGATAATGACCATGGTGTTGCAGACCTACTGCCACATTCCCACCTCCATTTTTATTTTTCTTCATTTTTTTTTTCTTCCTCTTTTCCGCTATTTTTTTTTTAACCGTCTCTTTTTCTTCTATTTTACACTCATCGTATTTTCATACCTGGTGCTTTTGATAAAAGGATAATAATAGTCTCTTAAAAAAATTTAAGCCGTTTATATCTACGCTCGTGGAGACGTGAACGTATTCATAAATTCCTTCGCCCTCTGCCACTACCCACCCGCACTATTCTCCAACTGCTATGCCACCGTCTCATACTTCCTTTGCTTTTCTTATCTAACCTATCGGACTCGGGTAGTTATTTGCGAGTTTATGTGCCGTTCGTGCCGCGAATGTTTTGCCAATGTGTCGCGAAACGTTTGCGGAATTCAACTGCTATGTGAGATTAAACAACCCTTTCTTTCACCGCCCATCCACACCCCCTTTCATTCTTGTTCTTTCTTCACTCTTTCACCTTATTTCTCTTTGATATTGTGACCGAAAAAAATGATTTAATGCTCATATAATGGCTTCTGAGTAAATGGAAGTGACAGAAATTACATTTCGTGTATAAATATAAAAAATATCAATTTGAACCATTTATTTGAAACGATTTCCTCTCAAAAATAAGTGGAAAATTTTTTTTTTTTTTTTTAATATTTTCAATCTACTGAATGACATTTAACTCTGACCAAAAAAATGCCATTTCAACAAATCAGTTTTTTATTTTCTCTATTCATTAATGTTTTAAAACAAAAAACATTTTTTGCTTGATTTACCATTTCAAGTATTCAACATTCTGAATGTATATTTTTATTTTAAAATAAATATTTGAGAAAAAAAATCATCAGATGATTACATACAGTTGTAATAAAATTATTCAAATTAATTAAATTTAACACGTTGTTGAGATATCATTAAATCGTTCATAATTTTTGAATTATTTTGTTTGTACGAAAGTAAATTATAGGACAAGTTTCTTTGATATAATCGAAAAAGCACTTTCTTGGCAACTCGCCAGAAAGAGGAAGAAAAAAAGAATCTATTGTAGAAGTAATTTTTTTTTTCTCAGTATCGTACACTAAATTGATTTATCTCCAACCAAAAACCAAATAGCAGATAAAAGTAAAGAAAAGGGCACGTGCCAGTAATTTTAAGAAGGGTCTAGATAACCTACAGGTATCACCTGTTAGCGACAGGTGCCTTATAGGAGTCATGGATCGTTGGTTTGGGCCAGGAAAGAGTGACCTGCAAACCGGAAGACCGCGGCCATCAGAGAACTCGGCCAAGGCAGACGGCCAGAGTCAGAAAGCATTGCCTAAAAAAAACTAACAAAAGAAAGGTCTCAAGTTTAAAAAACTAGTGAGAAATGAGGGTGGGAATAACGGAAGGAAGAAGGGAGTAAATCCGACCTAGCACAGGTGGTCAGCCTGTGGTTCACATTCGTTGTCTGCACAGTCTAGTCTTTTCTACTCTACCTCGTTTTCTCTGTGTCATTTTTATTAAAAGAGGAAAAAATATAATACAAGAACCACAGCTTTCATCCTAACTTTCATCGAGTGAACTTAAATAAATGGACTTTGTTGTACATCCAGGAGATTCTTTGAGAACTTTATACTTTTTCTTGTTGAGGCAAAAGTGGATTAAGTGTTTTTGTTAAATCCATGTATACACCGACAACTTCTCATACAATAAAGGTTAAAAATTGTCTTATTTAAATTTATTTTTAGTTTTATTTAAATTATTTTTAAATACTGTTATAAAAAGAGCAATAATCCAGTTCATATTTTCTTTTAATTCATCAAAGTTTCATGAAATTTGTTTTTAGTTTGCCACTACCTTAGTGATTTTTGTTCAGCTATTTTTAAACTCCTAAAGCTGTTTGTTGAATATCACCAGAATGATGTTGTGATAGAAGATTTTCAATGTTTCTGATCAAATAGCTTTACTAAAAATATTTTTTATAGTTTAATCAACTCAATACAATGAGATAAAATTTTATAGATGATACTCTTAGGTATGTCTGGTAGAAATCCACTTCCAGAAAGCCGTAAAGTCTATTCTCAGTTGAGAATTCACACTCATCGTTGTTTATAATAAACTCCGATGGATATTTGAGTGCTAGCACGTGGAGGATGGGAGAAAGAGTCTTGGTAAGATCTGCTTTTATTCAAGATAACATTGCTACCATCAGCATCAAGGTATATACATGATGGTGTTAGTGTTCTAGTATAGTTAGAAGAGAAAAAGCTTCAAGTAGAAGCAAATTTTCCTTCTTTTTTTCTTTGCTCTGCTTCTTTTAGATGTACACTCGAAGTAAAATTACATATAGCTTACTCTGTTTAACAGAAAAATATTTTCTCTCGCGTTCTCTTTCTCTTTTACTCCAGTCTACCACGTCTTTCTAGTTAGCTTTTAGCTCTGGTATCATACCTACAGAGATTGCTCTAAAGTGAGTCAGTGAGAAGACAACAGAAAGCAAGTTGGTAATTTCATTAGCTTTGTTGATAATCCTTGCTTGCCACCATGCATTTCTACTGTCTCTTTCTATCACTTCGCTGTCTTCAAGTTCACTTACAACATTGGCATTTACTTCCAATGGCACTAATCTCATTGCGATTATCACTGTTTAACTGTAAACAGCATTTTGTAGCTTTCTACAACTTTGAAAAGCAATGAATATGGATTTATTCTAATGTCTGTTGTGATTTTGTTGAAACAGGTCCTGGAAAAGAACTTTTTTACCTAAAAGTTTTATTATTATCATAAATAGTTTATCAGAATAAAGAATTATAAAATATAAAATTTACTGAGTTTTATAAAAAGTCAACCATCACAAAAGATCAATACTTTTATTTTCATAAATATTTGATCAACAAGTAATATTGTTAGTTTAATAAGTTGACAATAAAAAAGTAAATCTTCAATAATGAATAATACTTTATAATGATTTATTAAAAAGAAAATAGTTTAGTTTTATAATAGTTATTATATTCTGCAGGCTTCTACGCATTTCAAACACGCAAATGACAATTTGACGGATCGATGACCAAGCATAAACAGACAATTGCATGTATTCACACATTAGAACCCTTTCCCGCCTTTTATTCGTACACTGTGCTAACAGCAGTCCCTGTACTCGATCCTTGCTATTATTTATATGCACGTAAATCAGCATCAATCGATTACCTGTCAGTGTCAACACCACCAATATTTGTACTCTAATGTTGAAGAGATTGTGCTTTAGAATCCAATTAATATATAGATATAATAAAGAGACCCCTATCATTTATATTCATCAATCAAATTAAGAAAAATTTTTCTTCACTTCTTTATTTTATCAATTACTCTATCATCAGTGTTGTTTTTTCATTTATAATTACTACTTTTATATTGAAATCTTGGAAGAAATTTTGTTCAAATGTTAAACACATTGTGTTATCATTCAATTAATTATTATCAAAGATGTCAAATGAATATTGATGGAAATAATTACTGGAATCAAGCATCACATTTCAATTATCTTTGATTGTTTCATAGATTTATGGAATATTAATGAGATGACTCATTAGACCAGAATATTTTGATATATTTCATGAACTGAAACCAATGATTTTATATTATATGAATAGATACACATATGTATAAGTTATCTATTTAACAACTATTAGGGGGTTTAGGTGACGTTTGATTAGTTATTACTGTACATATTGTGCCATACGTTCTAAATTGAACCGATCACTTCTGCTCAGGATAGATATTCTGATACACGTACATCAGTAATTTGCTTATTTGAAATTGACAACAGCAAACTGACATTCAGCATTGAACAGCTTACCCCTCTTGTACAAAGATTCCGCTCCATGCTTAATCAATTCTCACTAAATATTGTTTGCTAGGGCTATTACAATATACAGATTAGATTGAAATCTCACACTGATATTTATTTTGAAATTCATTCATTAACAATTTATCACTAATTGATCATTTAATAAAAAAAAATTTTATCTGGTATTTAAAATAATTTTATTTTTTTAAATGTCATTTTTGATTATCTGATAAATAAATAAATTAAAACCGTTTCAAATTAAATGTTTATAGTGAAATAAAAATTTATAACAAAAAGAAAAAAATATAATAAGTCAAAATAAATTATTTGGACTTAAAAAATGTATGTTCCATAGATAAAAACAAACCAATATCTGTCTGGTATTACGAAATAAATCGAACTCTATTCAACTAGAGTTATTATTTCATTTAGTTCATAACCATTGGAAAGGAGTGAGAAAATAATTTGATCACTCATAAAAATACTATTGAATTTTTAATTCAAGAAAAATCTTTTCTTCCTTAAAATAGAGATAATTGACTGAAGAATTTCAAACCTTTTCAACGAGTATTATAAAAACCTAATGATAAAATATTGATTCAGTGATCAATATTTAATAATGCCAAATGATGCTTAAATAAATTTTTATCATCTGTCAACAGATAAAAATTCGATAAAAAAAAATTTCAATATTGGTTTTGATGTAGCATAAAATGGTTATTCATTTTCAACGTGTACTGTAGTTGATGTACAATATACAATATATAGAGTACGTAAATATATATATATATATATATATATATATATATGTACCCGTATATGTGTGGATACTCTATACATCTTCTATTCTAACAACGTTACAACCAACATCCAGGTCCTGTCCTACAATTCTGATTGGTCAAGTTGAGTATGCATATGCATAGAGAATATGCAAATCCGTTTTGGCAAGGGGGCTTCATCGAATACAAACCACCACCTGCTGCGGATTCTATACTACTACTAAACCCTTCCCACATCACCAAACTATAATTGTAGGGTCAAAGGAAATTTGAGGATTGCTACGTGTTTTCCTTTGTTTCCGTAAATCACTTATTCATGTGTATATCCACATATACTTGTAGAGTTAAATTTCATGTATTACTTTAACAAAAATATATATTTAATCTACAGAAGAAACACCAGTTGACTTTACATTGTGAATCTTTTTATTTCTAACAAAAACACCAGATGTTTTAAAATATTTCTTACCATTTAGTATTTTGTTAAATATTTTATATTAATTATTTAATCAAAGCCAAGCAATTTTTATTCATTTTCAAATATGAATTAAACATAATTCATTATCGAAAAATTAGATGAAAATAATGATTACCAATTGTTATATAATTATACATTTCAATGGAATATTGGAGAAAAAATATATCAAGATAATACATGTATTTTAATTGGCTCGTAAAATAAAGATAACATTCCACGTTACTAAGCAATTGCGTGACAGTTTATGAAAGCTATAATTACATAAAAGTATTGATTTATATTTACTAACTAGGGATTTATTCAATTCAAATATATTCAAGTCCTTCACATTTCATTTTCATAACTGTATTTTTTTAATAACTTCAAAACAACATAATTATTATAATGACAATCTCAACGAAATTGCTACCGAGAACTGGTAAAAAAAAAAAACGAAATAATCATATTCAGATTTCATGAATAGAAAACAGAAAATAAAAATCTACAATGTTTATAATTGGATAGTAATAACAAGTTACTTCTATGATTTTTATCATAGAATTTTTATATTTTATTCAAAGTGGAATTAATTCTTATTACCTGGTATAATATGTCATGCTGATTACATTATTCGAATTACAATAAAGTTATTGAGACCACAAAAAAAAAACGTTGCCTGCCTGTTATCATGCTTGAAATAATTATATTTTGATTAAATCAAAATGTCATGTTACCATCAGTATATTCGTTTTATTTAGGATGAATTGACTAATAAGACACCTCGAGTGTTATCATATGTGATTTGCATTCAAATAAAGATAAATTTCGCACAATAATTACAAAAAAATAAATTTTTAGAACAGATGGAAATATATTTATGTTATAATTTTTGATGGAATGATGTGATATTTATCTGTTCATAAAAAATAGTACTAAATATTAAATGAATATTTAAAAACTTATTCAACATAAATGTCAAATAAAATTTTTGAAGTAAAATAAGTGATATATTTAATTAAAAAAATATTGGAATAAAACAAACATTGAATGATATAATTTTTGATTTCAGAATTTCAACATCAATTTGGCTGTCATTATTTTGCACATGATGGTGAGTACAAATTCCATTTTAATATCATCTAATTGAGATACATTTATATTTACAATACCACCTTGCGTACAATTAATGAAATATAAACATTTCCAACTACACTCCAACATTTTGTACAAAGCAGATAACAATATAATATTATCTACGAAATCACAATACCACCATCAAATATACAGCCTAAAATCTACAGAGATCGTTGGTAAATATGTAAATATGTATAAAATAACAAACGATTTTGGTTTCGTCTCTCTTGATATAACGAATGTCGTGGTTTTTATGATCACGTTTCTGTTGAGTCGGTAAACCAACACGAGAATTGTATGTGACCCTTTTTCTCTTCCCTCCATGTGTGCGTTAGACACTCCATATAGGGGTAGTTTGTATAATGAAAATAATAACTGTTCATCGATCTCATTGTCATTCCATCAGAAACAAGCTATCTAATGCTTAATATATCTGTCAAATTTACACTTCAATAATTATTAACACTTTGCACAATTTTTTCACTATCATTTAACAACAATTTCATGGTCTTGTACAATTCTTACCCCATTCAAACACAACTATCGCTGTCATTAGTACCGTAGATCATTCTATTTTAATGACGTGTCATTATATTCAGCGTTTGTGTTCAACTATCGAAATCATTATATCACTGAGAAAAAAGCTCTTCTGCTATTTTTTGTTGTATGATCGATGCTTTTTTTTGTATTAAATGATCCAAGAGTATTTAGTATAATAACGTTTAAAAAATAATGTTTATTAAATAGTCTAGTTATTCAGTGAATTTTTTTGATAAAACCATCACTTCAAAACTGTAATAAAATAGAAGAAAGAGATACCATTAAAAGTTGTTAAGGAGAGGAGAAAATTTAGCGAGAATAAAGTCTGAGAAAATAGTGAGCATTGCGTATATATATATATATATATATATATATATATATATAGTTTGAATGATCCTTTTGTCCCGAGGCATATCTCACAGTTTTCTCTGACGATCCTTTGTCTTCCTTCGCGCCATTTTCCTCGTTCTTCTTCTTGTTCGCACGTCAACGAGACGCGCCTCTCACTCAGTATATTTATACAAAGAAAAACGTTCTCTTACATTACACTATTTCTCTTTATCAATACACGCTTTTAGTTTTTCCAAAAAAAAAAAGAAGTAGAAAACACGGTGAAATAAAACAAGAAAGTGGAGAAAAAAAGAAACGCTTTGAATAAAATTGAGTTTCTGCGACGCCACCACCAGGGAGGGCGAGAGGCGAGAAAAACAAAAGGTCTGAAGTGTAGTAGGAGAAAGAGAAATGAAATGCAACAGAATACCTGCAAACGGCATCGTGTGGGACAACCAGAAACACACACGTATAGAACGGAAATGAACGGTTCATACACAGCACGCATTCGCGCGCGTTCTACCAATGGGAATCCCCTCGTGAATACGCAAATTCGCAGTGTCGCGCGCGTTTCGCATGATAGAGGATTATATTATTATATATAATCCCATGGTATCCGGAATATTATTTATCTTGAACGCATACTATTATTAATTTGCATGAATTTTCCATGAGTTAATTTAATTAAATTTTCATCATCCATGAAAAAAAGTTAATGATCACATCTAATATTATTACATTGTTCATAAATTAATTATTAATATAAAATAGATTATTTTTATATTTTTCTCATTTATTTGATTATATTGAAAATATTAGTATGCTTGAGGAATAATTGATGAAAATCATTATTCATTACTACGCTTTGAGAATTTTTATTTATCAATTTAAAAGAAAAAAGTTTGATTGAAAGAGTCTCAATTTATTTTTATTAAAAATTAAATTAAAAAAAAACATACCTCCAATAAGTATACTGAAAAACTCTTAATTAGTTTTAGCCAAGTAGTAAATCGTATGAAAATAGTCAAACATCCGAAGTAGAGAAGTTTTAATAAATTTAATTAGACGTGTCTTATGTACTGATAAAAGTTTGATTTTATCAAGTTTGTATTCATATATGAAATGTTCAAATTTTAATCAACTTTTTAATTTAAAAAAAAGGGTCATAATAAAAAAGATGTTATAAAAAATGTGTCATTTTATAACATGGTTTATTTCTCATTATTTTTCCAGTTGAAAATAAAATTCCAGATGCTAAAGGTTTGAATTATAAGCTCTTGGTGATGACGCCGTTACGCTGGTAGCCGGAGGTTGCGTAATTCTTGGCAGGCAGTTTGTAAAAGTAGCATATAGCAGTTTTACTCGGGATCTCGGTCAATCTTAATACGTCGCACCCACGCAACAACGAGCTCTACGCATATTTATCTCGCAAGATCGTTACATACCAATGCACTACTACATCTCTACATACACTTATATATGCACTGCGATGTTTAACGTTGACTTTTATTACGTTTATAATATGCACTCTATTTTTTTTTCTCACTCTTCGTCCTTGTATATACATGTGCTGTGACTATGCACATTTATATCAGATATAAAGGCCTTATATATCTCCAGTAATAGGCATTAAAAATGAAGAAAAATACAAAATTTGAGAAAGGAAGAAAAATTGAAGTGCAAAAAAAATATAACGAAAGGAAATGAGTTGATGCTGACGAGTGTTAGTAATGGATGAGAGATAATAGAAAGAGTGGGAGAGGGAAAAAAAGGAAGAATAAAATAAAGTGAGGGATGAGGCACGTGAAAGACATGAGATTTTATTCCAATGGAAAGCAGATCCGGCTTTAAATTCAATTAAAATATCTTCTACTATAAATCGCGTGGTGTTAAAATTTTGCAAACTAATTTATTCTAATAAAAAGGATTACATTGAAACACAAAGACAGATTAACTGTATTGATAACTATTTTTATTTTTTTTTCATTATTATCATTTATTTATTTGTTCACTCATCAAACGTTTATTAGTATCTTCCTTTTAATTTTATATCATTATTTTAAAATGAGGAAATAAAGAAATGCAATGAAATTTAATGTTAGAATCAGGTATTTTAAGAATAAAATGATAGTAAAATATGATGCAAATGAAATTCAAAGCTATGGAAATAAAGTGAGTGCTTGAAAAGTATTGTGCTGGTTATATTTAAAACAGTGTGGGATAAGTCTTAGAGAATAGGATTGTCATCAAAGGACTATTGAAATAGAGAATGACATCTTGGAGATTACTTCTATAACACGAATGGTATCACTTGGAGATATTCCCAGAAGTGACGTATAAATTCATATGAGATGCTAGCTCTAGCTTTATTGGCTTCTCGTGTCGAGCAAGGTGTGTTTAATGGTGCGTCACATGTTTAGGTAAAATCATTTCGTGCTTTCGCATCTCTCTCAATCGTTCACCAAAAGGATCTCCGACTTTTCTCTTTATTTATGGGCTTTCTGTTACAGACTAGCTCATATATTTTTCCTTCTTTCTCATTCCTATTTTTTTCTATCGTTGTTTTGATCCCTAGAGGGTTGTCCAGATCCCCAGAATGCTCTTGTATTTTCCTGCTGAATCCTGACTTTTGTTCTTGTTGTTTAATGTCAAGATTTTTTTCCTTGCTTTTGTTAAATTATCCCCCCGGGGAAACGATACTTTTTTAATGCAGAAATTCATAAAGTTGAGACGTAGTATTGGAGTGATAAAAAAACATGAATAGAAATATTTTTTATCTTTAAATTGTATAAATATTTCTTTTTATCTATCTGAAAACTCTTTATCATTATCTGTAGGCAATAACATTATAATGATAATGATTAATACCATTTCCCTCTTCAAGGATTAACCCTACAATTATCCTAAAAAAACAATATTAGCAAGTGTTAATGATGATAGAGTTAGCAAACTCGTATTACCAAACATAATGAGGGAGAGTTTCCCTTCAATTTCTCTTCAGTAGGGTTACAATATAACAAGGATGAGAGCTGAATAATAGTTTGGATCAGTGAAAAATTCTAACCAACAAGACATGATTGTCAGATTGAAGGAAAGTTTTCCACTTATAGCTACCCATTCTCCAAACTTCAAATGATGGGTTTTTGCGATACTCTAACGCCAATGCTAACATCATTGCACAGCATCAGCATCAGAGTCATGTTAGAGTAACCGTAAGCGGCTAAAAATAATCCGAGTTAGGTTGGTAGTCATGGTAAGTTTATCAAGCTTGAAAGTTGACTATAACTACTTCCGCTTTTACCCTCCTTCCTCTTGTGTCTGTTGCTGAAGAGTCCGAATGCAGCTGGGATATTTGCCAAGTATTTACTGTTGAGTGGCCAACCACAGGATGAACGGCTTATTTTCTCAACTACTTAAGCTGTATTTTCTCATGTTAATACAATCCATTTTTTTAAATAACTCATTAACGCACTGAGAAATGTCAAAGAGTCATATAACCTGTTTTGTAGAGCATCAGATTTTTTGTAACAAAGCTTTTTATCTTTGAAGCTGTAAAATGAACCTCTCTACACAATTACAACTTTCTCCAAGTTCTTCATTTAAATTATAATGACAATTTTTTGCTATTGTTGTGTATTTTATTGATTTACTCCAACATTAATACAAATCTCTTTAAGCAGTTACATGGTTTTTCCCAATGAATAATGATAATTAATTCATTTGAAAATGAAAACAACCAAGTTAGGAATGTCTTCGTTAATTAATAAAAGCAAGAAAACTATCCATAAAAACATCTGATTATAATAATAATAATAATAATATTGTAAATAAAATTACAATCTTATAATTGATTATCATCAGTAGAGAATATGAATGATCGAATGTTGCTTTTCTGTTGGAGATGTTGGCTGTTGCTGATGGTGGTAATTTAACAAACTTTATTCGCTCAGGGTCTATTTCCATGTGACCATGAAGCATATTCTTGTCTGAATTAATCGGTTCTGCTAGAAGATATAAAAAGTCAGGAGGCTTTTTGTTAACCTTAACACTCTATACAAAGAGGCTTTGGTTGGGTGTTGAGGAGATAGAGAGGCAAAAGAGAAAGAAAGTCTCAAGTGGCTGGTAATCCCACCGAATGTTACAACAGGCCATGAAGGAAGATCAAGGGAACGGTACTTGGAGCCAAGATCCAGAGGCCTTTATCGCTTTTGCTTCCAATCTCGTTTTGTTAGACTGCCAGACAGCTCTTGAATCTGTCTTCCGTTCCTTCTGATCTTCCAATGACCTTGGATATGAAAATTCAGCCAGATATCGAGGCAAAAGGATTTTTTCATGACTGGTAACTGAAACCAAAGATAAAAAGAAAAAGAAAACAGAAGACATTATTCAATAATTTTAGCAAGGTATTCGTGTCTCAAGTCACTTATACATTTCATAAAATAGATTTTATTCAAACCTTTTATGCTTTGGTAATTATTCTTTTTTTCTCATAAAAAGTTCAATTTTTGATATCACAAAGCTTTTATAATTTCTTCACAAATCTTTTCCATTATTAAAATACTTAAAAAAAATAGAGTCTGTAAGAAATGGAACTAGAAGGTAGTTAGGAATATAAGCTGTCAATCACAAAGAATATCTGGAAAAAAGTCGATGAAGAGAAAGAAGAATCGAAGACATAAAAATAAGTTGATGGAGAGATTGGAGACAAAGATTTCTCCAATATGGATGATCCTTTGTCTCCATTTTTCGATTAATAAATTCAAGTGTTAGTAACTGATAAGACTCTTCATCTTGGGCAATTGATGATGGATCGAAAAAAGCCTCAATTGGCTTTGTATGTATAGTCCAATCAGATAGCTTTACACTCGATCAATCATCCTGTCCTGCTAAAGCACAAAGTGTGAAAGCTTCCGCTAAGAAATAGTGTGTAAAAACTTATAGTTGAAGCTAGAGGTCAAACCAACATCCGGTTCTAATGTACTTCCGGCTGATGAAAAGATAGAAGCCATCAAATCTCCTGGGCACTAACACGCGCATTGGTGTCAGCATCAACCCCTTAAAGTCTCAGATTGACTTTTGTTGCCACTGGTGGCCGTACACTGGTCTTCCGGTGGGTTATGCGAGGATTCTCATGTGAACCAACCATTCTGCTGTGAAACTTGTCCCTTGAGCTCGATTAAGACGTTCCTTTCCATCGGTATAAGACAAGATCTTGGGTTTCTTTTTAGTTTAGCGATAACTGAAACGACGACAGTAAAGATAAAAGTCTTTTGAGACCGGACACCGACAGATTCTGAAGAAACTCCTCGTAGTCCAGTGATAGTGAAAATTGTCATGTTTCTCTTTACTCTAAAAAAAAAAGTACACAGCAAAATGATAACTCAAATGACCTACATTTTTCTTCTTTCCTATTGAAGTTAATCAAATTCAATAAAAGTTCCAATCATTTATTGTACTTCATAGCAATATGGAATAATACATTTTTCCATTCTTTTTCATGAAATATTGATAAACACTAACAGAGAAATATACCATTTTAAATTTTTTGATAAAGTATACAATTTTTTTTTTATTTTTATCGATCCACTTTCATATCTTCCATTCCTTTTTGCCTTTCTCTCCTCAATATTCTTTCGTATCTGATATTCTACATTCCCAACTATTTCAGTGTCATTTCCCTTTTTTCCAGATGTCCTCCTCACCACTTCGAACAAAGATGGCCGCGCCCTTTTGAACTTATTGTTCGGAGCCGATTATCTCACCCGTTCCTTCAAAAATCTTCTAAACCTTGAGGGCGTCTACAACCTCTTCAACTTCTTCCTTTTCTTTTCCAACATCATCGCTCTTTTTCATCCTCTTCAGATAAGGAAGAATTGTATTCGACATTCAGCAATTTTGCAAAACGTCCAATAAGATTTATCATACAATCTTGCTTTGAACTTTCTCTCTAAAAATTCCTATTGGAATATCACTAATTTTAGCCTAAACAATAAGATGTCATCTAAAGAAAACTCCAGGCTATTTTTTTTCTTATCTCATTTTCTTCGAAAAAGATTATTACAACCACAACCGTAAATGCATTCGTTCCAAGGATATAAACCTCCAAGTTTCGACAATAAATCTTTTGCATTAGATGTGCTAATTCATGACTAAAAACAATAGGTTGAATTATTTCCCAAGTGTTCTTTGTTCGTATATGAATAAAATATGATGACATATGTTTTAAAATACTTGAATTAAGCTTAAAGGCGTGTTCTTTGATGGTTGAAAAAATGATTAAGAGGGATGAGATGGGCTACATTTCCAAGCTTCATTTTTGTATGCAAGGCATTCAAGAATAAGATATTCGATTGGACTCAGGGGTCGGTGGAAAATTCAGTTTCACATAGTCCTGGCGCCTACGGCGATAGAAATTCAAATATAAAATCTCTCTCAACGAGGTTGCCACTTTCTATTCTCCCTTACCACTCTTGTTACACTTGCTAGAACGTGAGTCACCTAAACTTAAATGCCTTTTCGATTGCTTTCAATAAAAATTCATTATAGTCTTTCAATACTTATTCTTATTACTTTTCAAAAAATGACATTATCATTATTTATATTATCAGTAGGAGAAAGGGGTAATTTTTCATTTATTCTCCCAAAACTCATCAGTGTGAATTTATTTTTTGCTTTCAATTTAATTTGAGAGTTGATGAGAGATGACAGAAAAAAAAATTGTCGATACAGAGATAGTAGAAATATTATTATAACACGAACATTTAATAAAACCTCCAAGTAGTTAAAGTTACAATGATAACTTTAATTTAATTATTAAACTTTCTCATTTAATTCTGACTTAGTTACCTACTTTTAACTTATAGTTTCAATTTAACGTAGTTAACTTAAAAATGAAAATTTTACATATTAAGCTTGACTAATTTTATTTTATGAATTTATAAATGTTTACTGATGCACTTTTAATAATTATACCATTTAAGAATTAACTATACAAACTTTTAGTTAATTTACCTTTTTATTGAAAAATTGATTTTTATATTTTTTTTTTATCATTAAATTAGATAAACTTTTCATCTTACTGAAGTAATAAATAAGAAATCATCACTTGTATAGAAACTTTTTTCATGTCAACAGTTTATCTAAAAATAATAAAAAGTTTAAATTCTAGAGTAAATAAATAACAAAAATTTCTCGAATAAAGTTTCTTCACAAAAAGAAATAACAGCAAAAATTGATAAGAAATTGTCACGATTCAGTGATGCAGAAAATAGATGAAATGTTGGAGAGAAAAAATACAATATTAAAACAATATTTCCAGTGTCTAGCAGAAAGTCTTTCTTTATAAGCTCGAGTTCTTCAGAAGCAGTAACAATTTTAGTGGTCAAACATTCCAAACGTGTCCGAACAACTTCAGTGCTTTTTCCAACGTCGCTTCCAGAAAGAGACTAACACTAACCAACTGTTCGTTCTACTTGTAAGTGGATGAGGAAGACAGTTAAAGACTGGACTGAGAGTTGTACAAACGTAAAGCTTGCAGTAACAACCTCAGGCAGTAATATAGTAGAATATAGTACAAATACCTAACTCTGTTCAGTCATGCTTACCATGTCCCTTGCATCACCACCAACACTATTACTCTCTTTTGCTCTTATTTCAAGGCCTCAAGTCTTCGTGACCGATAAAAAGCTTCGATTCCCACGAGCCCTAGAGGCTTCGTTCCTACGATGAAAACCTTTTTGGCACCTACAAACCACCGACAGAATTAGGACACTCCAGAGATTTTCATGAAGCTTTTTACTTTGTGTATGTGTGGACTTTTCATACTGTGGCTTTTACTTTTTTTTCTCCCTTTTTTGCCCGCTGGTTTTATGCCAGATGTGAGTAGAACACTTTTATTCTAATGTTGGAAAGTTCCCCTAATAACGAAAAGCTTCCTTTTTAAATAGTGACACTATTATTATCACTATTATTACCTTTCATTTCAAGCAAAAAAATTTCAAAGGAAAATTTTTCATTAAAAGATAATGTTAAAAATAAATAGCAGAAAGATAAAGAAAGAGTATTGATATTGTTTTATTTAATACTCATGTAAAATTATTCATTAAATAAATAATAAATGAATAATGTTGAATTTATATAATATATTATGACGAATAATTTTTTATTTTGATGAATTTTTTATCTCAATTTTACAATTTATTCGTTAGGGAAATAATAAAAATGAATTTGCAATCTAAAAACTCATACATAAAAATTTTTTTCTCATATTTTTTTTTTTATTTATCTTTTATTATTATTTTTCATATATACATTTGACCAATTAATTTTGCACTTGTCAAAGTAACCGCTGACGCAAAATGTTTTCCTTCCAGTGATATATAATTTTTCAAGCTCTACACGTAGCGTGGAAAAAAAAAGCCTAGAATCGTTTTCCCCATTCGAGTGAACACGTCAACCCCTCTCTGTTCCACTCACTCATGTATTTTTTTTAGTCCGAGTGTTATTTTCATTACTCTCTTTCCGATGTGACTCCCGGGCGATTCCCACGGGCTTCATGGTGCACGTCGATACGCTGAATACTAGCGCAAAATCGCACCGGGGAATTCGTCCACTTGGATCCGACACGCTACTATAGTTGTTCTTCTTTTTTTTTTATTTCGCCAAACAATTACATCGAATTCACCTCGATCCTCTCTCACTAGAAAGCGTCGACCGTACAGAAGAGCTTTTTTATCAGACACAAAGAAGACCTTTGTCATCCTTCATCTCATCGGCACCAGAGGTTGGATTTGTCTTTGCAGTTGGTTCAATCTCATCCATATTGTTGAGAGTTTCAATTCATCAATTTGACGCATTATTGATCTTACCTTCGTACCAAGTTTGTAATAATTGATTTCAATAATTTCAACAGCAATGTCTTAACTAAATTACATCATTTCAATTGAATAAAATTACTTCTTTTTAATCTTCGAAATATATACATACATTTTACCAAGGTCTATTTTGAAATAAACAGTGTTTTACTAATCATAAAAGTTTTGCATCATAAATAGATTTATTCCTCTGCAATGATTTTACACAAATTTTATTTTCTTTTTGTTGGGAAGGGTAGCTACATAGAAAACAAATTTTCACACAGCTATGATAAGGTTAATAATTCTAGTGAACTCATTTTAAATAATCATAAAGTTTTAAATCAAATAAAGTGAAATCAAGCTTTACCAACAACATATAATAGAAACTTTTTGTTATTATTTCTTCAATTAAAATAACAAACTGTTAAATGGAAATTATGTTTGAAATAGAATTACATAATGATGGAACTTTATGTAATATTGAGACCATTTTATATTTTATTAAAATAAAGTGTAAAATGAATTTTATTCTTCAATATTCAAAATTTTCTAATAAATAAATTAATAAAAGAATACGACATATTTTCATAATTTAATTATAAATAAATCCCAAGTGAGCTTATAACAATTGTTATGAAATTTTACTTTTTAAAAGTGTCAACATGTGAAACATTTGCTCAACCTTAGGGACTTCAAATTTCTCTTTTTTGTCCTAGCCTTTCGACCAATAAACAGAGATGATACGATTTATATAAAAACAATAATAAAATTTATTGAATAAAAATTATTGAAATATAATAATAAAAATTCTGAACATTACCAACAGATAGTTTCTTTGACTCGAATTGGAATTAATTACAATTGATTGATCTTCAGTTTATGATCCAGTCAGCGTAATGTTTCACTTTTACTCGCGAATTAATTTAAATATTTATCGAAAATAAGTTGACGGTTGAATTAACTTTATATAAAAATTACATAAAATTATTTGGGATTTATTGACATTTAAATCTCTTCAACGAGAAAAATGTTAAATAATGAAAACATGAGGATAAATGTGACTTTTTTATTTCCAAAGGCAATAACTTGGACAGAAAAATTGAAAAAAAAAAATTTCCAAAGGGAAAAGTATGAACTTTGGGATACGTTGATGGATACTAAAGTGAAAAAGATTGGTAAAAGTATTTTCCAACTCTTGAAGCACACAGGTTCGATTTATCGTATTTATCGCAGCAATATTGGACATGAAAGTTACGATATCGTCTGTTGCAATATAGATGAAACTCGAGACTATTTAGGAAAATATAGTGATCGACATTTTCCGGAGGTTTTCCGATCGTGAAAAAGAGCAAGTTGGCATCAGTGCTTTATAGACAGTCGAGTTAACGCTAAATTGCACCAACTCCAGTTGGACAAGAACATCGATCTGGTTGGCATAGTACCAGAGAACTCGAGGACACGTGACGGACGACTCTCATCTTGAAAAACCACGAGAAGAGTAACTCCTTTTACGACAAGCTCGTTGCCAATGGGTTACGATCTTGGACCACGTTGGAGTCTATATAAAAGACACAAGCCACTATTTTACCACCCACAAACACATGGATTTCGTACGTAATGTGTCTTTGAAGACTCACATCTCCTCTGTGACCTCTTCAGTCGCATAGAAAATGACCTCAGTTTTATGTCTGTCTTATGACCTACTTGAAAAACCTTCAAGTGCCAGCTTTTAAATCATTTTATCCTATCCATGTGTCCTATTTGCGAAATTATTTAAATATACTCCTTTTATCACTCTTTCTAGACTATTCTATTTTATTTATTTATTTATAAGCATCTTTTATTTATACGAAATATCATCAATAACAAAACCATTTCAGTCGTTGTTCAGTTCATGATACTCAAAGGAGCTTATAAATATTTTTACCAAACATTTTTTTGAAAGCATTCACTGATGATAGATAATTAAATATTCACTTGGGATATTTCAAGTGAACGTTTAAGAAATAGAATTTCTAAAGCAAGTGGTGAAAAAAAAATATTTCAATTGCTATTGATAATTACAAAAAATTTAGCGGTTGAAGAGCTATTCAGTTAACAATTATTTCAATGAGATGCTTGAAATGAATTTAAAAAATAATTATAATAATAAAATTATTTTTTAATTAAATTTCGGTATAGAACAATTAATTAATTTCTGCTTAATAACGCTTTAAAAAATGTCTGAATAATAAAATCCATAAAATAAAAATGAAGGAATTCTTCAACTAAACCACGAGAAAGAGCAGACAGGGATAAAGAGAGACAGAGATGTTAGTTGATTGCTGTTTGAAACTGAAGAAAAAGGGAAACCACGACTAGAAGTTGGACCGTTAGTCCTGTACTACAGTGAAATTCGTTGAGGCAACGAAATTATTTTAATTGCAGACTGTAGAGTCCAGTGATCCCTCGAGGGCTGACCCGTACCATTCCAAGAATTTCTTTATTTTTCAGTCTCTCAAACCATACTCAACAGAAAAGCTGTACAATTTCTGAAAAGACGAAAAGCTAACTAAAGACTTGGTCGTCAACTATCAAGAGAGTTTGCTCATATTGTTGCCAACTTATTGAAACTAAACTGTCTTTGTTATCTTTAATACAATTGAAAAACTTTAATTAAACATTCAGTTATTATTTTACTAATGTCAGATATTAAAAATCATTTTTACATCTCTTAATTTTATTTAAAATGATAAAAAGGACTGCTTTAAATTTTACACTCATTAATCCTTCTTTTAGAGACATAAAATTAAATTTCAAAAAAGAGTTCAACATGTTGAAATTACTTGAAATATAAATGGTCATTTTTAATTTAACAAATTTAAAAAGTTTTAAATAATTAAAAATAATTGAATATACTATTATATTTAATTGTATTGTATTTTGGACTATTACAAAATGTTATGTAGCCTAGAATTAATGGAAAAAAATCCACATACAATATATATTTGAAACTTGATTGTCGTATTTCTGTCTTTGGATGACAAATTCGTTTTTGTTTCATTTTGGCTTCCGCTATTTCATCAGTACGTATAGTTGGAGGCCTTTGTCATTGAGAGGAAGCGTCAATGGTGTTGCTCGAATTGAAACTTTTAAAGAAAATAATACAGGGACTGAATTGAACCGATTGGTGAATGGTGTAGCAGATTGAGCAAGCAGTAAAAAGCTAGGGGAATTGTAGAAAACATATATATATATATATGTTAACAGTTACATGTATATATGTACATGCTAAATAAATGAAAAATGCCATGTTCGATTTATTCCATTTCATAAAAACTACCAATTCAAATCTTTTATAAAGGTTGTTGATATAACTCAATATCTACCATTATGACCGAAGTGATGCGATGGAAATAATTAATGGTGACAGTTTATATTCAATGTTACTAGATTGAAAACTCACAAATTTCCCTGATAATCCGATTGTTTCGAATAATAAAAGAATTTGTGATGGTTTTTTTTTGTATATTTAAAATATTCAATAAAGCTTTGTTTTTATATACAAAACGATACCGAATAATTTCATGCCTAAAATGGTGTAATTTTAGATTGTTTTGGTAAATCATTTTACTTTCATTTCACTTCACTTAAATAATCACTCTATGCAATAGTGTATTTTTACTGAAACTGAACTGATAAAAAATTTTTTTTTTTTGTTTCATCATGTTTCTAATTTTTTAAAAAATCTTCTTCAAAAGAATTGTTTTAAAAGCTTTTGATAGACAAAAAAAAACTCTATAAAAAATTATAGAATTTTTTAGAAAGCTTTCAGAGGTTTAACAACCTCAATACTAGACGAGTTCGTTTTTGCTGTTAGATTTTTGCTTCAAATAATATTTTAAAAGTTTAAAAATAATTTTGTACATTTAATCATACTAAAACGTGATTAATTTTATGTGGAAAACAATTTTTTTTTTTTCAATTATTAACTCACATATTTTTTAATTGTAAGAACCTTGCAAAAATTAATAACAATATTCTAATAAAATAATTTGTATCTTTTATTTTTATACTCCAAAGTTTCAAACAATTTGAAAACTTTTAATAATAGTGGAAGAAGTATTTTAGATATTAATTCAAAAATAATATAGACTTTATTTTTTTTTTATTTTAATTGAAAATAATAAGGTTGATCATATTCCGGGCATTGTATAAATAAATTCATCATTTCGGCTATTTTATTTCATAAATGTAAATAATGACTATTCTATAAAGATTAAAACTCAATATACAGAATGGTATTAAATAGAAACAAAAGCAATCAAGGAACACTGATGGTCCATTTATTGTAACATGATTGTCTCATTGATTTCACACTCACGAGTTCTGCACACCCTTGCCCCTTTGCTCTTTCCGGTACAAAGCCCGGTCTTGAGTAAACATACGCACGTGACATCCTGGCTGACTATGCCTGTTTTGCTTTAATGCTTGTTAACGTTAACGTTCGAATTCTCTCAAACAAGTGACTACAGATGAAATTTGCTCTTTGTCTAATCGCCTTTAGATTCATACACAAAGAAGAAAAGCTTCTTTATCAGATCAAAGTTAGATTTAAAGCTTGTACTTCCGGAGACCAGATTTCCCTCATCGACCATGATAGTCCAAAGGCGCCAGTCCTTTTGATGCAACTCAAAGAACTGTAAGATATTTTTCTGCCGCAAGCGTTTGCAGAGCTTTGGGAAATTCATCCGCATGAAGGTCGTCAAAGGTCGGCATCGATAGTTTACAAAAAGTTTTAAAGCTTTTTGAACAAATGGGCTTCTATGTCTCGTCATTGTCTACTGCATTCAATGATTTTTTTACGGCAAATATTTGATTAAAATTCATAAGAACAATTAAGAGTAATTGACGATATTTTTTGCTACGACTGTAACTCCTCTTGAATGATTTCTCCTTTTTCCTATTGTTCTCAGTACCGTTTCTCTTTAAGTGTTACACACTTTTTTTATCTCTTACGGTTCGTCTATCAGCACACAAACACATGAGAGCCATTGGATCGCATCTCTAAACACGGGGAATCACCAGAGACTATTGATTCCCGTGCTCACTGACACGCGTGGGGATTGACAAAGGACGTGCCTTGAACGCGTGTCGCTTTGTTCCACTTTAACCCTCGAACGCGCCCAAAGTACATTCAACCTGACGTTCTCGACAGTCCAAATACCTCATCGAATTTCCTAACCGCAGAAACCGACATTCAACACAAATTCAGCACGTATGCTTGTTTACTAAATTAAAAGACCCAAAAATAAAAGCCAAAAATACCATAAATCTGTCAAATACATTTTCCATGATACTTTTTAAATGACTTTTTGATTTAATTTCAATATTTCAACTATTTAAAATACTTCTTTCTGCTATGGATATCAGGATCAATTTTAGTTCTCTACTTGTTACATTCAAAATCACTTTGAAGTGATTTAATTGATGAATATAATTGAATTAAATTCAAAAAATAGTATTGAACCATGTCGATAGATCAAAATATGTTGGCTACTCTGAAGTCAGCAGTTTTAATTCGAGACAATGAATAATGACGCTGGGGTTTCCTCATAAAGAGCAATTTTGCCTCAAGTACTGGTTATTCTACATGAGAAATTCAATTATTTTGGAATATTGTGTGCTCCATGCAGAAAAAGTATGTTTAGAAACTTCAGCAATCAATTTTACCACCATATGACGTTATAACAAAGAAACATGAAACACGTTATGGTTTTGTGCAAGCTATTTACCATGTATACCAAACAAAAAGAACAATGGAAATAAAAGTTATTACTAAAATTTGCATGATAATGTTGGTTTTTTATTTTTTGTATTCATTTTACTAAATGATACCATCATTTTTGCCAGTAGAGCAACAATTTTTCTGCTATTCATACTTGTACATCAAATAATAAGTGTCTGGTACACATGTATTTATGTTTATCTCTAATTAATGATTGATTGATGGTGGAGGAAAAAATGAAGGTAACTAGGTGGTTAATTAAAACATTATACCTATAAGAGGCGTAACCGGAAACTGGTCGTTCGCGTGCCTCACATCTTATTTTCTATATTTCAGTTCTTCTTCTCTTCATCATTCTCCACCCATCTTTTTTTCACTGACACAAAACGAATTATCATTCCCTCCGTGACTTATTAATGCCTTGATCGCGTGACCATTTTGTTTTCTGCTGTTTTAATTTGATTGAAATTGAATTTCATTCTCAACAATGAAAGCTAATTCGTGTGACAGGTGTGGTTTTACTATTTACATGGTCTTGATGTATTCATTTTTTGTCCAAGATTTTTACACTTTTAAATATTTAAATATTCTCAAACAAAAAGATCATACATCAAACTTATCATCAAAATAATTCGTTTTTTTTTTCATCCTGATGTACCAATTAATTCTTTAATAAGATAATAATTGGAGTCAATTAGTCCTAGTAATTATAAATATTTTACTGTAGCGGAAAAGCTAATGATGATAAAAAAAAAAAATAAATATATATTTTAATCATGAAGGAACAAAAATAAATTGATTGATTTATGTGAAAGTTGTAAATTCTAGGCCATCTTCTTGATTTGAATCTCTGTAGTTTTGAGTACAAATAGACACAGTAGACAAAAGCTGAGACCAGTATACTGAGGTTAAAGGTCAACTCAAACCAATTTCAGCAATGCTGAGCATTTAAATTGAGTCTGACGTAACCTCCTACTGCTCACGGCATCCCATTCGCATTCCACAACATGTTTCCTTTTTTTAAAAAGCTTTTTCTTGCTACATAACTTGATTATTTTTTTTTTTTTTTCATTTTAGACTTTGTCTAATTTTCTAAGCGATATGTCCCTTTTTCGAGAACCATCGTCATCCTGACCATACTAAACACGTGTTAAAACGAATATTCCATAACAAATAAGATTAAAATCCCACTGTTGGTATTACTTAACCTCAGACATTTATTTTCTGTTTTTAGATAATACAGCCTGTAGAAACGTCACGAATAAGAGCTAAAGAAGAAGAACGTAGAGAAAGAGAATTCAACATTGCACAAAGAGTCAAGCCAGTGGTACAACGATCCCGGGGTCATGCTCCGGTCACTGACATCCGCCTTGGCCACCACACTCTCTTCTTCATGGACAACCAACTAACTTTGCCCTCAACCAGCCATACTCTCAACTACTATGCCCTCATCTTACAGACTATATGTCTTGGTTTTCTTCTTAAGATGCGTGACCATTCTTACATCTTCATAACTCATTACTATTCGTTACAGTATAGATAATTACTATTGACCTAAACCACAAGACTCACTTCAACATTAAAACTGAATTGAATGTTCCACTAAAATATTTACCACCTTTGCTGATGATTGATAAGAACAATTTTTTTCTAGGTCCTGAAGAGTCTAGAATATTTTCGTATAAATTTTACTTAAAAGAACTAGAACTTATCAGAATTTACAAACAGAACATTTTAATTTTAAGTTTATCATTTGAATAGATAGGAATCTTTTTAATGACAAGTTTATTAGATGATTTTTTATTTCGTTGGATTTATTTATTTTTAATAATTTTATTATGAATAATACAAATAAATAATGAGTTATAATGAATTATTTAAAATAGATTATTGATAAAAAATTCGTCAACACTTTGATATTTTATTCATCATCTGAAAAATCAGTCAAAGTAATAAAAAATATAAAGATTTATTTATAAAACAAAATTGATCGAGAGTTTATTTATCATTGAATGATAAAATATTCATAAGTTTAGTTAAATTAAATTTAAAAAAACTCTTCAAGAAATAATTTTAAAAAATATTTATAACAGTAACCAATTATAAGTTTCTTTTTTACATAAAAAAGTGATGACTGAATATTTTTGAAGACTTGAATAATAGAATAGTTTCTAATGAAAAAATTAAGATCACTTAGACCGTAAATTATAACCTGAGATGAAGAAAAACGAGTAGGAGGAGTAAAAGAAATGGTAAAAAGTAATGCAAGCAAGGAATTACCTTGAGAAGATCCGCCTTTCAGGATTTTCCCACCATTTGTCTCTCTGTCCTCTCTTGAGGAGGGAAATAATCCGTTCGCATAACGACTTGTCGTGGAATCGAGAGCAAAAGCTAACTTGGCTAGAGTTTTAAGTTGACGATGATGGTAATGATAATTATGATAGTGATGATAATGATGATTATGATTGTCATTATCATCATCACCACCACTCTAATACATATTACAATGTAATTCAACATGGAAATGCATGTTCTTCATTAGTGAAAGTGACTCTAATTGAATTTTTTTCACTAACTTTGATCAATAATATTCACAGAAAAACTTAATAATCAGATTAATTATTTGAAAAACTGTTTTATTCCATCAATAGGATTAAAAATTTTCTTTTTGTGTCGATAACTATTGAAATTTGTCTTTTATTTGTTTTTTTTTTTTTTACTTTTATCTACTAAAATAATAATTGTGCGGGTATATCTTTAATATCTTTTTTTCTATTGGAAAAAAAAAATTGCTTCCATCGAATGCCAATGAAAAAATTTTCGAGCTGGGAAAAATAATGGAAAAAGAATAATTGAATTGAGTTCGGATCACTGAATTTTTAACAACGCCAATTTAAAGGTTTTCAAAAGTCTCTTTGATGTCAATGATTTAGTTTGTATTTTTTATGTGCTATTATCGATTTTTTCTAATGATAAGTCTTTTAAGTAATGTCTTTATAAGAAATCGTTTTTACGATACAATAAGTTCAGAGCTGTTTTCAATAAGGATTCTTTTAACTAAGAAGATTTATATAATAACCAAGTAATCACTTTATGATAAGTAAAAATTGATTTTATACCTTTTAAAGATTACCTCTTCTAGAATTTCTTTAAAGAGCTAACTAATCAACGTTTAAATTAAATTTAAATTGATTGAAAGATGAATCCATGTTAAATGTTAAATAACTTTTGAAAAATTTTATTGAAATAATTCATAATAAAATAGAATAAATAATTCTAAATGTAATAACTTGGCATAATTAAAATAATTAATCATATCTCTGATTTTCAGAATTTTGGTAGATGCTCAACAATAACTTATCAACATGACACAAACTAGTACTTCAGACGTGCCTGACTCGTTGCTCTTGCCCTGGATTTAATTATGGGTGAGCAAAGTTTCAGGTGTGTTCGCGGTACTTGACTGCATCTGTTAGAACTAACGAAAGTATTAAAAGCTACAAATAAAAATGAAAAAGGTTTACAAAGGTAGAGAAAAGCATTAAAGTTGACGATGAGCCAATTGAAGAAGATCAATGATAAATGTCTTGGTGAGGTTTTATAAAGTGGGATGTAAGAAGTGACTATTGAAGGAAGCAAAGAAGAATGAAAAAAGTTTAAGTAAGAAAAGAAGAAGATGAAGCAAAAAAAAAAAAATAAAAACGTTCCCAATATCATCGAGTCTTCGTTTCTCCACAATTCCACTAATGGACACCGATTCGCTCGAGCAGCATAAGACAATTGGCTCTTTTATTGACTTTAAACCTTCTCTTTCTTGCTATCTACTCACCTGGAGCATTTATTTGCTTGATTCCCACTATTCATTTATTCCAACTGAATGAACAATTCTATTGAAAATCAAAAAATCTCATTCTGTTTATTAACTAGACTCCTGCAGAATTTATCAATTTTCATAAATTCATTCAGATAACCAAGTCTTCATTACTGAACCGAAAAAAAGAACTTGATGAAATTGAAAAGTTTATATTTACTAACTCTTCTTTCAGTTAATATGCAGGATTTTCAAGTCCTCAGCCGTACTCTTACGCCTGAAATTTGCTTTTTACCTGGCCAAAGTGAACCCTCAAATGAGGAATAACTTTAAATATGAAAAAGGTGAGCAAAGTTTCAGGTGTGTGAGTGTGTTGGGGTGTCTTCTGAGTATCTATCAAGAGATCGTAAAAAAAAATAAAACCATTAGCTATGTATTCTAGATTTATATGTATGTTTTGTAATTGTTTAACATAAAGAGAAATAAATGAATTTTTATACTAATAAATATATTAATATCCAGTACGGAAAAATTTCGTTCATATTCTTAAGTAGGGAAGTTCCCCGATGTACCCCTCGTGGGACTATTGGGAACGATTAGGGAAAAAAAACATTTTTCTGTTTCTAAAATTCCTCTCTCCAATCCAAGCGTACTTTAACTTGGTTTTTTGCTAATAACTTGAGATCTATAAGACTTATATAGATAAATGAGGATATCAATGGATTCGTGAAAACGAGATCATTTTATTGTACTGGTTAAAATCATTATTGAAGTATAATTTATGCAAAAATTTTTGCAAAGTTCCGGTTTTACCCCATTTTAAGGGTAAAAAAATATAATTTCCTGATGTTTGACCTGCTTTCGTATATCTAGGCATTGAGACGAAGAGAATGAGTGGTCGATCGTAAAAATCGGACAACTTTGATTTTTCGACCCAAAAAAATGGCAAGTGGTACCCCTTTCCATTTTTTTTAGCGAAAAAATAAAAGTTCTCCGATTTTGATGATCGACCACTCATTCTCTTCGTCTTGATGCGTAGACATGCGAAAGTGTGGCACAGCTTAGGAAAATTCATCCTAACACCCTCAAACAGGGGTAAAAGGGGATACAAATTACTAAACATCATCTCCGTAACTTTAAACGCTTGTAACTCATGAACAAACAGTCTAATAACATTTTTGAAGGTCAATTTGTAAACCTTAGAATCTGAGCTATAAAACTAGATATATAGATTTATTGCAGAATATTTATTTCTCCCTCAAAATCGCTATAATACAAAAAAAAGACAGATTTGTTTGGGAGTTTGCCAATTATTTTGGCGATTTTAAGAATGAAATAATGATCTTAAATTTTTTGCATGGATGTAGATGTTTAGCTTAGATTCTAAAGCTATCAAATACTCCGTGAAAATCATTATTTGATGATTTGTATAAGAGTTATAAAGGTCCAAAGTAGAAAAGTAGATGATTTTTTACCCTTACTTCGACTTTGGACCTTTATAACTCTCACACGAGTCGTCGAATCATCATTTCTAAGGAGAATTTAAAAACTTTAGAGTCTAAGCTACAAATCCATGTCCATGAAAAACATTTAAGATCACTATTTCATCCTTAAAATCGCTAAAATAATTGGCAAACTCCTAAAAAAAATGTGCCTTTTTTTATATTATTGCGATTTTAAGGGAGAAATGAATTTTTTGCAATAAGTCTATCGATGTAGTTAGATAGCTCAGATCCTAAGGTTTCCAAAACGTCCAGGAAAAATGTTATCAGACTGTCTGTTCATGAGTTGCAAGGGTTTAAAGTTACGGAGATGATGTTTAGTAATTTGTATCCAGTTTTACCCCTGTTTGAGAGTGTTAGAATGAATTTTCCTAAGCTGTGCCGCGATTTCGCATTTCGACGCATCAAGACGAAGAGAATGAGTGGTCGATCATCAAAATCGGAGTACTTTTATTTTTTGGCCAAAAAAAATGGAAAGGGGTACCACTTGCCATTTTTTTGGGTCGAAAAATCAAAGTTGTCCGATTTTGACGATCGACCACTCATTCTTTTCGTCTCAATGCCTAGATAAACGAAATCCTGGCACAAACAGAGAAAATCCATTCTAACACCTTCAAAATGGGGTAGGACTGGATACAAGTAACTAAACATCATCTCTTCAACTTTGATCCCTTGTAACTCATGAACAAACTGTCTTATAATATTTTTCATAGACATTTTTTAAGCCTTAGGATCTAAGCTACAAATATATATCCATAAAAAACCTTTGAAAAATTTATTCCCCCCTCAAAATCACAATAATAAAAAAATAAGTCACATTTTTTTGGGAGTTTGCCAATTATTTTTGCGATTTTGAGGGAGAAATAATTATTTTAAATGATTTCATGGGGATGGGTATTTAGCTTAGATCCTATACTTCCTGACTTCTCCTTACAAATTATGATTCGACTACTCGTATGAGAGTTATGAAGGTTCAAAGTCGAAGTAAGGGTAAAAAATCGTCTACTTCCCGACTTTGGACCTTTATAACTCTCATGAGAGTCATTCAATAATGATTTTCGAGGAGTATTCAAAAACTTAAGAATTGAAGCTACAAAACCATATCCATGAGAAACACTTAAAATCATTATTTCACCCT
Source organism: Chelonus formosanus (assembly GCA_028641665.1). Taxonomy (NCBI): domain Eukaryota; kingdom Metazoa; phylum Arthropoda; class Insecta; order Hymenoptera; family Braconidae; genus Chelonus; species Chelonus formosanus. The sequence continues at coordinate 6,632,542 of CM054005.1, forward strand.
TAAAATCGCTAAAATAATTGGCAAACTGCCTCAAAAAATATGCCTTTTTTATATTATTGCTATTTTGAGGGAGAAATAAATATTTTGCAATAGATCTATGGATCTAGTTTTATAGCTCGGATTCTGGGCTTTCAAAAACGTCCATGAAAAATGTTATCAGACTGCCTGTTCCTGAGTTGCAAGGGTTTAAAGTTGAAGATATGATGTTTAATAATTTGTATCCAGTCAAACCTCCATTTAGGAATGAAAAAATGAATTTTGTAGATGTTTGACCTAATTTCGTATATCTAGGCATTGAGACGAAGAGAATGAGTGGTCGATCGTAAAAATCGGACAACTTTGATTTTTCGACCCAAAAAAATGGCAAGTGGTACCCCTTTCCATTTTTTTTAGCGAAAAAATAAAAGTTCTCCGATTTTGATGATCGACCACTCATTCTCTTCGTCTTGATGCGTAGACATGCGAAAGTGTGGCACAGCTTAGGAAAATTCATCCTAACACCCTCAAACAGGGGTAAAAGGGGATACAAATTACTAAACATCATCTCCGTAACTTGAAACGCTTGTAACTCATGAACAGACAGTCTGATAACATTTTTCCTGGACGTTTTAGAAACCTTAGAATCTGAGCTATCTAACTAGATCCACAGATTCATTGCAAAAAATTTATTTTTCCCTCAAAATCACAATAATATAAAAAAAGATACATTTTTTTTGAGAGTTTGCCAATTATTTTAGCGATTTTAAGGATGAAATAGTGATCTTAAATGTTTTTCATGGACATGGATTTGTAGCTTAGATTCTAAAGTTTTTAAATTTTCTTTGAAAATCGTTATTGGTTGACTCGTATAAGAGTTATAAAGGTCCAAAGTAGAAAAGTAGATGATTTTTTACCCTTACTTCGACTTTAGACCTTTATAACTCTCATACAAGTCATCCAATAATAATTTTCAAAGAGTATTTGGAAATTTCACAATCTGAGCTACAAATGTATATCCATGAAAAACCTTTGAAAAGTTTATTTTCCTCCCAAAATTGCCAAAATAAAAAGGTAAGTCACATTTTTTTGGGAGTTTGCCAATTATTTTTGCAATTTTGAGGGAGAAATAAATTTTTTGCAATAAATCTGTGGATCTTGTCAGATCGCTCAGATTCTAAGGATGACAAAATGTCCTTCAAAAATGTTATAAGACTGTCTGTTCATGAGTTACAAGGATTTAAAGTTAAAGAGATAATGTTTATTAAATTGTATCCAGTTTTACTGTATTACTAACTATTGCTGTTTTACGGAAATTACTTGGGATCTATAAGACTTATATAGATAAATGAGGATATCAATGGACTCGTAAAAACGAGATCATTTTATTGTACTGGTTAAAATCATTATTGGAGTATAATTTATGCAAAAATTTTTGCAAAGTTCCGGTTTTACCCCATTTTAAGGGTAAAAAAATATAATTTCCTGATGTTTGACCTGCTTTCGTATATCTAGGCATTGAGACGAAGAGAATATGTGGTCGATCGTCAAAATCGGACAACTTTGATTTTTCGACCCAAAAAAATGGCAAGTGGTACCCCTTTCCATTTTTTTAGCGAAAAAATAAAAGTTCTTCGATTTTGATGATCGACCACTCATTCTCTTCGTCTTGATGCGTAGAAATGCGAAATCACGGCACAGCTTAGGAAAATTCATTCTAACACCTTTAAAATAGGGTAAGACTGGATACAAATTACTAAACATCATCTCCGTAACTTTAAACGCTTGTAACTCATGAACAGACAGTCTGATAACATTTTTCCTGGACGTTTTGGAAACCTTAGGATCTGAGCTATCTAACTACATCGATAGACTTATTGCAAAAAATTCATTTCTCCCTTAAAATCGCAATAATATAAAAAAAGGCACATTTTTTTTAGGAGTTTGCCAATTATTTTAGCGATTTTAAGGATGAAATAGTGATCTTAAATGTTTTTCATGGACATGGATTTGTAGCTTAGACTCTAAAGTTTTTAAATTCTCCTTAGAAATGATGATTCGACGACTCGTGTGAGAGTTATAAAGGTCCAAAGTCGAAGTAAGGGTAAAAAATCATCTACTTTTCTACTTTGGACCTTTATAACTCTTATACAAATCATCAAATAATGATTTTCAAAGAGAATTTAGAAACTTTAGAATCTATGCTGAACATATATACCAATGAAAAACATTGAAAGTAATTATTTCACCCTTAAAATCGCTAAAATAATTGGCAAACTCCTAAAAAAAATGTGCCTTTTTTTATATTATTGCGATTTTAAGGGAGAAATGAATTTTTTGCAATAAGTCTATCGATGTAGTTAGATAGCTCAGATTGTAAGGTTTCTAAAACGTCCAGGAAAAATGTTATCAGACTGTCTGTTTATGAGTTACAAGCGTTTAAAGTTACGGAGATGATGTTTAGTAATTTGTATCCAGTTTTACCCCTGTTTGAGAGTGTTAGAATGAATTTTCCTAAGCTGTGCCGCGATTTCGCATTTCTACTCATCAAGACGAAGAGAATGAGTCCTCGATCATCAAAATCGGAGAACTTTTATTTTTTTGCCAAAAAAAATGGAAAGGGGTACCACTTGCCATTTTTTGAGGTCGAAAAATCAAAGTTGTCCGATTTTGACGATCGACCACTCATTCTCTTCGTCTCAATGCCTAGATATACGAAAGCAGGTCAAACATCAGGAAATTCTATTTTTTTACCCCTAAAATGGGGTAAAACCGGAACTTTGCAAAAATTTTTGCATAAATTATACTTCAATAATGATTTTAATCAGTACAATAAAATGATCTCGTTTTCACGAATCCATTGATATCCTCATTTATCTATATAAGTCTTATAGATCTCAAGTTATTAGCAACTTAAACTAAGCTTGGAGTAGGTAGGGAAAATTTCGAAACAACAAATTTTTTTTTTCCCAATCGTTGCTTATAGTCTCACGAGGGGTACGTCGGGGAACTTCCCCACTCGGGAAGATAAACGAAATTTTTTGTACGGCATCCTTCTGGGTTTTTTTTTTGGTTGAGATTCAAGCGGATAATGAAATTCTAGATGCAAAAACAATATGACAGGGATAGAAAAAATGATTGTGTCTACTTGATTCAACGTGTAACTAGGTGTATCTAATACTTTACGTAACTTACCGTGTCATATGAGAAGTTGCGGCTCTCTTGTTACACGATATTCATAAATGGGTCACCGTAACAGTGATACTTTGCTCACCCACAACTCCTACATGACCTTAAACCGCGCCTGCGTCAACCGCGAGAATTTTATCCTTTTTTTTATTTACGTGTATTATATTATATACTACTAGTTTTTTTATTGTTTTATTATTTCCGTCTTATTATTTCTGCTTCATCAATTACCAGTTCACAACTTACTCGATTCAACTTCTTCCCACATAATAATAATGACGTAATGATTTTAAAAAATGTACATTAATGAGTCGAATATGTTTTTTTTATTCCTTTTAAATATTCATCACTTTCAAACTGTTGAGCAAAAAGGAATGATTATTTTTCTCTTTACCTTGGATAATGAGATCAATTGATTTTTCATGTATCTCTTGGAGTGTATGAAAAATGATTGAATAATTTTTACAAGTAATATTATGTTTATTTGTAGTGTGTTGGGTTAAAGATTAATAAAAATTTATAGAAACAATAAACATTGAAAGAAATGAATAAAAAAGAAAAATAAATATTAAAGATCTTTAAAGATGTCTAACTGTAATTTATTTTTTATTGTTAGTATGCAGTGAATACTTCTTAACTTGCACGATTGTCCACTACTTTCTCAATGTTTCCCTAGGGCTTTTAAGACAGTTTAAAATTCACCCCTTACTTTTTATCAACTCTGCGCATCTTTCATCACATTTGCATTTTTACAAGCAATGGTGAGGGTGTAGCACGAGTGACTTTAAGTTTTTCATTGAGACCAGTGAGTTTCTATCTTAGTTAACCTTGGGGGATTCCCATTACTAGGATTGGCCAGTTTGCAATATAATCATTTTAAATAGAACCTACGTCATTTCTGCTAGTATTGATCTACTGTGACTTAATTTTTAAAAAATGTATATTTCATTTATCATAATTACCAAGCATGCAACTCAAGAATGTAAAACTAACACTTCACTTAGATAATTGTTTCTTTTTTTTTTCTTCAAATGACTATTTTTAATCTGATATATAATCATGTGAAAATATGTGAAGTAATTATAACTTGTCTACGCCATTAGATAGTGCAATTATTTACTTAGAATTTCTCTTTTTAATTTGAAAAAAAAAAAAATAGTTCAAGTAATGAGTGTCAATTAAAGAATAAACTATTCTCTTTATTTAATTTTAAAAAATAATATTACATATGAAACATTTTCTCAATAATTCGTGTAATTATTACAAACAAGGCGCAAAAAATAGTCTTAAAGTAATTCCTACAATTCATCATCATTACAATGTCATTCCGATTGTTTAATTTTCAATTGAATTGAGAAACTTTGCAAAAAAAACCCAGTCTCAAAAGACAAAGGAACTTAAACATAAAAAATAATAATCTATTTGAAAAATATCTAGATATTTATGTAATAAACTATTATTAAGAAATAACTCATGGTATCGTGAATGCAAGAATATATCTTATTTTACAATAAATAAAAGTATCTATACCCTCAAACGTATTATCTGGATGTTTCAGTATATTTTATTCAGTGTAACAATAACTTACCCGTACTTTATTGTTATGTTAAATTGCATTGCAATAACATAGGAATAATAAAGAGGTATAAGACAGTGACATATCCTCGCAAAAGAAGAAAAATAGCGAGGTTAAAGGGGTTAGTTCGAGCAATAGTAAAGAGGGAATGAGGGGTGCGAAATAATAGTCTATGTATTTTAGTGTCTATGGAAGCTTTAGGTAGAGAATAGACTAAAAAATCACTAGCTTAAAGCATAATAGAATACATAAATGTAAAATCAGTATGTTAATTAACAGAGAAATAATTATGATAAAATAAAAATTAAATTACTCCATAAAAATTGCTTTCATATTAAATAAAAAAGCATATTGATGAGCAGAAAAAAATTAAAACTCTCAATTTAAATGTAAATTCGGATCACTAATTGCATCAATTGAATAATTAGTTTATTAAAATTATAATTAATAAATTTTATATCTATAGTACGTAAAACAGTTATCTAGAAATTAAAAAAAGTTATTGATCAATAAAATAACATTGTCATAAACTACAATAATTTTTTATAAAAAGAAAGAATATTAAATAAAAACAAAAATTTTAAAAATTGTAATTTTTAAATAAAAGTTTTTAAATAATATTTTTAAGAGTTTTGGAGTTTAATATTTTTGACTGTTATAGTAGAGTATAATATTTGATACAAATAATTCAATAGAGAGTTAAATTGTCAATGAATTAAAGTGTAAATAATTATGCATTATAATACTTTTTATATTTGTACATAAATAAATATAAAAAAATCTACCTTACAGGTTTAATTTTGATAATTACATATTTTTTAAATTTAGAATCACCTATTATTATTATTATCATTATTGTTAGTGATAAATTCATTTATTCGAATGTTAATTAAGCAATTAAGTTATTCAGTAATTATTTCTAACATTACTACAATTCCTTGAAGTACTTCAGATACAGTACAATATAAATTTTTGAGCCTGTTTAATTAATTATAAATAGTATTATTATAAAATATTTCTTATGTCCGTCTAGAAATATAGTTTTTATTTTTTTTCAGATTTGCTTCACTTCTGTTTATATGTATGTATATAAATCTTATGGTTACTTTCATTACAACTAGTATTATTAATAATGATATTAATACATTATTTAATTCAAAAATTTTTTGTTTAGTGAGAAACATTTCGCTTCTAATTATCCTTTTTAGACCATTAAAATTCAATCTTAGACCATTAAAAATTGACATTTATCATAACTGTCAAATCAACTACTTATTAACAAATTATTTATTGTTTTCAATTAATATATCTTGGTAAAAATAACTAGGAAATTACTTTATAAAAATAATTGGCAAATGTTCACGTAAGAAAATTGATCAAAAAATGTATAATCTACAGACTGGAGGATATAATTATTTAAAACATTCTAAAAAATTCACTTACACTATTATGAATATAATTATTGGGCTTATTAAATTATATTTACTCACAATTGAATCTTAAATATCTAAAAAATAATTTTAAGATATCCATTGATTAAAGCCTCAATAAATATTACTACCATATTTTTTTTTTTTTTAATATCTAAGTCATTGTCAGTAAAATTCTGAGTCAAAATTACTCTGACAATTCATTCCATTTAAGTAAATCTCAGATGTCTGTTGTATTGAGGGTATTTGTTGTGATGATTCAGAGTTTTTTCCTAAAAATGTATAGTTATTATCTATGTATTTTTTCACATTCCAACTTGATTATATAATTTCATTGTTTTTAAAATACTGAATGTGACATAAATATTATACAATGATACGGTAAATATACTTTAAAAACATTGAAAATACTATTTCATATATATTACTCACCATGAGCTGCTAAAATAATAGCTAGACACTTGGCAACTGCAGCATTTGGGGCACAAGCTAATGCAGGAGTTAATCCTTCGAAATCAACAGCATCTACACTCGCACCCAATTCAATAAGTCTTTTTGTAACCTAAAGTATTATTGTTATAATTATTAAAATATAAATTAAATAGTAATACTTGAAATATTTATCAAATAACAGGATACAAGACCGCGATTATATCTTAAATACTATTATTACTCACACATATTAAGTTTTAAAAATTAACTTACCGCAACTAGGCCATTGCGTGCTGCAAGATGGAGCGGTGTCTTCTGTTTTTTATTAACCATGTTAATAATTTGAATCCTTTTGTTGCTGTGAGCTTTATCATGCTTTTCACTTTGATTCTGATTATGGTTTACTTGAGATACAATTACGTCAAGAAGCAGCGAAGCTGCGGACGAGTGTTGTCTTTGACAAGCTAAGTGTAAGGCTGTATTATTGTCGAAATCTACTGCTTGAATATTTGCTTTCCATTCTAATAACAACTCTACAAAGTAATAAAATGAATAGATGAATAATTAAATTAGTTTTCAGTAACACAAATAATTGAAATCATTTATTATTTGCTTATTTCAATGTTGTTCTATGATGCGTGAAATTTCATTTTGACGGTATTTCTCGATTACATTTTATAGATAGTAATATATAATATTTATTAGAAAGGTAGATTTTATAAATATGTAATTATTATTAATTTTTCAATAAAAGTTCTTCGTGGAATAAATAAAATTTTATTGAATCAAATTGATGAAGACCATTGTACTCAATTACTTAAAATAATTACCTATTGTTCCTGTTTGTCCTGTATAAGCTGCACTGAGTAGTGGAGTCCTTCCAGAATAATCCTGAATCTCTAATCCACCCGAATTAGGTCCGACTGACGTGAGAATTAATTTAACGCACTCTGATGATCCTGAAGCTGCTGCAACATGAAGTGGGAGCCTTCCTCCTGGACTATCTCTTAATGCTGCAACTGCATGTCCTCCGAACTTGTTCATCAGTAATTTGCAACATTTAACAGATCCCTGTTGAACTGCACAATGAGCCGCTGAAAATGGATTGCTCTCCAAATTTTCCACAAAATTCTCTTGTAACAGATACTCTACACACTCTGAATTTTGATTATAACACGCCCAATGTAACGGTGTACATCCTTGATCATCTTTGATATTTATTGCACTTGGATCGGCAGTAAGAAGTTCAGTTAAAGCTTTCAATCTATAATTAAACAAACCAATTAATTTTTATCGTTTTTCGATCCGTTTACTTTATTTTATTACAATCTTACCTTCCACATGCAGCTGCTAAATGAGCTGGAGTTTTACCATTCGAATCTTGAACAGAAACTCTGGCACCACGAGCCAACAGCATTTTTACCATGAAATAATCTTCCTCATAATCGTCTTCAATAACTGCTCTAAATAATGGCGTATGTTTATTAATATCACATAAATTAACGTCTGCCATAAAAATAAGTAAAGTAGCACACTTTGTATGTCTATTTGCAACAGCAAGCATTAGTGCTGTTCTAAGATAAATATCATATTTATCAACAACTGACGGATCTTCTATATGTTCTAAAAGAAGTTCAAGACACTTTTCATGTCCTCCAGCAGCAGCACAGTGAATTGGTGTTCTCTTGGTTACGTTATCTTGTACAGAAACTAAAGCACCACAATTTAAAAGAAGTTCAACACATTTTTCATGACCTTTAAAAGCCGCCAAATCTAACGGAGTTTTTCCCGAGTCTTCTTTAATATTGATATTTGGAAATAGTGGTAAAAGAAGTCTCATAATTTCATTGTGACCATGCCAAGCAGCTAAATGAAGTGGTGTAAGTGTAGGAGTTAGTGTTGAAGTTACCACAGATGGATTTATGGTTAAAGTTGTTGAAAATGTCGGGCTGATTGTTGATAGTAATGGTAAACCAGATGTTAAGTTTGCACCTAGCGAACTCAAATCGAGTTTAGAACGATGATGAAGTGACGGAGACGGTGAAGATGTAGATGCTGAAGACGTTTGTGCTCCGGAAGCTAAAAAGGAAATTATTAGTTGTATTAAATTCATCATTTTTAACTTTATAAATATACAAAAATATTAATATACTTGAAGATGTAGCAGAAATTGAAGGTGATAGAGAATTATAGAGAAGAGCTTCAAGAGCAGGTTGATTCCCACCAGCTACTGCGTAATGAACAGGAGTAAATCCTCTTTTATCTCCAATAAAAGGCTCGGCTCGATGATCTAACAAATATTTGACACACTGACTAGTGTCTTTTTTATTAGTAGGATTAGACGAACCAGCAGCAAGATGGAGGCATGTAGCACCATTCACATCTTTAGCATTCGGATCACTTCCATAACCAATCAATGTAAAAACACACAAATAATGACCTTGACTGGCAGCATAATGAAGAGCTAAACGATTTTCATTATCTGATAATCTGAAATTGGCACCACTAGATAACAAAAGATCTAAACAATCAACAGATCCTTTAAACGCCGCTGAATGTAAAGGTGTTCTACCAGCAATATCACGAGAATCAATTTTGTCAACTTGAAGAAGTTTTCTACAAACTTCTATGTGACCTGCGAGACAGCTTAGATGTAGTGGAGTTCTTTGTTCCGCATTTCTTGCTGCTGGCGATGCTATAAAAAAATAGCACAGTAAATTACAAACAAATAATTTAATTGAATTTTTTATAACTTTCAATTATTCTAACTCAAAGCATTTAATTGATTATTTTTTTACCTCCACATTCCAATAAAGTAGTTGTTAAACACTCATGGCCGAGCCATGCAGCAATATGAAGTGCAGTATTTCCATTTTTGTCTCTTGTATCTGGAGAAGCTCCAGCATCTAACAGACTCTTTGATCTGGTAAATCTTCCATGAATTGCAGTCATGTGCAAGGGAGTCCTACCATCTTGAGATTGAACATTAACGTCAACTCCAAAATTTAATAAAATCTCTAGGCAATTTACTCCTTGGAGACTTGCAGCTGCTACATGAAGAGGAGTCTGACCACGATAATTGAAAGCTTCTCGGTTAGCTTGATACTCGATAAGTAGCTGTACAGCACTGGCATGACCATTTAGACAAGCTACATGCAGTGGAGTATTACCGTATACATTTTTAGCTTCAATGTCTGCACCAGCGTCGATCAAAATTTCCATAGTACCAATATTTCCAGCAGCCGCTGCAGCATGAAGAGGAGTATAGAGATCCTTATCTTTAACGTCAATTTTAGCTCCATGATTTAGAAGAGTTCTTACGATTTCTTCATGGCCCATGTAAGCAGCGTAATGTAAAGCACGACGATCTTTTTTATCTTGAGAGTCAATTACACATCGTGGCTGACTTATCAATAGCTTTAACATTTTTTTATGTCCGTTAAAGGCTGCATGATGCCAAGCAGTCCTTCCTTTGCGATCGGTAAGATTTATATTAAGTAATCGAGGGATAATAAGATCCACACAGTGCAAAGAATTATTTGCTGCTGCTACATGTAAAGGAGTTTGCCAATCTCGATCTCTCACATCCACTGCTGCACCGTGTTTCAAAAGAATTTCGGTTGCTAAATCATTTCCTGACGCACATGCTCGATGGAGAGGAGTTAACCATCTTTCATCTTTGGCATTAACCTTTGCACCACTTTTTATTAGCAGTTCTATCACTTCTGGGTTTCCACTGTGAATCAAATAAATATTTTCAGAAATAAAAATGTATTACTGTTCTTGAAATAGAAATCATTGTATTTTAAACATACATGAATGCTGCTGCATGCAGTAAAGTTCTCCTTTGATCATCTTGCCAGTGAATGTCTTCCTGGTTTGTTATTAATGCTTGAATCTCATCAATATTACCAAAAAATATAGCTTGCAGTAGTGGTGGCTGCAAACATATTTGCTATTGATTGGAGAAAATGAAAATAAAACAAAGTATAAAATAAATGTTAAAACTTTTACTTTTTAAAAAAAATAACCTTCAACTCCATTGAATGAATCATAATCAATAAAATTTTATTTTTATATAGTTATAAAGGAAATTATTAATTACCTCATCTTCAAATTTCTGGAGGTTCATCATGATTTAATTGGCAGCATTGATAATAACAGACTAACAAAATAATTGTATACGAGACAAGTTAATGCCAACCGGTGAGCAGTCAGGTACACCACGCAGTACGAAACTGTCATTTGCAAATTATGCAAATAATGAAATGAAAACTAAATTATTTGACATGATTTGAAATTATTTGTTTTTTAGTATTGATTATAATTTTTGACATACTGATGCTAATATTTACATAAATCTGCATAACTTTACTGATTTTCTACAAGTTCTAAAGTTCTAACCTTACACATGTCAATGCGAATATTTTCAGCAATGTACCAAGTAATTAAAAACATTACAAAAAGTATTACATATTAAATGAGATAAAATAAATGGATTTTTGATAAAAGTGAATGTCAAAAAATTATTATTTTTGACATTTTTATTTATTTTTTGGAGTCATTTTCCATTGGCACGCGAATACACTTTTCACGACATAATTACCTAGTGGTAACTACAGGAACTAAAATCAATATACAGTATTAACAACATTAGATAACTTAGAAAAGAAATTTCATTTTTGAAAATATTTGGGAACACGACTTTCGTCCCCAATTACAGGGTACTCTGTCGGATTTGCTGACGGACTAAATGCTACTATGTTAAAGAAGATCCTTAGGGTAATAAATGTAAAAATTGAATTATTTCCCAACGATTTTTGCGATTAAGATTTATCAACAGAAAATCCTTTCAAAATGAATGATTAATTTTCGTCTGTGTAGTGTTCTATCGGCCATAGTGGATTCTAAGCATGGGATATAAATAATTAATTATTTATTTTAGAAATACCCTTTGTGGATGAATCTTCAATGTAAAATTCTTGCTACTTTTTTGATTATAAAAAAAATTATTTAACGTCCTTAAACATCTCATTTAACTCATAGTAAATATTTCTATGGTGTTTTTCGATATAGCATAGACTTAAAAAGTTATAGAGTAGAAACTCTCTACACAAAAAAATTCCTCCCGCAGTCAGTAATTACTCGGAGGGTATAAGCTGGGCTCAAAAAGTAACACCCCAGGCATTAATAGACCCGGGTATATGTACATAAGTAGAAAAAGTGATGGTCAAGAAAAACCATATGAATCAAAAAAAAATTATAACTAACGAAAGGAAGATGGCGGTACAGGAAAAAAAAATTTCCGAGCAGCAGGAAAAGAAAGCGGATAAATAGATACAAGGGAATAACAGCATGAAAAATCCGCTTATAATACAGTACTGAAACGCTTACCAGTCTAAACACCGTTTATTGTCTCCACGCTGATTCGAAATAGATTGCATTTCTTTTCACTAATTTCAATAGTCGAAGATTATGCTTTAGATACTCATAGTATCGACACCCACACTACACTTTTTTCATTAGATCGTGTGGATTTTTTTTACCATCTCTTTTCTCTCTTATATCTCTGGATTGGTGCTCAGAACAATGAAGAGTAAACAACATAAGATGACGAATCTCCTCTCTATCAGCTTACGAATAATCTCCAATCACCGAAACGATTTAAACAATAAGCAGATTATTTTTAATCAGCGTGAAAATAATAAAAATAGTTATTGCCCTTTGAAAATTATATGAAACCGGAGTTGAGCCAAATTTAGCATAAATCGTGTGCTAAACCTGATTTCGAGGAGTAAATTTGAAAGCTCTTGCTCTCAGGAATCGCTTGATATGCTTGTTTTTGATGTACGGCCAACAGAAAGATAGTTATTCCACTTTAAAAATTTCGCGAAACCGGAAGTTGGGCCAAATTTAGCATCCGACGTGTGCTAAACATAATTTCGAGGAGTAAATTTTAAAGCTCTTGCTCTCAGGAATCTATTGATATGCTTGTTTTCTATGCACGACTTATAGATTTCGAGTTATTGGCGAAAAACAAAATTATGCTAAAGCTAATCATAAAAAAACCTTTAAACGCTCATAACTCGAAAACTATGAGAGATACGGCATTTTTGACGGGGGTGTAACAATAGGGGGGAACCAAATTCCCAGCTTCGATCCGGATCTTTCGTATGAGCCCTTGATCGACTCCATAAAAAAATATGTTTCGGAGAAATGCATAATTTTATGTTTTCCAGTTTTTCGCGAATATCTTGCAATCTATGGGACTTCTCGAGTCAACAACTAGTGTTTTGAAGCCGTCTCGACACAATGTACCTAATCCTATTATGAGATTTATGATTTACACATAAAATATGATTTTTATTTTTTTTTTTTTCTAACATTGAAAATTTCTTCAATATTTCAATTTTAGAATTTGAACAAAGAGCTCAAACGCCGTTGATATACTTGTTTTCCATGTGCAGCAAACAGAAAAATAGTTATTTCACCTTGAAAATTTCGCGAAACCGGAAGTTGGGCCAAATTTAGCATCCGACGTGTGCTAATCATAATTTCGAGGAATAAATTTGGAAGCTCTTGCTCTCAGGAATCTATTGATATGCTTGTTTTTGATGTACGGCCAACAGAACGATAGTTATTTCACATTGAAAATTTCGCGAAACCGGAAATTGGGCCAAATTTAGCATCCGACGTGTGCTAATCATAATTTCGAGGAATAAATTTGAAAGCTCTTGCTCTCAGGAATCTATTGATATGCTTGTTTTTCATGTGCGGCCAACAGAACGATAGTTATTCCACTTTAAAAATTTTGCGAAACCGGAAATTGGGCTAAAATTAGCATAAATCGTGTGCTAAACATATTTTCAAGAAGTGAATCGGAAAGCTCTTGCTCTCAGGAATCCATTGATATGCTTGTTTTCGATGTACGGCCGACAGAACGCTAGTCATTTCACTTTAGAAATTTCGCGAAACCGGAAGTTGGGCCAAATTTAGCATAAATCCTGTGCTAAACATATTTTCAAGAAGTGAATTGGAAAGCTCTTGCTCTCAGGAATCCATTGATATGCTTGCGTTCTATGCAGGACTTATAGATTTCGAGTTATTGGCGAAAAACAAAATTATGCTAAAGCTAATCATAAAAAAACCTTTAAACGCTCATAACTCGAAAACTATGAGAGATACGGCATTTTTGACGGGGGTGTAACAATAGGGGGGTACCAAATTCCCAGCTTCGATCCGGATCTTTCGTATGAGCCCTTGATCGACTCCATAAAAAAATATGTTTCGGAGAAATGCATAATTTTATGTTTTCCAGTTTTTCGCGAATATCTTGCAATCTATGGGACTTCTCGAGTCAACAACTAGTGTTTTGAAGCCGTCTCGACACAATGTACCAAATCCTATTACGAGATTTATGAATTACACATAAAATATGATTTTTATTTTTTTTTTTTTTCTAACATTGAAAATTTCTTCAATATTTCAATTTTTGAATTTGAACAAAGAGCTAAAACGCCGTTGATATGCTTGTTTTCCATGTGCAGCCAACAGAAAGATAGTGATTTCACTTTAGAAATTTCGCGAAACCGGAAGTTGGGCCAAATTTAGCATAAGACGTGTGCTAATCATAATTTCGAGGAATAAATTTGAAAGCTCTTGCTCTCAGGAATCCATTGATATGCTTGTTTTTGATGTACGGCCAACAGAACGATAGTTATTCTACTTTGAAAATTTCGCAAAACCGGAAGTTGGGCCAAAATTAGCATAAATCGTGTGCTAAACATATTTTCAAGAAGTGAATCGGAAAGCTCTCGCTCTTAGGAATCCATTGATATGCTTGTTTTTGATGTACGGCCAACAGAACGATAGTAATTCCACTTTGAAAATTTCGCGAAACCGGAAGTTGGGCCAAATTTAGCATCCGACGTGTGCTAATCATAATTTCGAGAAGTGAATCGGAAAGCTCTTGCTCTCAGGAATCCATTGATATGCTTGTTTTTGATGTACGGCCAACAGAACGATGGTTATTCCACTTTGAAAATTTCGCAAAACCGGAAGTTGGGCCAAATTTAGCATAAATCCTGTGCTAAACATATTTTCAAGGAGTGAATTGGAAAGCTCTTGCTCTTAGGAATCTATTGATATGCTTGTTTTTGATGTACGGCCAACAGAACGCTAGTCATTCCACTTTTAAAATTTCGTGAAACCGGAAGTTGGGCCAAAATTAGCATAAATCCTGTGCTAAACATATTTTCAAGGAGTGAATTGGAAAGCTCTTGCTCTTAGGAATCTATTGATATGCTTGTTTTTGATGTACGGCTAACAGAACGCTAGTCATTTCACTTTAGAAATTTCGCGAAACCGGAAGTTGGGCCAATTTTAGCATAAATCCTGTGCTAATCATATTTTCAAGGAGTGAATTGGAAAGCTCTTGCTCTCAGGAATCCATTGATATGCTTGCTTTCTATGCACGACTTATAGATTTCGAGTTATTGGCGAAAAACAAAATTATGCTAAAGCTAATCATAAAAAAACCTTTAACCGCTCATAACTCGAAAACTATGAGAGATACGGCATTTTTGACGGGGGTGTAACAATAGGGGGGTACCAAATTCCTAGCTTCGATCCGGATCTTTCGTATGAGCCCTTGATCGACTCCATAAAAAAATATGTTTCGGAGAAATGCATAATTTTATGTTTTCCAGTTTTTCGCGAATATCTTGCAATCTATAGGACTTCTCGAGTCAACAACTAGTGTTTTGAAGCCGTCTCGACACAATGTACCTAATCCTATTATGAGATTTATGATTTACACATAAAATATGATTTTTATTTTTTTTTTTTTCTAACATTGAAAATTTCTTCAATATTTCAATTTTAGAATTTGAACAAAGAGCTAAAACGCCGTTGATATGCTTGTTTTTCATGTGCGGCCAACAGAACGCTAGTCATTTCACTTTGAAAATTTCGCGAAACCGGAAGTTGGGCCAAATTTAGCATAAATCCTGTGCTAATCATATTTTCAAGGAGTGAATTGGAAAGCTCTTGCTCTCAGGAATCTATTGATATGCTTGTTTTTGATGTACGGCCAACAGAACGCTAGTCATTTCACTTTTAAAATTTCGTGAAACCGGAAGTTGGGCCAAAATTAGCAAAAATCGTGTGCTAAACATAATTTCGAGGAGTAAATTTGAAAGCTCTTGCTCTCAGGAATCTATTGATATGCTCGTTTTTCATGTGTGGCCAACAGAACGCTAGTTATTCCACTTTGAAAATTTCGCGAAACCGGAAGTTGGGCCAAATTTAGCATCCGACGTGTGCTAATCATAATTTCGAGGAATAAATTTGAAAGCTCTTGCTCTCAGGAATCCATTGATATGCTTGTTTTTGATGTACGGCCAACAGAACGATAGTTATTCCACTTTGAAAATTTCGCAAAACCGGAAGTTGGGCCAAAATTAGCATAAATCGTGTGCTAAACATATTTTCAAGAAGTGAATCGGAAAGCTCTCGCTCTCAGGAATCTATTGATATGCTTGTTTTCGATGTACGGCCGACAGAAAGATAGTTATTCCACTTTAAAAATTTCGCGAAACCGGAAATTGGGCCAAATTTAGCATCCGACGTGTGCTAATCATAATTTCAAGAAGTGAATCGGAAAGCTCTTGCTCTCAGGAATCCATTGATATGCTTGCGTTCTATGCAGGACTTATAGATTTCGAGTTATTGGCGAAAAACAAAATTATGCTAAAGCTAATCATAAAAAAACCTTTAAACGCTCATAACTCGAAAACTATGAGAGATACGGCATTTTTGACGGGGGTGTAACAATAGGGGGGTACCAAATTCCCAGCTTCGATCCGGATCTTTCGTATGAGCCCTTGATCGACTCCATAAAAAAATATGTTTCGGAGAAATGCATAATTTTATGTTTTCCAGTTTTTCGCGAATATCTTGCAATCTATGGGACTTCTCGAGTCAACAACTAGTGTTTTGAAGCCGTCTCGACACAATGTACCAAATCCTATTACGAGATTTATGAATTACACATAAAATATGATTTTTATTTTTTTTTTTTTTCTAACATTGAAAATTTCTTCAATATTTCAATTTTTGAATTTGAACAAAGAGCTAAAACGCCGTTGATATGCTTGTTTTCCATGTGCAGCCAACAGAAAGATAGTGATTTCACTTTAGAAATTTCGCGAAACCGGAAGTTGGGCCAAATTTAGCATAAGACGTGTGCTAATCATAATTTCAAGAAGTGAATCGGAAAGCTCTTGCCCTCAGGAATCTATTGATATGCTTGTTTTTGATGTACGGCCAACAGAACGATAGTTATTCCACTTTGAAAATTTCGCAAAACCGGAAGTTGGGCCAAAATTAGCATAAATCGTGTGCTAAACATATTTTCAAGAAGTGAATCGGAAAGCTCTCGCTCTCAGGAATCTATTGATATGCTTGTTTTTGATGTACGGCCAACAGAAAGATAGTTATTCCACTTTAAAAATTTCGCGAAACCGGAAATTGGGCCAAATTTCGCATCCGACGTGTGCTAATCATAATTTCAAGAAGTGAATCGGAAAGCTCTTGCTCTCAGGAATCCATTGATATGCTTGTTTTCGATGTACGGCCAACAGAACGATAGTTTTTTCACTTTGAAAATTTCGCGAAACCGGAAGTTGGGCCAAATTTGGCATCCGACGTGTGCTAATCATAATTTCGAGGAATAAATTTGAAAGCTCTTGCTCTCAGGAATCTATTGATATGCTTGTTTTTGATGTACGGCCAACAGAACGATAGTTTTTTCACTTTGAAAATTTCGCGAAACCGGAAGTTGGGCCAAATTTGGCATCCGACGTGTGCTAATCATAATTTCGAGGAATAAATTTGAAAGCTCTTGCTCTCAGGAATCTATTGATATGCTTGTTTTTGATGTACGGCCAACAGAACGATAGTTATATCACTTTGAAAATTTTGCGAAACCGGAAGTTGGGCCAAAATTAGCATAAATCGTGTGCTAAACATATTTTCAAGAAGTGAATCGGAAAGCTCTTGCTCTCAGGAATCCATTGATATGCTTGCTTTCTATGCACGACTTATAGATTTCGAGTTATTGGCAAAAAACAAAATTATGCTAAAGCTAATCATAAAAAAACCTTTAAACGCTCATAACTCGAAAACTATGAGAGATACGGCATTTTTGACGGGGGTGTAACAATAGGGGGGTACCAAATTCCCAGCTTCGATCCGGATCTTTCGTATGAGCCCTTGATCGACTCCATAAAAAAATATGTTTCGGAGAAATGCATAATTTTATGTTTTCCAGTTTTTCGCGAATATCTTGCAATCTATGGGACTTCTCGAGTCAACAACTAGTGTTTTGAAGCCGTCTCGACACAATGTACCAAATCCTATTATGAGATTTATGATTTACACATAAAATATGATTTTTATTTTTTTTTTTTTTCTAACATTGAAAATTTCTTCAATATTTCAATTTTTGAATTTGAACAAAGAGCTAAAACGCCGTTGATATGCTTGTTTTCCATGTGCAGCCAACAGAAAGATAGTGATTTCACTTTAGAAATTTCGCGAAACCGGAAGTTGGGCCAAATTTAGCATAAATCGTGTGCTAAACATATTTTCAAGAAGTGAATCGGAAAGCTCTCGCTCTCAGGAATCTATTGATATGCTTGTTTTTGATGTACGGCCAACAGAAAGATAGTTATTCCACTTTAAAAATTTCGCGAAACCGGAAATTGGGCCAAATTTCGCATCCGACTTGTGCTAATCATAATTTCAAGAAGTGAATCGGAAAGCTCTTGCTCTCAGGAATCCATTGATATGCTTGTTTCGATGTACGGCCAACAGAACGATAGTTTTTTCACTTTGAAAATTTCGCGAAACCGGAAGTTGGGCCAAATTTGGCATCCGACGTGTGCTAATCATAATTTCGAGGAATAAATTTGAAAGCTCTTGCTCTCAGGAATCTATTGATATGCTTGTTTTTGATGTACGGCCAACAGAACGATAGTTTTTTCACTTTGAAAATTTCGCGAAACCGGAAGTTGGGCCAAATTTGGCATCCGACGTGTGCTAATCATAATTTCGAGGAATAAATTTGAAAGCTCTTGCTCTCAGGAATCTATTGATATGCTTGTTTTTGATGTACGGCCAACAGAACGATAGTTATATCACTTTGAAAATTTTGCGAAACCGGAAGTTGGGCCAAAATTAGCATAAATCGTGTGCTAAACATATTTTCGAGAAGTGAATCGGAAAGCTCTTGCTCTCAGGAATCCATTGATATGCTTGTTTTTCATGTGCGGCCAACAGAACGATAGTTATTCCACTTTAAAAATTTTGCGAAACCGGAAATTGGGCCAAATTTAGCATCCGACGTGTGCTAAACATATTTTCAAGAAGTGAATCGGAAAGCTCTTGCTCTCAGGAATCTATTGATATGCTTGTTTTTGATGTACGGCCAACAGAACGATAGTTATATCACTTTGAAAATTTTGCGAAACCGGAAGTTGGGCCAAAATTAGCATAAATCGTGTGCTAAACATATTTTCAAGAAGTGAATCGGAAAGCTCTCGCTCTCAGGAATCTATTGATATGCTTGTTTTTGATGTACGGCCAACAGAAAGATAGTTATATCACTTTGAAAATTTTGCGAAACCGGAAATTGGGCCAAATTTAGCATAAATCCTGTGCTAAACATATTTTCAACGAGTGAATTGGAAAGCTCTTGCTCTCAGGAATCTATTGATATGCTCGTTTTTCATGTACGGCCAACAGAACGATAGTTATTCCACTTTGAAAATTTCGCGAAACCGGAAGTTGGGCCAAATTTAGCATCCGACGTGTGCTAAACATATTTTCAAGAAGTGAATCGGAAAGCTCTTGCTCTCAGGAATCTATTGATATGCTTGTTTTTGATGTACGGCCAACAGAACGATAGTTATATCACTTTGAAAATTTTGCGAAACCGGAAGTTGGGCCAAAATTAGCATAAATCGTGTGCTAATCATATTTTCAAGAAGTGAATCGGAAAGCTCTCGCTCTCAGGAATCTATTGATATGCTTGCTTTCTATGCACGACTTATAGATTTCGAGTTATTGGCGAAAAACAAAATTATGCTAAAGCTAATCATAAAAAAACCTTTAAACGCTCATAACTCGAAAACTATGAGAGATACGGCATTTTTGACGGGGGTGTAACAATAGGGGGGTACCAAATTCCTAGCTTCGATCCGGATCTTTCGTATGAGCCCTTGATCGACTCCATAAAAAAATATGTTTCGGAGAAATGCATAATTTTATGTTTTCCAGTTTTTCGCGAATATCTTGCAATCTATGGGACTTCTCGAGTCAACAGCTAGTGTTTTGAAGCCGTCTCGACACAATGTACCTAATCCTATTATGAGATTTATGATTTACACATAAAATATGATTTTTATTTTTTTTTTTTTTCTAACATTGAAAATTTCTTCAATATTTCAATTTTTGAATTTGAACAAAGAGCTAAAACGCCGTTGATATGCTTGTTTTCCATGTGCAGCCAACAGAAAGATAGTTATTCCACTTTGAAAATTTCGTGAAACCGGAAGTTGGGCCAAATTTAGCATAAGACGTGTGCTAATCATAATTTCGAGGAGTAAATTTGAAAGCTCTTGCTCTCAGGAATCTATTGATATGCTCGTTTTTCATGTGCGGCCAACAGAACGCTAGTCATTTCACTTTGAAAATTTCGCGAAACCGGAAATTGGGCCAATATTAGCATAAATCGTGTGCTAAACATATTTTCAAGAAGTGAATCGGAAAGCTCTTGCTCTTAGGAATCCATTGATATGCTTGTTTTTGATGTACGGCCAACAGAACGCTTGTCATTTCACTTTGAAAATTTCGCGAAACCGGAAGTTGGGCCAAATTTGGCATTCGACGTGTGCTAATCATAATTTTGGCGAGTGAATCGGAAAGCTCTTGCTCTCAGGAATCTATTGATATGCTTGTTTTTCATGTGCGGCCAACAGAACGCTAGTCATTTCACTTTGAAAATTTCGTGAAACCGGAAGTTGGGCCAAAATTAGCAAAAATCCTGTGCTAAACATATTTTCAACGAGTGAATCGGAAAGCTCTTGCTCTCAGGAATCTATTGATATGCTTGTTTTTCATGTGCGGCCAACAGAACGCTAGTCATTTCACTTTGAAAATTTCGTGAAACCGGAAGTTGGGCCAAAATTAGCAAAAATCCTGTGCTAAACATATTTTCAACGAGTGAATCGGAAAGCTCTTGCTCTCAGGAATCTATTGATATGCTTGTTTTTCATGTGCGGCCAACAGAACGATAGTTATTCCACTTTAAAAATTTCGCGAAACCGGAAATTGGGCCAAATTTAGCATAAGTCGTGTGCTAAACATATTTTCAAGAAGTGAATCGGAAAGCTCTTGCTCTCAGGAATCCATTGATATGCTTGCTTTCTATGCACGACTTATAGATTTCGAGTTATTGGCGAAAAACAAAATTATGCTAAAGCTAATCATAAAAAAACCTTTAACCGCTCATAACTCGAAAACTATGAGAGATACGGCATTTTTGATGGGGGTGCAACAATAGGGGGGTACCAAATTCCTAGCTTCGATCCGGATCTTTCGTATGAGCCCTTGATCGACTCCATAAAAAAATATGTTTCGGAGAAATGCATAATTTTATGTTTTCCAGTTTTTCGCGAATATCTTGCAATCTATGGGACTTCTCGAGTCAACAACTAGTGTTTTGAAGCCGTCTCGACACAATGTACCTAATCCTATTATGAGATTTATGATTTACACATAAAATATGATTTTTATTTTTTTTTTTTTCTACCATTGACAATTTCTTCAATATTTCAATTTTTGAATTTGAACAAAGAGCTAAAACGCCGTTGATATGCTTGTTTTCCATGTGCAGCCAACAGAAAGATAGTGATTTCACTTTAGAAATTTCGCGAAACCGGATGTTGGGCCAAATTTAGCATAAGACGTGTGCTAATCATAATTTTAAGAAGTGAATTGGAAAGCTCTTGCTCTCAGGAATCTATTGATATGCTTGTTTTTCATGTGCGGCCAACAGAACGCTAGTCATTTCACTTTGAAAATTTCGAGAAAAGGAAGCTGGGCCAAATTTAGCATAAATCGTGTGCTAATCATAATTTCGAGAAATAAATTTGAAAGCTCTTGCTCTCAGGAATCTATTGATATGCTTGTTTTCCATGTACGGCCAACAGAACGCTAGTCATTTCACTTTGAAAATTTCGCGAAACTTGAAGTTGGGCCAAAATTAGCATAAATCGTGTGCTAAACATATTTTCAAGGAGTAAATTAGAAAGCTCTTGCCTTCACGAATCTATTGATTTGCTTGGTTTCTATGCGCGCCTTATAGATTTCGAGTTATCGGCAAAGAAACAAAGTTATGCTGCAGCGGATCATTAAAAAACCTTTAAATGCTCATAACTCGAAAACTATGAGAGATACGGCATTTTTGACGGGGGTGTAACAATAGGGGGGTAATAAATTTTTTGGTTTGGGGTTGATCTTTCGTATGAGTCCTTAGTCGACACCATAAAAAAACATGTTTTCGAGAAATGCATAATTTTATGTTTTTCGCGTGTTTTCGAATATCGTGCGATCTATGGGACCGCCATGGTTAATGGTAAGTTTTTTGGACGTGTGTCATCACAATGCATCTGATCGTGTCATGAGCTTTATGATTTACACATAAAATATGAAATTTTTTTTTTTGTAAACAGACAATTTCCCCAAAATTTTATTCTGAAAATTTTAACTAAGAGTTATGACGTCTAAAATCGATCACTTTAAGTGACCATTGAAATAAAAGCAAAAATAGCCAAGTTTTTTTTTTTTTTTTTTTTTTATTGTAAAATCAAGAATTTTACACTGGCTAGAGCTTTAGGCCTATTTAGCCACCACTTGATGGCAAAGTTCTGTTCAAAAAGGCACTATTACTGCCACCTATTGAAACGCTATTGAACTAATTTAAGGTTTTTTTTTATCTTACCGACGAGAGGTAGTTTATCTTCCTACAACTTTGGTTCTGGAGAGCAAAATAACATGATAAGCATTTAGTGGAGCACTCTGTGTGTAATGGAAACAAAATGTCAGACGGACAATTACTTATTTCACGTTTAACGGAATGGATTATATCATTTATATTAATAATAGAAATCATTTTAAAAGTTAAACAGATATTGGAAATTCAAATGCACGGGAAATAATTTAATTTTTACATTTATTATCCTAAAGATCTTCTTCAACATAGTAGCATTTAGTCCGTAAGCAAATCCGACAGAGTACCCTGTAATTGGGGACGAAAGTCATGTTCCCAAATATTTTACCCTTATACAGGTAGCCAATATTAATTTAAAATAATAAAACGGGTATTTTAAAAAATTATTTATATAAGGTAGTTTTTTTTTTTTGTATTAATAATGTAACATTACGTTAGAAATAATAAACCTTTTTATTTTATACTTTTATTTATTAAAATTGCATTTCTTATACTGCTACTTCTTATTGTTTAAATTACAATTTGTTTCCTTAATTACTTAATGACTACATTTCATTAAAAAATAAACATAAGTATTTAAAGACGAGTAAATAAACTTAATTAGCCACAATAGTCACTATAATAATAGAAAAAAAATATAACGATAACTATTTCATTTATAATAAAATTTTATTTATTTTAATATCTATTTTTTATAATAGTAACTAAACAATATTACAAAACACCGTAAATAAACGTTTGAGCTTAAAATTACCGATTGTACATTAATTGTCACTTTACAGGTTGTTTTCTTGTACAAATTTTTTTATTATTCAGGTAAATTACGAAAAATCTTTTTTATTTACTTAATAAATCTTTTTTTTATATATAAATTTTTACAAAATTGAACATAACCATCCAATTACAACTCCAATGAATGTTCCAATAATATATTTTTCATTGTTTTTGTTTACTACTTTTCAAATACATAAGCATATGTATGAATGCCAGAAAATTTTCATTTGATTATTCGCATTTTAATATCAAAAATTTAACATTTTTTTTTAACAATAATAATAATATCTTTTACAAATTATTTTGCATAAAAATTATAGAAATGTACGCATCAAATTATCACATAAGTAATACAAGTGAGTTTTCATCGCTCTTTTTTGTAGTAACAAATAAAATTTTTTCAATAGATTACAATGTTACCAAAGAATAAGTCTACTTCATTAAAAAAAAAACAGTTTTACATATTGCAAGAGAATATGTTCTATTATATTTAGCCAGCTCTAGTAGCCGTAAAGACTTCAGGCATTTTTTAGTACAATAAAGAATACTTTTTTCTTTTTATCCATCTACAAATGGCGCAATCGGTTGTCTACTCTATTTTTTATGGTCTTTTTGTTCATTTCATTATCCTTTCTATTACTTTTACTATTTATTCTTTCATTCTCATGTTTCTCTATATTTTATACATGGCTAAAACCTATCGCATCGTATAAGAATAAATAAACCAATTTATTCAGACATTTAATTATGGCGCATAATGGCAATGCAATGATTGCTTTTTCGATCTTCTCAATACTTATTTAGAATATTGATTAATTATAACATTTTACAGAGGTTAGAATTTTTCTCTACAATAATATCACAAAACAAATCTTCTTTTTTCGAAAACTCTTCAGAAAGCTTTTTGAAACTCCAAACTCTAAGACCCAATTCTATTCGATAGACGTATTCTTTTTTTTTTTTTTTTTTGGAAATAATGTTTATAGCCAGTTAAAATACAAAAAAATGTTAGAAGATTATTGCTTTTCGAGTTGTGGGCGTTTGAAGGTACTTTTGTAGAGTAGACATACAAAGAGACCAGTTAAATAGTTCGCTTTGTAAGAAACCAGATGAAAAATGTGAGTTTTAGTGAAATAAAATGTAAGGATAAATAAATGAATGTTAAGGAGAGATAGTACAAGAGCATGAAGGTTCACTGGTTGTCTGACGAGGGTCAGAAATATTTTTAGATTCGACGCCAGGTAGCAAGACGTTTTTCTAAAAAGCTTCTTTCACTTTTTAAGGCTCCGTATTGCACCTGCCACTGATACAGTAGTCTCGCTGACGAGTTTTCCTACTTTTCAAAGTTCTTTCATCTACTGTAGTGTCTACCTACTTATGCTCTTATTCTTTACCATGAAATTTGCATTTTACCGCGTGAAATGTCGCTGAAAGTACGGCCAAAGACCCTTACGCAGGTTCTTTGTGATGCTCTTGAAGTCTTTCATTATTGATTTATTTTTTTTTTAATGCAAACCACTTGAAAATTCACGTTAATTTTTAATATTTATTTTTACGTGGAAGCACTTTTTAATCACAAACTTCGAAATATTTTTAAATTGGCACTTTTCTGAGCAATTTTTAAGCTCCCTTATTTACATAAAATTTTTTTTTTTTTTTTTTATTTTGCTCCGATAAAGTAACAAGTAATAAAATTTTCTCACAGTCTTAAAAATCTCATATTTATAAACAAATAGAATAGAAATCTTCCATGAATATCTTACAAAAACTGTGATCTTACATATGCAAATATTATATATATATAAATCATATATACAAATATATATTTTATTTAAATTCTTAATCAGAAAAATAAGTTTGAATGAATTCGATATCATTGAAAAAGTTCATTCATATTTTTCCCAAGTTATCAATTTTTA
The DNA here is from genome assembly GCA_028641665.1 of Chelonus formosanus. Taxonomy (NCBI): domain Eukaryota; kingdom Metazoa; phylum Arthropoda; class Insecta; order Hymenoptera; family Braconidae; genus Chelonus; species Chelonus formosanus. The sequence goes on from CM054005.1 coordinate 6,657,913, forward strand.
GCAAAAGTCTTTGTTCACAATTTTCCAACTTTTTCAGAGCAAATTAAAAAAATAATTATTTAACGATGTTTTATTATTTATAATAATGAACGTTTTTAAACAATGTCCTTGTTCATCTTAAATAATATCACTTTTGAATAACTAATTGCACTTTTTAGGCAAATGTCCAACTATTGCGCTTAATGCACTTATATAAAAAAATCCATCAATCGTTCACTTAGAAAACAATAACTTGTTATATTCAATAAAATCAATAATTTTCGTAATTATAAACAACACTAATCTTAAGAAAAACTTCTTAATCAAAATATAATGAAGAAACTACGTGTGAGTTCTGAAAAAGAATCAAAATATGACCGTTGCACTTTGAACTGTACTTATAATAAAAGTCTTTTTAAAAGTTTAAAAAAAAAATAAATTACATCATTTTCCTTCTCTTCATATTATTTTTGTTCTTTTCTCAAACGAAGATAATCTAGGGGCGGAGAAACATGACATCGCAAGACTTCAAATTCTGTCCACTTTCTTCCTCTCTCTTTCTCTTTCTTGCTTTTTCTGTATATCTTATTCTTTCTTTTTCTTTTTTTGATAATAGATGACTTTCGACAGTCAAGAAATATGATTGATGACACAGAAGCAGAGAATTTCTTTTTTCAAGTCATTATGATGCCGTTAAACATTGTGAGAAAGGGTACGAATGATATTTTGGTTTGAAAATGGTCAAAAAAGTACATTATAATAGAAAGAAGGTACTTTATGTTGAATAAAAAATGTTACTTAATCAAAAATGCATTAACTGCATTTGTCATAGCAGAGAATTGAAATCAATGATTTCAATCCATTAGTACGGTACTACATAGCTTGAAATATCTATCACGAACAAAAATAATATAGTAGAAAATCAACTTCCATAAATATTGTCCAGCCCTTTTTAATATCTTGAAGCAATCATTTTACTTTTTCAAACCAAAACCCATTGTTTCTCTCAATCTTAACATCTTGAAAATTTATACATGTCCGATGAACTCTTCTTTATAAGTTCTATCGAAATATTTAAAAAAATTCTCCAATGGTTCAGAATACTTGAAAAATAATTTTTTTTTCTATAATTAATGGCATTTATCGACGCATTATATCGGCAATAGTGAATCCTTGCCTTGTAGGAGTAGGCCGTGGAGGTGGCGGAGGTTGAGGAGTTGGAGCTCTAGAAGGTCTAGACTCTTCTTCTTCTCTTTGTTTCTCTTCTCGTTGTCTTTCTTGTTCTTGTTGTCTCTGTAATTCTTTTTCCCTTTCTCTTTCTCTTTCTTGTAATTCCAAAAAAACTCTGGAAGGTCCAGGAGAACCTAGCCGCCGTCTGTATGATGTCAAAATTGGCGGAGGTGGTGGAAGATGTGGCGGTGGTGGATTTTGGCTTGTTATTGTTGATGGCTTTACTTGGAGAAGATCTCGACGAATTTGGAGTTGTGGTTTTGAAGGTAAGCTTTGTTGACTTACTGAAGAATATGATCCTGAAGGACCCGATGAACTTGATATTGATACTGATGATCCAGAAGTACCTGATATTGATGAAGGTGTTAAAGATGACGTTGATGGTCCTGGTTCTGGTCCACAGTCTTCTTCAGGGCTATCATCATCTCTTAGAGCCTCTTCTAATGCTTCTGGAGGTACATCCCCAACTGCATGAGTCAATGCATGTCTTCTTAAGTCGCAGTTTCTACGGAAAACTTTTCCGCATGATGTACATTCATATGGCTTATGGTCTGTGTGTGTTAATAGATGAGTTTTTAAGTTGCTTCGTTGATTAAAGCTGCGAGCACATACTGGACACTTGTGTGGCGATTCTTCCATATGTAAAATTTTGTGAACGGCTAAAGTTCGACTCTGACAGAAACCCTTCCCACATTCACCACACTTGAACGGCTTCTCTTTGCTATGAATATACCTATAAAAAGAATTAAGAACATTATGTATATTATAATCAGTTGGATAGTAAATATTAGCTAAACAAAAAGAGGTGAACAATTTAAAATTATTTCAATATTTTTGAAAATTCACTAATTTATTTTAATGTTAATGAATTTTTTGATTAATAGAAAACAAAAATTTATGAAAAAAAAAATAATTATAAGATATAGAATTTTAAAAATAAACATTTATGTTAAATTACTTACCGATGATCTCGTAAATGATCCTGTCTTCTAAAAGCCTTTCCACAAATATCACAAGAGTATGGTCTTTCGTCAGTATGAGTTCTCTCGTGAATTAGTAAATTATAACTCTTTGTAAATTGTCGATTACAAAATTTACAAATAAACTGTTTTTTAGGCCTGGATGCTCTGCCAGGAGCTCTAAGTAGTCTTCTGTCAAGATGTTGGTGTGCCAATGGTCCTCCAGGAGGATACATTGCTGATCCTCCTTGGAAAGGTCCAGTAAAAATAGGATATCCTGCCGGAGGTTCTAATAGAGGAGGTGGAGGTAAAAGGAGAGCTCTTGCCGCTGCCAATTCTTTCCTTTTATCAGCCATCATCGCCATTATCTCGTAAGAAGACTTGCTTCTTGCAGAAGATTCACTGCCTTCGTGATCTTGATTGTTCGATGACGAAGAAGATGGAGGCGGTGGTCCAGATAGATGAGGATGCATTTCTCCAGGATATGGAGCCAGATGAAGTCTTGAAGGAACCACAGGAACAAAAGCTGATGATTCTCGATGATGAGGGTGACCGAGGCTTGCAACGAAGCCATGGTGATGATGATGATACGCTAAACTTGATGGGTCAAAAGATCTTGAAGAGGAAAGCCCGCTACTGCTAGAAGAACCTGAAGACGTTGGTCCTGAAGTTCGTGACGAGATCAACAAATCACGGGACCGTGTCTCTTCAGTAGCAGTAGACGTTACTACTAAATCAGTCGGCATCTAGAAAAAATGGAAAGAAAAGGTAATTAATGAAAGAAGTTGAAAAATTTGGAACACGAATAAATTTTAAATAAATGATTAATCATCTTAGAGAACTCCGAGGAATTTTCTATATTTATTTAAATGAATTATTGTTCAAATAACAATCACAAGACGATGTACCAAAAATAAGAATAAAATGAAAGATGATGACCATGAGAATTCTACCAGATAAAAACCAGTTGTATGAAGAATATTTGAACAGGAGAAAATTAGAAATTTTTAATCAATTCCGGAAGATTGAAAAAGGTAACAGTTGGAAGCTGGAGTCATAAAAATTGCAGCAGGTAATTACGATTCTGTTGGACACAAAATGCGCTCTCTGTCGGTGATAGTTTGATATCAACCACGCGAACGCGTTCCACGAATCTACAGACTGGTTATCTCGAAGCACACCTGCCAACATGGCTTCCGCGGGTCCGTCATGGCTGGTCCCGAGCCGCCATCATGAAATGAAGAATTTTATCCGCAGCATGCATCGTATCTCTTATCAATCATCACAATAATCGAATTATCTACTAAGAAAATCCCCGAAAATATCTTTAAAATACATTGAATGTTAAGAGAAAACAAACTTGGAATAATTTTCTCCTACCTTAAGTTGTTTCTTTGGATTCTGGAGCACTTTAGTTCTCTCTCCAGCCTTGCATCTCCAGACTTATCGCTTATCCTTCACACAAGTCACAAAATTCCACGTTTTAATAACAAAACCATCAAGGTGATGATGAGGAACACTCGAATAAGTACAAAGAGAAGATAAAAAATGAATTTTTCACTATTTTCACACCTCAAGTGAAAATGAAACTTATCCGGATGCCTAAAGTAATCCAGTTAATCCAATTTGATAAAAAAATGGTTTTAAAGGCTATCCAGACTCCATTTGGAGTGATGTGACGTTATTTCACATAACGGAATGGAATTGATGGGAATAGCACAGTAGCTGATGATAACACATAACTGTAGCACGAGCAGGTTCGAGGTCTAGCGCGGTTTACTGCGTGTTGGACGCCGTCAGGTAAGCTTCCTCCGCCTTGCACACATGCCAATGATTGGATACACTAATACAAAAACACCCACATACACCAACAGGCGCCTCTTGAGGAGCTACGGTTAGTTTCTTCAGTTTGGTTGCCGCTAGTAGCGCTGCTGCTGGATGCTACAGCCTTCATCCCACTCGCAGGGGGTTCCCTATGTTCTGCATGATGGTATCCAAGTTGGTGGGAGGATCCAGGGGATTTGCGACGCAGTGGGGAGTGTAAAGAAGCTGAAGAAATGCAACAAAGATATTGAGGAGGCTTAGCCACATGATAAAGGGAGATGAAGATCTGTTCAGTAGAGGGGGCAGACCTTTCTTTAGCTGGTGAGCTGAACACCGCAGGTTGATTGAGGTGGTTTTTGGACCCCGCTTTACTCTTGAGAATCCCAGGGCCGTACTTAACTTTGAATTGGTACCCATCACTCAGTGGGATATCACACGTTTTTTTTTTTCTACATTTTGTATCGTTTTCGATCATTTGGTAGCCTGGACTTGAATTTTATGAGCTTTCAAAATGTTCGACTAAAATAAATAAACATTCAAAACAATGAAAAGTCATCATTCTACTACAAAATAGATAAAAATGACTCAGACGTTTTTATCACACTTCTCATGCGGTTTTTACAATCATAAAATGTTGATCATTGCATTTAGATAAGTTTCGAGCTTCCAAGTAATTTTTATCATCATAAAAAAATTTTGTAGCTCCACTGTTGAATGTTGAAAAGCATTTGAGTTTTATTCTATCGTTAAATAGATAGTCTAATTGTTGTTATGTACTGATCAAGAGATTTTTAACAATGTAAGTGCCTCTATCAAAGTCTCATAAACCCTCAAGATATTGGGAAATTTTTACTGCAATCTAAAATAAGTGATTTGAGTATAAAACTTACTACACTTTGCTTGCTTGATGTTCAGACGTTACTTGTTAGACAAGGGACCCTGAAGAGAGTGGTGCGGTTTCAGCCAGAGGCACTCTTGGCTCTCTCGAGAGATCTTGGACCAGCAGCCGCCGACGCCCAGCCGGCTTCACACTGAAAAATATTGGCTCTCTCATTTCTTTAAGCTCTTTGTCTCTATCTTTCTCTCTTTACGACTCCTAGTGTTTGGGCACACCTGTGCTAAGTCTACTTTTCAGGTGGAAAATCAACTTCACACTATCTTTTTCACCAGAGCGTAGTTAAAAGCTGCTCATGTTTACAGTTCTAATATTTCTTTTTCTAATTTTCAAGTTTCCATTCTCCAACGTGACTGTGCTACAGGTTTTATTATTCTTCCTTGATGTCAATTTAGTTGAACATTTTTATTGTTCTGTTCAATTTAAATGATTACTTAGAGTATTGCTTAGCAGGTGGAAAAAAATGAAAGATTATGTATGTCCAAAAGATTTGCGTGAGCAGAACGCAAAGTAGCTGAGATAACTGGTTCCATGTTTCAAAGATAAAACCTTGAAAAGGGGCCATAGGCTAAAAAAAAATAATAATAAAAAAGTATTAAAATTAAAGATTAAGCTACAATATAGACAACAGGTTGTAAGTATAGATTATCTACGCATACCCCATTCTTTTTTGTTCAATTTTTTGTGTTGAAAAATATTTTTGAATTTCAAATCCTCTAATTAACGATATATAAATCCAATATTCTACCTTACTCGTACAAAAAAGCATCCAGACATCATCAAATCTTTATTAGGATTCTGTTTTAATGAATTTCGTCATTTTGATCATTTCATTTAATTTTCTATTTAAACTTTTTCTTTCCATCATTCCCTCTTTTTTGGAAGTATTTTTTAAAATGAAAGATCTTTAAAGTAATATTTTAAATAATAATAAGAAAGGGATGATAAAGTAGAAACACACAAAGTTTATAAAAAGACTAAAGATGCTATTATCTTAAAGTAATGTAATGGCTTGAGAAAGTCTTAGAGGACACTTCAGGTACATGGATTGTCTCTTTAGTCGTTTAGGTTGAAGATAAGCATGGAACCTTCTTCACAGTTAACTCATAGTACCTACGAGTATAAGAGTAAGGCGATTGGAAGGTGTTGGAGAGTTATTTTAATTATAATATTTTTTTTACCTCTTCAATGCCTATTCTTTATAGTTTATCTCGTTTTTAATTTGTTTTTGTTAGTTATTGAAACGTTGATTTAGGTTTGAACACAGTAAACAAAAAGAATTACATGCATTTAATATTTTATTGCACATGTTGATGATGAAAAAATTTTAACCAAGAGATAAAAGTTAAATGGACATGAGTTAATGCATTTGTATTTATTATTAACATGTTGATAAATATCAATAAAATGTTGTTGCACTTGAGAATATTTTTAAATAATAAACACTTGAATAATCTTGAGTTTCAATACTTAGGGGACAATATAAGATACTCAAAAATAGTTCAAAAGCCTGCACACCATTTGGAAATGTATTATTTCTTTTGAAAAACCTCCGAATTTTTGGAGAATTTCTATTGAGAAAATAATAGCTGCACTGAATAATAGAATTGGCCTACCTATTGATGACAATAAGGGGGCACAAAAATTTAATGTAGTGGAAAAATGTTATTGTCAACAACTACTTGGACTGATTAATATTCATCTAATATTTCTTACCATAATTTATGAAAAAGATATTTCATTATGAATGCTTCACAATTATGTCTGTCATAGAGTGTATGACATAGAATAAAGAATAAATTCCAAAATAAATTAATTATAATCAGTACATAAGAATTTACAATTATGATCTCTGATGAACTAAATAAATAATAGACATGATATGAATTTATTTCTCTTTCTAATCACAACTGAAGAGAATCTCATTATATATTTTATTTTATTTTTAAAAAATAATAAATTAAAAAACTGATCAAGTTAAATCATCAATTAGTAATCAAAGATAATTTTTAATTTTCATTTCCTTTGGGAATCTCATGTTTTAATAATCAAGTAATGTTTTCACCTTGAAATATTCTACTGACCATCAAAGTAATGTTTCTTCTTCCAATTAACTCAAAAGAAGAAAAATATATATATATATATATAACAATATTATTTCAACAAATAGAAAAAAAAGTATTTTAATACAAACAAAAAAGGAACTTTCACACCTTTGTGAAATAATTTGAATAATGATATTGTTTGTCACGTGAATTGAATGATCATTTAGCATAAATAATATCGCTCTGGGAAACATTCAACACTAAATGAGAATAAATTAACAGTTTTATTGATAAAAATAAAATTTTTCAGCATCTATAATTCAGTTAGTTCCAATAGCAGGTGATTTTTCTTCAATATTTCCCGTAGAAAATTTCAAAATTCGTCGACTCGTAAAAATAAGAAAGGAAGGTCTTTAAATGATTTAAGTTTTAAGTATTTATATATCGCACTCTCAAAGCGTTTTAAATTCAGGATTCCAACGATCGTACGTGCCGACAGAGAAGCATAAAACAGCTAAAAGAGCCAAAGAAAGAGACCTGGAATTCTGAGAGAAGATTTTAAGTTGACAAATTGCTTTGCCAAGGTAACGGGAGAAGACTCGATCATCATAATGATTAGTTCACTGGAACGTGAAGTTTCGTCAAATAGTATCTTTTGCTATTGCATTATTCGAGAGCTCAATCTACATGGTAACGAAAGATGTAATCCTTTGAGGTCTCCGACTGGAGAGAAAGATGAAGGAAAGGTTGAAAATAAAGTAAGAGGAAAGGAAGAAGAAGAAGAAGGAACAAGAGAAAAGAAGAAAAATGGAGAAGAGCCGCAATAGTGTCTGCTGGCTTTAACCAAAGCCCTGCTGGCGTGCAACCGCCTCCACTGTTGTTTTGTTCACTGAACTAGTTCCCTTCCCCTTGACTCTTCTACATCCTATCCTATCCTTTCGTCATATCTTATTGCTCTTATAACGTTCTCCAAAGCCTCCAAAGCAACACAAACCCAGAAGAAACGCGTTTACGTGGTCGTCCTCAACCACTTTAGATACTCACATTGGTAAGAGTGAGTTAGATTCAAAAATTTCATATTACATTTATTATTTTTATTATCATTTCATTAGTAATCCTCAATATTAATCATTCTTTCTTTTCAGTTAATACATCATAACATCAAAATCATATTGTCTCTTATAATATTGTTTTAAATTATTTTATGTTGAATAATTTTTTTATTTAAATAAAAAGCTTGAGATGCATAAATATTATGTATTTTCATTTTCACTTGGAGCAGAGCAAGGAAGTGATTCTTGGAGAAATTTCTAGTGCTGCATAATAAGCATTGTTTGTTGATAAAAATTGTTATCAATTATTTAACAATGCTAGAGATATTGTATATAATTTCAATTGTTCTCAAGAAATTGAATATTATGTTTATAAGAATTAGTACAGAGAAATGAAATTTATCAGTTTAACAATTAGATTTTAAACAGAAAAATTCAAATAAATGTAAGGAAAATAATGTTAATTTTTAATATAACTGATAAAGTGTAATTTTAAAGTTATATAGCAGGGAAAAAGTAAAAAGTAAATCTCTGGAATTTACTGTGGGTCATTTAATAGAGGCAGATACTTATAATATTCCAATATTGTTGCTTTGCACGAGTACCCATGTGCTCTCTTTAGTGGTATAATTTTTTAATGTTTTTATTTTCATTTTTTCATTGAATATTTTTTCTTCTTTTTTATCTTACGGTTGCTGTAGGTGCAGTGTCCGGATGGTTGGTGTGTCGGTCTGATATCCAAGATAGCTGTGGAGTAGTGATGCTACGTTCTCATTACGTGTCGTGTCGGTATGCGGAGCCATGAAGTCCCGAGAGCGTCTTTCTTTACTCTTTTACTCCTTTATTTCATCTTCATGTTTTCCTTTCGTTTCATTTTCTTACCTGTCTTACTTTATCTAATATAGCAAGATTTAAAGTGGTTGACGACGACCACATGAATGAATTTTTTCAACATTTTTTCATTCAATTATTTTTCTCTAATTTCATCCAGTAACTTAATTCTCCGTCTATGAATGTTCTTCTTAGAAATACAGGTAAGATTACCTGGTTTAGAATACTTATCGAATTAATTTATCTATCGATTTACTATTGCGAAAATATTTTTTTTTTAAATCGTTGAAAATAATTTTGAATTCTTGATAATTTTATTTAATATTCTGATGTGATACTTTTAGAAATTTTAATAATGTTAAAGTCATCAAATTAATTTGGATTTAGGTCAATAATAGATGAGAAAAAAGGATACGTTGATCTTGTTTAATCCTTGAATTCCAGTTTGTCTATGTTCCTTGGTAGGTAAAACACAAGACAGGAGCACGAGAAAAGGGTTTTTGCATAATTAGTCCATGCTACGGTCGCTCTAATATCATGTCCATCCTTCGTATCGTCCCTGTCGAATCACACGTTACACTGTGTACCTTAAATCACTATTCTACTATAATTTACAACTTAACTACATCTGTACATTATTTCTTTCTTTCTGTATATACATTTTAATTTTTTATCATCTTCAATACAACATAGTTTTTATAATCAAATTAGATTATGATTAAATCATAAAATATTTTTAAGCATAGTTATTTATTTATTGAATTGAAAAGAACAAAAAAATAGATAGTCTGAATTGCTGATGAGGAAATAAGTTGATGGATAATTAATTATTGGATAGAAAAATAAATATTCCAAGTGGATGAATTTTGACGTATTTCATTTCTTCTATTTGGCGGTTCTTTGATGTTTTTTTTCGCATTTTTTTGTCCTTACCTGTCACTCGGTACACTCTGCTATCCTTAAGAACATCATGCACATACTCAATTCTATATCTATGTACATAACAAAATCCTCAAGAGCGTTTACATACAGCCTGGTATTTTACATTCATTTTTTTTTTTTTTTTGTTAAAAATTATAGTCATGGATTTTTCCTTCAACTTTTGTGAGTGCCTACAGGACTATCTTATGTAGACACGACTGATTCTTCCTCATGACTTTGTGCTAATGAACACTCAGATTAAGGAATAGAAACAAATAAAATATTTCAGTTAAATGGAAAAACTATGCAACCTTCATGCAATATTGAATATACATAAACATAAAAAGCTTTATTATGTGATAACTGTCGCTATGAGGAAATAAAAGATATTTTTATTTTCTAAAAAATCATTTTTTATTCTAAAACATTAAGAGTGTGTGTAAATAAAATCGAATTTTATTGATTTTGTTTGGTAGAAATATTTCATAACTCCATTTTGGTTCCGTTTAAGGAATTTTACAATTAATTTCTTTCGTATTCTAATCCATTTATATTTTCGAAAAAAATTATTTATACATATCTTTTGTCATGATTTTTTTTTATATAAGGATCTAAAAACGATTATCTAATTTTTATGTTACAAGGCATTAATACTAATTGTCGATTTTTTAAATCTATTTTACATCCAAAATTGTAAATCATTTGTTATATATTTTTAGAATTTAAACAATCAATGTAATGAATGGTATTTTCATCATAATCAAATGTCTAGTTATATACTGTTAATATTTTTAAATAGACATTAAAAAGCAGATATATTGATATATTCATTTATATATTTTTTTAACAATTTTTATTCGATTTATTTATTAATAATATTTATAAAAATCTTTAATAAATAATTTACCATATATGTTTTAATGAAATGAATTATGCTATTATACAACTTTATAATTTTTTTTTTTTCATTTTTAACTAGAAAGCACGTTTTTTTTTAAATAAAGATGCACAGGGTTGCTATGTTATCTACAGTTACTAATAGATGATCTTCTATATCAACATGAAAAATTTAAAATCGTAAGATCAAGTAATATTAAAAATTAAATATCAAATTAATAAATATTTAATTTATTTCAAACTCCGGATAAAAATCTTTTTGTCAATAAATCTATTAATTTTTATATAAGATCATTTTTTTATTGGTTAAAATAGAAAATGGGGTTCTTCTTATAATACAATAGTAAATCAGTATTTTTTTTTTTGTTTATGTAAGTCTTTATATTAATATCTCTGATTTTGTTGTTATTTATTCATCTATTTATTGATGATTTTGAGCGAGTTTTTTATATATTTTCGTTTATGTTTTTCTTCTATTGTTAATTTTCTTTTTTAATTTGTCATCATTGGACTCCGATCTTAGAACACATTAACAATCTTTCAGTCATTTTTAATTAATGGTTATTTTTATATGTATTAAATAATTTATTCCTTTAATTTTTATTTAATTATACTCTATATATAATATTTCAATTTTAGAATCTATAATATTATATTAATTTTATTTTGAATTTTGTTGAAAAACTTTATTATATCCATGTGATGTTTTTAAACACATGTATATTCGAAGAAAATTTCTCAATAATTAAATGATATTTTATTACCATCTTATGTATATGAAGTAAACGCTTTTTATTATTAGAGTTCTATCAATAAATAAATAGACTCCAAAATTATGAATATTTTGGATTGTGATCCAAATGAGAATTCGTTATTTATAAGTATCAAATAAAAAGCCTTATTTATTTACTAGAAATTCTTTGATAAATCTATATATAACAACAACTATTTAATAACACAATGAAAATAAAATATTTCATTTGTCTATTTATTTATTATATTTATTTATTAATCTTCTTTTAAAATAGTTGTATTTTATTTTTCATGAAATTTTAATTTATAGTAATTAAAGTACAAAGCATTCTGTTTGAATGAATAATCAAATCAATGAACATCACTTTGTGTAGTAGAATAATCAAAATATTCATTTAACCAATAATCAACAAAAATGAGAAACTATTTTTTTCGTTTTCGTCTTTATTTGTTTTTCGATAATAAAAATAAATTGGCAATTCGTTTCGTTAATTTTATAAAGAATTTAAAGACAACAACAGTTAGCTTGCGGTTTTATTATGCGGTAAACGTATCAGGGACGGCAAGGATTCGTTATATTTTTCATTTTATCTTCAATTATGTTTAAGGATTTAAATTATGAAGGATTAATATATTCTGATGTGATCATTACATAATAAAATTTATGTATTATAAATTAATTTTTCGATGAATATCGTCGTTTGCTTATGTTTTTGTAAGATATTTTTTTTTTTATTTTCGCTTTTTTAATAATAAACTTCGACTTACCATCAACCTACTTTTATCCATCGATCAATTGAGTACTCTAACGCAGCTAACCATCTGAAAAATAGTATTAGACAATCAATAATGAAGTTATTTTTACTTTTATCAATTCTAGAATATTTATGAATTACTGGATAAAAAGAATTAGTTTTTGAAATAGTACCTGACATACAATAATAGTTTTAATTCTCTCGTTACTTTCGTTGCTTTTATAGTAACAGGCTGATCAAAAATTTATCAAAATGTTTTTCATTTACCTTTTCTTATCCATTTCAGTTTCAGTTGCAAATGTATAACTCCTTTGTGTTGGATCTGGTGGCTGCAGTTCAAATGCATGCTTTCTTCCGCCAGAACTTGGTGCACTGCCATGAACTCTAAAGCCATGAAGACACGCAACGCCGAATGCTTTTTCAGCATTAGCATCATCGTAGAAATATAATGCAGCATCTTTAAGAACACAGTAACGTCGAGACCAACCAGTAGGTGATGATGTTTTCTTTGCTCGATCTTGCTGCTTACTTAAATAGCCAAAACAATCAGGGCGTTGAATAGCACATGCTGGCATCTGTGTCATTCTTAATGAAGCATCTAACCATGTGTCAGCCTGTCAAATAGAAAAAAATATAGAATTTACGATTAGTATGTAATTACTTAACAGAATATTTTTTTTTATGTACTTTGTTACCTGATTATTTCGTGCAACAGCTTCTTTAATCACAGTCATCCATTTTCTCATAATTTCATCATTATCAGCAGCCAAATAATGTGATGGAGCATTTTGTTTTTTGATAACAAAACTATGGGCTCGCATTTCTGGTGTCTCTTCTACGTCATATTTCATAAGCATCATTGCTCCAACTGGCTGAGAATCCTAAAAGATATTAATGAATTTTATTATTTTTTATTTTAAAACTTTAACTGCGATAATGACTCTAATTACCGTATCAGTCTTGTAATAATAAAGGCAATTATCCTGACGCAGAGCGAACCATCTTCGAACCCATTTTGCTGAAGTCGTTCCAGATGGATTTAAGGTTGTAGCTCGTCTCCAAAGATAGCCAGCACAAACAGCAACTTCCACAGGTTCTTTCAGACCTCCTCGTGTAACTCTGGGTGCTAAAACATTGCATGTTCGAGCTACTTCGAGTTCCAGAATATCAGGTCCTGAATGAGCCAAACGAACTACTTCTGAATGTGTTGCATCCATCACACTTCGACCATTCACTGACATTATTATATCTCCTACTTCAAGACCTGAATTTTCAGCTGGTGTATCAGGCTCTATTGCTGATACTACGACTGGTTTTGAACCATGAATTCTGAAGCCAAATTCTCCACCTGCTTCCCGCTTGACCACTACTGTTTTATCACTCTCTGAAACCGAAACAAAGACTAAGTCAACTTTTCCAATGGACAATATGCAATATTTTAAAGTCTTCTATTGAATTCTGGAAAAATTTCATCATCCAGACTTACGTGAATCATTTCTATCGAAAATAGTTTGTCAACAGAAAATTGGTAAATATGAATGGACAAATAGTAAAACAAAAAATTGTGAGTTATTTTTAATAATTAGAAAAAGATTGAATGAAAAATTGCCTCTCTTTTATCAGTTGTTCTCTTTAACTGTCAAATAATATTGAACATGACGCTTGGGTCTTTGACAGACTCTTTTGAAAGCACTGGGACGAACAAAAATAACACCATACCCTGATGATGAGTAAGAGCGGGGCAATGCGTTCAATATGTTGACACGATTGTTCAATATATACATATATATCTACGCTATAATTTCTTTTCATCATCACCATCATTATAATATCATCTTGATCTATTTTTTCCCACAATTTTTCCACTCAAATTATTACAAATCCCTATAATAATTTTTCCACATTCCAATGACATTCTTATGATAAAATAAAAACATTCCAGTGATTAAACCGACCCTGAAAAGTCCTTTGTATAACTATGGATTTCCATGCTCTAATAAAAATTAATTGTTTTAGTTTTAAATATAAATATCCAACGTCTTAGAAAATTATTAAGAAATTCTTGAACATAAAATGACTATAGAATTTTAATATTTATTATTATCTTCATCTTTATAATTATTCTGTTATACGTGAACATGAAATTATCCGTGGTTTCTGTTAGAGTATAAATTTAATTGCAAGGGCATGGAGTAAAGTTTTGACAAACAATTTCAAAAAACACGTGTTTACTAGACAAATGATTATTGGCATAGTTTGGATAGTTAAAACAGAAAATATACATTTTAATCGTCTGCCATCCAGACAGTCAGAAAACCCGAGAACAAGGTCGAGGCTTCGACAATTTGCCAAATTTATGTGCTTAAATATGATTATAAAATTTTTGCAGCTGTAAGCATTTTTGAATAAGTAGCAAACTACATTTGGCTCATCAACAAGCTCTTGAGTATGGAAAAAATTGATACTCTGCAGGTTTAATGTTTTTTCAACAATATTTACCAGGTACTGGAACTCCCAGCTTGGTCAGCGCTTGTCCTTCACGACACCAAACTCTGAGCATGCATTTTAGTAACTCTTCTAATGATCTCTTGAGAGATACATCTTCGCCCAATTCCCTTGTACACTCAGACCCAGCTGAATCACAGACCATTCTGATGAATTTTTAAGACGCTGAGTCGATGACCGACTCGCGTTATTAATTAAAAGTTGAGGATGCTTATCGAAAATTTCCCAATTCACTTTTCAATCAATACCAGTTGATCAAATGGTCCTTCAATATAAAATTCTAATAATCAATAACAGTTTGGAACTTAAAAAAAATTTTATTGTGAAAAAATAATATTTATTTTATGAATTTGAATTATAAAATGGTATACGAATTAATAATAATTCTCGATAGTTTTAAAATGAAATAAATTGTAGACAATTTTGACAGCACTTTTTTCTAAATTTTTGGAACACTTGGAATGGTTTTTAAAAATGAATTTTTATATTACACCCAGAAGAAATACTTAATAACACCAGGAGACGAGTGAGTGTTAAAGATTTAACCAACAGCCTCATGGAATGTAACTCGGCGCCCTGACCCACTGACTGCAGCCAAAAGCTCTTTGGCCGATGCCCCCTCTCTTGGAAGACTACCACGACCCTACCAAACCCTTCTTCTTGCGAGTTCATTTGCTAAAGAGTAAGAAAGATAGACTTTGGACTCACCAGTACGTTTTAAATTTAAACAAGTTATACATTACGCGAGAATTATTTTAAGCTCAGGAACGCCATGCCTTTTTATTTTATTAATCTTTCTTTCAACTCATATTATCTTGTAGAATTTTACAAATTCCTTTCGATCGTTCATATTTTTTTTCTTGCTAACAAAATACTTCATATGCTTTTTCTTTTATAGAACTAGAAAAGTAAACGAGAGTCAAGTGACAACTGTGTTGGCTGAGTCATCGGCTCTAGAAGCCTCTGAGAACATCATCAAGAAAATAACCCTTAAGTGTTGCGATTTTTACTCCTAACGACACATTTACTTATTTTTCAAGAATTAATCAATTTTTTAGCTCACTTGAGAATATAAAATCATATTCAAACATCAGCTTTTCAATTTATATCAATTGATATGAAATTTTGATGAAAAAAGTTTTGTAAAATCCCCTGGAGCTTTAGATGATTCAATTCAATCTAAATAATCAAACTTTCATCTTCTAAAAATACATGGAAAGCATAAAATTCTTCAAATTCTTTCTGGTTTATATCATTTCGAGAGTAATTATAGAAGACATCTATCAATTAATTTTTAAATAATTTTTATCATTTTATAAGCATATAATTACATGAAAGACACTCTCATCAAGTGTTGTAATTTATTCAATGTAATTTAAAGTGTATAATCTGTATTCTTATGTTTCTCATTGTCATGCTAATTTTTATCAATGTTTCCCACACTCATAAATGCACATCTACATAAAGAAAAAATATAATAAAATTAAAAAAAGAAAAAAAACATTCACCGGATCTCTAGTGGATATTTTATTAATTAAAACATTTAATAGTTTAATATGAGTTAAGTGATATTTTTAATAATACTTAAGTAGATTAGAGAAAAATAGAGTAACTAACAAGTGAAAAGAAAGTGTGAGGGATGCTTGGAACACGTGAGCGTTGTTTAAAGCTCACCGAGACGACCCGACCGTGATAGAGTGGATTAAAAATAAAACGACCTTCACTTTATTGGTGAGAAACGTCAAATGAATCGGCGGCAAGAAAAGTTAGACTTTCTATGTGAATAATGTGACCTACATGTTTTTTTTTTGCAGTATAAAATAAAAAATTGTTTAGCATCTTACCGAAGCTTTTGCTCTGAATGCGCTTGTACATTTCTCCGCTACTTTTTCGATGAACCATTCGATGTGTGGCAGCTTGATATTTTTTTCTGAAACATTTCTCACTTTCTGTTGAACCTTGAGAATCTCTTCTATCTTTAATTGGACCCTCTGATGACTCATCATCACCATCACGGCTGTCTGGTCGTTTCCAGACATGGCTTTCTTCAAGTTCTCCAATATAGATCCATTCGTAATCTTTGTAAGGCTCTACATAAGTATCTTCATCTTCTCGATCTATAAATAAAAATAATAAGAATTAGAGTTCTGGTGTAATTTATGATATTACTGGACGTACATGCCAATGTCTCCATGCTGACATCAGTACTCCGAGCTTGAAGTCGTCTTTTAATTCCATCTTCAAGTGATCCTCTACTTGACGACCTTCCTCTTTCTTCAGATTTTGCTCGCACATCAGATCTTCCATTACTACGATGATATCTTCGTTCTCCCCGGTCTTCAGATCTATACCTTTTGTCCAGTTTTTTATATAACCTATGGCTTTGATGTTTGGATTCTACTCGAGGTCCTTCTGGAGAATCTGCAAAGTCAGCTGGAGGTTGGACTATTTCTTCCATTACCTGATTAATTTAATTTGATTAAAATATAAATTATTTAATTTCAAGATTCATTTTTTAATGTACTCTGCTATATAATAATGTACTTTTTTTTCTCTAAATAAAAAGTATTTTTTATTACCAACCTCTTTACCACAATTATGACAGTGATGCGTATCATGATGAGCAATACATAGCTCAGCACTTTCACTGTAAAATACACTATCACTCCCCGGACTAACCGACCGCAAGGATTCAGCTGATAGTGCTTTTAATCTTGTTTCAGGACTTGGAGACTTGACAATTATCGCTGTGTGGCCATTATGACCTGGGCTCCTTGAATATCTTCTTCCGGGACTTAGTCTGCTATAGCAAATATCATCTGTCTGCCGTGTTCGACGTCTTGGTAAACTGCCAGTTAATGCTGCATTTTTATCCTATAAAAAAATTAAATGAATTATAAATTTAAAAAAAATATATGATATTGGATATTTATTTTTAAATGTTTTTTTAACATTCAAACAAAATGTATTTTTAAAGAACTTACTTCATTACTTCTTCTTCGTGTTGATAAATAACTATTAGTCTTTCTTCTAGGACTTTCACGTGTCCTTCTATGTCTTCCTCCTTCTTGATTATCTCGATGAAGATGATGATGATGGTGATGCAAATGATAATGATGACTACAACTAGAATCATCAGATGTTGGAATTTGTACTGAATCGTCAACTGGTTCTCTCAGCCAGTCTTCTTTCTGGGGACTTCTCGATAATGCAGACATTGGTGATGGCACTGACTCTCTTTTTTTATTATTTCTGTATGGAGTTCTTCCAGCATTAAGTTTGGAACGAGGTCTATGACGATGACTAGGAGTCGGGCTGACATCCACACTTTCTAAATGAATATCAGATTTGTCAATGAGATGGCTATCTTCTGGAGCAGATGGAAAATCTAATGTAAATGTTTTTCGTTTTTTTTTACGCTCTTCTTCAGTCCATCCACGTGTGCTTACGGGAGATTCTGTATAGTTTGATGATGGAGAGCGATATTCTTGAGGAGTTCTCGGAGGGTGATACTAAAGAAAAAAAGAAGTATTCTTAAGAAAAATCAATGAATCCAATATAAAAGAATAATTGTTATAACCTAAGTAATCAAAATTCAATAATATGTAAAACTTTCCAGAGTTTTAGATAAGCTTAAAGTTTCTTTTATGTTCTGAATAATGATACAAAACTTAAAACATCGATTTTTTTTTCGTATAAAGATTTTTCTACGTCATAAATTAGCTTTTAAAGATACCTTCGTAAGCGAAAAAAATTATTTTCAAGTAAAAATAAAAACTCGTAGGATCTATTAATAGTTTACCTCATGATCTAACTCTGCTTCAGATGTATGTCCACTTAATGGTGCTGTTGGATAAGGATCAGGCATGGCATCATCTAAATCATAACTACCAGAGCTACTACTGCTAGTTGACCTTGCAGGAGAAGGTGGTGCCAAGTCACCTAAATCAAATCTCATTTCCATTTCCTCGAGAATTGCTTTTGGACTCGTTGGCTCTTCAACGACAGCCTGTTTAATAATTTTCCGATCAATATTGTTCCATATCTTCATAAACTATCTCCATAATTAAGGTAAATTTTATGACATACAAAAAATGTAGAATCTTGCCACAAGGGATTTAGGAATATATGATAACGCAAAACTGGGAGAGATTTAGTGATCTTTACAATTTAAAATTTCAAGCTAAAAACTATGATAAAGAGGATATGTGATAAACTATAAATATTTAACAGTTGCTTATGCTTGTATTTAGGTCTTACTTCGCTTCTAGCTAGACTATATATTGAACTGGCACTCTCAAATGAACTGCCCTCGGCAGCTGTGGCAGTGGTGGATGCTGGTGCTGATGCTGCAGCACTTGATGATGCTTGATAAGCGCCAGGTCTGGACCATGAACTTGTCGTTGCTGATGTGCCTGTTGCTGTTCCTGTGCCAGTTGAAGTATTGGCAGTGATGTAATCCTCTGTGGTTGATGCTTCTGACAGGTCTGTAGTATTTGTGCGTCCTGAATCTGTCCGACCAATACTTAACGCCAATTCGCTCGATGATTGAGATTGCGGTTGAGAATATGGTGGACCAGGACTACGACGACGAAGGCCACTTCTTGGTCGACCATTTGATAGCAATAATGGCTCACTGAAATAATTTTATTTTCATATCAGGGTCTAGGATAAATTAATTCAAAAATGACAAGCTTTTGAAAAACCAATAAACCAAGTCTATAATTTAAAAATTATTACATAATATGATTAAATTTAATTAATCTATCAAAATATTTGCGTATTGATACAAAATATCGTGTAATTAATAAATTAATTTTAATAAATAAATTTTAATTGTTCATTCAATGTTATGTATAGACTATATTTAATTATTCACTTACTAATTACTCGGTTGCATACTAGTATTGTATGTAAATTATGTACTTCTTAGTTACATTAATAATGAATTTTAAATATTACCAATGTTAGAGAGAGTTACCTTGGTGTTAAAATAATATTAGTTGGAGCTTCTAAACGAATTCTGGGGCTTGGTGGGCCAATATCAATTTCTTCTTCAATATCTAAAGCTTCTGTATCCATTGAAGATCTTTGTTGATGCTGAAGGAGTAATAAATGTCTCCTTCTTGAAGACGGAGTGAGCAAAGAAAGAGAATCAGCTTGAAGAACAGTTGCTTGGGATTCATTCCAAATCCCATCACTGTGATCCTTTGTTACATCGTTTGTTAGAGAATCACTCGAAGCAAAAGGTGACACTGGTCCAATTACTGGGAACGTCCTCAAGAAACTTGGCCTTCTAATTTCAAACCTCGGATTCTCTTCAATTTTTCGAGACGCTGCAGAAATCAATTTGAAAGTTTACAGTAATTATCTGTAATTATAGTATTCATTTCTTTACCTTGATGAGCAGTTGGGGAGGTAGGAGAAGTTGGAAGTGATCGAGGAAGACTAAAATCACCAGAAGTTAGTTCTTGAACACCATCCTCTAAAGAGACACTTCGTTTTCTGAAAAGACCTCGTCGTATGATATTTTCATGGAATTCCTGATAAAAGATAAAAGTTTCCCCGTTATACAAAATAGTTCATAAAATTGTATTATAAATTGTTAAGAGTTTTCTTGAAATATGGCTAACAATTTAATATGACAATTTTATTTCATAAAATATTACCTCTTCGTGGTGTTCATCAGTTGGAGTGCAGGTTCTGAGTAAAGATAAATCATCAGGCGTTGAGGAAAACTGGACGGGTGGCCTGACAGTTCGCCATGGATCAAAATAATTCCTTCGGCATGTATGTGGATAACTTGGTGCTCCAGCTTCATCAACAAGCTCTCTTCTTTCAACTCTGATCTCTCCATCTGACAAGGTCTTCTGAAGAGTAATCGGCCTTTTCCAGACCATTGGCATTTGTTTTAACATCGCTCTAGCATCTGGTGACACTGGAGCTGGTTTAAAGTCAATTAAAATTTCCTTTTCATCCTCTTTTGGCAGCTCTTTATCCGGCAACTGTTCTATACTACCATTAAGAAGATGTTGATTTGTAGATTGGTGATTTTCAGTACTTTTTGAAGGTGAATTTGAAGGAGTATCAACCAAAAATGGCGATCTAGGTGGTTCTTCACTCTGAGTACGTTGTAATGGTTCATGATCTCCTCCTTCTTCTTTACTTCCATTTCCTCCTGAATGCGTTCCAAACTGACCAGCTTCCGAATAACTCTTTGTTAATCTCCTTCCATTGATAATTCCATTAGTTTGAGCGCCTTGCGATACCATCTTAACTCGATGTATGGTTCTAGGGCTCAAAGTTACTGGCGGAATTCTTTTAAAACTTGTTGAAAGATCTGTTTGTGTTGCTTGTGTTTTCATAGCACTTTTTTTTGTTTTTTCTATAACATAAATATAAAATCATGTTTTATTTATTATTTTGTCTATCGAGTTTTACTTATTTAGTTCAACCTTGAAATAAATACATAAATTTATCAGATCCAGTGAAAATAAAATTTTTATTATCATAATTATGTAACTACCTAAGACAAGAATTTTTGGTTCAGGAGGTTGATAAAGATGAGTGGATCCCGGTAGCATTGATGGTGTAGCAGTAGGTTGCGAATCAATTAATCGTTCTTGAGTATGAGGTCTTGGTGGACTCCTACTGCGTGATGCCATATCAATAGATGTAAGAGTTTGCGAGCGTGCAAAACTCACATGTTTTGGCTTGTGAATTGCTGAGTGAGGGGGTTGAGAAATAGCTGGAAGAACTGGCCTTGGTCCTTCGAGTCTCATTGATTCTTCATCATCTGAGAGCCATGTGTATCTGCTTTAACATAAAAAATAGAACTTTAATAATAGATTCCAAGTAATCTCTCATGCCTCTTCCATTATTCATTTCATTAACCTTACATCTTATTGGAAATGTTGAATAAATAAAATGAAAAATTATAGAAAGTAAAGTAGATGGCATAAAATTAATTTGATTTATTCTTCCTTTTATATTCCATGAATAAGACAAATGATGAAAGGGAAAAAAGTATGATAATAATATGTAATTTTCCACGATAGTCACACCCTCATATCAACGATCGAAGGAATTCGTGTATACGTACTTTTTCAATCTCAACCAAACGAGTGTGCATCATATATATGAATAAGGAACAAAGAAAAAAGAAAAAAAGAAATGTTATAAAGATAGACACCAGGCATCAAAGTTGCCCACACATGTCCCTTTTATATTTCCCTACATGTGAGTGGCATTATCTTGGATTGAAAATGCAAAAGTTACCCTCAATACCAGGATACGATGCGTAACATCGGGGAACGACAGTGAATAGCTCTGTATCTGGCAGGGACAATTGGATATACTCTCACTCTCTCTCTCTTATTCCCTATGCTCTATATGGAACCATCGTGGACTTTGTAACGACCCTCATGTAAATTGAGTGAAAGCCGGTCGTAAAAAGGATCAATTGTAAACCTTGTAATTCTGTTAATCTTTAGACAGACCATTACATCATTCGATCAATTACATTTATCGTTACTCTATGTTACATTGATCATTGAGAATTGGAAGAAAAGACTTATTAGGTAAAACAGGAATCAAATTTCGTTTAACACAACAATTGATAAAACATTTCATAGATTGCAGAATAAGATTTAATATTGATGATGAAATTAGAAATTTGTACTTGACATTATTTAATTAATAATATTGAAATCGATAATCAATGCATTATGTCAGCATGATTAGGGATTTGCTTTATCCTAAATAGCCTTTTCTAATGGATGAATGAAATAAATTGAAATATCTAAAAATAACACAAGTTTAGTGTTGTTATTATCATTAATCAAACTGATTAAAAATCTTTTGTTGAAAAACTTGTTGGAGATTTGTAGTTAAATGAATGTTTGTAGGGTAACCGGACCAATTTATAAACACAATTTTCAAAATGAAAACAAATAATTAAAACCCAAATTAAAGAAAAAATTGTTTTTTAGTTTTGTGATCTGAAAATTCTCATTAAAAATAATTTTCTGATAAATAATTCATAGTAAATATCAAGAGAGTAATTTTTTTTTATCGGGATTAAAAAAAAAATGATAAAAAATATGGGTTTTAAAAGTTATTCGTAATAATTAGTTGGAGTAATAAATTACCTTTTAGGGTCGGGAGTTGTGCAAAAAGATGTGGGTCGTCGTCGAAAATATGAACTTTGGATCCATTCATCTTCATCAAGGTCGTACCGAGAGAATCTTTGATGATATGATGGGTAAGGCTGTTGATAATATATTTGAAAAGGTTTCCGTGGATATGGAGCATCACAAATATTTTCATCACTCGATGCACTTCTCACGCACGCTGAGAGAATTGATACACGAGTAGCAGAACAAGGAGATGCGCCCTTAGTAGACAGACAACCAAATATACCACCACCAGACTTTTCTACTGCATCCAACTGTCGACTCGTTATACAATACTGTTCTTTAAAATCCTCTCGAGAGTACATAGGGGTAACTCGACGATTCCAATCGTGAATTACTGCAGTATTTAGGTCGACTTGTGTCGAAACGTCGACCTATTTCATGGAATACAATTGATTGATATTAATTAAGCTATAAATCAATTAGAAGAATTATTTTTTCTTTTTCAATCGTTTAAAAATAATCCTCAACATCTTTTTTCTAATATCATTGAATTATAGAGAATGAATAAAGTAGTATTTAAATTTTTTTTTTTTTTCATTATTTTAAAAACATTAATTTCAAGATAAATTTTATTTTTATAGTTGGACTAATTGATTAATAATTTATCCTGCTTCATATCTGGATCGATGTCTATTTATATTTTACTTTCTTTTATTATTTCTTATTTTATCTTGAGAAAAAAATATTCTTATTAAGCAATTAAAAAAATATATGTATCTCAAGTTATAAAAAGAGATATTTTCTTCAATTAAACATAGAATTTTTTTTTTTAAGTCTAGAAGATCTATTTAAAATGTTCATTCTACCTTTAACTTTAACTATCAATGAATGCTTAAAGAGGACAATTTTTTATTTCTATTGAAATAATTATCAGGTCGAAGAAACAAAAAATTCCATGTGAACTTTATTTCAATTAATATTTAACTTGAAAGTTCAAAAGTTCAAAAGTTTGAATACAAGATAATAACTAGTGTCTTGTCTTCTTATTATGATTATAAATGAAATAAAAATCTAATTTTCGTTGCAATGAAATTTAAATATTCAGGAAATTTACATGCTTTGCTCTCGACCTAAGCCCTTAAGTACTCTCAACGTCGAGTCGTTGACCTGAGGTCAAGAGTCTGCTTGAAGAATTGAAAAAAAATATCATAATATAATAAATCAGCTGACCTGAGGATGATTGGAAACATAAGTCGGACATGGATGCGTACTACAGGCGTCTAAATTTCTTGGATCTATGGCTATTTCTGAGGCCGGCGAGCCGGCATTTCTACAGGCGCGTGGTCTGCCCATGGGCCTGATTGTGGCAGATGCTCCAGCCATGAATTTCACCCCTTCAAGAATGTCCAATCGTTGGCCGCACCCGTTCTCTAGTCAAACTCCTTGGGCTTATCGATCCTTGTTAGGGGGAACGCGACGCAAAAATACTGATCAGGCTCCATTCCTATAACTTTTAAAGCAAGTCTCATTGGTTTTAAATCATTTCAATATTTCATTATCTTCATCAACAACATATTAGCATCACATACTCATTTTATTCTTCACTATTTACTCACACACGACCTCAGGCGAGATTCTCTGTTGTTTCACTTCAGATTGCACGTCATTTTACGAGTTAACAAAGGTCCTTGATGTGTTAATGATTCAAACTTATACGGACGGATGTACAATCTCACTCATAATGCTTTTTAAACCATTTTTTCAAAAACTCCATTCTTATATATATATTTTTTTTTCATTTATTTTTATTTTTTAATAAAATAACAAAAACACTGGTTGAAGTATTCTGGGTGATTCAACGTTTTTGGCTCATGATTCGGCTGATATTAGAAGTAGAAGAATGAATCGAGTCTTATTTTGTTTATTTGTTAGTCTGGAAAAGTGTGAAAGCAACAAGGGTGTCGTCCGCGACCGGGAGAGACCACGGGCGGCGTCCACACCGCGCGCCCTGACGCCTACTCTCTCTCGCGCGCGAGAAACGTAGATGAAGCGAGGGTAACTGCACATCGAGGGATGTTAAGCACTGGAGGGATGAATTGCGAGATTAATAGTGGGGAGAGTCGATGGAAGAACATAAAGGGAAAGAAACTCGAAAACGATGCGCGCGCTGGACCAGCCGTTGCTACTAGATACCAGAATCTACATCTTTTATCTGAAGCGCCATCCCCCTTTAATTTAGACAAACTGGAATAAAGAAGAGACACTAATTATCAACTGTATGATCAATTCATTCCATTGCATGTTTCATTCCATTCTTTTTTTGATATGCTATTTTTTCCACTCAATGACTCTAATAAATTTTAAACAATAATCAATAAATTTTATTAAGCTTTTATATTTTAAAAATGATGTTTAAATAGATTTTTCCATTGTATAAATGATTGTAGATTGAAAAAAAGTGGTTGTCATTTAATAAAATGAAAAATTTTAAATTAAAATAAATTTGATCAAAGACTTAGGTGAGTTTTATTTTATCAGACTTGGATATACTTCAGTGGTCTTATCGATTTAAGGTAGCTTTTTGATGAGAGATCAACTAGACATCTGCCTTATTGAATGTGACCTAACATTACAGTCAGTGGTTCGAGTCTGTTCCAGGTCAGACATCGACACTCTGATAATTTGATAGTTTTCTAAAAATAGCTTTTCATTTACTTATTGATTAAAAAGTTAGGAATTAATTTATTATTTATTATTTATATTTTTAAATTTATCATGAAAAATAAAAAACAATCATTAGAAAATATGAATAATTAAAGATCATCCTGAATAAATGATGATTATGCTGAAGAAACATTATTTCTAGCACAATCGGCATTAATTTTTGATCTTCATGGAACGTCAAGGTAATCACATAATTTATATTATCCTAATGTAATCAAAGCGCCATCTTCATGTGCATATCTACGTTATCGTGCAAATAAACCGGTGAATTTATAGAATTTAAAATAGAGACAAGTACTGAGATCAGATGTATTTTCCTTTTCATATTCATTGCATCATTTCGTGTTCAATTACAGAAATACCTCGGAATAAATTCCAGTAATTCGAAAACTTTCTTCTCCCTGAAAATTAAGAAAAAAAATCATTAGAGAATTACAACTTATAATTAAAACTTTTGACAATTTTTTGATTCTTCCTGAGAATAAGTTAAAACGACAAAGCTAAAGAGTTAAGACATTGTAATCGTTTTTTGGTGCACGAGGAACATTTTACAAGTTAACATTAAAAGAGATTATACCATCGAGACTTTTAGAATAGATGAAAGCACTTGAAAACTACGATTTTCTTTTGTCCAACTATTCCTTCAACGTCCATGAGCTCTAGACAAGTCTCTAAGTCTTTAATTATTATCACCTGAGTGAGTTTCATTATTCAGACAACGTTTGTGGTCCAGCAGATGAGAAGCTGGAATTCTGGAGCCTTGACTTCAATCAGGTTCGTTCAAAAGTACTAGAGATGAGTAATACTAAGACAAGAGGTACCAAGTAACTAGTAAACTTATCTATAGACTCTAAAACAAGATTAAATAACAGTCAACCAATAATTTAACCCGATATCAGCCACTTCCTTTAGTCTTAATGTTGCTGTAGTAAAGCAGAAAATTTACTTTACGTAAGCTTTTGCCTCATTTCACCAAAGATTCGATAACAAAATTAATTAATTTCTCTCTTAAATAATTGGAAGACAAAAAATAAGCCTTCGTTTATTAAGTTTATAAAATATTTCCCAGCCGTTGTTTTCTGCAAATGGAACAATCGAGTTTTTATGTTACTTTTTTTAAATTAAGTTTTATTTGAAATTGAAAATAAAAATTAAAAGTTTCATCTTAAAATAAAATTTTTTGATCAAAAATAAAGATTAAAAATTTTTAATATCAATATTACATACTTTCTTTTAAGGCATAAAAATGTTAGAATTAAATTAAATAAGATAAATTTATATTGCATTCCTTTAAAAAGTGTGACTTTAAATTAAATAAACAATTTCATTTAACTTGGACAAAAAGATATACGTTTTACGATGAGAACAAGGCAATTAGTATCAAAACTTTACCAGTAGTTGACTAATTAAAACTATAAATTATAACATCTCTTATTACGATAGATAAATTAATTGTTGGAAGATTTTACTATTTTTAATTTAAATATCTAAAAATATTTCAAATATTTATACAAAAATTGCAAATCAAATAACAACTCGAAATGTATTGATTACATCAAGTGGTGATGTCAAGTATTATTGCATTGGCTTTTCAAAATTTTTAATTACAAAAATAGTCTAATTAATTAAATTGATCATCATATATCGAAGCAATAACGAGTAAGTTCACACATATTTGACTTTATTAAAGTGCAAGATAATAACTGAAAATGTTATTTTTAATCAAACTTACAACCATACAATATTACCAACATGTTGATGTTATACCTCATAAAGTTTGCGGATGTTAAAGCCTTAACGGCCTCACAAATGCGTTCACATATCTGCCCGAATGTATTTTAAACTAGCACGAGTAACATAGAATATGTTTTTTTCTTGCTTCCTTTCTCACCTTCATAACCTCCTGCAAAGCTTCCCATTCTTTCTCAAACTTTTCATGATGCAGTAGGTGTTGGAGACTACCAGTGTGTATACACCAGAGTTTATCACTTCGATGTTGGCTTCACCACAGAATATGCAGACAAAAGTTCCGTCGTCTACTACCACAATCGCTTGTGCGATTCAATATCACCGATATCCATTCATTCATAATATTTTGTGGTTTTTTCATTGGATGAGTTATAAAATATTCATTTTTTTCATGTATAAATCTAATGATAAAAAACGCCTGAGGTATAAACAGAAATATTATCAATCGATTTTATTTTAAAGGCCCTGGAGAGATGATTAAATTACCATGAAGAAGACTCATTATAATAAAATTCAATTCTCAATGTGCCAAACTATCTGTTCTTGTATTTAATAGACCCTAAAGAAATCTCCCGAGAGCCAGTGGAGTTCCAGATTTTGATAGAATTCAATTTTCGAGGTTGAATATAGTCAGTTATGAACGTTGAAACTAAGTTGAAGAGTTTTAACTTTAAAAGTATCACGAGTGTCTGGTCAGTTAGAAGTTTCTCAGGATAGATACACGATTTAGGCATGTCAGTGTAGCTCAACATTGCAACTATATCGATCATGTTCACTCGACTAGTACAAGGAGAGTTGCTCCAGGCTTGCGATGACCTGCAAAGCGTGTTAATGCTGTTCTTTTGCTCAAAATTACTTTAGAGTGAGACTAAGCAAAAAATGAAACATGAAGATAGTAATAATGGGTCAGAGAGCATCTTGGCACTTTTTCAAAAGTACTGCAGGCTGGGATTTATGCCAAAAGTGTGTGTATACCAAACAGACAAATAGAATAAATAATAATCCTTCTCATCAAACACCTGATGATGATGATTTCCTAAATGAACCGAGTATAAAATGAATGTTTAATGAAGTGTAATAACTAATAGCTGTTTCATTATCATTAGATGTCATTAGTTATCATAGTAAAACTAATTGTTTAGCATCTGAACATCATCCTGCATGTAATGAAGTTTTATTGATGTGCTTAATGTATAGGAAAACATTTTGTCACAGACTTTGATAGTTTGCTAACAGTATAGAATATATATTTCAAGAGCTTTTTGCTAATGTTAAGGACATTTCTAATGATACTTTTTGTGTATAAAGATCATACTATTCCTTAAGTTCGGACCTTCAATTTATTTTGCCCAAAAGCCATCAATGTAGCAGCAAATAAGGGAAGATCGATAACAAGAAAATGCGTATCTTCTAACTGAGTAGATGAATACAGCTCATCAACAACTGTCCATATCTCTAAGCTCTCACCCTCAACCATTTGGTTAGGGTCCCACGAGAATAGTTTTCCTTATTTCTAACATATGGACTTCTTCCTAGTCACTTAGTTTTATTCCACCCACGTCCAGGTTCGTAGAAATTACTAGGGTTGCTTTTGTATCTTTTTAAGTGCATCACTTTCTTCAGGATCATAGATCTATTGATGCATCATTCTACTTTCATTCAAAAAAAAAAAAAAAAAAGAAACTATTAAACACTTTTTTCGTTTTACAATTAATGAATAGAATAAATCGTTAATTGGAAAAAAGAAAGACTTTGTTTTTTCATTTTTTTTCTAATTAATGTTGGGATGAAAATGGAATTAAGACAAATGCATTTATTTTAGACAGAAGATTTCATCTTTTTCCTCTAAAATATGAAACAGCTAAAACTTAGATTACTTATTTTCCTGGTTGTAGAAAGTTTTCGGGTATCGATTTATCAATCATTTGACAAACTATCAAGTTTCCGAGTTATTTAAGACATCCCTCTTCTCATGTGCATTAGAACAGCACACAGAACTGACTATGATAACATCCTCCAAGGACTTGGGTGGGCTCTGGTTACTGCGACAACCTTGGGACATAGTAAGATACCTAGGACTTTGTCTGGAATGTATATTGGTGCTACGTACGATCTTGCTGACACTCCAGCTATTAGTTGCAGTCTAATGTTCTTAGTTTTCAATGGTCGGATTGAATTGGAAATTCTTTAACGTTTTCATGCAGTAAAAAAGAATAATATTCAGCCAGAACTGAAAAAATATTCTTTGAAAATAAACTTCACTTCAGATACTTTTCAAAATCTTTAGATTTGTATCAGTTTTATTAAATTTTCCGACCTTTTTCTAACAA
Organism: Chelonus formosanus; assembly: GCA_028641665.1. Lineage (NCBI taxonomy): Eukaryota > Metazoa > Arthropoda > Insecta > Hymenoptera > Braconidae > Chelonus > Chelonus formosanus. The sequence goes on from CM054005.1 coordinate 6,687,500, forward strand.
GTGGCTTATCAATATTACGAGAGAGTGCTAAAAGGAATAAAAAATAAATGGTCCAGGATTTTACAGTAACTTTGCTGGCAGATTGAGTTTATGAGCAAAAAGCCAGCTTGATATTGTGGTAAATACTTTCTAGGATATTTGATGATAGCACAAACGACTTTATCAAAGCATAAGAAAAGCGATGGTTCTTTGTATTTTACACGAAAAGTGTTTGAGAAGGGAAAAGAAAAAAGTAAAAGTAAAAAAGGATTCAATTGCTTCCTGAAGATATTCTTCTTAGGAACGAGAAATATAAAAGGACTAGGTGACAAATTTTCAAGCTCACCCCCGACTAACCTAACGTTGTAAAAGTCTGAAAGATGAATACAAAATCTAACATGTCACCATCTCGTATCAATTGTGAGATAAAAGATCTCATTGACATTCGCAAACTGATATTCATTCGTTCACTATCTTGTATTACTTTAGACTTTGAACAACCACTCAACGACAACATTTCCAATCCAAAATTGAATCTCATTCCAAAGTATCATGATATTCTGTGCAATATGGCACATTCTGGCATGGTAATCCTTATTCAGTAGTTAAATGATAAAATGAATGTACAAGATAGTTTGCATAATGAAATAGCCATTCTCGTATCAACACATTTACATTGAATATAATTTCCATAAAAAATTAAAATATGTCTTGGCGATTTTTCAACTTAATATATTGAAGAGCCAGACTATCTTGACATTTACAAAAAAAGTAAAAAAAAATTGACATTTTAAAAATAAAAAACAAAGCATATTCCCGTCCAATAGCTCGAATGTGTTGAAAAAGACTCTCGTTGAGCTTCCAGCAATGTAAAACTACATGATATCACCTTAGCGCTTGCGCTATATCGACCGACGTGCACGTCATTCTGAAGCATCCGGTTGAATTCGCCACTTGGGAGAGAGGGAAAAGCAAAACTAAAGTTACTAAAGCTGACAACGAGAAACGAGAAAGAAAAGACTGAATTATAGGGAAGAAAGAAAATTTAAAGCACTCTTTACATTGGCCTCTGTTATAAAAATGAAGCAAGTTTTCTTATTTTATTTATGATAAAAAATAAAAGTATTAAGAAAATTATGAAAAATATGCAATTTTATAAAACATGTATTAAAACTTTGTCTAAAAGCTTTATTCTTTTATCTTACCAAGCTTTGTGTTCATTGTAGTTTATATCAGAGAAATTGATTATACACAAAATCAGACAAAGGAAAAAGGCATAATGTTTACTAAAGCATCTATTTATTAATGTCATTGTACTTGAATCCGCTCGATAGGGTGGTTACAAGATATCTAGCATTAACATCTAAGGGATCTTCAACCTAGACAATATGTACTTGAAACTGTCTCGTCTCGTCAGTACTCATGATGAAACGTTGATCGAAAAGCTTAAATATAAGTACTATCACAAAGATTCCAATTTGTCATGCAAACATCAATCAAATAATATTTAGTTATAAACAGAATAATGAGTTGATAACTTAACATGTCAAAGGGTTTTGAGTTCTGACAGAAGAATTTATTCCCCAATTCACTGGATTATACCTCTTAATTAGGGAACATAGTCATTTATATTTACCTGATGGCTGATGAATTATTTAAGAGAGTTGTTTGATGGCTCAGGTGTCCCAGGGAATCCTCACACCTGTCACCCGTCACTTGCATTATAAACGACTTCCTTATTGGTATACGCAATGCCGCTCATGATTTACGAGAAGACGGCTTGTATCCATGTAAATTGTGTAGTTGATAAGCCAGCTGAGAACACGAAACATGGACATATATAAGCATATAAGTTAGAGAATGCAATAAGATGCTAACTTTGATACTCAAATGAATTTACACATCTTGATAAAATCATTTTCATGTGCACTGTTTTCTGAAAGGACTTATGGGCTGGAGAATTATTTTTGTGGTCTGCTAAAACCTGGCAAGAGAAATCACTTAAATCGTATCAGTGCTTAAATAGTATATTCGCTTATTTGTGATGGTTAATTATATATAAGAAGAAGTAATTTAAGATTATCTTGAGTGATGGAGAATAACGATCATTGATTTGAACATTTTCTGTTTTATTTTGGATAAACTAACTATAGGATGATTCAAGTGGCTTTATTCTATCAAATGATTTGATTAAAATTTCATATATATGACTGTTTTAAGACCTTAACTGAATAGAATTTCAAATCAAGCTTTTGGTATTCCATTACCAAGAATAGTACTCAGGGAATTCTGACAAGAATACAACGATATAACAAATTGTCTATTTAATTCGCTAAATGTATAGCCAAAAGCTTTTAGATGATTCTTTTTCCCATGTAATATTTGAAACTCAAAGTTATAGTAATTTAGATGTAATCAAGTGGATTCACCAACTTAGATAATATCATGTTTATTCTGAAAGTGTCTGGAAAATCCTAAGTGATTTAAATTCCGTAGAAAACAACGTTAATCTTACACCTAGTCATTTAACATTCGTTGTCAGGAATAAGGTAAGACATCCCTTACGTCGTCTTTTAGAATAAACAAGATCGTTAACTTGGATCTCTAGTCTACCCTCGGGATAATCGCTTATCTGACAAGTCAAGAGACTCTGGCACCCTTGGTGAAGTGGGTAACACTCTAGGGTCGAAAACTTTGAAGCTGAAGACCTCCTGAGGCTCAGTAGCAACAGGGCATCCCACATTTCATCAAGGACACCAAGCAAAAACGTGAACAGAATTTTAGGTTCTGCAAAAAAACAAGTAGAAAAAGTGTGGCTAATGACTTCATGTGTTTTACTTAAAAAATGTTATTAAGGTTTATAATTATTATGTTTAAATATATTTAAATTAAATTTTTTTTTAATGGCAATTACCTAAAATATAATCATCAATACTTTTAGAAAAGAAAGAATATTAATGTTTGATTTTATTATTTTTTTTTTTTAATAAATTGATATTTACCATAATTGGAAGTAAATTTATATTTTTATTGTAAAATAATGAGATGTATTTTATTCAGTGTCTTGTTAAATTAGTTTTTGTTTTACAATTTAAAGTTATGAAAGAGTATCATTTATGGTTAAAATAGTGCATTAAAAATGGATGAAAGTAATTTTTATTGACAAATGAAAAAAGAAGAAATATGAGTGGATAAGAAAAGAGATAAATTCAAGTTAATATTAAGCTTCATTCATTCCTGTTCTCCATGGAGTCATTGAAAGAGCATCTTTGTAGAAAATGAAACCAAGATTAAATTAGATTGAAGGATAGAAGGCATACAAAATAGTAGTAGAAGAAAATAAAAAGAATATAAGCTAATAGTAAGGGTAAAAAAAAAACAAATAAAAAAAAATCTAAAAAACAAAACAAATAAATTTGAGAATAATTCAAATTTTTCTCAGAAAATTTCAAGTAAACAAGATTTTACACTGGATTTTCAATATTGAAACACTCGAAAAATATTCAGCAAACAGGAAGTCTTTTAAGGGAAAGCAAAGTAGAGAAAGAAGAAAGCTGGTAGCAACTGGGTTTTATTTATATTTTGCCTTGGATCGAAATGAAACTGAGTCAGACAGAAATAAATAGAAAAAGATGAAAGGTAGTGGGGAAAAAAAGGGAAGAAGAAACAGAAGGAGAAGGTAAAGAAGGAAGAAAGTTGAAAAAAATTGAAATAGAGTCAACCAAGATACCTTGTGTGAAATGTTTCGTTTTTCTTGTTCTACAAACAGAGGGATGAAACAGGGTGAGAATGTTTCAGTGCTCCCAATGAGCAAAGACGTCATTGGCTTTTCAACAGAGTGATGAATAGTCTGATGTCTTAGAGTGAAGGTTTCATGTCAAAGAGATAGTGGTAGAGTTTATTTCTAGATTACTAACATCATCCCCTAATTTTTCAAGATTCATTTTTATCAATAAATTATTTATTTCTTTTATCTCGATGATATTCAAAAAAAAAAAAAAAGTAGTCGTGCTCAATCTTTAGTTGGACACAAGTGATATGATTGTTTGAAAATGTTCAGAAAGTAAAATAAATAAAAAATATCTAGCAAACCTCAATATAATTTAATATTCATTCTTTTAGTCAGTAAACTATTGAAGTATTCATTTCAAAAATTAATTCTTCTAGTGAATCTCTTTTAGGAGTTTGCATGATTTGTATCTATTATGTGCGTCGCATAAATTTTAACCTTGTACTTCATGCATGTTTTACGATCTCAAGAAAGGAGATATCTGCATATAAGGTTGAAAGGATAACCAAGTAAATATGGGAATGTCAGGACTTGAGATAAATAATATTCTAAGATTTTAAATCCTTAGATTTTTTATCAGAAAGAAAAGAAAAAATTACCCAATTTTTATCCTTCATTATTTTTTCCTGCAAGAAATCCTGACATTATACTAATGTTTAGATGTTTCCGGGATTTACATTCTTACTGTAAAACAAAAAAGAAAATCACGACAAAAAAAAAGATGAATAAAACGTTAAAAGCAGTTTAATCATTAAAATAAACTAAAATTTTTATTCTTTTAACTGTCAACTTTTTTTCACTGTTCTGTCATCCAATTTATGTTGAAGATCTTTTTAAGGGATATTTTTACAATAGTAAGAAAAAAAAAAACAATGTTGAAATTAAAAGTCGTTTGACGTTATGAACTTGATCAAAAATCAAATTATCTATAAAATTTTTTCTTCATATCCCTTATCTAAAGATCTCCTGACAGTTAACTGACAGTCCGAGATCACTGCGATTGACAGGTTTATCAAAGAAAAACAGGAAAAAATAGATAACAAACTAAAAAAATTCATAAAAAATTGAAAGCCTGAAAAAATGGAATGAAAAACTATGATCTATCTTTATGAAATGTTTTAGTATTTTTTTTTTATTTTCATAGAAGGGTAGATCCAACGAAGTAGATAAATCCGAGCTAGATGTTGAGACCAGAAACTACAGGAACAGTTGGAATCCGAATCAGTGTCTAGAATTCGACATCTAACCGCACGGAAGCGCCGTAAGAGACGCCTGCGCGTCGACGATTTCACCCTCTTGGAGTGCGATGGCAAACCATTGCCTTGTTTCACTCGCTTTATCCCCCTTTTGCCTCACTCGTGGCCACCTCGTTCCCCCCTATCCCCATTTACTAGAACATTTTCTCTCCTTCTATATCCACCTTCTGTGGCGCCACTTTCAGTTGGGGTCAGTTCAGTCTGCGCTCGACCGGAGTAACATCACGTTCGAGTGCTGTGTGACATTGTTGAAACGCCCTTAAACGTGATTTTGGCCGAATTTTATCGGCATTTTGTGACCGATTATGAATTCATCACTGCCTAAATTGTTGCAGTGTTGAATTGTGTCGAAATAAGTTGGTCAAGTGATTAAGTTATTCGATCATTTCGGATCTTAGATACTTGGATATTTTTATCTTGATGCTATCCCTTGGATTTCAGTGATTGTTGTGAATGAATTAATAAGAGATTTATTTATTGAGCCTCGGTGTGCCTGATTCAGGCACGAGGATTCTAAATAAACTTCTGAAATGTCTTGGAGGATCACCGAGACATGAGAGAAATTTTTAGGGTGGGTTTTATGATATTTCATTTTTACTTGTGCAACTTTTACTCTCATTACTTACTATCATCACCTATTTTTTTATTGATGTTGGTTTTTGTTGTTTATTATTTTATCCTCCTCTATACAGGGATTTAAAAATAAAATTATATGAGAAATAAACCATTTTGTTGTTTGCTGATTATTATTATTAGAATCAATTCATTCTCTTTGATTTCATGGATATGTATAAAATTGTCTGATTGCTCGATTGATTTATTTTCACATTATTTTCTCAGTGACTCCATCACTTCTTTGTTTTGTTCATTTCCCTCTAAATTTATCCGTAAGTTTATTATCTTTATTTTCTTATTGTATACTCCAAATTCTCATCATTTTCGTCATGATATCTGGTGTTTAATTTATTTTACATTTATAAATACTGAATTGAAATTTATTTTCATTTTTTTTTTTTTTTTCATTCTTTGATAAACCAATTATTTTGAGTTCTCTATTTCTTTATTTTTCTTCATTTTTATACTAGTTGTGGTAATCATTCCTTTTACTCCAGTTAATTTTCATCAATTTACATGAAAAGCTGTCCTTTCATTTGATTTATTCTTTTTAAAAATTTCTTTCATCATTCATTACTCTTATTTTCTTTGCCATTTATCACACATATAGATATATATATTTCAGTGACCTCGTAGAATTTTATTTTCCATCCAATTTCATTGTAATTACACCAAAAATCTAATAAAACTTATCAATCATTCTCGTCAAATAAAATATTTTATAATATACTGCTTTTTTATTCTTTGTTACCCCTTTATTTCTTTTATTTGTTTACGACCTTAAATTTATATCGTGAACATGATTTTATTTTAAATAACTTTTTTTAACACAGTATTGATTAGAATTTTATTTTCCAGCCACATGCAATTTTATAAACATTTTTTTTTTTTTTTCGTTTCATTTTCTTTTTTCTTCGTTATATATTACTTATACTTTCTTATTTCCCTTATGCTCACACCTCATATGGCTCACCAATTCATCTTGCGTGTTCTCCCGATCTTATTTTATATTCGATTCCTTCTTGTTTTCGTATAATAAATTCTATTCGATTTCTTTGTCTTCATATGGGCGAAACGATGCCGCGCCGTCTCAACTATTTCGTGTCATCGATTTCAAATTTTCTCTCTCTTTTCTTTCGATATTTTCCAGCATCTGCAGTCTCTAGAGTTTTTAAAATTTATTAAATTATAAATATTCATCCAAGAGAAGACCTTTCAATCATATTTTCCTGTAATAATTAATAAGAAAAAAATTAAAATCTTTTTTTCCATGTCATTATTTTTCACATTAATTCTCAAATAATAAATTTTTTTTTTTTTTGTTATTGTGGTTGTTTCATTGTACTTTTCTAATTTTCTTGAGGCAGTTTTATCGTTTCAGTTGATTCGCGTGCGTGCACGCAGACTATCGATTCTCGCGAGACTACCCGACTCTGCATAACTTCTCCGTGTACTTTTAACCATCAGCTCTCGTTTCACTTCTCTGTATATTTCATTCGCCTTACTCCAACACTCGATGCTATTATTCTCTTCTATACCTTTCTATGATCATAATACTAAATTTATTATTATTATTATAATTATTATTACAGTAATAATAATATTAATAATAATAATAATTATAACTCATTACTGAATACTCACCTAGCGTGTATGACGTCATATCACCAAGTAAAACCTATTTCGATCGACATAGATGGCATACACGAAACCACTTACGTGTCTTTCATTAGTTATTTTCTTCGCCCCCCTATATATATTTCCTTATCTTTATTTTCCTTTTTTTTCCTCAGATAAAAAACTTTTATTGAATGTTAAAAAACATTTACACTTATATGTCGTTACCCTGTATGAGAAAAAAAAACTTAAAAAACATGAATAAATAAAATAGGGCATAAGAATAAAGTAAAAAAAAATCTTCAACATCTAACACTAACTTCATTCGAGATGAATGCAGTTTATATCCTGACACTTTTACGCTCGAGGGTAGTATAACTTACTTTTTTATTCAGTAAAAGTAGAAGCAAAAAAAAAAAAATTAATGTATTGATTTGGAAATGTTAAAAAAAGAATTATTTTACACTTACTATCAAACTTTCTTTTTTTATTCGTATATGTTTGGCGTATTAACAGAAATATCACTATTTACTTTTGGAGCTGGAATACTCATAGAATGAGTTGATAACGTTTTCAAATAAAAGCTTGTAAGCTTATTTTTAAAATTGCAAATCAAAGTAATAGGATTACTTACATTCAGAAATGTATACACATGATGATAAAATACACACTAAATGACATGAATATTTATATGTCATATAAATCATTAGAATCAGCCTTTTTTTTAAAAAGAATCTTTCAAACGATAAATTTACTTTTTGATTAATTTTTTTTCATATTTATTTCTTTATTCCATGAAAATTTATTCTATTTTAGCCTACAGCTAAAATGAAATAATTAATCCTTTTAGGCAGCATGTGATCAGGAATTAACAATTTCAAAAGCTTTAAAACATTTAACTCAACAAACAGTCGAATTATTTTATTTATTTTATTTTTCAATTTAGTTTACTTTTATTATTAAATTAATTTCATTCTTCCCTAAATAATTATTCCAATGAATTCACTCGTGATTCAATAACAAGAACAGTTATTTACTTAATTTTCCATTGTTATTGTTATTTTTTCATTACAAAAATTTTTATTTCTCTTGCTGTCGTTTGAATTCATTTTATGCTCTACTCTCTTTTGTAAGAAAAATTTTTCATTTGGCTCAAGCAAAAGAGTAATTTAAGAGATGTAATGTCACATGAAAGAAAGAGAAGGGAGGAGACAACAAAGGAGGTTAAAGAAAAAAGGGGTGGGATAGACAGTAGTGGTATACGAGGATGATGTCGAGTCGATTGCTCGCAAAACCGAGGACACTAGTGTCTTGAGGATATATAAAATTAAAGAAATATGTTTTTATTCTACTAACTCATCAAATTATATCAAAACAGTCGCCTCTTTCATCTAACATTTAAGATTTATTTGAGGACTTGTTTCTAATATGATATAAAAATATTTTATCTTTATGAAAACAATGTATAGTGAGGTAAATGGAAAAACTTTTAAATATACTGCACACTATTACTTTACAATTATTTATCTAGCCATTATTGGTGTAATCATATATCATTATTTCATTGGAAAAAGTTTATTCATTTATAAATAAGGATGGTTACTTAACTTATTCGACTATTAATTAAATAAGTTCTGTTAGTGCTTCCAAAATGTCAAGAACCTGAAAAACCATAAAATATGGCCTCTCATAGACTTGATCATGTCTTCCTACGGTACACAGTATTGTTACTACAATGAAAAAATTTATTGATGTAGGAACAATATTGTACCTCTTAGATCAACTATATATAATCTTTGACATCCATGGTATTGCTACTATAGCAACACTTCACTTGCTCATGTGGTGGAGATAGTTATAGCAGCTGTCTAGATGGTTATAATAGCTGTCCAAATGATTACAGTAGGTATAAGGATTGCTGTCACACCAGTCTACCTCAGCTTTATATTGGATTGCTTCAATAACAGTGTTTTTTGTTCAGCATACCTTATTACTGCTTCTTTACTATTCTCCAGATACCTTAAAAAGTGCCATATCAAGTGAGATGTCTCCAATATCAAGTGGTCCATGTTTAGGACTCTAGAAAAAAACCAGATTTAAATTGCTACCCAGGAATTTTTTGAATATTTTTAATGTGATTAATTTTATTTTAGCATCATATAAAGTGAATGATTATCCGGTTAGTAAAATTCGACAAAGCCTGGGAGTGAAATTAGTGTAGAAATAATCGATGAAATGAATTGATTCATAAATTATAGAATCGAGACTTTGTTCAAAGAGAAAAACAGGAAAGCAAACAGTAAAAGCGAGGACAGGAGGGAGCATAAAGTCAACCGTAAAATACGTATAGCACAAGTTCACTCTAGCTTTCCTAATCCTGTTAAAAGGACGTCGATAAAAGCAAATGGAAAAGTGGTTTTTCTTTAAAAATGAAATTAATGATCTTAACAGCTGAATGAATGATTGAGTAAAATAAAAAGGAGAGTCAAATTTTTTTGATAAGTCATCTTTGTTTCATACCTTTTTGTATATAATATCATTTTTTAAATCGTTATTATTTCTAATATTTCATCAAAAAATTTAATTTAGTTGATACTGTAGAAAATTATGAAAAACTGCTTTCATCTTAAGAATAAATAATTTTCTCTATTATTTAAATCTCTTCGCAATTCACCCTCTTTATTCCTTAATTCTCATGAATGATTGATGCATTCATTTACATCTCACCTATACTCTGATTAAAAGCAATTTTTCAAGTGTTGATGAAGAAAAAAAAATGCTAATTCATCACTAAAATAAATCAGCTAAGTCTATCTTTCGTCTTATTCATCCTCACTCACTCTTATATTCTGCTAGCTCTTATAAAATGAGAAAAAATAATCCCACTGGATATATTTTTGAGAGTCTTATATACAAAAATGCACCAAGTATTTTTTTTAATTTCCTTGTGTTCTGAAATTTCAATAAAAAAATTGCAAGAAAACACATTAATTCGTTAAAAAGAAATATTATTATCAAATGATCAATTTAATCTGCTAGAATTACTTAATAAAAATAAAACAAGTATTTTAATTGATCATTTATGTACATTAAAAATAATGTACACCCCTATAATATTTTCTATTTAAAATACTGTTATTATAAATATTCACTTAATTCTAATAAATACTCATTTAATGCAGAATTAATAATAATAATTCTAATTGCACATTCTATTTCTTTCAATAAATAGTATGTAATTATAATGTAAGCAGAATCTACTAAAAAATAATAATAAACAATTATTTTTCAAATTTTTAATATTTGTTGAACTATAAAATAAAATAAGTTGACTGTAAAAAAGTCTATTAAAGACAAAGATAAAATTAAAATTTATGTTTTAATATAAAGTGTCATCAATAAAGATACGTAACAAGAGAAGAAGTTTTTCATTAAAGTTTGTAAGAATATTACTTGAAAATGAAATTCAATAATCATAAAAATAATGATTTTTATCGTAGTCATTATTTGTATTATTAGTAAATATCACTAGAAAACGCAATATTACTCAACCTGAAAGTAACAAAGTCCAATTGGAATAAGTTTTTTCATTTATATCCAACTCACAAAACAGACTTCAACCGCTGTATACTATTCAACAGATGATGTTCTCTTCTAGTCGAGTTGGATTGCGATCTCGACTTATCTTACTCCTTTACTCTAGCACTATATTTTTTGACGCTAAGAGTAGAGAACTGCAGGGTATGTCTTCATCGTCTTTCGCCTCTTGTCTCTTCCGCCCTTGCATTTACTCCTGTTGCTGATCCTTCTATATAATATTTATTCCCAAGTCGTGACCTTAATCTCAAGAAATTGCGTTAATAAAAAAAAATTACGGCTATTTGTGTGTTCCTACTATTACTTTCGATTCTTTCATCATCTTTTTTCATATTGGGGTACAAGAAGTATAATATTAAATGAAACTTGTAATAAAATATCCTCGTTGGGAGTTAGTCATGTCGTAAAACATAATCCTCAGCCTTGAAACTACCATTTACAATTTTTTATTGAACTAAAAAAAAAAAAAAAAATTGTTCTGCTGTACAACATTTTTACTTTCATCTTTTCTCTCTTTTTAACCCTCTCTTTCCTTTTGTTTCATTATTTTATCCCTGCCATTATGTGCATATATTTACACACATTTTTCAGAAGCTTTCATGTCAAAGTAAGAATTTAAAAAATATTTTAAACACCATTTTTTTTGGCTGTGTTAAATATTAATATAAATATTTTTAATAGTTTATAATAATATTATTGACATTGTATATCTCCATAGATTCTTCAAAGAAAGAAAAATAATAAAAAGTAAATAAATAAAATGCAATACTAATCTGAGTTTTTATCGCAGAAAAATCTCTTTCCAATATTTTTTATTAGTTGATTATGACCAAGCATATTTTCACTAATAAAAATATCTTTATTTTCCTTTATTTATTCTATTTATAATACAAAAATACTAAAGAAAATACGAAAGCTTTTTCTAGTTGATTTACTCCCTTTATCTTAAAAATCAATTTAAAGTTTTTTTAAATTTATTTTATTCGATTCATGTTATTAAAATGGAAATATTATTCTTAATGTAGATATTATACCTTTTTTTTTTTTTAACGATCATGTTTTTTAATCAATTAACAAAATACATAAATTATTGCTAATAAAGTTCAAACACGTGGAAAATAATTCCAACATAAAAAGGGTAAATTAAATAGATGAGTAGAGAAACAAAGCTCATAGCATAAGCATAGATTAATCAATAATAATAGCATATCAATCATGAATCATAATTCCTGTTTATCACAGGTGACGCCGTGTGGAACAGCAGCAGCGAGTGTTTGTCAGCGGTAGCAGTGAGCCGATTAACCAGAAGGGTTACCGAAGACGGAAACAACATTAGAAAATAACGGCAGTTGTAAAAAAAAAAAGAATTGAAAAACGAAGAAATAAAATCTGAAAATTGTAAATTAAATAATTAAAAAGAATAAAAATGAGTTTAATAAATTCAGATACAGAGAACCGAGTGATTTTGAATGTCGGTGGAATAAGACATGAGACTTATAAAGCAACGTTAAGGAAAATACCAGCAACACGACTGTCAAGGCTGACTGAAGCACTAGGCAATTATGATCCGATTCTCAACGAATACTTTTTCGACCGACATCCAGGAGTATTTGCCCAAGTGTTGAATTATTATCGTACAGGCAAGTTACATTATCCAACGGACGTGTGTGGACCACTTTTTGAACAAGAACTGGACTTTTGGGGTCTTGACTCTAACCAGGTCGAACCATGCTGCTGGATGACATATACTCAGGTATAGTATAATTCTCAAATGTCTCCAATATCCCTCAAACAGCCACGACGACCTTTCCAATCGATTTCTGACTGTTTAGTCATCCATTAGTAACGACATAGTCCCACATCCCAGCCACCGTTTGCTCTCTCACTCTCTATCCTCAACCCTTTCAATCTCACCAGTTAACGCTGCTCCAATTGTCCTGATTGTTCTTGTACTGTCGACTACAACATTTACAGCATCAATCGCTTCGCCGATGAGCCCCACATCGAGAGAAGTAGAGTCGTTAGATTCGTTGTGGCTTTAATTGAAGCAGCATGGAAATTTTTCTCGGATGGAATTTTTTAATTACTTGATAGAGAATTGTTTCATACAGAAAATTGGTCAAATCATTTAGTCTAGAATCGGTTATTAGACTAATTAACCGCTTGAAGAACATTTTTGACGAAAAATCAATATCTCAAGTCAAGTTTTTCAATACTAACCCCTCACTATTTTTTTTTTTTGTTTTTTAATTTTTTTAAAATCACTGATGATTAAAAGCATATTTATCAGTCTTCTAGATCAGTTCATTATTACTAAATAATCTTTTCACGTCCCCTATTTTAATTGAAATTAATAAACATAATTTTTGACACCCTTTTTACATTAATTAATTTTCAGTTCTTAACATTTATGTTTTTTTATTTTATTTAAAATATTTTAATTGATTAATATTCAATTAACCCTATTTCATATTGATACCACGAGATTATTAATAATGTAGATAATGAGGAACGAGATATCATTAGAGCAAGGATTGATATTTCATGACTTCACCACAACGTATTACAGTTTCCTCTAGTTTTTTTTTTTTTTTCATTTTAACTGGCCAATGCACAATGTAGAATATAGATGGATAGTAAAGCTGATGGACTGATAAATGAATGAATTCATTAGATTGGAAATATTTCCTATTACATACCTGAATGTGTTATTTCTTTTATTCCAAATGTTTTGTTATTCAACCCGAGTATGGAATATTCCGACCCATTAACTAACCTTGCTCATTCACCATAGTACTCTTTGAAAGCATCACATTCCATATTTAAAGATCTTAAGTCATTCCAACGACTATAGTAGACTATAGACATTATATGAGGCTTTCTATTCGGTTATACTACATTTTATATATAACAATATTCCACAAACCATGTATATATATACATATATATGTGACTTACATACTATTTTATACTTTGCTCATGGCTTCTCTTAAAATATTCCCACAAAATTGCCATCGGTCAAAGTGGATAGACGTATAAGCCCATAAATAGTGAATTATGATTATGATTACGTATCCTTAAAAAATAATTACAAACATGAATGAACCTATTACAAAACCAAATGCTTTTAATTAAAACATTTTAATTAATTAAATCGATGTAGTCATTTTTTGAATGTTTTAAGGTGTTTCACCCAAAGCACTACTGAAGGTAGTTCGAGCACATAGGAGCGGACTTTATGGGTACTTTAAGGGGGCGGCCCCATTGAATTTCTATCATACGAATGATAATTTATTGAATTATTGATTAAAATATTTACTGGATAAATTACAAAAATTTTTTATTAATTATTACTATAAATTTGATAATTAATTTTAAAGATGACTTTCATATTGGCTATACTGTAAATGTGAAATTCATGATTTTATAGTTTTCAATTAATAATTTCTTTATTAAATATTCGACAGCTGCAATTTTTTTCGTGAAATATCTATTCGAAAACGTTCCCGAATTAATGGTCTTGTTTTTTGTAAGTATTTGCAGTACGGAAAATTGGAAAATTGAACGATAAAGTCGAAAATACTATTTCTCTCTCTCTCTCTCTCTCTCTCTCTCTCTCTTACTCTTATTTATGTCAATGTATAAAACGGTATTTTTAAATTCGATTTTTTCATCGAAATACCCGATGACTGAGCTTTTTTTGCTTGTAACTTGTTCGTGACAAACATCATATTTCAACATTAAATTTATTTGCAGACTTTGGCCAAGTGCTCGAACTACTTTAAGGTAGTAGGTTCATCAAATTTGTTTCGACAGTTTTTCTTCAAACTTTACTCATTTATAGTTGATAGTGGTATCTATCAATAAAGTAAATTCCAATAAAATTAATCTTTCTGAAGTTGAAAAATTAAAAATTCACGTTTTAACGAGCGTGGCATAGGGAAAAGGTCGTTTTTAATTGTTTTTTTACACCAACTACTTGAAAGATTTCAATCAAACTACGTCTTAGAGTCAATGTCCAATAAATCATCGAAAAACATTCTAATTACCGATCGATTATTTTTGATAATATCAGTGATTAAATAGTAGTCACTTTTTACACACTTAGAACCGCATTAAAAGTGACTACAATTTTAATCAAATGGGTGGCGTCATATTTAACATGTTTAAATGTATAAGAAGAATACACTTGGATTTGCAGTGATGCCACGTTAGTTCGCCGTATGTGCATGTGCCTGTTGGTATGAAAATATCTACATGTATGCGATAGTAACTGTACACTTACAAAAGTATTCGTTTAAAATTTCTATTAAAAATGAAATAAACCACCAATTGAAGCAATAAAAAGTCATGTAATATATTCTTTTCATATACTTATTATAAATATGGATTTCACATAATATTTATTTCAGTCCAACAACATTATTATTTAATGTTTTCATTATTTCCTAAAAAATATTTTTTGCTGTTTATGTAGCAAGATAACTTCCTTAAAGTGTTTTATATTAATGCATTTGATTTATTTTTATTTTAAATTATTAATATATATACTTTCCTAAATGTATCTGTCTTAATATTTCATTTTAAAACATTTCTTGTAATTCTTAAGCATAAAAAATGTCTAAATCCATCAAAGCGTTTAAAATGTTTTGTAGCTTTTGAGCATAAAACACTTAAACTAAAGAATATTTATTTCAATTGTATTTCAAAACATGTTTTTACAATTCAACTATCAAAAATGCTCTCACTAAAAACACTTGGATTTGTATCACTCGATTTTTGGTATTTACCAGTAAAACAAGTAGTAATATTTATGATTTCTCTGGCATTGTACTTTATTTAGGATAAAAACTTCTTTTTTATTTCAATGAGATTTAATATCCTTTAAAGAAATTCATTCAAAGTGAACAAAAACGATTAATAACTATTAAATTCTTTTGGAAATGTTCATAGAAGAAATAATTTGATTTATTTTCTTTCAGTATTCAGCAGATTGAAACCGTTAATCAAAAGTCAATGATTTTTACAATTTGAAATTTAAAATTAACGAATCAATATTGAAAAATTGAAGTGCTTTGTAAAATTTATAATTGAGTTTACATTTTTTTTTTGGCTTTAACAAATGCCTTTGTCGTTTTTACTACGGATTCTCCGATAACAATGCTCGTTAAATGTTTCACTTATGAATTTTTGATATCTGTTTGTAGTTGAATAAAAAGGAAACGAAATAAATGGAGTTTTTTATTTTTGCAATTGATTTATCAAAATTCAATATGAGAAATCATTGTTTTATTCTTATTTTATTATCAAAAAGGCAATCAACCTTATAATTATTACTAATAATTTCATTACTAATAAAAATAATAATAAATACTAAATAAGATTTTTATATTAAAAAAAAAAAACAAAACTATAAAATATCCTTGTAATCTTATTAATCATTTAAAATAGTCAAAATTAATTTTAAAACCCAGTGATTTTCAGGTCACTGAAATTCAAGTGATTTTATCAATACTGAATGAATTATTAATGAAATTCAATCAGTTAAAATTATCTCAAATCTAAAATTAAATATAAAAAATCTATGATATTATAAATAGTAATGATGATAAATACACAAAGACGGTAAAGAATAACCACTGACTTTTCAAGATAAATGTCCTTAGAGTTTGTTATAAATAATAAAGAATCATTGATCGAATTATCGAATGCAGAACCCTTAACGGCAATAGAAACATCTGGAATCGCGAGGGGATAATCTTCTAGAGTTGTTAAGGGGTGAGAAGTGAAAGATTCCAAGACGACTGGAAAGCTTTTGAATGCTCTATATAAGTCTATATAGTCTATCTCAAGTCGTTTAACCCCTTCGCCTCGTTTCTCACCCTCGATCGAATCCTTAAAAGGATTTTCACACCCTCTTGCTACGTTGTTACACTTTCCACTCATCCTTGCTCTCAACCTCCCACCTCCTTCCTACCAACTAAAATACTTCTTCCTCTTACTTTTCGATTCTACCTGACTACACTCTAATACTCTGATCACCTTTACCATTTCATTCTCTTTTAACCGCATAAAAAAAAAAACAGTCTCGTTAAGAAAATGGCAAAATCAAAATTACTCTGTTAGCTTTCAATGTTGAATTAACCATTAATCGTAGAATCATCGTAGACTAAAAAGATGACCTTTTAGATAACACGATCAATTCTTCGATTTCATACTATTTTAGGAAGATTCTTTTACTGCATTATTATCAAATTGTAACTAACAAAAAAAAGAATCCCAGTCATTTTCTAAAATAATAATGGCGATACAATTATTTAAGAGTGAAATATAAAATTTAATTCTTCGATCTGTGATATTACTGCACATAAAAGTGTTTAAAGACTAAACACTTGAAGAGATTGGGTACTACTGCTTGGTAATTGAGATGCTGCTGAAATTTTTAAAGGATCTTTAACCCATAATTGAATTTTTTTTTGATTCCCTTCAAATTATTTATGAAGGTATTTCACGATATATTGGCAATTAAAGTTGAGCCTTATACATAAAGATCTATAAGTACACTGCAGATTGTAGTGTTTTAATTTAAAACACTCCCTGATTTGAGATTTGCAGTGTAGGCATTACAGTTTTAATAAAAACTACATTATTCCCATAAGAGTCCATGTACAAGGATCAACTTTAAGTGCCAATATATCATAAAATGGCTTCTTAAATAGTTTGAAAGGAATCAGAGCAATTGAATACAATTTAAACATCTTCAAATTTTAGGAGGACCTCATTGACATACTGAAGTGACCCAACCTCCTTAAAATGTTTAATTATAAAACAATACTTGATGTTATCAAACACTTTTAGAGTTAAATGTAACCAAGCACTTTAAAGTGTTTAATTACTAAACATATACATGTCCGTGGACTTTCATTAAGATAAATTTACAAATTAACATTTTTAAAATAAAATATTTCAAATTAGTCTGATAATTAACTCCATTAATTTTACGAGGTAAGACTCTTCTTTCATTTCTACACTTTTTTTATTGGTCAAAATACTCATTTAATTACACTTATTCCTTTAACTTCTATTTTCTCTCGAGTTCCAACTCATTTTTATTCCTTTTCGATTTTGTCTAGCTAATGCTCATTTTTGCCTTTGTATTCCTCTGGCTAGTGGCCAGGAACACGATCATCAAAATTACTTTTCAAGCTTTGGAAGTAAAAAAAAAGTGAGATAAAGAAAGCAATACACCCGTTGAAGCTCCAATTTCCTACGTTAAAATTTTTTTCTATATCCATTTGCTTTTCTCGCATTTACTCTATCGTCACTTTTTTCAGCCTTTTTCTCGTCTCATCATCGAGTCCATTCTTACACAGTTACACGAATTTGACCTAAAATTTTTATTTTACATTTGCTTAAAAATAAAAAATACCTCCAATACTTTAAAATCGTAAAAGTTTTCTTTTTATATTCATTTAATTACAAACTCGGTAACCTTAAAAAAAACTATTTGTTCTTTTAAAACTCGTCTTTGTTTATTCTCGAAAAATGGAGTAGTAAAATGGTGAATATTCACTAACTTACGGTTATAAATCTACCACTGTTTTAGCTGAACTGTTTAATATTGTAAATTAGTGGATATTTAGTGATTTTTACTGCTTCATTTTAACTAAGTATGTACATTATTCATTTTATATTCATTACTGTGTCTAAAAATAGCGTAAATAATTTTTAATGATTTTATAATATTTTTTTCCCCCAACTAAGCCTTTTATTTCCTATATGACTGTGTTTATTTATTTTTTTTTTTTTTTATGAAAAATGAGACAAAAATAAAAAAAAAGCTCCATCTACACGTGCATAAAAGCTAGCACCATATGTATATCCTCTAATGTGCTCAGTCTGACGCCTAACGCCGCTTGTAACTATCGATTGGATACTCTGAAAAGAAAATAGATCGAGCTTCACGTTAGATTCCTTCATGTACGAGTATACCAGTAAGTGAGCAAACGTTACACGAATAGAATATCAATGATATCCCAACATTTTACCCTTTAACAAACAACCAGATATACGACAATTGAATTATTACGATTCTTTTTTTACATTTGCCAAATACACGACCCAGATTTCTCCTTTATTATTCCTTCGCTTCAACACTTTACTTGGTAAATTAAATTTATGTCTGACAAATAAAGACTTCTTTCACTAGTTATACACTTCCATTACTCCAATTATTACCTGAATGTAAACAAGTCTGTTTATCAATAGACAAAGATATCACAAGATCAAAGAAACCTCCCAATAAATTATCATGTCTATTATTCGACATATTACGTTCTCAACTCTAAAATAACATTGTAATAAATTCATAACTTTTAAAGTTGATATTTATTAACTTTAGTCAGCCAACTGATGGTACTTTGTTATTAATATTTTCCAAAATTTTCTTTTTCAAGTAAACAAATATTTTATATAAACAAATATGAAATATTTTGTATAAATAACTTGCAAAACTTATTAAAATGAACTGATCCATATAACAGATAGTGATAAATTTTCCTTCTTAACTACTTTATGTTGATGTTCAAATAAATAACCAAGTTTCTATTGAAATAATAGACAAAAAAAAAATGAAAATAAAACTTTGAATAATTAATTTAACAGCATACAAAGTAAGTTAATTACTTAATATTTTCAACAACAATATCACATAATTTCTATTCCCCAAGGTTTCTTCTAAATTAATTAAAAGGACATTAAAAATAAAAAAACATTCAAAGTCATGCGATATAGACAACCTTCTCACATCGATTTTTCTCCTTCCCTTTCATCCAGGGTCTTTCTTTACCCAAGAATGGAGAATATCATTTGTAAACATGTCACTGCATTTGCACCAGTTGAATTGATATTCGAACTGGTTATGCAAATGTTAGACTTGTATTTACTCGGTACTTTTCGTCCATGCAAATGTGTTGTTCATGAATGCACGTTGTCAATGCTGAGTCTCATGACCTTTTCAACTATATAAACGAGTTAATCTACTCAGGTCGTTTCTATGATGTAGTATGCTAGACAAACCAATTCGTGTTGGTCCTGGATCTCATGACATCTCTTCAGATAATACGATTAAACTTAACTTAGCCTAAAGCTTTACAAATAACTAATATTTTTTTTATTTATTTCCCTTTATTCTCTAGTTGTTATTTTCTTTCTTTTTACAAAGTTTATCGAAGAAGTTGATAAAGTAATCTTTTGTTTTCGCAATATGTTCAAACGCCAATTGGATTTTCTCATTAAAAGTCAGCCGTTCTGGCAGACAATGAACTTAAATCTATCCAGATGTGTTTTCGAAACTTTTCTCACTATTATTCTAGCTAAAAATAAATGGAAAGAAATTCACAGTTTATTTTTTAATAAAAATAATTTCGAATTTTTATTGTAAAATAGGTGAAATTCGTTGTACTGAATTCTATTTAATTATAATCACATTAATAATTAAAATTGTTTAAATAAAATTAACATTTAATTTATGTATTCACTAGAAAGTTTTTTCTAACCAAAATCACCCCATTATTTCAATCTCTAGAACAATTTCGAATAGAAAGAAAAATTATTCCAATATTGAGATAGAATTTATTTTGTAGACAATCAAATTTTCTACATTGGAACATTTTTGTAAGAATACTACAATATATGTTATTTTTCCAATTTATTTACTAAACATATTTTTTTTTTTTTTTAGAAAAATCAATTATTTCAGTATGTTGTTTGTAATAAAATGTACCATTGTTCGTTTGACTTTGTCTCTTTGATTGTCGTATTTAAATTCAAAAAAGAATTGCATTTTTTCTACAGCCATTAAATGTCATTATCCAAACTATTATAATCATTTTTATGCAGAAAATTTCTTCCGTGTACACAAAAAAATTAAATTTACTTTTCAAAGAATAAATTCGACCACAATGTTGGAATGAATTTTCTATCTATGTAGTTCAAAATGTCGCAAATATTTTTAACTATTACGGTAACTTTAATCAAAAAATAAAATTGAAATAAAAACCAAAGCATTTTTAAATCACTTGGAATTTCATTTGTTAAAAATTAGATTTGCTGAAAAGGAAATATGATTTAGAGTCCGTAGGTTTAATATAATAAATCCATTGAAAAAAAGAAAAAATAGAAATAACAAATGAAGTTACAGCAAAAACTCGAAACACTACTCTATACTGAATAAACCAATGGAAAAACTTATTTTAGCAAACGCTAAGTAGATTTAAGAGATCCAATTTGATAAAACAGCAAAAGATTTTGCGAGTTTTGAACATCACCCACAAAGCCTTTCGAGTTTCTAACGTAATTTACCACATACATTAGTTAATTTGATTTTAATTTTGTTTCAACATTGAATTCTACAGCACAGAGACACCCAAGAGACCCTGACTGTTTTGGACAGGTTAGATTTGGATACCGAACAGCCAACAGATGAGGAAATAGCTGTAAAGTTTGGCTTTGAAGAAGATTACTATGAGGGCAGACTTTCACGATGGCAAAAGCTCAAGCCAAAAATATGGTCACTTTTCGATGAACCTTATTCCTCTACTGCTGCCAAGGTCGGTATTTAATTCCTCTTTTACAGTAATTCACTTCAAAAAAATACTTTGAATAATCTCAATTCATTCATTTTCATTATGGCTCTTAGAATTCACATAAATATTTTAATCTAGAAAAAAGCTCTAATAGACGAATTTTTTAACGACTCATTTAAATCAACTCTTAACTTTAAATAAAATTGAAATATTTAATGTCTTATACTTCACAGACAATTATTTGTAATAAGCAAAAAAAAAGTGATTAACTATCATTTAAATAATACAATGAACTTCTGAACTTTATAATTGCAGTAAAATTACCCGTAACTACTCATTAAACATTTTTTGCCTTCACTTTTTTGCATTTCAAGCAGTATAACTTTAAATTCTATTCCACTTTATTTTGAAGTAAAAATAAAAAAAATAGTAATCAATTTTAGATTTAAAAAAAAGGTGAACATGATTGTAGAAATTGATAACAGTTTCTCCGCAGTTAAATCGCTAAAATTTTTTTTTATTATTCGGTTTTTCATCTCTTTACTATTTCATTTTATTTTCGAGTAATTTTTCTTTCTTTTAAACCATTTGTTATTGACATGAACACGCAACGTATACAACAAACAAATGCCCACTAGCTATATGTTGAGTCTACATCGTTTGAAAACTAAGTGTAATTTGCTTGTCGTTGATTCGATCATGTGGTCTACGAATTACCGAGCCGGTTTATTCGACCGCGAGTTTTTTCTACATTAACGACTTTATGCATAGATACTGGACTGTAGATATATACAGCTGTATAAAAAGATAATTTCCACGATTAATATTTTTAAAAAAAAAGTAATAATATAATTTTTTTATTTCGCACTAAAAATACCTGTAAATTACTATAGTTAGTAAATAATTATTGATTATATCTCCATCGCATACACTTTTAACATCAATTCTTGCTTTTTTTTTATCTGCCTTTTTTCTCGATCAGTATTTTGTCCTAAGTTAGTATTATCGGAAAAAAATTTCACCCACTTCTAATACTCATAACTGATTGTAAACGAATTATTAAAAAACTTTTTTTTAACCAAAAACTGAATCATTAACTTTGATGAAAAAAAACTCTTTTCTCTCTTGAAAAAAAATTGCAAACTTTTTTTTAAAAGCTTCATTAATATTCTGAATAAAAAATCTATCAATGATTGTATAATTTATAAATATAACATTAAAATATTTATAATTAAGACAATATAAAATATATTGCCAATTATTAGTATGGTTTGCATAATTAATGATAAACAAATAATGCAAGGTTGACTTTAAAGGAAAGCTTAAATAAAAAAATTTGCTAATGATAATTAAATATTTGCTTAGTCATAATAAGCATATGTGAATGATTATCTATGTATATTTTATGAAATAAATTATCAGCAAATATAAAGACTTTTCTCTATAGAATAATTTCAATATAATTAGCCATCGACATTGAGGATAATTTAGGTAATTCCGGTAATGACTAGTTCTGCATATTCCCCCTTTCAATTTCTCGATCAGTTTTACACGCATGCTGATGAAATTAGTAGACATTTCTGTACAATGGTATTGGCTGTTACTATGTATCAATGTTTAATCATTAAAGATGCAAACTCATTTGATATCTGTCACCTTCATGAACAGCCATATATATTGAAGATAAATTGAATCATCTAAATTTAGTCAAAGTCAATGATATAGGTGTTGATTAGTAGTTTTATCTCAATTCTCTAATCATTTTCTCCCTTTCGCGTTTAATTGACTACTCTATCTACACGTACATTGGCAGGGTCAGTCAATCATTATATACGAAACGTCAAAGTTTATTATTATAAAGTCACCCTGACGACTTCACCATCATAATCCAATTAAGGAAACAAATGAGAATAAAATATTCTCTTTTTAATAAATAAATATCGAGAGATAAAATTATTATTGATTATAATATTTTTTTAACGTAGGAAAAATAATATGATTTATTAAGTAATGAGATTATAATAATATATGTTATTGATTAATATTCATTAATAATTCAACGAAAAAATGTTGTCTGTGTCTGTTGGAAATTAATTAAAAATTAACTGAAAATCTATAAATGAAATAATAATAAATTAATGTTGATTTAATAGAGAAATTGATTTTATGAAGAAAACTAATATAATATTTATCCCGTAGATAGTCGGCTTGATATCCGTCTCTTTCATCTGCATCTCCATCCTGTCTTTCTGCCTGAAGACGCATCCTGACATGCGAGTACCAGTGATAACGAATCGCACAGTGAGAAGTGGAAATGTAACCAAATTTGTTTTGGATAAAACAGATACAAATGCTCACGTAGCTTTCTTCTACATCGAGTGTATATGTAATGCATGGTTCACACTTGAGTTCCTAATCCGTATGACAGCGAGTCCTAACCTCTGTGCGTTCATCAAATCGTCAGTGAATTTAATAGACATGATAGCAACGATGAGCTTTTACATAGACTTGGTTCTACAAAAATTTGCTTCACATCTTGAGAATGCCGACATCCTTGAATTCTTCAGCATCATACGTATAATGAGACTCTTCAAACTTACACGCCACTCGTCCGGCCTCAAGATCCTTATTCAGACATTTCGTGCTTCAGCTAAAGAACTCACGCTTTTGGTATTTTTCTTGGTACTCGGTATTGTGATATTTGCCAGCTTAGTTTATTATGCCGAGAGAATACAGGACAATCCAAAGAATGACTTCAAGAGTATACCACTAGGACTTTGGTGGGCCTTAGTTACCATGACCACCGTCGGCTATGGTGATATGGTCCCGAAAACTTATATAGGCATGTTCGTTGGTGCTCTTTGCGCATTAGCTGGTGTTTTAACAATCGCCCTGCCGGTGCCCGTGATCGTCAGCAATTTTGCGATGTATTACAGTCACACGCAGGCGCGAGCCAAGCTGCCCAAGAGGAAGCGCCGAGTTTTGCCTGCTGAACAGCCGAGGGTCCGAGTGACCAAGGTCCCGGGTGCGGGAGGGCAAAACGTCGGCACCACTGCTTGTGGCCAGCAAGTCGCACTGCTACCTCCGTCAGCTGGTGGAGGAGGAGCTACCCCTCAAAACAGGAGGATGAATGCCATTAAGACCAATCATCCTAAGGATCCATTCGCCATTAAAGGTAAATTCACTTATAATCATTGTCAGTCAAGTTGTTTTATTCGTATCTAAACACTTGGAAGAAACGTATCTTTGCTAATTTTTTATTAATCAATTCTTTTAAATGTAATTAGAGATCTCATACAAAATGTCACCATCAGAAAAATTAACACAGATACGATTTGAACAGTGGTACATATCAAGCAACTTGTCCTTGCCAAGTTCCTGTTAGGGAAATTGATTTGCTTATGGCTGAAATGAAAAGGAAAATATTTTAATTATGATAAGATGGAATTTTCGAAATATAAAGTTGTAATATCCTCTGAATTGATAATGAAGATTCCTTGATCTCCAAATAAATATGATACTTTGATAAAAGAGGAGGATAAAAGAACTTCATTACCGTCATTCAGGGGATTGTAAAAATTCTATCTTGCCCCATTTATTATAATAAAAATGTTTGCTAAAAAAACAAGTCTTTAGAATTGGCTATTTTATATTTTTATTTGTATTCTAAGGGAAATCGATTCCGATTGGCAATTTAAAACTGGTCTTATTCTGGAGTCTTGAACATGACCTACTCAATTTAGAGGATGAAAAGGAAATTAGACTAGAACTATTTAGTAATTATTTATGTCATGAGTAGCTCTATGAAAATAATGTTATTGTAGAAAGATATAATTAGGTCTCATACATGGCCATATTCCATTGCTACACAGGATAATCCTAGTAACTTTTAATTTATACCCAAGTTTTTATTATTTTTTTTTCGATAGATTTAATTTCTTGGAATAAATAAAAACATTTGAAATTAATCTCTAGTATTTTTTTGATTACTCAATTCAACTTAGATGACTTTAAATGGAAAAATAAGCCACATGAAGCAGTAGTTTATGATGTATTAGATCAATTTGTCTTTTCATACTATTTATTTCAATAAGTGATATAATTTCTGATGAAAAATTCTACTCCGGGTTATAATTTCAGATTAAAAGACTTTCTATTAGTTTCATAATTGGCTTTTTATCAATCTCAAAAGTTGCAAAGTAATTAAATTACACATCATAAACTTGAAGCTTTGATTTTTTTTTTCATTCACACATAAAATCTGTCAGTGTGTTCAATATTTTCAATATTTCCTCGTTTTTGAATGAAGCAAATATTTTATATTTCCCTTCCTTTTAACGAATAATTAAATTTGACATGTTTTCAGCCTTCCTTCTGGACAGACACATTTATCACAATTTTTTTAATTAATTTAGATTGATGACATGGTATGAGGTTATGAGGAAAATTTTACCCATTTGCCAATATACCAATGAATATTTTCCAATTAATATTGACATGCTGTGTACAATAAAACCACACCAGTCAGGCTTAATTATAGTTCCAATATCGTTCAAGCTATAAATGTTCACTGAGACTTTAATCGAACTTGTTGTATTAAATGAGTACTTTTTAACAGGGTCCTACTGAACTTAAAAATTAGCTCTGACTCGTTTGCTCTTCCTTTAGCACATGATGTTCTTTTGAATTGTCTACATTGATGAGTAATGTAATCAATCTCACAATTTTTTGAACTTCGTTTTTCAAAGTGTTTCTCACTCAAAATTGATAGATTAATTTTCTAAAGCATCTTTTATATCATAAATAACATTTTATTTTGTCAAAAACTTTATTCATACTTTAAAAAAATTGTTTATTAATGATAGAAAAATAACAAATTTGTTTGACTGCTGATAAATAATTAGTTTCTATTGAAACAATAATTACTGTTGATTCCAAAGCTTTTGAAGGATCTTTGAAATTTACTTTCTACCACTAATATAAAATAAATTATTCAAATATGCCATTTCAACTTTATAACAAAATTATCATTAAAAAATAACAAGTTGCTGAAGTAACGCTTAAAGAAAAACTTGCCAATTCCACTAGAGAATTAAATGACATATCAAGTTGTACTAACGTAGCCTTCAGACCAAGTCTCCTCTGTCATTATTTAATCACAAGCCCACAAACCACAGCACTCATCGTTTGAGAGTATGGTCATCCCGAATGTAACGAACATATTCAAATTTACTCACTAATTTATAGCATCAACCTGACACCATTTTTAGTAAAAAATAAAATTATTTTTAAAATATGAATCTTTGAAATTTTTTTTCATGTCAAATATGTCTCTATTTGGAATTTTTGTTGCAGATGAGGATCAAAAGAACTCGAATTTAAGGACAAACGGGACCAAAACGTCGAGTGGTCTAGACTAGTATTGAGAAGAAACCAACTCTTCACTGCCGAGAACGCCAGCCGAGATTAATAATAAAATCTTGGTATGTAAAAGTAATGAGACATTAGTGTGAGTAACATACATTTAAAAAGAAACACTAAATAAATAAAGACTACATAAGAAGTGAAAATAAATATAAAAAACAGATAATTTTTGATTGATTGAAAGAGAGAATGTGAGTGAGAATGTAAAATAGATAGAAAAATGGGCAAAAAACTGAAAATATTTCCAAAAAATTAATTTAAAAAAATAATGTGTACGACAAGAGATTGAATACTCTCTCAAAGTGTATCAGTGACTATTAACTAATGGCATTAGTAAATGACTGATTTGCCAGTGAAATTTGAACTGATTGACTTTTAGAGAGTACGTAGGGTAATATAAGGGAGTGGACCACATACTAGTGAAGTTAGAGATAATGTTTTAATAGAAATGGAACCCGTGATGAACTGTTGTTAACAAAAAATATATTTAAAAAAAAATCCCTTTTATAACCTCGATTGATTCTCCATGGTAATAAATTAATTAATCAATCACATAATTAAGAGATTTTTCATATCGGGGACAGTTGAAAAACATTTAAAAAAAAAACCTATCCACGCTGCCTTTTGCCATTCGAGGGTATATTCACTTAATCCTTAATCTCCTGATGCACCATAAAAAAAAATTTCAGTAAAATTTCGTGATTCAGAAGAAATGAAAAAAGTAAAATATTGAAAAAACCAATGATAACAATGACACAATCGAAAAAAGGATGATCATAAAAGTTTTTTATCTTGATAATTCTTTCACACACACGCCTCTCATTTGTAATTTTTGATCAAAAACTTTCTCTACGACCGCGTTTGGACAATCATCATGTCTTGATAACAAAAGATATCCCTCCATTTAATATCTTGATCACTAAAATGGACAGAAAAAAATAACAAATGACAATGAAAAAACTTTTCTACTCTTTCTCTCTCTCTCTCTCTCTCTCTCTCTCTCTATAGACTATCGTGACATCTAAAACTGAATTGATTCGAGTTCGATAAAAGTATGCTATTTAATTTGCCAACTTTTCCATATTGAAGTTTATAAATAGCTTCGAAGATTCTAGTTATTTATTTAATTGAAAGAAATCTCGATAAAAATAAAATCATGTATGTGATAAAATTTATAATCATGCTGCAAATAATTGTGATTAGTTTTTAATGCATATTAAAAATCATCATACAGATTTTTCATATTAGAAAAAAAAAATAATTGAATAAACTTTACATAGTTTAGAATATTCTATAACTTTGTCGATTCTAGTTGGATAATTTACAAACTTACTGGTGCTATTATTTACATATTGCAACTTTATATTGTTTACCTACTTTCTAAAAATAGCCTCGGAGATATGAATCATTTTTTTGCAACCTTTGTATTATTTTCAATAATTAAATATCAAATACATTTATTAGATTTTTTTATTTAAATAAAATAAATTCTACGTTCACAAGCTACCGATGATGAACTTATTCCATTATCAATTAATCGATAATCCATGGCTATTAGTAATTCATTAAATTCATTAATAATAAGCTTTGCTTTCGTTCAAAGAAATTTATAAATTTCTACAGGTTTTTTTCATAAATTTTTTTTTTCTGTTTATGATAACGTTTGAGTAGAATTATGTGCTGAAATAATAACGTACATTTGCATACTATAGTTTCCAATATTAGTTTTCAAAGAATAGTTTTGAAAGTAGAATAAAAAAAAAAAAAGAATGTGGTCATGGATGTATCTATAAAAATTTTCATATATGCACACTTAATTCTTTTTATCATTTATTTCATACATATAGGGATGAATTAGGGACATTTTTTTCAATAATAATAACCATTAGTCAGATGACGAAAAAAAAATTACCACAATTGTAACAACACACTGATATCACTAAATATAATACTTTTTTTGTCATATCCTCATGTAAAATTTGATTTTACTCCCTGTTTAGAGGCAGTAATGCCCGACGTTTCTTCCTTGTATAAAATGATAAAATTTGTTTGTGCGCATATCCACACGCATGATGTCCTTCTCTACAAGACAGAACGTCTCGCTTCACTAACCTTTAAATTGAGAATAAAATCGCAATTTTTAGAACAATATGACAAAAAGATGTATTTACACGATGGGAATAAACATTTAGTACTTCTATCCGCGAGATTTCACCCCTCACCTTCAGCTTGGGACAAAATTTTTCTCGCGAAAGAAATACTATATTTTACTCCCTTGATACGAAATGTACTATTACCAAACAATTACGTAATGACAAAAACAACCATTTTAATCTAGAAACATTAGAAAGCAAAAAAAAATTCAGAAAATATCACTCTGAATATGTATTTATATATTGTTCACATATAAGTTTTTTTTATAATTCAAAATTCGTGATTTCAATAAAAAAAAAAAAAGAATATAAAAAAGTTTGTTCTTTTTCTAAAAGAAAATACCATCAAATGAAAAGATCAATGCACTAAAATTAAATTTAGTACATCAATAAAGTTACAAACATTATTTATCAAAGCTTTTACCGAGCTTTTTCGATTGAGACTGTTCTTTCAATTAGAGAAATACCCAGGGTCATGTTGGAATGCTGAAAAAACCCGACAATAATTTGAGGGGATATAGTTGAATAGTACACACTGTCGAATGAAGTGAGGGAAATGTTTTTATCTAAACGCGGTAATTTTTCCATTTATTTTCGTACCCCCGAGCTTTCTTTATTACCTAAACTGTAATGCTACTGGGACCAATCATCAATCATTCCTGTCTCTTTTCCTATAAATATATCCTCTTAGTAGTTAAAGCCGCAAAAGGCCTGAAATTTTTTGAAAAATCGAATGTCAACACATTTTACACCCGTAGCGTTAATATTTTCCTCCATTCTTGAAGTTATGTATCAAGTAAGTGGTTGAAATGCTCTGAGCTACGTTTATAATCTGTATTACATTACATATATATCTATATATACATATAAACTATGTACATATATATATATATATATTGAAAAAATATACTCTAACACAAGTATACGACAACACTATACACAGCCCTCGAAAATATCCAGCGAATGATTTATTCTTCTTTCTATCGACATATCATTCGGGCGTAACTTTTTTCTGCCACCCTCCCTCCTCTCCCTTATACTCTACAGTCGTTTAAATTATTCTCCCGGTGTTAGTGTTTTACTACTAGAAAAAACTATTTAAATGCAATATTGGTCAAAAACAACAGGACTGTATAAAAATATCATGAACCTTTATTGCGGTATAAAATATTTTGCATAACAAAAAAAAATAAGCAAAAAGTGATTGTTTTAAATTTATTTCTTTCACCGAACAATGATTGAATTTTCGACGTAGTTCGGATAGTTTTGACTATTATTGTATATTTTATACTTTCAGAACCTTATCTTTCCGACTACCGTTCCTTTCCTGGTTGTTCCTGAACTCTTTGGAAATTTAAAATGTCAGTAAGAGAAGAATAAAATAAATAGAAACAACAAAAATTGTAAAAGAAAAGTAATAGTTGGGAATGAAAAGCAAAATTATTCGGGAATGATCGAGTAATCGCATACTCGGAAGCGCGTTTTCTTATCGATTTTCTCTGGTGCTTTTGTCGTTGTGTGAAAGACTTGGGAACAAAGAGAACCAAAAAATTGAAAAATAAAAAGGAGAGTAAAGAAAGAATATGATATATAAAAATACCATCATACATAAATATATATATATATATATATCTATTCTTTTATGAAATTTATTAGTGTTTGTAAAATCATAGTAAAATAATTTATAATTCATAATTTATATGTAATCTTTAAGTTCAATTGGAAATATTTTTTATTATCAGTACAGAATTATCCTTGAATATAAGGCACGCAAATGTATGTATGAAATCATGTGCATAATGATAACAATCAGAGGATAAATAAAAGCTTGATAAAATAAAATTTCACGTCGAAAGGGTGATATGAAAATTATTGACATTATTCTTTTAGTAAAAAATAAAAATTATTATTTACAATTTTATAAATTTCATAGAAGTTAAATGATTTTATTTTTAACAAACTAAAATGAACTAATTATTCACGTATCCGCATAATTTTGGACTCAAATATAAACACAGTAATATCAACTATTAATTAGGTCATTTCAAATAAATTAGTACAAAACTATATTATATAGAACTCAAACAAAAGTTTATTTCTGTGATGTATATAGAACTAAATGCCATTGATGAAAACTCGAATCTCAAGATTTATTACGTTTTTTGTCACAAACAATCGAAAAACTCAGTGCCATTTCAATCCTCTTTTTTATTTTTTTTTCCTCCAATACTCGTCAATATATTACGAGTAATATTTTTTTTTCCTTCGCTGATGGTGCAGAAGAGCTTTTCGATTGTTTGCGAGTATTGCGCTACAATCGATCTTTGGCCGAGAATAAATGAGAATACATAAGAATCACGAAGTGAGAAAAAAGACGAAGAAATAGGGAAAAAAAGAAAACGGTCGAGGGTCGAAAAAAACGGAAATTGTCGTTTACAAGGGAACAATGAGGAAAACGTGACTCTTGAGCTTTTGCAGAAAATCTAATAGATAAGTCATATAGGGGAAGGCCTGCTTAATTCATACGAATTTTTTTTCTATGTCAACTAAGTTAATTTAAAAGAATGAATCTCAGCTAATAATATTAATGTGAAATTAATCTTATA
Source organism: Chelonus formosanus (assembly GCA_028641665.1). NCBI lineage: Eukaryota > Metazoa > Arthropoda > Insecta > Hymenoptera > Braconidae > Chelonus > Chelonus formosanus. Next base: position 6,719,123 of record CM054005.1, read on the forward strand.
CGGACTATCGTAGAATAATAATTTTTTCTCAATTTTCATTAAACTAATAAGAAAAAAGAATATTTTTCTAAAAATTAATATTTTACTTGAGTTTCATTAGAGTTAAAATATTAAATAATAATGAAAAAATAATAATAATAATAATTAAATAATCAGAATTATGAAATCTATCATTAATAATTAAACAGCCTTCTCAAAACATTTTCTTTATTCAACAGACAGTCCTGGTGATTGTGATGGAAAACATAAAAAAGCCCTTAACAAGTAGAAAAGGAAAAAAATTATAAATTAATTTACTAAGTGGATACGTATGTTTTATGTATATTATAGAAGATTTTGTTTTATTACATTGTATTAAAAAAATGAAAAAAAAGAGATTGCTGTAACGTTAAAAGAAAAATCGTTAATTAAATTTTTAAAAATTGGGGGAAACAAAGCTTGAAAGAATATGGATGAGTGAGAGAGAGAGAGAGAGAGAGAGAATAAAATAATAAATCATATTCGAGAGTGAAAGAAAAAATATATTTAATTTATATAAAAAGAAAGAAATTCTTGAAAAAAAAATATTAATACATGGTTATAATAATGAAAGGAATGCATATCGACCACGGGCACACATGCACTCATGCACCACTGAACGAACATTTAAAAATTAAGCGATTATTTAATATAAAAAAGACAGGTGCGAAATAAAAACTGTGGGTGAATTAAAAAAAAGTTTGACATTAAGGATCACGAATCATACTTTTTTTGTGATTTGTGAAAGATATATTGCAAACAAGGGAAAGTTGAGCAGTTAAACTCACGCAGGGTTGCACGCGAAAGACTAACTCGTATGGATTAAACTTTAAAAATAATAAAATAATAATAATAACAATAAGAATAATAATAAAAATGAAAAATAGGAGACACACGCGAGTTGACATCACGAAATTGAACATAATCACAATAATACACCGCCCATAAATAACCCTGCCCTTTTACACTCACTATTTTACCGCAACGTAAATTCATTATGACTTTCTAGTTAGTTTAAAAAATAATAATGATTATTATAATGCTAACTTAATAAGAGTGATGAGATTATTATGAATTAATAAACAAAATAGTCCAGTCAATCTAAGACTTTGCATTACGTGACAGAGAAAAATGTTGTAAATAATTTTCGTTGAGTATTAAGCTTTTTATGTGACTCCATTAATTCCATGGATCTCTTGAAAAAAATAGTATTATTAATGGCTTAAAGTTCAAATCTGAAATGGTCGTATGTCTATCGAATTAAATAATATAAATAAATTATTTACAAATTAACAAAAACCTCCAAGTATTGCAAATCTACTGGAAATAATGATAATTTTATCTCAAAATTTTTCATGAATGAAAACCTTTAGAAGAGAAATCGTAAAAGTAATTTTTGCAGAAAATTTAATTCTCTACAAAAAAGCTTGTAAAATATAAACTAATCTCGCATTGTAGTATTATTTTTTGTATCATAAATTCAGTAAGTTATATTGTCTTTTTGACTGGGCTACTGTAAAAAGATCATTTTTGAACAAATAAATGGTAAGAAAAATAAAATTTTAAATAAACAAAAAATAGTGATCATTTTCTTACTGACGATATTTCGTCACTCGGAAAATTCCTGCTCGATCGTTAACAATTACCATTTGCCAGTTATTTAATTAATTAATTATTCAATGAATTACTTCGAGGTTGCTGTTTAAATGATTGTATCGTTGATATCACACGAATTTCAATGGTAATTGAAGATTTTATGAAAATAATTCAAGTGCTCCAGATGCAAAAAATATGTTAATAAAGTCAAATAGTTTTTAGAATTAATTAATGGAATAGAACAATATAATCATACAAATTATAGAAGCATTTAAATGAAGTAGTTAATTATTGGTATGTTTAACAAACCTGGAAATGATTATTTTAAAAAGTAATTTGACTTTATGAACATTTTATTTTTGTATTATGTTGAAATTAAACTGCACAAACATGCAAACGTGTGAATATATCACTATAATTTTAATCGAGAAAATACTTGACATTTTCTGAAAGTCAAGTGATAAATAAAAACGATAAATCTCTCGTTACATTAAAGGAAAAAGAAGTTTCATGAGATTGAAAAATGATTTAATAAATATATTAAATAACAAAAAAAATACAATGTAAAGAATAAAAGAAAACAAGAAACAAAAAAGAATGGTTATCAAATAAATCGTTGCTAATTTTCACAGATATTGAAAAAAAATAATAATAATAATAAATAATAAGTAAATATGGAAAAAATGCAAAAAAAAAATACAGAGATAAATGCGAATTATATATTATTGTACTGCGAGCCAAGCGCTAAAATTACGACGAAGTAGCTGGTTTGTAAATAAAATTATTTGATTCTTTGAATGAAAACTTCTATTATTTTTTATCCACCAACATTTTATTTTATTATTATAAACAATCATTATTATCTTATTTTACATTATTTACAGTGCATTAGGTATCACATATTTGTATTTTATTTTCATAAATGATTAATTAATAATTCTAAATATATACAAATAAATTGTTTAAACTTTTTGTTATTAATTTTTCACCTAAATATTTGATGTTTATTATTATTAATAAATGAAAATAAATAAACATTTAACTACTGTTGATAATCAAGCAAATATTTGAACTAAAGTAAGTAAAAACTTTTCCATAATTTTCGTTTTAATAAACTTAATCAGTAAGAGTAACTTGATATTCAGTGAGTGTATGATGAAAAAGCTCAAACAATTCCTATTAACGAAAATTATGTACTGGGATATCGTTGATAGTGACTTATATTCGAACAAATAGAGGGCGAAAATGTAAATAATTAAAATAAATAAAATAAAATATGATGGGGGAGTGTCCGAATACCATAACACGATAATTTACTGCTTTGGATATACAACGATATAAAATAGGAAGCAAAATAGTGATGCGTGGAAAAGACTAGTTAAGTATGATAATTTGAGTTAGGGGACACATGGTAGTTGTTCATAGTTCAAACACATGCCAACCATATCCTCGGGCGATATGTAGTTCTGATCCCCTCCTGGCATACCAAATTCTACCCTTATATGAAAGGGAGTTGCTGATGTTTCGACCCGACAATTACCATCCGCATCAAATTCACTTGGACCACATAGTGAACTTCCGCAGTGCTCCATATCGCAGATTCCAGTACCATCGTTTCCAGGCTAAAATGTATAATGTTTTATTGATTATTCATTAACTACGTTCAACTTGAGTTTTAAGAAAGTAAAGCAAGGCTGATAATAAAGAAAAATGATAGACTAAAAAAAAAATACAAAGATTATGAAGAAAGAAATATATTCAATAACCGGACAATGAATTTAAACGAATACAAATAGTATAAATAAAGATAGCAGACTAATTTTTGTCAAAAGGCTATTATTTCATGATTCCAGGTTGAAACAAAATTTTTCAGAATATTTTACAAAAATTAAGCTTCTGAATATGCAGTGAATTGAAGAAAAAGAGAATTGTGATAACGAGATTGCATCAGAATATTTAAAAACAATACTTTCATAAATGCAAATAATCATGGTGATATTAAATAAAACAGTTAATTGGACATTTTTTTTTAAATGCTCGAATATTGGATAAAAGTTATACAAAAAAGTCCAATAGTTCAAATATTACTTTAATTAATTAAATTATGTACATAATAAAGAAATGGCTGAAATTAATTTGAAATTAGAACAGTTAATTCAATTAAGTACTTATTTAAATGAAAACTTTGACGTAGATAAAGTTGAATTGAACTACGATTACATTCAATTTGTTTATTAATTATAAATTACTTTAAAAAATTTACTAAATAAGCAAAGTTTTTTTTATAATAAAATAATAAAAATAATAATCTACTAGAGCTAGAATGATATTGATTAAACAATCATTTGATTTCTTAGAAGCTACAAAATGTAGTTTATCAGCACAATGATAATTATCAGAATATCAGATAAATTTATTCTATTTTTGATCTAATGACAATAATTCTTTTTACTTTACGATAAAATACTACGATAAGGGAAGATAAAAACATTTATAAGCTAATTTGGTACTGGTAAATGAATTTAAAAAAACTTAACAACAGAGATGACTATGTAAAAATATGTAAATTGTATCTTGAAAAATATATAAAATTACCTTAGACCAAGTAATAAACATTATTGAACATTTTCCAATAACAAAATAACTAAAACACAAAAGAAAAAAATTCTGAAATAAACCCATACTTTTAAAGCAATAGAAAAGAGAAATAAAACTCTGAAAAATAGTTAAAACGTTTGTCCATAAAGTTTAAATGTCATTCTAGTTACGATAAATCACAAGATCAACATCTCAAGTATGTTCCAAATTCAAAACAGCGAAAGGATTTTTGCTGATTTGCATGCCACAAACTTGGTCATGACTTTCACTGCAAGCACCCGTAATTGTTATAAACTTTGCTTGAAGATCCGTTCGTTGAATTATTTATAAGTGCTGTAGAGCTTTTTGAGGAGAAGCTTTAACAGCCTATCATAGGGAGAAAGAAAAAGCAACCGAAAGAGGAAAATGAAACAGAAGAGAATAACATATTTGATTGATTAAAATCAATCCATACCGTAATAAATTCTTCAAAGTCACATGGGATGAGTACACGATCGACACACCGTCGAATTGGCGGGAGATCATCCGAACTAGCTCCAGAGCCTTCAACCTGTGACGTTTGATTACCCTGTCTAAATCTCGGGGGACCAATCCGAAATGAATTATTGCTGCATGTTGAATATGCAATACTACACATCCCCTTTTCCTGACGAACACATAGAAGGTAATCCTGGTTGGCAAAATATCTACCGTTCGGTAAGTAATTTAATGTCTTCAAAGTGCCTCGAGGAGCATCAAAGTACTGAAGACATCCTGCGGGTGCTCGTTGTTCAAATGGTAGCTGTATTACCGACATTTCCCACATTCTTGATTGTAGATTACTTGGCAGAATAAAATCCAACTTCACTGGTCCCTCCGTAACATCCACATAAACTTAAACAAAAAGTTTTCCACTTACTTTGAACACTCATCCTCAAGCTATATTAAAAGAATTGTTGTAGAGTATTTTATACTACTTAAATCGACTTGGAATCGCCAACAGTATCATCTTTTGTATTATTTGTGCTAGTATATACAGATAATACATACTTTACTATTACATTTGCATAGTTTTATGGAAAGATGTATATAAATGACACTGATATAGGTTGCATTTTTATTCTTCAATGTATTTTTATTGAAGCAATGAATATGAATAAAGAAAAATGATTACATTTATCAGAGAATACTTGGACTATTTCAAACTTTTATGATGATTCTTTCATAGATTACTACAACTCTTTTATACTATGGGATCCGATTTAGTTTAAACACCTTAAAAGTTGATAACCAATAACAAGATCCACGAATAATGGTGAATTGGTGAAAGAGTTTTCAATTTTTTCCAAAGTACGCTTTTGTGAATAAGAATGTTATTGAGTAATAAAGATATCATTTAATCTAATATTAATTCAAAAAGAACTACCACCTTTCTAAAGATCAAACTCAATTTCTATTAGTTTCAATATTTTAAATATAATCAATATATAGTTAATAAAAAATACAACTGTAATATACCATTTTAATTTATGGCAGTCATTAAAAGTTTTTAAAAGTTTTTTTTACGTTAAATATTGCAAAAGATACAATATTTAATGTAAAATTAGCAATTTTAAAGTAATGAAAAAATTCAGAGTCCCTATTCTTAAATAGTTAAAAAGTTTCATTTTAATGACATGCTACCGAATAAATTTAGAGTTAGCAGATCGTTCTGAAGAAAACTTAAAGAATCTTGAAAATCCAATTTAATCTAGATGAATTGGGTCAAATTAAAAGTGATTAGGATACTTACTGTGTTGGCCACTATTCCATCCACAAATTTGGAAAATTCTATCGTCACTGGTAATTTCCATGACATCTTCATCACAAATTCCAGTACTTCGGTTCGGTTGACCCTAAAATGCAATCATGTTCAGTAAATTTTTTAGACCAATCACAACAAATTGATCACCAAAAAAAAAAAAAAAAAAAAAAAATTAAGAGTAAAAGAAGATAAAAGATAGCTTAATCTTACGATATTAAAGTGAACGAAGTCAATCCTTAATTGGCTAACTTGCGATCCGGTTTTTCTGATGACCACTGAACAATTCATGGGCTGATCGATGAGATCTGGGAATCCAGGACTTGTCACGTAGGTCAAGTTATTGAATACTTCACTGCCGCAACTTGCAGTAACTTAATATTGAATTTTTCATGAAAAAGTCTTATTTAACTCGATTTAAGATTCTAAAGTGATAATAGAATATTAAAAGAAAAAAGAAAAAAAAATTAGTTATAAGAGAAGTTTTTTTTTTCAGTTTTTGTTTTTGAACATACAAGCCAAATAATTTAATTATCCCAGCAATTCTTCTGAGTAATTTTAACGGGTTTAAATAATGAATTTAGACGGAATTCAATGTGTAAATTCACATTAACGTCGAATAGTAATGTATTCTTACCAATACTCTACTCACGCTTTACAATAATTCTGAATTAAACTTTTGAACGTATTTTTGCAAGTAAAATTTTTAAAAAATAGCACAAAAAGCAGAATATTTGACCATGAGATAAAATTTAATTGAAATTATAATAGAATCTTAATTTCAATTGTCAATAAATATATTCTTTGACATTACTAAAATATTCTAATATTTAATAATGTCAAGAACTATAAAAATGTAATTTATCTCTGAATAAAGTCACATTATAACTCAACTTTTTCCATGCATATGTAATTTAATGTACTATAATAGAGTATCGATTTCCTAAAAAAGGAAAAAAAATTTAATAATTTCTCTACGTCTTCATCATCATTTTTTAACTTCGAAAAAAGCTCCTACTACTGAATGATTGATAAATTCTCGTCTATTGTAAGTTGCCTTTGGATTCTTAATTGGCCACAGTATAACGTCAAGTAGTAAAAGGGAAGAAAAATGATGCCTTAAACATGCAATTCACAGATCAGAGAGCTGCAAGTAAGGTACTCATGCATTCGAAAGTCGTTCCCCAATGGTTAAACGTTTTTTTTTAATTTTTTGTTCCTCCATTCACGATTCACCTTCCTCTCATCTACTCTTTCGTTTATAATTTCTCGGGTGCGCAGAGAGAATATTTGCCCACGGTACCAAGCAACAAAACTAGCCTTGAAAAATTGATGAATCTCGATTCTTCTCTTTGCATGAAAAGTAAAGGAAGTAGAGAGTTGAGAAGAAAGGTGGAGAGATCAAATTGGACCCTTGAAGCTGAGTGATTCGACGGTAAATTTCCCTCGTGACGCAAAATAAATATTACAAGTATTATCATTCTAGACTCAATGTCATGAGATTTGAGATCAACAACAGTAGGATTGCCTACAATCTATACCATCGTACTCTCTTGGAAGCTGAAGAAAACTGGTCATGAACCTCAACGGTATAAGAGAGAAAGGTATGCGACCATCGACAACCGTAAACATCAAGATGTATGAGCACTTGAGATTTTTTTATAAATGATAGGACTCATTATTTTTAAATATATAATGAAGTTTTATCATTTATTTTAACTTTTAGAGAATTCTAACAGAGAAAAGAGTAATTTTAGTGGTAGTATTTGAAAAATACTCGTTTTAGAGTATTTTTAATTCTACACAAAGAAAACTTTGCAGTTTTTTCTGTTTATAAAGCTTTTTGCATTATTCAAGTCGATTACTGCAGTCGGAAGAATTTTACAAGTGTTTAATTAAATAATAATACTTTGTCAGCTTGTTCAATAATTTCTAAATATTTCTTTTTTTTTTTTAATTTATTGTTAAGAAAGTTTAATTAATTTAACTGTAAAGTAAGAATTGCATGTTTTTAATTAAATAAAGAGTATACAGAGTAGGATGACAAAAAATTATTTCTTTAGCTTTATAATCTATTATACATATGTAGTCCATGCACAAACCTTTAGTAATCACATAACTGTACCTGAGATCCGGTTTTACTACATCAACTGTGAATTTTACATAACAGCAAAAACATCACTTTAACATATTTTGAGATGTTTTCTTAAAATTTAATGCATATTTAATATGTAATAAAAGTCCCATATAAATTTTATAAAATATCTTTCCAAGATCCAAACATATTTTTTATAATTAAATTTTTTTTTTATTTGAAAAAAATTTTTTATAAAAAGTAAAGTATAAAAAAAAAAAAAAAAACAATCTATTGTTTGAAGAATGGTATGAAGTTGTGTAACATTCATTTGTGTAATAAACAGGATAGCTTTGAAATAAAAGATAAATTTGCTTTGTATAGATAAATTAATGTGAATAAAAAAGATGGTATGAAATTTTAATGAACTCAAATTACGATTGAGTTATTCACGAAAGAGGGGAAAAAAAAGAAACGAAATCATATGTCTGTAGAATTAACAGCTGTCATTTTCACGTAAAAAAATATACGTAAAGAAAAAAATGGCATGATTGAAACAAAGAAAAATATTCTTTTTTACTCACAGACACAGCAAACACCGAATCCAAGAGCACATGGACCGTGAGATTTTCCTTGTTGAATTCGACACTCGTATGTATTCATACATATTCCCCGGCGACGTTGATCCTCGGATAGACATTCCTCCTCCACAGGAACAGGAAAAAAATTCAGCACTGCAATTTTCATACAACGGTATTTCATTTAATAACTCTCCACTTTTTTAAAGATTTTTTTTTTCTCGTTAAGTAAAAATATACATTAAACTTAATTCCTATACTTCATTAATAACATTAATAACATTACTTAAATTTTAATCAATCAAAAATAATCACATATACGTTTCCCCACTCTTTCCTACTACCTATCAAATTAATAAAATTTCATCAATATTCAAGCTTCAATTAATTAAATTTATTATTATTTATGAAATGGATGGAAATTATTTTTCTAAAAACATCAAATTTATTCCATTTAAACTTATCAGTTTTACTAGAATTTCAATCAACTGTATGGATTACATAAATAACTTTTATATTTCAATATGACTAAATAAGTTCTAAATTATTGTTAATCAATATGATATTTAAGCTTGAAATTGAAGCTCATCTAATATTTATTTGTAATTATAACAATAAATCAGCTGAATTGATTCTATTTAAAACTACTTCAGATCAATAAAGAAAATTTGTGAGTTATCCTCATTTATTGAGTTATTTAATGAAACCATTAATCCATGATTATTTAATATTCACACCACATTCAGTTTATCTAATACCAAAAGAATTATTTATTACATTTGTAATAAATTACTTCGAGTATCATTTTGAAATAAATATTTTTCTCTATTTTCATTGCAATATGAATGACGTAATTCGATTTGACCATTTGAATAATAAGTAAATGTCAGAGTGTCGTTCAACTCATCCAGAACCTTTTTTTACTTCAATTTCCCTGAAAAAAATAAAGAACATTGAAATTTTCATTGGTTTTGAAAAAAGTAAAGATTTTATTATGAAGAATAAACTGATATTCAAAAATAAATACTATCGTGATTACATATAGAAGCATATAATTTCCTATATTATTTATGATAGATATTTTATCATACAATTATAAACCCCCTAGGTCTAGAACTGAATCAATAATTCGATATATTTTCATATTTATAAAAGGTTTATTGTTTATGAACCTTTGTTATTTTCTAATAAAAAAATGGCAGCAATAAATAAAAAGGGCATATGAAAAAATTCATTTGCACACAAGAGACGTGATTATTCTTCACATTCAATGATTGAATCCTAAAGTGGGTAAACAAATCGCCAACACCAACATATCACGAGTAAATAGTACAATAAATTTATCGCAAAATAAGCACATAGAGGCCAAACTCGGCTGTGAATAAATCTTTTCCAATTGATAATTTATAAATTCCGTCACTCGTCTACCTTTATACCACACACCTTCTCTATATGGCATTTTAGTGAATCTCTAGAGTTTTGCGTGCTTGTAAACCACAAGAGATACTATAGAGCTGAATGCAATTTCCTTTATGGGACGAAAATTTAATTTTCGCTTGTTTCAATGCTGTACAAGAAAAGTAAAAGAAAAAAAATCTAAAAAAAAATAAATAAAATGGATAAAATCAACAGTAAAAGAAAAAAAAAATTAAAATAAAATTTTAACTTAATTTAGATTCACAAACGACGACAAGTTACCTAACACGAGAATTGAATTAATCGAATCCAAATATTTTAAATAAAACACAAAATACATGAAATGGAAATTCATAAATTTGTAATTCTATTGATATTTAAACAAAGATAAAATCATTTCTTCTTTTATCAAGTTTGTATGCATAAAGAACATTTAAAACTATAACTCGAATTTTATGGACTTATTATACTACCAGGTTGAGCCGAAATTACCATAGCTTTATGTATGTCTATGTGTTTCATAACTCTATTGGATCATTTTTAATAATAACATAGTTATTGACTTATTGTTTGACATGTAAACAATTCACAGTAAATTAGTAGACAAATTGCATATTTATTACGTATATTGGATATCAAAGCCACTGTAAGTTGGCACGAAGAAATTTATTATCATATATATAAAATATAAATATTGAGAAAAAAAAGTGGAATAATGTTTGATGGTATACGCCACGTTTGAGATTCGTGCTTCGGATATTGAGTGGTTGTATATTTATCATGAATATTCGCTACGAGATTCCAATCGCAAACGCATATTTTGGTATTATGGAAGAATGGGCAATATAAATAACATAAAAAAGAAGAATATTTATATTCACAGCTTGTTTGTCACCATAAACATCCGAACATTTAAAATTAAGGCTACTTTGGCAATCAACTCTCATCCATGACTCTTTTGTTAAGAAGAATAATTATTACTCAATTGATGCTATACCATTTAATTGTGAGATATTTTTAACTATTTCATATTATAGTCTTGATTAAAATAAATAAGACATCAAAAAAATATTTTATTTGATGTAAAAACTGTAACTAAAAATGTTGATAATGCATCTTTTATTGATCCAAAGTAATTGTTATATGCTGCTATTTATCTTAAGTCAATTTTAAAAACTTCACCTTCAAACAAAAGTTGTAACGAGACAGGAGTAATTGAATTAATTAAATATGCCTGAATATTTAATTCTTTGCAACAAATTTTCGCAAGTTTAAACGTGTTAATTTCCTCTATCTACCCTTAGTCTCTTGAATAATTGAGGTAGTTTCACCACTTTTGTTAAGCTCTTGTTTGATACCAAGATAATAGTAGGCCTTATTTCAAGAAAATGGTAATTATTGCATAAATTAATGTATGTATGCATATATAAACAATTTTCCGTATTCATTCAATTAAATAGCTTAAAAGAAGCTCTTAATATGCTTGAATTTTGAATTAAATGAACATAAAACAACAAATGTATAACAATAAAAAGCCATATATGAGTGTGAAACGTAATGCGAATGAAAATAAATAATCTTTTTGACAAGCAAGAGTTAATTGTTTATTCACCCCTTGGTTCCAAAGGACTTTGTAGTGAATTCCACTTGGGTGGCTGTTCAAAGGTAGGCCACAGGTTGGACATGAACCAGTGTTGACTTGGTACCACAAGCAGGATAATTGTCAACCACCATAGTAACCATTGACACATGATGACAACACAATTCAAACGATATTATTCCCTACTATTATTATTATTCCATACCACAGTATATACACTTATCTATCAGATCCCTTTATGCCTTTAAAGTGTTTGCTAGTTCAAGGTCTCGGTCTTGATACGAAAGCCTCGATGAACTGAGTGACCAACAACCTGATGATGTCCTCCCCACTACTTCGACCACCATCACATTCCAACATCTTTGATGCACTTGAAAGGAATGTGTAAAATACATCAAAACACCTATAAATGTAACTGCTTGTTTACTTTCAGGATTTTGTTTCGTTTATGAAAAAAAAATAAGGCTTCTCTAAATGGCTAACAATAGATTATCTAGTATTAAAACGTAAAAAATGAAATTGGCACAATCATGACAATGTAATTTCATATCACTTTATAAGAGTGCCTAAATGAATATGTATATGTAGAAAATGAAAAAACTCACCAAGGATTAATTTTGGTCGAATATTTTTTTTTCTTCTGATACCAAAAAATTGCACTGATAAAGTGATCACGGTTTATAATCAAGAGTCAAATTATGGAAATAATCATTAATTAATGAGCCAAATCGACAAATGTTCATGACATTTACTGACAGTTAGAATTGAATACCCCGTACTTTACATACGTTATTACACTACTTTTCAATATGGTTCATATTTATTCAATAATTACAAAGTAATTAATACTTAATTAACACTAATTTAATTAATACTAATTTATTTCGTGTCATCTTATTTTCATCGAAACAACACAAAAAATGAAACGCAATAAACTAAAAAGAGCGGCAAAACACTCTAACGGTTAGACAGAAAAATAATATTTACTGTTGGTAATGAAATCAAAACTTCGCTTATCATAGTAGGATCATCCCCTTAATAGATGGCGCCAGCTTATCATTCTCACAAGTCCATAATCAAAATGGTTGCAATGAGATCAATTTAGCATAAAAAATTGCGAGTGATTTATGAAAAAGTAAATTAAGCAGTCAAATTTTTGATTCTAATTATTACATCAGGAGTTGGTAAGTAATAAAAGTCATTGTATTACGTAAATTAATTGTTATTTGTTTCGATAAGCAGTAGACTTATGACACGTTATCGGATTTACTCCGGCAGCTTCTGTTACGCTATGGTTGTGTTTAATAATTCGTATGATCGACAATTTTTCGGGAATATTCTAGTCTTCAACGTGTAACAATTAAATAATTAATTTAATCATTATTTATATGTAACGATTCATGATCACATATAAATTTTCATGATTTTTAAGTTTAAAATTACTTTAACCTCTTCAATAACATAGTTTATTTTTGACAATTTCTTTTTCTTGTTTTATTTATTATTTTATCAACTATTCAATTCGAATATAAATTCATTATCTACACTTATTTTATTTTCAATATCATATTTTTTTTACATTATTCAAATGTTTAATTTGTTTCATTTCTTCATCAGTATTGATGTAGAATAAAATTACATTGATTCTATTAATGAATTGATAATTCAAAAGATTCTTTACAATCTAAAATGTGATATCAGTTATTCAGTTTACTTGTGAAAATTTTATATGTGTATTATTATTGTAGGTATAAGTTTTGCCTATACATTATCTATTATTTTTGGTAAGTAAGTCATTGGAAAAATCTATGATTTTTCTCAATAATTCTATCGGTCATTTATGATATGATGATAAATTAAATAAACACTTTTGATTCTTAACTTTCTCAATTACTGATTTCTATCTGATGAAACACTACATGAAATCTTTCAATATTGATGTAAATATAATTAATACTACTGGTTGATCAATAAAAAAATGATTTAATCATCTAGAGAAGTATGTACTGTAATTCAAAATAGAATAGAAATCTATAAAATATGTCGAGTTACTATTAAATAGTACATACAAAAGTATACTATGTAAAACAAAAGTTTCTAAATGTTTAGACCTTTAATGAATATTTTAAGAACATAATAATAAGGGTAAGTAAATAGATATTTGTTCTATTGAAGCGTTTTAAAAAAGAACAATTTGTCGAAAATTGTGCTTTCGTTAATAAACATATTTTTATAAACATTTGTAATTACAGATTGATTTCAATTTATGGTCGATATATAATTGGAGAAATAGTTTAAAAAAGCTGAAAGTATGCAAAACTTTGATGACCTTGATATAGAGGGGCGCAATCCGTCTCATCTATCAGAAGAAGAACGTGAAAAGGTAATCTGATGATGAAAAAACTTTTGTTCAGAATTCCAAAAACGTCTGAAAATAACTAGTAAATCTTTTTAACTATAATTCCAATGAAGATTCATCACGCGAAGATTAAATGAAATTTCTTCTATGAAACTCTGGAACATAATGATGTGGTTTTGTATTTATCATAAATCATTTTTCTTTTCCAGCACATCGAACTCTACAGAGCTCATAACTTATATTGAAAAATTATGCTTGATATTTATTACGATTTTCATTTCTACTTTCACAATTTATTTATATTAAAATCTATTTTTTTTTTTTATTATATTCTTTTTTAAAAATAATTTTTGTAATTTTTTATTACAATGGTATTATTCTGTCACAAGTTATTACATAAAATATTTAAATTCAATATAATTTTTTTTTTGAATTATTATTCTTGTACTTGAGTGCATTCATCAAGCACTGTTATATATGATATATTTTTTTCTAATAATTTTTACTTAATCTCAAATTTATTTTTCAGGAAGAAAGTGATCGTAAAAGATTGATGCGCTGCAGTGTAACTGCAGAAGATGGAACACTTCGACCAGTATATTCTCGGACAGAAGATGGTGACATTTGGTGTCATATTTGTAATATTGCACTATTTGGTTCACATAAATTACAAACGCACAACACATCAAGTAGACATAAGATAAAATTAGATGAGTGGCCATATCCAGTGTCATTATGGTCAAAGAGAGATACCATGAAAGGTTCAATGCAATCAATTTCTTCATTAAACGATTCTTTGGCACCTGGAGAACCTGTTCCTCCGGGCATGGAAGATCAGATAACTCGCGCAACACAGATCCAAACGAGTCTAGATCGTCATCAAAGCTCTCCATTAGTTGGACTTGAATATTTACTGGAACTTATTGACAATGATTCATGTGAACCAAGTTACACCTGTGTCTTATGTGATAAACGTGGTGATCCACGTACCGTCATGGCTCACATCACATCATACAATCATCGAATCACTTATTTAAACAGACATTTCCCGACAATATCACGTGCTATTACGGATTTACCGCGTACTCCCAATTATAAACGTGGCGCCAATGAAATTTCCGTTCTAGTAGCCAAGAAAATTGAAGAAAAGTTTGGAAGACTTCATCCACAACTTGTGGATAAGAACCTGTTTGAGAAGAATAAGCTTCAATTTATCAAGAATGTTTATCAGGACTATCATTTTAGGTAAGTAAGAGATTTTTTTGGAATTTATTTGTTAATAATCATGGTCAAAGTTGCCTAAATTATTTTAAGTATCATTCATTCATACACGATAAAAGTTTTCATAATTCTGATTATTATCAAAAACTTTTCAATATGCCTAAAAACGATAATTACTTTCTGAACATTAAAATAAATCTAGACTAATTTTGGCCAATATTAAAAAATTTTAAGGAGGTATTACTGATTTGGAAAAAATTGAATGATTTTCATCCAACGAATTCACTTGAATTAGATTATTTTGTTTTTTTCTTTTTTTTTTCTATAATTCCAAATTTTAATACCACTTTAAATGGTTAGTGGGAAATCGGAGTATGTAATTATTATTTAATATTACATTTTTTTGTTTAAAAATTTGTCATTAAACTATTTTAAAAGTGGCTGTTTCCTACGTACGCAGGGAAACGCCCGAGTTAACATTTATGGAAGTTTATGATGTGCGTTGGGTGACAAACTTTGAAGAAAAATTGGCAGAAATGACTGGTGAAGCAAAAAAAGGTGAGTGATATCTATTTTAATATTTTTCCATTTTTAGAAAGAAAACCCTTCAAGTGTATCATTTCCTTTTTATATAAATCATGTTTTAATTTTCATTTTTAAAACTTGAAAATATGATCTTAGATGAGAATATCGACGAAAAACCTAAGAAAGAAGATAGCATGGAGAAAGCCTTCCCTAAAAAAATTGAACCAGATACTAATAAATCGTAAGTTTAAACAATATTTTAAAATTTTATTCAAAATATCTACAATAATTTTAACTTTTCTATATTTTAGAGGAATGAAAATCCGCATCATGACGAAGGAAAAATTATCCAAAAAAGCCGATAAAGAAATGAAAGGTCCAGCAGACGATACGAAATCTTTATCATCTCTTTCCAGCATTTCTAGCAGCCCTTCACCGTCTAGATCGCGTTCGCGATCTCATAGTCCAATTCGAAATCGTGAAAAATCATCAAAACATCGATTAAGCAATAAATCATCTCGGTACGGTCGGTCCCGGTCGCGATCACGTTCTAATGAACCGCTTCGAGAACGAGATAAATGGGATAAATTTCGCGAACAAATTCGTAGAGCTGAAGAAACACTTGATCGTGCTTTAAAATTCCATGAAAAAAATCCAGAAAAACATCCAGCATATCCAGATGAATGGAAGAAATTCTGGAATCGTCGATACAAAGAACTACAAGCTGAAGGTAAAGATCCAAGTAAACATGATTTTAAACCAGAGTGGATTGAATTTTGGAATAAAAGAATGCGCGAAATCCACAATGAGCAACTTTCTCAAAGAAAAGAAGAAATAAGAAAACGGTTAGAGCTTCCAGAAGATAAGCCACCAGAAACTAAATGGGTTCCACCACCAAAAAGAGACAAAGAAGAGCGTAGTTCTCCGAGTAAAAGATCTAGACATCATGTAGAAAGTGATGATGACGTTGAATATGTAGGAACTAAGATGATAAAACCTGAACGAAGTGAATATCGAGAAAGACATGAACGTGAAATAGTTAGAGATAGAGAATATGGATATTTATATCGAGAAAAGCCGTCCTATCGAAGCTATTATGTCCCATCAGTGCGTCCGCCAATGCCTCGGCCACGCCACTATACACCGTATACCGTAAAAGAAAAATCGCCAAGTCCTGCCAAAGATGATAACCTGAAGGAAGATCTTGAAATCGTTGGACTTCTTCGACTTTTGACAGCACTTGAAGGCCAATTAGGTTCATTGGGTCCTAAAGTTGTCTCCTTACTTTCAAAGGCACTTGCTGCTGAAAAAGCCAAGCCCAATTCTGCTGAAGAGCTTTTGTACGATGAAGAAGTAAGCGTTCTATTTGAGACAGTCAAAGAAAAGCTCAAAGGACAACTTTTTGCTGGGATGATTGAGAAGGTAGCAATTGCTGCGACGAAATCAGCTATTCAGAATATTGCTCAGTTACTTCATAAAGCAGCCGAAGAAAAGAAAAAAAGAGAAGAAGAAGAAGAAAAAAAGAAGAAACAAGCTCAAGAGATTGCTAGGTCTATTGCAGCTTTTTCGTCAAGATCTCTCTTTCCAACTATCAGATCAGAGCCTGTCAGTGTTCCTGGTATTGGAGCTATTGATAAAGTAGCTATAGCTCAACAAATAGCGGCAGCTCTTATTGCTCAAGGAAGAACTAATGTTTCTCAAGATGAGTTAGAAACTCTAATTAATGCAGTAGTTGGTATGGCTGAAGCTTCACAACATAGTGATAAACCAGTTACGGCTGCTAGTTTTGTAAAAAGTTTAACAACTAAAACACAGCCTATCATAACAGAAGTTATAACACCAGTTACTACTAGCTCAATTTCAACTACTCTTAGCATTCCAGAACCACCAGTAGTTGAGAAAGTTAAAGAAACACCAATCATACCACCAAAAATTATTGATCCTATTGAAGCTCATGCTGCAAGAATGGAAAAATTAACTGACAACGATCTTAAAGATCTTCTTCAGAACTTTAAGGAATTAGGAACTGATGAACAACATGGACTAATTAATTTCTTGAAAAAGTTAGAAGCTTCTGATCCTGCGAGAGTAGAAAAGTTAAGAGGATATGTCAATTTAGGTGGATCAAGTAGTCAAAGAGCTGAAACACCTGTTAAAGATGTCGAAGAAATTCCCATTAAACCTTCCAGAAGTGTTTCACCATTCGCGTCAAGAAAAGGAGCTCATAATCCTATTGACGATGATCATCAAAAATGGAAACCAAAACTTGATATTTTCGCTGATGAAGAGGAAGATAAAAAACGAAGAGAAGATGAGAGGAATAAAAAAATAGATCTTTCTGATGATGACGATGATTATTCTTTTGAAGATATTTATAAAGCAGCTGATAAGAATGTTTCAGAAAGTGAAAAAGCCAGGAGATCTAATTCATTATCAAGATCGTGGTCTAGATCTAGATCTAAATCACCCTTATCAAAGAAAGAAGCTAAAGTTAATGATCCAACAGCTATTTTAAACGAGACAAAACGACTTATTGCTAACATAATGGGTGATTTACCTAATAAGTATGTCGTGAAGTCTCATAATCCTCAAAAAGAACGACAAAATTCACTTACTGTTGATCTAGCACCTCCTGGATCTACCAATGTTTCAATTCCTCCATCTACAAATTATCCAACGAGTTATCCACATGTAAATCAACAGAATCCAATATCTTATCCAAGTAATTTAAGTAATCAGAGCTTTTCTAATTATCAACAACCTTCGCAACAGAGTTTTAATCATCAAGGGTATATGAATAATATGCCTAGTAATATGAATAATATGCCTAGTAGCATGTCTAGTATGAATCCTAATATAGGATCTATGTCTAACATGAATAATGGATATAATAATTACAATCAACCATCATACAATAATTTAAATAATCAAAATCAATATGGTGGGCCTGCTATGCAACAAAATCAATATCCATCTCAACAAATGTATGGCGGACCTCAATATGGCGCACCATCAGCCCCTATTGGATACCCACAACAAAGTCAATACGGAAATTACTCACAACGGTTTTATTAAACAATCACTCTTAGCACGTAATCGATGAAAAGGGCGGTAAGAGATATTTTTTTTAATATACGAATTATGTTGTAAGCTAAAAAATAGTTTAATAACAACAATAAGCTATTTTTATATCATATTCGTTTTTTTATAAAAAAATTTCCTTTGTTTCTTTTAACAAAAATGTTGAAAATGTTTGTTAACATTGAATGAGTTTTTTTTTAAGAAAACGTTCTTCATAACTGTAAAAACAAAAAAATATTTCTATATTTACTTTTACTCTTAGGATCTTTTATCACCAATAGTTGCGTTGAATTAAATTGAAGCAATATCTGTAAAATATTTCGGACCATCATCAATTCGTTGAAACTTGATTAAAAAAAAATAAAATGTTATCTCGACTGCTGAAAATATAACGTTTGTGTGATCAGAATTTCTTCTGTCTATAAGTAACTCATATGTACAGTGGTGTGGTAAAAAATGTTCATCAATAATAGTGTATTCAATAGTGACAATATCATATGGTTTTAATAATAAACAATAAGTGCAGAACAGAGTGATAAGAAGAATGTAAAAATTAAGAATCAGGTAGAAAAGTAATAAATACACCAGGTTTAAGTAATTAATATAAATATTCGATAATTGGTCTATTTTTTATTACAGAGGCCGTCATAAAGGGTGAACAGTTTTTTGAAATTAGTTATCATTAGTAATAGAAGATATTCGTCTTCTGTGATTTTTTCTTTAGAAATAGATATCATTTTTAAACAGCAAAGTGTTATGTATTCATTGTAATTAATTAATCATTAATGATGATTCATTAGTAATTACAACTAATGTTATTATACTCACTACTAGTATCTTTTTTCGATAATAATAATGATAAATTTATCAATCCAATAAATTGATGATTAACAATTAAAACAAATTTTTCATTTTTTTTTTATTTTTATTATAATTCACATTATTCTCATTAAAAAAATTTCTCATTTTTGTTAAATGTGTCTACTACTTTGAACTTACTATAAGCGTGAAAAACTTAAAAAACATTATTTGAATAATTTTTTTAAAAATATGTTCAAGCTTTTCTAAAATTATGTTTATTCGATTTTGAAGCAGTTTTAAACGAATTTAAATTGCTTTCTTATGAAAGCTATAAAATGAATTACTAAATTTCTTGTAAATATTTTATATTAATTATAAAATTATTAATTACATATGACGAAACTTGATCAACAATTCATGAAATAAAACAAAATTACTCCAAAATTGAATAAAGATAGTAAAAAAAATTAACTTTTATAATTATAAAATGAATTGCACTTTGACTAGACTCTAAATCAGTCTAAAATCATCGCTATTTATTAAACCACAACAATATATGTAATATATCAACCTTGTCACAATTCATCTTTATCACAAAATGAAGTAATAAACTAAGAAATGCTGTAATTTAAAACGTCACATGATTTGTAAGCTTTTTGACATATTAGAACCTTAATCAATCAATTGAAAAAAAAATCTTTCAATCTTACGATACTGTCAACATTTATGTCAGTTATTAGATTCAGAATCTTTTTCAATAAAAGCAATTGAAAAATTTTATTTACATACAAATCTCATTATAATGTTAAAACGTGCAATATCTTGACTTTATCAATCAATAAAGAATGTTGACATGTATTCGATATTTATTTCATATATTTTGAAACTAGTCCTCGTGTCTTTGGATAAACCGGCGCTGGAATTTGCATCTGAGGAATCTTTCCAACACTTCGTGGTCTTGCACGAGCGGACGGAATTCGAGGCTTAGGAGTCCGTAACCTTACATTAGAAGCATCTACATCAATATCACCCTCATCCCGTAAAGCCTCTTCTAAGACTGCTGCAATTGTTGGAGCTATCGCAGGACCTTGATAATCTAATGTTGTTCTAGCAGGCATATCAAGTTCTAAGTTTAATATATTTTCTCCAGCATATCTGTAGCCTCTACCCATAGCCAACGCAATTTTAGCATACTCGGAAATAGGTCTTCTGGCCCCTGGAACTGATACTGGCCTTTTAATCAAATCTATACTTGATGGACTTGGTTCTTTTAGTACCCAAGCATCTTCATCTTCATCAAACTTTACTCTGGACATTATTTTGTGCTTTTCTTCTACAGGAATAAAATTATCAATGATCAAATATTTTAATTTCAATTCCTTCATCAAGTCATGCTGCGTTTCTTCCAGCTCTCGTCGATCTCGATTATATTCTCCATTAATATCCTCTAACTCTTGTTTTAAGGCTTGAAGTTTAGCAAAACACTTCCTTAATTTTTTGGATTTTACATCAACTTCTTGTTGGAGAGTTGTATAAGTTTCACGCATTCCTAAGAAAGTTGACTCTTCATCTTCTAATTTTTGTTGCATTTCAACCTCCCGTTTCTTTCTTTCAGCAATTTCAGCAGCTCTTTGTTCCAGTGCTCTTTGTTGTTCATTAGTATGATCAACAATATTTTTTCCACCACATAACATTTTGCTTTCTAACTCCTTAATTCTTGTTACTAAATTTTCTGTTTCTTCTTTCTCTGCTTTTAATTGCTCCATTATCATTTTCTTTTCCGCTTCAGAAACCTTATTATCTTCTTTAGAATCTTCAACTTCAGATTCGTCTCCGTCATCATCTCCATCCTCTTTCTTCTTCTTTTTCTTTTTCTTCTTTATTATCGTGCCTTTATGAGCTAATTTTTCTTTTAATCTACTAATTTCCTCTTGGTATTGTCTTAAAAGAGCATCTTTGGGATCTTCATTAATTCTAGGTTTATTTTTGATATTTTTCGCTCTATTGGCGTACCTTAATGTTGTTAGTGTTTCATCATAATTATAGGAAGCAGGACCAATATTGGCAACCATAATTGTTTTTGAATTACCTCCAAGTGAATCTTGAAGCAAACGCGTCAATTTAGAATCTCTATAGGGCACGTGAGTGGTTTTTCCATCAACCAGAGCAGAAATTACGTTACCCAATGCAGAAAGACTTAAATTAATTTTACTAGCTTCTTTTAATCTATCTCCACAAGATCCTGTCTTACTTTGTCTCTCACTTCCAGCCAAATCTACCAAATTTAAACGTCCGACTCGAATTCCTCCCCCTCTCTGAGATCCGAAATTATCACTATTTGGAAGAGCACTCATTTCAATAGTAATCAAAAAAATTGCATGAGATCTTGATGAATGTTCATTCATATTCGTGGCGCCAATTGTACGATTTAAATTGCCTTTATTCATTAATTGTTGAATTTCTTGAGCACTTTTGCAAACAACTGTCGATAAATCTTTAACAAATACTCCAGATTCTGGTTTTTCCTTTAACTCAAAACGTAGACTTTGATCAACATGAAGTAAATCTCTAATCTCTTCTTGATAAATTTCCAAATAAGAGGCTCTTACAAGATATTGCATGTTTTCTGATCGTCCAATATGATTGAAAATATGCTCAAAAGATCTAGGAATAATTCCACGGCGTTCTAAATCATTTTTTGAACCTTCCATAGTATAAGTTTTTCCAGTTCCAGTTTGACCATACGCAAAAATCGTTCCATTAAAGCCATCTAACACTGAAGATACCAGAGGACGTACTGTTTCCTCATAAATATCCTGCTGACTTGAATGCCAATCATAAACTGCATCAAATGTAAAAGTTTTAACATTATCTTTTGATGGATCTTCACGAGGATTACGAATTTCTACAACTCCTCGAGCTGGTGAAACATCTACAACTCTGGAACAACCTCGAGACGTCTCCTTGACATCCATTGGACGACATCGTACCACTACTTGAACACATTGTGTTCCTGCATCAGAATTAGTCATAGCTTTTGCAGATTTTCTATTAGATTTTGATAATCTTATATTATCTTTCTCCATGATTTTAGTAGTTTAGTTTAACTATCATAAAAACTCAAAAAATCCTGTTGGAAAAAAATGAATTATTGAAAATAAAATTATTAAAATGTATTTGCAGATTGATGTCAAAGTGGTGAACAAACTATCTTTTATAAATTGACATAACTAATTCAAGAATCTATGAAATTATTTAGATATTTATTTACACTCATTCAACCACTTCAGTTTTAAACATTAGTTAATTACTTACCTAATATGTTAACAGGTAAGAATGATAATCGATTAAAATATAGTAGCAATATCTGTGTATTTATTTCTCTACTCAATTCTTCAATTATTTTATTTATTTAATTCCATTAGTTTTTACTACAAGGGTATTGATCCATTGTTTGAGTCCATACCAACGTCTTTCTATCGTTGTCAGCGAAAAGTCTAGATATTGCGTCGGTCCTTTCTCTTCACACCCCTGTTAAATGTTCCTTATTATTCACTAACTTATCACAATAAAACAGAACCGTTGTCAAAAAAAGAAATCAATCTTTTAACTCAATTTATTTGTCGCGGTTTATTAATTTTTGACTCAACCGCGCTCGTTTTATTCGTTGCATCTTTGTCGAATTCATCGAATACGTTGAAACCCATCATTTCTATTTAGCTCTGAGTTTCACATATGCCTGCGCACGCGCCATGTATTTACTCTCCTTCCACTTCACTCTACCCAGTTTTCCCCTCTGTTCTTATTTCTCCTCATAGGCTGTTATATTACTTGAACTCTTCATTGAACCAATTCCGCTCCAATTGGAGTTGAATATAGCTACAAAAATAAATCCAATGTAGAAAGAAATATTATGATCAAGAAAGGTTACTTATTATCAATATAAAAAAATAAGGTATAAATGAATAAGAATCAAATGATTTGTCTATTGAAAGATAAAATTTCATGTATGTAATACTTTTGGAATAAATTGACCTGGGATGTTGTTAATTGTCCTGTTTTATCAACAAGTAAAATGTTACAATCGATTAATCGAACCATGAAGCAATATATATAATACAAGTCACGAGGTAGTGATAACTTCAGAGCATTGCAGTGTCTTGAAAATCGCAATCTACAATATTAGTAGAACCCGAAGTATATATGTTTTTTTAGTTTAATTAACTGATTTCCATGTAAGTCACATGAGTGAAAGCTCTAATTTTCTGTAATAAAAATTATAAAATTTAGATGTAATATAATATTTTGTAAGTAAATTTACTATGAGAGTTGCTTTTGTTTGATTTTTTAGCTATGTTGTACAAGTATTTTAACTTTTAAATTTGAAACAAATAATGACGTGTTCAAATGCTCGTAAAATTCTAAAAATAATTCGAGTTAATAGTATTAATATAATAATCACGTTGTATTATTGATTTTTAATTTCCAATTCATCTTATTGATAAAAAAAGTCAGTCATGAAAATGAAAATATTTCTATAAATTACTGCCCAAAACATTAAAAATATCGATTAAATTTTTAATTAGTATTATCTTCTTAAAGTTTAAATCATTGTTCATTTTTAATAATTGAAAATAATCTATTAATAAATCACTTTACGTTCCAGATAAAATGAAACCCTGGTTTGTAATACTAAGCATTGTCCTTCTCATAAATAATATTTGGGTCATTGCTGATTTTAATGAAGAGCTTCCAGAAGACAATGAGTTTGCAGAGTTTGAAGACTTTGAAGATGAAAAACCTAAATCCCCAGTCATTGAGCAATTCAAAGACATGAACCATCAGGAGTTTGAAGATGATGGTATGGTGGAAGATGATGTAGATTCTGAATTTGATCACTTCCAGGACGAAGAAGAATTCGAAGGTTTAGAAGGAAATGGACGAAATACCGGTGGAAGGTCTGATGAACCATCTACTCTAACAATTACTAAGGTATTATTCATTGATGCAAATTATATAAAAATTAATAACTAATTATTTATAGATTATTGAAAAATTTAATTTTATAGGTTCCTCTTCACTTGAGAGCAAGATGGGATAGTTTCTATCTTGAAATTTTAATGGCAACTGGTTTATTTGTATATTTCATAAATTATTTAACTGGAAAAACCAAGAATTGTAGAATAGCAGAGTCCTGGCTTACAGAACATAAACAGTTACTTTTGGATAATTTTTCTTTGGTTGGAGATACGGGAAAAAGCCTTGAAGAAGGTCAGGATACTGGTCTAGTGAAAGAGAGTGAATCTCAGTATAGTATTTATTGTTCTGGTCGTGTTGGATGTGATTCATTGTTGATAGAATTAAAGTTGATAAAACGACAGGACCTGGTGGCAGTTTTGGCGCAGATTTTAAGGCCTCAAAATGATCAAGCTCATTTAAAAATTGAAATGTCAAAAGATGAAAGTGATAATTTTGTTTTGGCAGTAGCCGCAAAAAAGACTGCTTTTCATTTTACAAGAGATATAGCAGATATTTCAACTTATTGTCCAGAAAAAAAACCTGGCGAAAAATTTGGGCTTCCTAATGGATTTTATGTCATGTCTGAAATTGCTGAAGCTACCTCAGCAATTCTTGATACTCGAGTAGTTCAAGCATTCAATAAATACTCACAGTATATCGATTATATTCATATTAGTGATCAGTACAGTGGACCAAAACAGCAAGAGTACGCTTAAATTTGATTTAAAAAAAAAACTTATCTTTTTGAATAACTTTCAATGTTATATACTAATACCTGTTTTTTTTTACAGAGATTCTGGTCAATTAACGATGCCAGATGTTAAAAGAGTTTTGCTTGTTGGTTTAAATATAAGTTTAAAAGGTAAAATGCCAAATGTTGAAAACACTGAAAAAATGAAATCACTTGTACAATTTGCATTCTATTTGTTAGACAAATTAAGGCGTTTTAAATTATCAAAAGAGGTGCATATTTATTTACTAATTAGTACTCGCTATGATAATATAATAGTATTCTTCATAAAAATATTATATTGTGAAATTTTAGGGCAAAAGCAAAACTGACAAAAATCGGCAAAGAGTTGAAGAAGCATTTTGGAAAACAACACATTTAGTTAGAGCTGAAGCTGCTGCAGCTAAAAGAGAGGAAAAAAGACGACAAGAAAAAGAGCGAATTCTTCAAGAAGAAGATCCTGACAAACAAAGAAAATGGGAAGAAAAAGAACAAAAAAGATTAGCAAAGAAACGGGCACCAAGAATGAAACAACTTAAAGTTAAAGCCCTGTGATTTAGTTATTGTTGTAATTTAAATATGATCCGGTATGGTGAGGTATGACTGACAATTTATATCGCATTTAGGTCAATTATCATTACTTTTTTGAATACGTAATTGCTCATTCGACAGCATAAAATTAAATTCAAGTCATTAAATTATCATTACTGTACAGATTATGAGAAAAAAACTCTCTCTAGTCTTTTTTTTATTCTTGAAAATAAATATTGGGTACTTACTAAAGTACCTGATTGTAAATGAAGAACAAAATAATTATAATAACTATTTTACATTTTTACCTTGTTAAAATAACAAAGATTCAGTACTTGATACATGATTATGCAATGTGCAGTTTTTATTAATTTATTGTACATAATTATTGTAACAAAATAACTTTTTACAAAGGTCGATATTTACAAATATTACTAGATCGACTCTTGATTGAGATATTTAAATTTCGGTGAAGAGTAGAACTTTTTATAAATGAATATTATTTACAAAACAATTAGTTGATTTAGGAATGTTGAAGAAATAGTAATTTTCTCTCAATCATTTCAAAATTATACTGATATAAAGAAGATGAAATATTAAAATAGCGATTAATAAAAATAAATACTTTTTTTAAATTTAATACTTGAAATCTGGAATGATATAGAACTAATATATTTAAAAAGATTCCTTTTCACTGCCTATTTGTTGATCTTTCGGATAAGCCTTAAAACGTGTATTTCTTTCCTCTTCCAACAATGCAACATTTCGTTGAATCACAATTTTTGAAAATAAAAAATTATCATATGAAATAAAATCCGTTATTACAATATTAAGTCCACCACTACCTGGAGAATTTTTATAAATCCATCTTATGGTAGCTTTCCGACAGATTGCTCCCAAATCTCTGTTTAAGCTTCCACAAAAGTGTTTTAGAACGAATTTAGTATCAGGAGTAAGTAGACATTGAGATATAAATCCAGTATCAGGTAATCTTGTTTTTAATCTAATATTCAAGAAATCAATAAGAGCTCTAGGACGAGTTGTATTTGGCCAAGGAGTTGGCCAAAGATTCGTAGGCCATAAATCATGATCGGTTTTAGCTATTTCATTTCTATAGATTAAAATTACTTGATACTTTCGTTCTATCATCCAATCCAAATTAATGTGTAGCAAATGAAATGTGGCTGGACAAATCATGCTACCAAAAATACTTTTGATTTTACGTAAAAAGTATTGATGATGTTCTTCTGAGAATGCATAGAAATGTTGGCAGTCAATTATTATAATTTCCGATGAATGAATAACCAACCAATTAGAAATATTGATAAGATGTTGGGTTACTTCATCCCCAAAAAGACCATGTAAAAAATATATCTCATTGTCGGTAGGTTTTGATGCTAATCTAAAGTCTAAGTATCTTATTCCACCATTGAGCTGTTGAATTACACTGTCGTATTGAGTAACTGACCAATTAAAGATTATTGGCCTGGATACTATTGAAAAATATTTGCCTAAAAATTGAAGGTAATATGGTTCGTCAGGTCCTACATTGTTGAAGCGATTTATTGTATAAGTCATTGTATTATGAGAACCTGAAAGTAAAAAATACAAAATTTGAGTATTTTTGGAAACAGCTTAAAAGTATAAAAGTATTAACAAAAGTACTGTACATAATTTAAATTTACATTTTTTATAGTTATTAATATTATCAAGAGTTGCAATATAATGGATAATAATGACATACTTATAAAGGTTATATTGCGAAAAATTATTTTTAATTAATATAGATCAATTAGAAACATTCAAAAAAATAAAAAGAATAATTCATGTATGTGATTCAATCTAAAGTATATGAAATTAAACTATAAACAATTATAAGAAAATATCCTTAAACTTTTTTGAAGTATTTACAATATTTTTTTTATCAATGAATCATGAATTTGAAAAAACTAAACAATCTTTACCAGGAATTGCCAATTGAATTATTGGAATAGTCTTCAAATAAGGTGGTAGCTCTGTCATCCAATATTCCAAATTTGTATACAAAATTCGTTCTTCATGATGGGTTGAAATGAAACTTTCATTGAAATAATTACTTGTAAAATCCATCATTCCAAAATTTAATGAACTGCTTTATATAAACACTGACGTTGAAATGTTGCACTTCTTAATTAATTCGTATGACTTGATATAATTACATAATAATTTTTATACATACTACTATCATCATAAATATCTGAGCTCGCTGAACGGTGTTGATGGAATACGGACAATTTTTTTAATTAACTTTTTCATAATTTGTACAAATATTTGTAGATCTTTGAACAACGAAATCAACTTTTGTTGACAATTGTCATTATCAGCTGATAACTTACGTGTTCTTAAGCAAGTTCGATCATAAACGAAATAACCCGAAAACTTCCGAAAATAACTTAACCTCAATGAGAATGTAAACAACCAATAATTTCTATAATAAAAGTACTTAGTAAGTAATAAGTATGTTTTTATTTCAATTTCATTAGATTTCAGTTAATGATAGCTTAACATTTTGCTCTATAATAATTGAGAACGTAGAGAGCTATAAGCTCTTGTTTTCGTGTAATTTATACATGCAGTCGAAAAGTACATATGTTTATAACGAAGGACATAAACAATCATAAGCATCGAGGTAATTTATATACCATTGAATTATATATAAATTCGAACTTTTAATTGTAATTTACTTGTTTAATTTATTGATCTATATGATTTTATCTGATTAAAAATGGTATAATATGATTGTAATCTTTATTCAGTCATAGTTTGTGAATATCTTTTATTAGCTTAAGAACTTTTTTCTATATTAAATTTTTTTAAACGAAAATACATTCAAAAATGCTGCTTCACGATACATCATAAACGTATCAATAAAAAATTGATAGCGATTTGTATTCACAACTCGACTTTTTAGTCGATACATTCATTTAAAGTGTTGGTTACAAGTATATTATTGATAAAATTTTCAATAGATACTAACATGTTTATTACAAAGTTCTAAACAAAAAACATTTACTAAAAATTATAAGTTATTAATTTATCTTAGTAATCTTTAGGAATATACCATTTTTAGGTACAAGAAGAATTCCTCTTGGATCAATTTCATAATTTTTGTCAGTTTTTTCACAAACTTCAACTTGATGATTTTTCAAAATTGTGATCAGGCCCACTTTAGTTTGCATTGTACCAAAACGAGCTCCAATACAATTTCTAGGACCATCTCCAAAAGATAAGAATGTCATATCATGACGTTGTTTAACATTTTCTTCATTAAATCTCTCTGGATCAAATAAATCTGGCTCTGGGAAATATCTTGGATCTTTCTGTATTCCATAAATAGGAAGCCATACTCTTGTATTTGCTGGAACTTTGAGTCCAGTGCCAGCAAATTCATATGGAACAACTGTACGTCTTGTTAGAAATGGCACTGGTGGATATTTCCTCAAAGTTTCTGAAAATTTATTTATTTAATTTCAATTGAAAAAAAGAAAACAATCTTAATATTTTTACCTTTAAAAATTTTATCTAAATATTTCATATTCTTTATTCCATCATAAGTTAGTTTGCCACCAGATTTACTTAACGTCTCTTTGATTTCTTTTCGTAACTCTACTTGAATAGACTGGTTTATCGCAAGTTCGTATAAAGCATTACCCATAGTAGTTGATGAGGTTTCAAAACCAGCCGCGAAAAAGACAAATAGTTGAGCAGCAAGAAGTTTATCAGTTAATTCTAAAATCATTTGAATTGATTATTATATTAATCTAATTATAATTACGTAAATTATTGAATATTTTCTGACTTTCTTACCAATATCATCAACTTTACTAGGTTCATTTTTCAAATCCATCAGTAAGTCAACAAAATCATGTCTAACAATATTATTTTTTTTCCTATAATCCATTGTGTCTTTAGTTATACCGATGATGAAATTATCCAATATATTATCTCGCAAAAAATATCCAACAACATTATATACCGTAGGCAAAAAAAATCCCATTAACATTCTCGTGATGGTTTTAAACTTTAAATCAAAGATTCTTCTACCCATTTTTCGGAATAAACTATTTTCATCTTCCATTGCATTAGCTTGCAATCCAAATGCACAAACTCCTATCACATCGGTTGCATACCTAGCTGGAAAATCTCTCATATCTACAATCTTTCCATTTAATTTTTCTAAATGTTTTTCCATTTGATCGGAACATTCCAATAATAAATAAAACATATCTTTCAATTTTCCTGAAGTAAAAATTGGAGATAGTTTATTCCTTAATGGTCGCCATCTTTTTGGTTCCAGGTTGAATAAATGTAATGAAAGAGGTTCATGTTTATCATGAATTTCCTGTCCTCGATCTGCAAATTTACTGAAATCTTTGATCAATACATCCTTGATAAGATCCAAATTATTCACCACAGCAATAGGCTCAAAAACTTTATAAATTCCAACAATTGGCTCGTCTGGATATGTATCATAAATCATTTTCATATAAGTTCCAAGATTGTGTTTACCGAGTAATATGTCTCCAATGGTACCAAAAGGCAATGTTGGTTTTGGTCCAGGTATTTTTTTAGATTCCCAGAATTTCCAATTCAAAGTTAAATAATAAAAAATGCCTAGAATTATTATTACAAACCCAACCAATATTTGAGTAATCAACTCCATTATTATTTAAACTTCACTACGTAATAATTATTTAATTTACAATTGTTAATATTCACTAGTAACTTATTATTTAGAAACTACATTCAATAACTCTTGCTATAGATCACGATCTTAAATGATAATGCACATTATGGCACACGGGTATTAATCTCTCTTAGTTTTGATTATTATCGAAGCAATGATGCTTTGTCACGACCACTTATTTTATCATTCAGTTAATATTTTTTACATTACATCTGAATATCCAGTGTTTTGCAACTAGTGTGCCAATAATCATTCATCAACTACCATGAGTGGATAATGTGAGCTTTTAAACCTTATCATTTAAGCATGAAAAAAAAACAATCCTGTATTCTTTTGTTGCATTCAACGTAAATAGATTTAAAGATGATAAATTTATCATCACTTCAAACTATTCATTAATTATCGATAAAGAATTTTTTGCATTCATTAGATTTGAAAAGAAATATTTAATAAAGAAGATAGTAGTTATATAAATTTTACGATTTACAAAAAACAAACTACTCTTTATTTGAGTAATTGAACATTTCTCGAATCTAGTTTAAAAATTAGTTACGGCAAAATATAGTTAATTAATATTGATTAATTATCACTTTAAGAATACATGGTCTACAATATTTTCCAAATGAATGAATAACAGTACATGAACGAATACAATTTGCTATAAGACCCAATGATGTGTTTTTTTTTTTAATCAATTATCTTTTTTATATGCATAAAGATAAAAAATTAAAACCTGTCATAAACAATGTAATTTTTAATCCTGTTTGAATTAATTGAACTGCTGAAGATTATAATCAAGATGGTTGTTTATTGATTTGAAATATTATTCTATTTTTTGATGCTAAGAGCAAGCTTTAACGATTTATTTCACATCATTCATCAGTCTCTTCACAAATATTAACAATATAATTTTGTAAAAATTTTTATAAGTTTAATTGTCATTTGCATTATACTAAATCTAGATCCTGAAAAAAATACATCATTTTATTACACTAAAATAATTTCGATAAATAACATAAATTGCTATCTAAATGATTGATCCTGTTAGTAAAGTTATGTAGGAAGCATGTAAGAAAGTTTTTCTTTATCTTCATTTTTATCTTTTAGTGTAAGTAATAGATCTGCGAAGTCATGCCTGTGGATATTATTGTTTTTTCTGTATTCTATAACATCTTTTATAAGATAAATAGAAAAACTTCGCTCCAACTTGGTCTACAAATCATCTTTCAAGGAAATTACACAGATTCAGCGTAAAATTCTTCAGTGTAAATTGCATTACATTTTCCAGGTATGATTTCTTAACAACAGTTTGTATTTGAGAGAAAAAAAATTCATTTCTATAAATTATTTTTTCATGATGTCATATGTTTAAACAGCTAAACAGATGTTTAATAAGCAAAAATTAAATCTTTATAAAATTAGATCAAATAAATGGTCAGTTTGCAATAATTATTCAATAATTCTCATTTTGAATAAATAAACAAATGGATAGTCATTAATGTCAATGATAATAAACAAAATTGTTAAACATTTTTAATACTTATTACATAATAAAAGCAAGAAAGAATAATACAAGGTATCAGTACTTTTCTATTCGAAGCTTAATCCCATTTTTGGGTGCTAATAAAAAGCTAGCTTGATTTATTTCATATGTTGTATCAGTTTCTTCACAGACATTGACAGTGTGGTTTTGCAGGATCTTTACAAGACCAACTTTAGTTTGTAGTTGCCCAAATCGTAAAGCTTTAAAAGAAAATTCAATTCATAAATTCCGAAACCAATCCATCGGTTTTTTTTTATTGATTATTAATGAATTATTACCAATGCAGTTACGTGGACCAGCTCCAAAAGGCAAATAAGACATAGCAGGACGTTTTTCCACTTCTTCATCAGTGAATCTTTCAGGATCAAATACTTCTGGTTCAGGATAATATTTAGGATCATGATGAATACCATAAACTGGTATCCAAACTGATGTGCCAATTGGTAAAAATATATTAAAGTCCGAAATTGTATAGGGTTCCATATTCTTTCGGGCAATAAACATAGCTGGTGGATACTTTCGTAAAGTTTCTAATGAATGAAAAATACATTAATGGAAAAATATTATGGTAATTAAGTGATCAACATCAAAGAATGGGGAAACTAAGGGCAAAACAAATTCATAGAACAAGACAAATCCTGTAAAGCTGTTGATACAAATGTTTACACTAATATAAAAATATGTTTATTGTTGAAATTGCAGTATCTTGTGTAACAGTCATTTTGAAATTCAAAAACCCGTTTAGCCCTATGGATACGTCTTGCCCTGAGTTCCCCTAACTTACCCTTGAAAACTTTATCCAGATATGTCATGTCTTGAATCATTTCATATGTAATTTTGCCATTGTTTTGATTTAAATTCTCTTTGATTTCTTCCCGAAGTTTATTCTGAATCTCAGGATTTATAGCAAGTTCAAGAAGACAGTTACTAATAGTTGATGATGAAGTTTCAGAACCAGCAATAAAGAATACAAATAATTGTGATGCTAAAAGTGAATCAGTGAGCTCTAAAAAAAAATCAATAAACCTTTTGAATATTATTGTTATCCAGTGAATAAAATAGTAATTATTTAGTTCTATTTACCAATGTCATCCATTTTGGTGTCTCCATCTCTCAATGCAGCTAGTAAATCAATAAAATCATGTCGCTTGATGTTATTCTTTTTCCTATATTCAATGGTATCTCTAGTAAGATTAATAAAAAATTCCTCAAGTACAAAATCAGCGAACCATCTTCCGATAAGATTATATAGTTGTGGCATAAAATCTCTCAACAAAAATCGAATAAAGTTTCCCCAATTCGGTTCAAAAGCTCTCGTTCCCATTCTTCGGAAAATACTATTCTCGTCTTCAAGAGCATGAGCATCAAGTCCAAGTGCACAAGCTCCAATAGTATCTGTAGTGAATTTAGCAGAAACATCTCTCATTTCAACAGTTTTTCCATCAAATTTATCTAAATATTTGTCAAATCTTTCAGCAACGTCAGCAATTAGATGAAACATTCCTTTAAGTTTTCCAGAAGTGAATACTGGTGTTAATTTGGTTCTCATTGGACGCCACCGCTTAGCTTCTAGCACAAATAGATGAGCAGCTAATAATTCAACTTTATCATTAGCATTTGCTCCTCTTTCCATAAAAGATTTAAAATCTTTAATTAAAATTGTTTTTATTACGTTCATATCACTGACGACTAATACTGGCTCACTTCTTACGAATATTCCAAACATTGGTTCATGTTTATATTTTTTATAAAGATTCGTGATATAGCAACCCATGTTGATTTTTCTCAAAAAAATATCTTTTGATGTACCAAAAAAGAATATTGGTTCTGGTCCAGGGATATTTCTTGTTTTCCAAAAATTAAACCCTGACATAGAATAGTAATAAAGTAAAAACAATAACAAAGTTATACCAATTATCGTTTCAATTCCTCCTAATTCCATAATGCAGTAAATAGAGTCTTAGTGTAATTGAAAATATTTTAAGTATGTAAAAATTCTATATTCAATAGAAAAAAATTTAATTACTTCAATTTATCTTGCTATTACATGTATATTTATACAAGACTGTTCATCGCAAAAATTTTGGTCAATAATTGATAAATAATCAAAAATGACTGTCCAAAAATATTTATCTTGTGTGTTCACACTGGTATATTATCCTTGACTGACCAGAGTTCATATTATCGTAGTTATCTGACGAATATAAAAAAATCATCAAGGCTAGATTACGTCATCGTTGCATCGCTTTATTTGAAATATACTATAATATCTTCCGAGTCAGTGTTAGCATACTAATGTCCGAAGAATCTGTTATATTGAAACTAATAAGTAAATATAAATAACGAGATGTAAAATTTTTAACCATTCTAAAATGGTTTAAATTGTACTCTGAATAAATAAATGAATGTAACCAGTAAAATTATTTTAATTCTCGTATAAAAAATATATAAATAAGAAATGTTTTTATTTTTTAATAACTAATTCAATCAATTCATAAATGATTTATCAAAATGTTAAATGTGATGCCCGTAATTATAGTGATGCAACAAATCAAGTTATTGCTTGTTTATTTGAAGCTTTATTCCATTCTTAGGTGCTAATATGTTATTTCTGAGATCAGCATTATATGTTGTATCAGTTTCTTCACAGATATTAACGGTGTGGTTTTGTAGAATTTTTACGAGGCCAACTTTAGTTTGCAGTTGTCCAAAACGAAGACCTTTGAAGAAAAACATTGATTTAATTTTAACGACTTTATGAATAAACCAGTTTCTTAAATTTTTTTCCTCTTTAATGAATTTATAATGAATGTAATAGATATATTATTCTTTTTGGTTCTGCCTGACTCACCAATACAATTACGTGGGCCATCTCCAAAAGGCAAATAAGACATAGCAGGACGTTTTTCCACTTCTTCATCAGTGAATCTTTCAGGATCAAATACTTCTGGTTCAGGATAATATTTAGGATCATGATGAATACCATAAACTGGTGTCCAAACTGCTGTGCCAATTGGTAACGATATGTTAGTGTCTGGAATTGTGTAAGGATCGATAGTTTTCCGAGAGAGGAACATAACTGGTGGATATTTTCTCAATGTTTCTAAACAATAATTCATGAATTAATTATTCAATATATAGATTTCTTCAATATAAAATCGCTCCTAGAATGCAAACCTTTAAATACTTTGTCCAAATACTTCATATTTTTGATCATTTCATAAGTAATTTTTCCATTAGATTTCTTTAATTCCTCTGTAATCTCAAGCCTAATTTTTTTTTGAATCTCACGATTCATTGCAAGTTCGAATAAACAATTACTCATAGTTGATGATGAAGTTTCAAAACCAGCAACGAAAAAAACAAATAATTGTGCAGCCATTAATGAGTCAGTTAATTCTAGAAAAATAATTTATCTTAGTTATTGAAACAAAAAAAAAAAATAATAACTTTAAAAAAAAACCTTACCAATATCATCTAGTTTATCGTTTTTATCTTTCATATTAGCTAATAAATCTATGAAATCATGTCGATTGATGTTATTCTTCTTCCTATATTCAATGGTGTCTCTAGTAAGATTAATAAAAAATTTCTCAAGAACATGATCTATAAATAATCTACCGATAAGATTGTACAGAATTGGCATGGAACCCATTAATGTAAATTGAACATAATTTCTCCAACTAGTTGTAAAGACTCTTTTTCCCATTTTCCGGAAAATACTATCCTCGTCATCAAGAGCATGAGCTTCAAGCCCAAATGCACAAGCTCCAATAGTATCTGTAGTGAATTTAGCAGAAAGTTCTCTCATATCAACAGTTTTTCCATCAAATTTATCTAAATATTTGTCAAATCTTTCAGCAACTTCTTCAAGAAGATGGAACATTTCTTTCAATTTTCCAGAAGTGAATACTGGTGTTAATTTGGTTCTCATCGGACGCCACCGCTTAGCTTCTAGCAAAAATAAATGTGCACTCAACGGTTCTATTTTGTCGTTAGATGTTAAGCCTCGTTCCATAAAGTGTCTGAAGTCTTTTATTAAAACATTTTTTATCAATTCCATATCATTTATGATGAGAAGTGGTCTGTTTCTCAGATAAATTCCAAACATAGGTTCATTGGAATATTCTTTGTAGAGACGTGCAACATAATGTCCTAAACTAACTTTTCTTAAAATAACATCTTTTGTTGTACCAAAGAAAAACATTGGTTTTGGTCCAGGAACATTTCTTGATTTCCAGAAATTAAATTTCAATGACGAGTAAGAGTAAATTATTAATAACAATCCGCAGATTCCAAGTAAAAGCTCAAATGTGCCAAACAGCATTTTGATAAAGAAGAAGGTATAAAAATGTTAACACTAATATTGAGGTAATTTACCTCTATAATGCACAATCACATACAATATTAAAAGTGTTAGTCACAATAGTTGTGATGTTTTAAAATTGGCTTTTATGATTGTTGATTATGATATATTTTGTCTTACATTTAGTATTTCATCTGTTTCACTCAATGTTTCGTCTTTGACTGACTGGTACGGGTTGATTTGTGCAAAATGTATACACACACGTGGTTTCCATGAATGACTAAACAAAAGATAAATTTATATCATTTTTTAATAACATGGCATGACTGAAAAATTCTAAGATACGGAATAGACGTTTACCTTGTCAGTTAAATTACTCTAACATTGGAAGTTATTCTTATTAACAAAAAATAGAGATAGAAATCATGATAGATCTGAAGGTCATTGAAGATAGTCGTGACATCTAGATGATGCACCACGTTTCATCAAATAAAATACAGCTCAACTGGTCATATTGATAAAATGATCAATAAATCAATGTACATATACTTTAATTAGTAATATCATTTTTAAAAGCAATTATAGTAATTTTGGGGTACAAAGAATTGATAATATATACTTTTATGTATTTAACTTATTGGAAAATATAAACAATATTAGTTAACAGAACGGTTTAAAAAAAATTATAGTATTATGTAATTAAAATGACATTCACTCTTTTTTTATTTTTAGTTTTACTCCATTTATAGGTGCTAGTAAAAAGCTGCTGTTATTTATTTGAAATTTTTTATCAGTCTCATCACAAATATCAACGGTATAATTTTGTAAAATCTTTACAAGACCAACTTTAGTTTGCATTTGTCCAAAGCGAAGGCCTATAATAAAAAATTGTTTCATTAATTTGTCTAAAATTTGTATAAGTTAATTTATAAACACTCTACAAAATTACCTATGCAATTACGTGGACCATCACCAAATGGTAAATAAGCCATAGGAGGACGTTTTTTGATTTCTTCTTCATTAAACCTTTCAGGGTCAAATACATCAGGATTGGGAAAGTATTTTGGATCTCGTTGAATTGCGAATATCGGTATCCAAACTGCTGTACCAGTTGGTATTGATATTTTAGTGCCTGGGAATGTATAAGGAGTCGTTGTCTTTCTCATTATTGATGTAACTGGAGGATATTTTCTTAAAGTTTCTGGAAAAAATGTATATTATGGTACCCAATGTAATCGACAGAAAAAAAAATTTAGTTTCATACCGTTAAAGACTTTATCTAAATATTTCATATTTTTGATAGAATCATATGTTAATTTGCCATCTGTCTTTGAAAGTTCCTCTTTTATATCTTCCCGGACTTTATTTTGGATCTTATGATTCATTGCAAGTTCAAATAAACAGTTACTAATAGTTGACGATGAAGTTTCGAAACCAGCAATAAAGAATACAAATAATTGTGCGGCTAGAAGTGAATCAGTAAGCTCTGAAAAAGAACAAATAAACTTTTTGAATATTATTGTTATCCAGTGAATAAAATAGTGATTATTGAATTTTATTTACCAATGTCATCTATTTTGGCTTCTCCATCTCTCAATGCAGCTAATAAGTCAATAAAATCATGTCGCTTGATGTTATTCTTCTTCCTGTATTCAATAGTATCTCTGGTCAAGTCAATAAAAAAATTATTCAGAACATGATCTGTAAACAAGCCTCCTATGAAATGATATAAAACTGGCGCGAAATTTCTCATCCGAAATCTGAGCATGGCTTTCCAGTTAAGATCGAAAATTCTCTTGCCCATTTCTCTGAACAAACTATTCTCATCTTCTAAGGCGTTAGCTTGAACTCCAAAAGCACAGACTCCAATAACATCTGTTGTAAATTTAGCAGCAATTTCTCTCATGTCAACAACTTTTCCATCATACTTTTCTAGATATTTATCTAATTTATCAACACATTCAACCAGAAGATAGAACATTTCTTTTAATTTCCCAGAAGTAAATACTGGTGTTAATTTTGTTCTCAATGGTCTCCACCTTTTTGCTTCAATTTGAAATAAGTGTACACTTAATGGCTCATGTTTCTCACTTACTTTTAAACCTCGATCCATGAAGCTTTTGAAGTCTTTTATTAAAATAGTTTTGATTAATTCCATGTCATTCAACATTAATACTGGCTCTTTCCTGGTAAAAAATCCAACCATTGGTTCATCTGGATACTGTTCATAGACATGTTCCAAATAATTTCCTATTGAATATTTGCCAAAAACAACATCTTTTATAGTACCAAAAATTGGAATTGGTTTCGGACCAGGAATTCCTCTTGATGTCCAGAAGTCAAAATTATTCATTAAAAAATAATAAATGATTAATAAGAGTACCAGTACTCCAATTAAAGTTTCAAAAACCCCAAATTCCATTTTATTTTTACCCTTTTATCTTTTGGATAAAAATTATGACTAATTATATTTGTATTCTCAATAAAACATCACGTTTCACTGACTAAAGTATCAGAGCAAACTCTTGATCGTCATTATATATAGAGATACAGAAATTGCACAGTCATTCACAAATCATTAAATGATACGTAGATTTTTACTCTGATTTGGATAATTAATTTTTATGTGATTTACAAGTGTATTTCAAAATTATTGAAATCAATCTATATCTCCACTTAATGTCACGCTTTAAAGGATTATTTGTATACGGTGTAATTATTATATATATAATTTAATTGTTATGTAATTAAAAAATCTCCGGTCAAATTCAGACAGACAATGTTTTTATCTTGTCTTAACATTGGGTTTAAACTTTTACCAATACAACGCACACACACTTAGTACTTGGCGTAAGAGATATTTTGCTAACACAATGAATGTGTGCTAATTTTACTGATCTTTTATCAGATCACTTAACCAGATGAATTTCTGAGATCGGTTACGAGATGGCGCAATATACCATAAAATCTTGTGAAATTATTATCGCGAAATAGCAACTGTTAATAATTAGTAATGAAAACATTTTCTACTGTCTTTCTTATAGTTAAATACATTGAAGTTTTGAATATCAGTTATTAATACAATTTTTGTAATAATAGTAATAAGTAATATACTTTAGTTTATTCATACAAACGATATACCAATTAACCAATATTTTCTATTGGTTATATTTATTTAATATTTGAATTCTTCTCCAAAAGCTAAATTTCAGCTGATACTTTCATAAACAATAATAAAATTACTGAACATATGATCAAGTGTTCAATGAATTCTTATATATTAAGTAAATTTTTAATATTTATTTATTCCAGTTAGTAGATATTTTTTTCAAAGTCAGTACATGTATTTTTGCCAAGTTTTATTTGACATTGAAAAAAAAAAAAATAATTGAGTCTACATTACATATTATCACCGTATTAAAAGGCATCAACAACAGCTAAATAGTTAATACCTTCACTTCTAATTTAAATGACCAGAAATTTTTCTGTCATGTTAAACATTATTATTATGAGAATTTTTGTTACTTACGTTTGTGGGTTTATATGTGCTATTACACAAGTTAATTAAACAATTAACGAGTAAATGATGCAACTGATCTGGGTTTAATTCATCAAGAAGAGATGTACTACATTTATCAAGGTTCTTCAGATTCTTTAAACAAGATAAAATAGCGTGTGAAAACCCTTTTAGACTTTTCGAATTACAAATAAATCCTATAAGCTCTGATAAAACAGATAATAGTTAAAATACAATTATTTTATCAACAAGTTTAAAGATACTAGATAAAAACTAAAAAGAAAAAACACGCGAGACAAAACATGATTAAAATACAATGAATTGATAATAAGCATCACGTGACACTTTTTATCCATTAATTATCTCTAATTAACGTAGGGATAATTTCATTGAACAAAACATTATAATAATAATAATAAGAAATATTCGATAAATGCATCATCTGCTATTTGCAGTCATTGAAAACTTGATAAAGATACTTTCTTTTTTTTTGTTAGGTGATTGACAAACATTATCAAGGTTTGTGTAAGAAACGGGTTGAAAAGTTAAAGTTAATAAATTGATAAAGAAAAATATTTGATAAGTTATTATCATCATAGTTTGATTGTCAATCGTCAGTGACTATTTGGATTAATAATAATTATCTATTATGATACAAATCTTTTTTTTTTTCAAGATAGTACAGATGGAATATGTTTTTTTCTCAAAAATAATAATAGCAATAAACTTTAATGAAAAAATTGAAAAGAAAAATAATTGTTTCCTGCAGTTGTTTTAAATTATTATTTTTATTGAATTAATTATTAATGATCCATTTAAAAATTGATGTTAAAATTTGCTGTCATCTTTCTTTGAATAGATTACACACAAATTACAAATTATTATCAACTATTATCATTAATTAAATTTATTTATTTTCAGATACTTCGATTTATAATTTTCTTTATCACTGAAATGACGTAAAATTGAAAAAATTATCTCCAAAGTTCAGACACCCTATTCCAATTGTCATGTTTATTATCACTTCAAAAAAAATGCCAGCATGTATATTTTTCTGACTATTTGTTAAGTGTTAAATAATTCTTTTTCAAAACATATGTTAAAGTACTTTGAGTATGTAACAAGTACAAAATGATTTTTTTTATTCATTAAAATTTTTATTAATTAGTAAATAATTATTTGCACTGATCATAGACATATCACATTAAATCAAATAAAAGACCATGGACTTTGTGCTGAATAGAAAATAGTGGGGAAAAATTGAGTGATTTAACATGTGTAAAATAATGTGCCTATTTTCCTTTCTAATATTTTACCTTATTTCAACATTAAGATGTAATTTTTTCTCGTTTAAATCATTTAATGGAGACTTTTATTCAATCTTAACGTCAAGATTAATTCAGATTTAATTTATAACTGTTTTATTTACTATCTTTATTCCATTAACCTCAATTGTTATAATAAATCAATAATTATTCATACAATGACAATTTATAAACTTTGCAAATAAATTTAAAAATAAGAGTCCATTACGAATAATAATAATAATAATAATATTAGTAATCACGATCCTTTCCCCATCGATAATAATCATATAACATGGGTTAGTAGAAAGTTCTTGATTTTGTGAATGTTAATTTTTTAAAATTATATTATTTTGGAATTACAGATTGATTGGTTGAAATCTTGGGCTTGTCCGCGATAAATGTGCGCAACTTTAGAAGTGGGGATCGACCTGGTCGATACGTACTAAAGTTGTGTGCGGAATAAGACGTCATTCAGTTTGTGTTTCGAATTATAAGAGTGAACATAAGGCTTTTTTATAAGTTTCATTAAACTCTTAAAAATCACAATAATCACTACTTGATGTTGATCGAGTTTACAGTTAATTTCATACGAAATCTGTAAAGAATCCATTATCGAATAGTGTTATTGACAATAACGAAAAAAACGACAACAATCTGACGATAATACATTCGAAATATTTATCGAGGTTAGTTTTTGGATTTTTTGTTAAAAAATATCGTATAAAATATTTTAAAGTGAAATGTTATACATAAAATAATGTAAAATTTAATGAATGATAAAAAATAGAAGTTTTTAATTTTTCAGAGGGCGCTACAAGCAAAGAAAGTGTGTGGGTGTTTGAAAAAAGACAAAAGTTTTTGTGTTGCTGGACTAGAGTAAAGTGGAACGAAAACATAAATAGACTCGACCAGTTGCCAAATTGCGTTAGATAGCGTTCACTAAGTACAAAGACAGTATAAAAGTGCATCTATAGAGTTACTTTCAATAACTTTGGGTGACTTTTAATAAGTAGTTGGTCTTTATTAACGCTAGTTTCTGCACGAAATTAATTATGTAATTATTTCTATACTTATTGATAACTGATTACGTGGCAAATCTAATATTTTATTGATCGAACATCACAAACAACAAGTTAACAAAAAGATATTTCACATTATTTTTGAAATTCTTACCACAACTCAAGTTCACAAACTGGCTCCAGAAGTGAGGATTAAACAAATTGGAATGAGGGAGGACCTTTTGTCTATAATACGACACACCAGTAGTGATCATTTTTCTGAAGAACTTTAGCGGGATTGATTTTAGGCAAGACATCTAGCCGAATGTGGTCAGAGGTAGTTGATTAAATTGATTTTATGACCAAAATATATTTTTTTTCATCTATTTTTATTACTGAGGATCACCGGGTGCAGTAGAACCTTCATTTGCTGGTATCCGTATCTCTGACGTCATTGGAAAAGCCTTCAACCCTGATTAATACTCAAGTTGCATTCAGATTTTATATAGAATCAGAAAAATTTCTTGATTTGATAAACAAAAATCAGATATTCTTTTATCGTCTTACAGCCCTGAAACATTTCTATTCAAGAGTTTATTAATCCTGAATAAATCACTACTTTCAAAAAGCACTTATTTAAAATTTAAATATACGATAGTTGATCAAAAGCAATAACATTTATGAAAGCTTCATGAATTGACTACGAAATCTTTACACAACAAATTTCTCAACGATCTACATGATAAAAACGTAGAAAAATTATATTTCAAAATTTTTTATATAATTTCTAGTTGAAGTATTAATAACATCCAATATCTATTCTATTTTCAACGTTATAAAACTTTAAGTAAACATCATCAGTTGATTGTTACTAACCAACATCAAGAACATTAAAATATACTGTGTTCTATAATTTTGAATTTAAAATAAAAATAATCGGAAGAGATAAAACAAAGATCTGGAGAACAAATTGACCACCATCAGCCACTCATTTGGGGGAATGCCCTGGGTGGCTGCCTGCTTTGATCTTCTGATCGGCCCAATATTTAGCTACTGTCTTGCTGTAAGGAAATTAGCACTACAAGCTGGAATACTACACGAAGCTGGTGGTGTACTAACTAACATTTCAAGTGATAATAAACACGATCCAACTTTTTCCAAAGTTCCTACAATGGCTCCTTGTGCTGAAGAAAAACATCAAGGTAAATTTTTATTCAATTAATAATTAAATCAAAACATTAATGAAGATTTATTCACCCTAAAATGTAATCTGTTAATGCACATAATTAATGCTTTTTTTTATATTTTTTTTATTCTCTAGACAAATGATGTAAACATGACTTATAATCGGCCACTTAGATTAGCTTTTATATGAGTTTTATTGAAGAATTTATTGATAGACTGTCTGTTAATCAAAATGGAAGATAAAAGAAATCTCCAAATTATATGACACTTATTTTAACTTCAACAATCTAATTTCAATGCACTATATTGCGTCACGTTACGGTTGATAAGATTATTATTGATTTTAAAAGTTTATACGTTATAAATAATCTTAAAAATATTTAGTATTTATGTTTGATACTTTCTATCATCATTTATCGAAATTTATAGTGATTAATTAAATTGTCTGAATTACTAAAACGGCAAACTGTATGTTGGAGCATTAATAATGATGAGTATGTAAATTTTTAACTAGAATATGCTCATATGCTTACTTCTTTCTTCATAAATTTAACTCGCGTGAGCTTTTTTTAAATGAAAACATGTGGACTCTGAAGTAAACAAGTCTTTTAACCTTTTGCTCATAATAAT
This sequence comes from Chelonus formosanus, assembly GCA_028641665.1. Taxonomy (NCBI): domain Eukaryota; kingdom Metazoa; phylum Arthropoda; class Insecta; order Hymenoptera; family Braconidae; genus Chelonus; species Chelonus formosanus. Next base: position 6,763,262 of record CM054005.1, read on the forward strand.
AATGATTCTATTTATCGAGAAATAGCATTTTTTAATTTTTCTAAAAACAATTAATTATCAATGCTATAATAAAAGACTTAGAATACTAGAAAATTAAGATAAACGAATAAATTAATGCAATGGTTCACTAGCTCAATGTTTTTTGTCTTAACTATTTTATTTTTTCTTATTTATCAAGAAGCATTTTACAGTTGTAGTTGATAAATAATTAGTCAAGGTCGATTAGGAAACTAGACTTTCTGTGTCATCAACACTTATTACATTTTATTTTGAAAGAATGAATTAGATTTTAAACCGGTTTGAAAGAATACGAGCCTCCAAAATTATCCAACCAGAGTCGTTTTTTTCCTAGACTTATAGGTTGGTATTTCTTTAATTTATTTTGAAGAAATTCTTGGTATTTCTACCTAACAGGTCTTTAAATTGTGTGTCTCAACATTCTTTTGAACATCCTAGAGTTACGACGTTACATTTAAAATGTATTTTTTTGACTTGTCAAAACATTTTAGTTACAATCATTCATAAATATCTAGCATCGATTCTATTTGGTTTATAAACAGAGAGATAAATTTATCTGTAGTGCCGAATGACAATTTATATTCCCATTTAGAATAAGCTGAGCAATTTCGCTCTATCAAGCCAACTTTCAAGATTGCAATAACAATTGATTCGTTTAATTTAAGTGGTATTAAATTGCTAGTATGTAAATTATTAAATTGAATTCATACTTTATATCTAATTCCTTTTATTTTATCACAATCAACATTCGAATTGTGATCGTTATCGTAATTATCAATCACACATCAAACAAAACATCACCATCAATGAATTTGTTTAGTACACAACTGAATTTTTTTTTCGTTGATGAGCTTCATTACCAGTCCTTTTAGAATCATGTATAATTTTACACAAAAATTTTTTTGAATTTAACATTATTACAAACTTCTATCATATTTATTGTATATAAAATACTTTATTCTATTATCAATGAAATCTTCTATTTTCAGCAAATGACGCTTAACTTTTATCATATTTGATTAGCGGTATTTAATTATAATTATCTGTCTTTAAATGATGTACAAAGTAATAAACATATCATTTTATCAAAAAAATATAAACAATAGTAGTCATTGCTATATTAGATTGGCATTGACAAACGAAATAAATTTTAATCTAAAAAAATGAATAAGCAATTAAGAAACATTGTTTTGCAAATTTGATTGGGTCTTAAAAAATTATTAATCATTGACCAACAAATTTAAAGCACATGTGTAAGACTTGCAATATCATTCGGAGGTTTTTTTTCTCATAATCATGCATTATCAGTAATTATATAATTGTCTCGTAGGGAAACGTGATGGCTAAAAAAATACGTCGATGAGATTAATAATTTATAAAGATTAGTCACAATAACAAAATTTGGATTGTTTTTTTTCACTTGCTCATGATTATTTGTATTGAAGAATAGAATAAACGTCATTACTTGTTTATTAATTATTGTCCAGTTTTTAGTTTTTTTAATTAAATTAAATTTTTATACTGAATAGTAGATCTTTTAGACTTTTATATTTTTCTATCGTATAGACAGTTTATTTATATTTAATATAAGAAATTAAATGCAATTATAATATGCTAATTACCAGTATATGCCATTATTATCAATATCATATAAAAAAATAGAAAAATACAAAAAGTTTAAATAAAAAGTCATATTGAACCTTGAGTAAAGTTTTTTTAAATTGAAATTGTGAAAAAAGTCATTGCTGAAATTAACAAGATAATATTAATTGCAATTTTTACAAGGACAGATAAGAAGCTGTCAGTTTCATTTGTTTGTAAAATGAATTGATGAGAAAAGTTTTTATGAAATCAAAAAATTATTGATAATTGTTTATTTAATTCTGGTGATACAAACAATTAACATTCATTATGTTTAGATTTTATTCACATGTATAGAATAAATTAGGCTTTTTTAAGTACATTATTAATCAACAATATTTTAAATAATTTTATTTTTATATTTTTGCTGTTATCATAGTAAATAATAGTATACTGAGAAGAATATAAATAATTTGTAGATCAAGGTTTGATTAAAAAAAACTTTTGGCAACTATTTGAAAGTCAAAATACTATTTTATGTAGACGTAGATTTGGTTTGAAGAATATGTAATATTGATGACAAACCTATAAAGGAAACATTTTGGTTTTTAATGAGATTTTTAATAACAATATGTTTAAAATACACATAAATAAATTCATGAATTGTTTAATGATTCATTCAATTGAAAAACGATGGTATAAAATCATGTCTTAACCGAAGTCAATCGCAGTCTTTTAGAAGGTCTTGAATGACACGTTTCACTTATTCGTTCATGAAATTTTATTCTTTAAATTGCAAAGCAATGAGAACGAAGAAATTTCAGTTATTTTTTCTTTCAAAAGCGATAAATAAATGAATAATAACTACTAAAAGTTCTTTTGAAAAAAAATTACAAATATAATCATTGTCATTATTATAAAATTAAATTATTTCCTTCTTAGAAAATATGTACTCTATATTAAAACGATTAATTTTTTAATCATAAATCAATATAGTATTGAATATCAATGAAAATTTTCAAAAAATTATTGAACACAGAATAAATGACGTTGTTCATGTAATATACATAGTGAACAAAACGTGTATTAAAATACATAAGTGTTAGTGTGCTTCTACGAATATATACTTTACATTCAAAATAAACGTCAACAGCTTGAAATAGAGGAAAATGTGTATAAATGTCACAATATTATCATCTAATCTTCAGTGCTAAACAGTTTCTCGCGATATTTGAACGTGTCATTATTTAATCTTATTCAATAGTCCTTTTATTTTATCAGTTCATAATGTGTATTGTTGGTGAGTTGATGTTTAATAGTTAAAATTAAGTTGAGAAAATTTTTTATTATATCATTAGCCAACTATTCAATCATTTAAATTAGACGACAATATAAAATAGTTTAATTAGCTGTAATAAGCTCTATTATTATTTAAATCTAAGTGCATTCATTTGGATTGAAAGCATTAGTTGCAACATAAAATGATCAACAACAAGAACTATATGTAATATCAGAAGTTTTAAATTAACTCAACATGTATCATTAAAAAATGATTTGTTTTTTTTCAGAATCGAATAAAGATTCATCAGTACGAGCTCCAGGAATTTTAAAATCACCGAGAAAATTTTCTGGAGTTGTAATTGCTACGTCTGGTCTTCCTGCACGCGGAAAATCCCAAGTTGCACAAAGTCTTGCACGAAGGCTTAATTGGAGTGGCGAGTCTGCTAAAGGTAAATTATGTAACGAAAATTTATAATAATCTCTTTTACTTTAATTATTGGTATAGATTTATTGTTATCAATATTATTGTACGTAAACATAAACAATCAATATAAAATCTGAGCATAGTAATATCGGTCTATTGACCTCGGTCACTTAAATTAATTGATTACGTCAGGGGAAATTGGCAACAATCTTGTTGAACACGCGCATACCCTAATTTCACAATACTGACTAAGAAAACTAAATTTATTTCAAATGCACTCTTTCATTAGAAAATTTATTTTTATTTAGAACAAGTCTATATACAAAAGGGAAAAATTGCAGTTTCTTAAATATCAATAGTTATTTTCAACAACTTCGTTTTTATTTTTTAAGATAAAATAATCAAGATTGAACAACAATATATATTATAGAATAAATATTACTGGGAATTATATTTGATAAAATGAAGAAGTTAAGGCAATCGATTGATAACAATAAACATCAGTTAATCTATTTGTTATTAAGATGTCTATATTTTTTTCTAACATCTAGACTTAATGAAAATATAATGAAAACAATTATAAGTAGTATAAATTAAAATAAAGATTCAACAGTAATAATTATATTAACAAGATTTTATTTCTTTGTTTACAGTGATGCGAGTAAGTGATTATCGGCGGAAGAAACTCGAGCTTTATGGCACCCACGAGCTTTTCCGTCCGGATCACGCAGCTAATTCAGCCCTCAGGTTGTTGGCAACGCGTGATGCGATGCACGACTGCGCTGCATGGTTGGCATCTGGAAATTCTGTAGCTGTAAGCATTCGTCACCAAAAAACACTACTGTCCTTCAAAACAATTAAATAATACCACTTATAAATAATTCATAAACAAATTGTTTACAAAAAAATTATTTTAAATATTATGTGGTAAATATTCCAATCAATGAACTATCAAAAATGTATTTTGCTATGAAAAGTAATTGCAAAACCTTCCTGAGTATTGGAAATGTATAAAGGATGAGTTTTTTTTCTTCCTTTGCACGTTAAGATCCTCGATGGTTGCCTGGTGAGGAAAGATCAACGTGCGGAGGTATTTGACTACTTCAATGGACAACTGGGTTATCGAGTTCTCTTCATCGAGTGTGTCTGTGATGATCCCAAAGCTCTGGAGCAAAATTATGCTGAGGTGATTCGTCACAGCGCCGATTATTCTAGAATGGATCCCTTGGCAGCTGCAGAAGATCTAAAGCTCAAGGTAGCACACTATGTTCATGCTTATGAGCCAATGGATGAGAAAAATTATCCCAGGGTTACTATTGACACTATTACTTTGGATATTCAAGTACACAAAGTCAGTGGACATGTTGAGAGTAAAGTCCTTGGATATTTGGGCTGTATTAATATTAAACCACATACTCTCTATTTTTCACGGGTAAAAATAATAAATAATTCATTTTTAAATTATTATCTAAATATCAAAAATTTATATTTAATTACAATTGAATATGTTTCAGCATGGTGAAAGTGAATACAACGTCTTGGGAAAAATTGGAGGTGATGCAGTATTAAGTGCACGTGGAGAACGTTATGCTCAAGCATTAGCTACCAGAATCAATGCAATGCATATACCAGACTTACGTGTGCTTACCAGTCGGTTACGGAGAACAATTGCAACAGCACGAGGCATTGAAGCACCTCAAGAACACGTTGCTGAGTTAAATGAGCTTGATGCGGGTATTTGTGAAGGCCTTTCTTATGAAGAAATGCAAGAACACTATCCACAGGTATATTTTCAAAATTTTTTTGACCAATTTTAATAATAAATTTAACTAATTATCTAAAGAAACTTATTTTTTTTTTTACTCCAGGAATTTGCTTGGAGAGATCAGGATAAACTTCGATATCGTTACCCTTGGGGTGAAAGCTATGTAGACATAATGCAACGAGTAGAACCTGTGATAGCAGAACTTGGACAAGCAAATAATGTTCTTGTTGTTTCACATCAAGCAGTTTTACGTTGTTTAATTGGCTTTTTCCTCGACAAAAAACCTGAAGAATTGCCTTATATGGAAGTACCACTCCACACAATTATACGGATTTCAAGTCACGGCTTTGACTATCGGTTAGAATTCATTAAGATGCCTATTGAGTGTGTTAACACTACCAGGAATAAACCTCAAAACTGTAATGCTAACCGAACTGCAGCTGATGCTCTATTAACTGTACCAGCTCATTTTGATATTCCTGATCCGTGGAGAAATCCTGGAGGTGGTCCAACACTTGTTCAACAACACTGAGGAGAATGTGATGAAGAGGAGCCGTCCACATCGACTTCTTCTTCATCATCAGCTTTCTTGTCATCAAGAAAGTCGATAAATTGATATAAACAATTGATGAAAAATTCAATTGAAAATTAAAAACAAGTTAAATACATAGTAATAATTTTAACATTAAAGGTAAGTGATTATCTTTTTGTTAATGCAAATTATTTACAAACAAATATTTATTTGCATTTTTACTGATAAAAAGAAAATAACGATGTTATAAAAGCCTTGAAAAGGAATGTGAAGAATTTTCTGTACTTGAATTTTTTTAACGATTGTTTTAACTGAAGACTCAGAAAAGACGTGTGCCAATGAAATTGTAGAATAATAAAAAAAAAAAAACAATCAATAATGGATAAGTTTATCAGATAAAAAAATTGATGAACGGATCGAATAAAATTAATATAACAGCGTTGCTGCTTTTTTTTAAAATAAATCTTGAAAAATACTTTATAATATTTGTTTATTTTAACTTGCAATCAAGATATAATCTGAATGTGGTATTTTTCAAGTATTAATGACAAAAATTTGTATCTACTTGACTCAATTAAGTTATCGGTAATTGTGCTATAAGAACAATGAATGTAAACTTAAAAAAACTCAAGCACGACTGATTCATTTCTAAATGTATACTTGACTTATTGATTTACGTGCATTTGACGTTTTAAAAAAAGAAAAAATTATTGCAATACTATATTAATCAATGGTAGACGCTATTAAGAAGACTTTACATAAAATTAGGAAAATAATACAAGTAGATATGTTATACATAGATAAGAAAACAATTGATTCAATGAAAAGAAAATATGACAGCAGTCGACAATGTCAATTACCATTTTTTAACGTAGTATTATATTAAAATAATCACTTTAACAATTCATTCTATGGATTAGCGTTGATATTAATTGATGAATTATAATTTTAATTGTAGTATATATTTTTTTAGAAAGCTTTGAAGCAAAAATGTGGAATTTAAGCATAACATAGATTTCGATATTATATTTCATAGAATAAATTGTTAATATTAATTATTAAACGATTCAGTAACTGTTTTTAAACTTTAATAATTATATCTACTTGCATATGATTTAAAAAATCAAAAACGTGATTATATGATATAATAATTAGTTGATAAAGGATATATATCATGTTGTGAGAGTTATTGCATAGAAATAAGACGTCATACGTACTATATTAAAATTGTAGAATTTTTTTTATTAACAATTCAATACTGTAAAGAAATAAACAATTTTTTTATACAAACTTTCAGTATCTTTCTCGACAATTTATCGCTGATTCAGAGCTATAATTATTCCATTATTTTAGAACTTTTATATATTCATACCATAGTAGATATTATTTTCTTTACAAACAAACATTTCATCATTATTGATGCCGATAATGAAAACTTTTTTACCTTGACATTATCATAATTGCATGATTACTTCCAATTTTCATTCGCCAAATTTCAATAATTAAAAGCATTTACATTTTTAAAAAATTATATAATATGCGAATAAGATAGGGATAATGAGAAAGTCAAGACAACCCAATGATGAGTAATGAGGAAATTAAAAACAGATTTATGTTAATTTATTTTTTAACTTTACATTATTGACTGATGAATAGTTTTGAACTATTTTATAAAATATTTTTTTTAAATTTATGATAACTTCAACCTAAGAATATCAAAGTAATTATTTTCTTCTTAGCCTAAAAGTCCAGCAAAAATACCAAGTATACTACCAGTCATGTAAAACGGTGAAGCAATGATTCCTCCGAGCAAAGGAACTCCAGCAATCATATCACCAATCCATGAAAATACTCCATTATTACCGGTGTTACTTGCTGGTGTCTCATCATTTGCTTCTGTAGATCCTGAAGAATCAGTAGTAGATTCTGTAGACCCTGAAGAATCAGTTGTGGTTTCTGAAGGATCAGTAGTAGATTCTGTAGACCCTGAAGAATCAGTTGTGGTTTCTGAAGGATCAGTAGTAGATTCTGTAGACCCTGAAGAATCAGTTGTGGTTTCTGTAGATCCTGAAGAATCAGTTGTATCTGAAGAGTCAGTTGTTGATTCTGATTCTGAAGAATCATCAGATGAACCACCCAATAAACTACTTAAAAGACCTCCAAGACCTCCTCCAGAAGCTTCTGTTGTTGTTGCATCATCGGCTTCTGTAGATCCTGAAGAGTCAGTTGTTGTTGCATCTGAAGCTTCAGTTGTTGTATCTGGAGCTTCAGTGGTGGTGGTTGTAGTTGTGGTTGTAGTCGATGATGTATCCTCTGATGATCCTGTATCGTCAGATGATCCCATCATACTATTAATTAAGTCACTCAGTGATCCTGATGATTCACCAGCTGTTCCTAATAAACTAGGAGCTTCTGTCGTTAATTGTGATGAATTTGCAAATCCTAAAACTAATTGACGTTTTTGTCTCGCTGCTGAAACAGAAGTGTAACAATTTATCGTCACATTCAATTTTAAAATTGCATTCTATTTGCACTTTATAGTTTCACATTGATTAAATATTTACCAAATGATGTGCTGATGTGAATACATCCTATGACCACTAGTAAATATAATAAAATTTTCCCATTTGATGAATTCATTTTGTAATATTATTTTATTTTAATTTTTTTAAAAATATATAAAATAAAAATATTGAACAAAAACTATTGTTGAACTAAAAGTGATAACTGTAAAGAACGCCTTTTTATAATTTCTTATCAATGCTGGACAATTATTTGTAGTTACTTTACACAATATCTAAGTTAAGCAGAATACATTAAAATGTACATTGATTATTTCTTTTTTTAAACTTTAGAAATAGAAAACAATGATGGAGTTATTTGCTTTCGGAAAGATCAATAAAATTTTCACACTTCAATCATTCTATATAAATTAATGTATTTTATGATAGTTTTATTTAAAAATTTGGTTTTTCATTGATAACACATTACTTACAATCTATTACATATAGTATTAAATTAAATATTCAATAAGTGTACATATTTATTTATGACTAGAATGATGCACATATTAAAATGTTCTTATATTAACTTTTATAAATTGATTAGAACTTTTGAATAGACTAGAGAAGAGTGTTCTTTTAATTATTAATATATAAAATACAATCAATATATTTTTTTAATTAGAAAATATGTTTAATTTATCAAAACTAATGAACTAATTATTATCATCCATAAAACATGGATTTCTCTCCTAAAACCATTGGAGACTAGATTTATGTATATTAAAAAAAACATTCATGATAAAGCTGCATAATTAATAATTAAAGTCTCATTAACTTCAGGGTATAATCACGTTGCTTAGCTGCTAAATGGAGATCTAAACTCTTCAACATTCGCGATCTTAATTCGTACTCAGTAGAAACAGTTCCTCTTCTTTTATTTGTATGGTGAATTTCTTTTATTATCTCTTCATTTTCTGAAGTTGATTGTTCATACTTTGGAGTATATTTAACAATATTTTTCATAAAATCTACAGCAACTTTTCTACATGTATCATAACCAGATAATTGAATACTTTTAGCACGAATTCTAGAATATTCTCTTGGAGTTGAATGAATAGCACGACTTATTGCTGATGTGATAGTAGATGATGATCCAGGAAGGTCTTGGAATACTTTTGTTAATACCTTTTTCATGACTTCTTCTTCAGTATCTGATTCTTCTGTAGAAATCAATTTATTTATTGACAAAAAATTATTTAAAATCTTTCAAGATATATATTCAGCACAAAACTGTTACCTAAATCACTGGTATTATTATCAAAGTACGAATCATCTCTCACAGCTCGTTGTAGCTCTAGAACTTTAGCTAATGCCAATTGTAAATATTCTCGAGAATTTGGTTCATCTTTAACTTTCTTCACCTTTTCTTTATTCATCAAAGAGGGAGCCTAATTAATAATTATAAAAACTTTTTAATTATAAATACAATAAAAAAAAGCTATTAATATTAATAAATTAATAAATACTCACAGAGCACGATCTTTTCATGATTATATAATATTTTTAATCACTGTAATTAATTAACAGGAACAATAAATTTGATAATTTATAAAAAAAAAGATTTTGATAAAAAAAATTTTAACGGTCTTTAATACTATGTTGAGTTGTTGTCTATAAACCGTTAGAAGTACGATTGGGGGTGCTTCCTATCTGGCGCGTGCCTCTTATCCCCTCTTTGGTCCCCTCTGGCAGCTGCATTTCGACCCCCGCTCGTTCACATAATCATTATTTCACCTAACTATAACCGTCGAACTGACATTCAACACAATTGAGTGCATACAGACATATAGGCCTCAGCTGCATTTATGTATTTCAGAATAAAATGTGATTTTATTGATTCTAGTAAAATTATTTTATCAATATCAGAATTGAAATGATTTTTCGACATTCTTTATACTATGTTTATCAACTCTTAATGATATTTTTAATAGCTCGAAGACAATAATGTTATCTCATTATTTAAATTCATTTTTATTGTATCAGTAAATCTTCTTATTAAATCACTAATCTGGGAAACATATATTTATATTCACATAAATTAAAGGAATTTTTATTGTATTATGGACAAAAGTATTTATTTTATACATATATTTGGATACAGTTGGATACATTAATATTACAGTTTTATGATACATAATATGAACAATAAACTTTTCAATATCGAACAACTTCTTCAACTTAGCATAGAGGCAAGTGCACCAAATAAGTATCCAACACCATAAAATACTGGTGAAAGAAGAAAACCTAATGGTACCATATCTGTAACTTCACCCATATATGTAAACATTCCATTTCCACCAGAACTACTGGGACTTCCAGATGAACCTGAAGAGCTAGATGGGCTAGATGAGCTAGCACTATCAGATGACATAGATGGGCTAGATGAGCTAGCACTATCAGATGACATAGATGGGCTAGATGAACCAGCACTATCAGATGACATAGATGGGCTAGATGAACCAGCACCATCAGATGACATAGATGGGCTAGATGAACCAGCACCATCAGATGACATAGATGGGCTAGATGAACCAGCACTATCAGATGACATAGATGGGCTAGATGAACCAGCACTATCAGATGACATAGATGGGCTAGATGAACTAGCACCATCAGATGACATAGATGGGCTAGATGAACCAGCACCATCAGATGACATAGATGGGCTAGATGAACCAGCACCATCAGATGACATAGATGGGCTAGATGAATCAGCACTATCAGATGACATTAACGGACTTGATGAGCTAGTAGTACCAGATGACATAGATGGGCTAGATGAACCAGCACTATCAGATGACATAGATGGGCTAGATGAGCTAGTAGTACCAGATGACATAGACGGGCTAGCTGTACTAGAACTACCAGATGACATAGATGGACTTGATGAACTAGTAGTACCAGATGACATAGACGGACTAGCTGTACTAGAACTACCAGATGAACTCGACGAGCTTGATCCCGACGAGCTGGTGGTACCTGATGATGCAGAGGCTGGAGTAGTCTGAGCAGACATAGATGCAGCTGTAGTGGTTGAACTAGAACTCATACTAGAGGATGTTGTTGCTTGTCGTCTAGCTCTGCCTAATAAAATGTTTATCATAAGATATATTTATAAATATATACTTACATACTTAATAATTTTGAAGAATTATTATTTATTTACATAATAACATCTGTATGTAGCTAATGATTTCAATATTTCTAAATACATTTTTAACAATATGTTTAGTCGGGAAACTAACTGATATAAGTCTGAAAGCAATTTAAACTTATTAACTTTTAAAAAATAAAATATTCACCTGCATCACTGATATATGTACATCCCAAGATGACAACAAAAAATAATACAACTTTTCCATTTAGAGATTTCATTTTTTAAAACCAATTATTGTGTTTATTTTCTTAGTACTGGTTGATATTGGGCAAGAATTTTATGTGGAATGGTAATGGCTTAAGTAAAGCCTTCTTTTATAAATTCGTTATCATTGAGTTAATTACTTAGGAGTCATAACGCATAACGGCTTCGATCGCTTCCAAATAACATAATAGCGAAAGCGAAGTTAAAGATAAAAACAATAAAAACAATTATGAAAACCTTGAATAGTAAAAATTATTATCTAATAATCTTATGCATTTCTAGATTATTGTAATAAACATTCAGCGAATTTTTATAACCGATCATTCTAATGGTAGGGTAATGAAATGAAAGTAAATAATTAAATTAGAGATAATTTAAACATTTTCCATCAATTACTCTTCTAAGTCATCATGATTTTATGTAGAGAATCATTATTTTAGAGTATATCAGAAAATATCAATATCAATTGGTTTTAAAGAAATATTGATAATTAACAATAAAGTTTAAACTTGTATTTGAACTAATATTTCTTTTGGTCAAATAAAGAACCATTTTTTAAATAAACGCGTCATCGATGAATTGTTATTGTTATAATTGTTAAAATTATTTGCGTAAATGTTTTACCACTAGACTTTTTTTGTTATTGAGAAACTTATTGACAGTAACTTACTAACAAATAGGTAAATTACATAACAAGTGGTAATAAAACACAAATTAATATAGAAAATAAATTTGAGAATGATTAATAGAAACATCGTTCTTTCAAATTATTTAATAGATATAATTACCCTTGGGGATGATTATTTTGAAATTTAATCAATAAATTAATTCGTAAAAATTAAATAATGAATATATTGTACATTAATTTGTTTTGATCTTCTGTAGTAAGAGATTTATTTAAAGAAATTAAGGATAATCATCAACTTTGTATGATTAAGGAAGGAAAATACAGAAAAAAGTAGATAAAATATTTTCACTCCTTTATGTTTAATTTTTATTAAATTATTTATAACAGAAAATTAAAAACCGTATTTCTTTTCAGATCTACATTCAATCGATTATCAATTTTCTTTGTTTGAATTAGAATAATTCTTGCTCAACTAAACATATCCATAGTAGTGCTCATAAGACTTCCAGTGCCTGAAAAGATTGGAGCCATGTAGACTCCCACCCATGGTATACTATGCATCATCCTTGCAAGCATAGTAAACATTCCTCCTCTCTTTGGCTCATCCGCTGCTTAAACCATATTAATCACAGCAAAAATATTAATAATTATGAACCATGATTATTGTAGTATTTTTAGAGTAATTATTTATGAAAATACTTACATTCTGCCATACTAATAGATATACATGCTGAAATAATAACCACAATCAATACGAGTTTTTCATTTGAAAAATTCATTTTAAATGAAAAATTGATGAACAATTTGATCCAACAAAAGCTCAAAGTCAAGTAAACATCACCAATGTCGAGAGAATGCCTTTTTATAGTTTTTTTTTATCAGCTAATGATAGTTGTGGAATAGTTATTCAATGTTCAATATCTTACTGATAAAACTTCATTAGCTTTTATTCACAATTACTCATAAGATATCAACACTTATGCATAAATTAGTCCCAATTATTTATAAACTACGATGTCGAGATTAATATTATTAGTAAAAGTATGACTTATATAGTCCTATTCTAGTATTTTTATTATTTTTTTCTAGAATAACGTTTAGAACAATGATATGCATTTAATGACTATTATTACTTTATTTAATACTATTTCTGCTTTAATTTAATTTTCAACATTAATAGATAAAGAAAGTTGATAAAAACAACATGTAAAATTTTGGAAAAATAATTTATTTTGCAAATAATGTATATGATTAATTCATTTATTTATGCATTTGACATATTTTGTAATTACAGACTGATGTAAAATATATAGGGGGTTTATTTTTTTCATTTTTAGCCCAAGAAACCAAAAATACCTCCTAACATGCCACCAACTAAATACAAAATTGGCGGTACGATACCCCCAACAAGTGGAACAGGCACAAGAGTATCACCAAGAAACGTAAGGAGTCCTTTATTAGCAGGTTTAGTTGAAGAATCTGCTGATGAGCCTGATGATGAAGGTGGTGTTGTAGTCGGTGAAGCAGTGGATCCACTGTTATCTGTTTGCCGTTTCTTTCTCAATCCTTAAAATAAGTTACAATTCATTTATAGATAATCATTTAAAGTAAAAAAAATTGTCAAGACATTTATAAAAATAAATTGATGTTATAACTATTTCATATTTCTATTTTAATGGCTTAATGCTGACTTGAATGTAGTTCAGAGTGCATTCTCAAATAGATAAAAGAATTGATTAATCTGCAGGAATCTCAATGTTACCTTTTTTTAACAATTGTCAGTAAGACATTTTTATCCGTTTCTTTATTGATCAACTGATTTCAACGAAGTTAAATAAAATGATAAATTTTGAATACCTTCAACTGAATTCATGTGAATACATGTTGCAATAACAACTACCAATATTATGACGCTTTTCTTGGGCAAAAACATGATATATTGTATTATTATTTTTTTTATAAACCCTTAAGTAAGAACTACGTAAATAATAGTCAAAATGAAGACAAACAAGAGTTAAACTGAATACATAAGTTTAAAACCTGACTTTTTATTAGCTTTTTTATCAGTTAAAAAATGCAGTTTACAGAAATATCCTTATGTGGGAATTCATAAAGAATATGTAATTCTTGTAAGTACATTATTAATATTTCGTATATTACATGAGTTATTTCAGTATTGAGGAAGAAAGTCGTTAAAATAATATTAAATGTTAAGGAAAAATATAGTTAACCTTGTCTTTATCATTATTGAATAATTATCAAAACTAGTGTGCTGGAAGACCAAGACTAATTAAAGTGTCTTTTTCTTGACAATTTACAATATAACGTATGTTGTTGGATAATAAAACAAATAGTTGAAGTATTCATTCGCATTTTTTTCTTTAATTGCTTCCAACCTTCAATATTACCAGTTTTAACTACAAAGTGATACTATGCTGATTAAAACTTAAGTTTTTCGTTAAGTTGGATATTGATAACTAAACCAAAAATGGATAAAAGTGATAATTTTGTTTAACTGATATTAACAAACTTAGGCAGTTATTATCCTAGTAACCAGTGCTTACGTACCTTAATGACATCAGTTTTACGTATGGATGCTATGTTTCTTAGGAGCAAACGCCGTTGGAATCTGCCGTAAGCATGATCATGAAATCATAAAAATCATAGAAAAGATCTTGATAAAACATTTCCAAAATACTGACTATTGAGATTAATTAGATGCATTGACAATTATATATTTGAAAAAACTGTAACTTGAAGTATAAATATGCATAACTTCTGTGCTAATTATGCTAGGAGGTCAATCGAAGGCTCATATGAAAGATCTGAGCGTGAAAAAGAAAATCGTCATCCTTCTTCCCTGAAAACCCCGTCAAAAATCGAGTATCTCTCATAGTTTACGAATTTCATTCTACATATTTTGTAAAAATCAGATAACTTTTGATCTTGGTTTGATCAAACAAATGTCGAAATCATAATTTATGGTTGAATCATGGAATGATGGGTATCGATACCCTTTCCAATAATCATTGGAAAGGTCTTGATGAAACGGTTTTTAAACACAAGCTTGCATATAAGCATTTTTGACGGGGTTGTCTAACCAAGGGGAGTGCCGACTTTATCTCTTACATCTATATCTTTCATATGAGTCCTCGATCATCCCTCTAGCATTATTAGACTAGAAGTTATGCATGTTTTTATGTTTTCCGAGTATTTGCATATATCTCGAGATCTACAAGTCGAATAAAGGTCAATGCTAGTGTTTTAGAACCGTCTCATCATGATCTTCAGGATGAAGTCCATGGATTTATGATTCATGCATAATCTATGATTTTGATTTTTTTTTAGGTCAAAACCGGAAATTTATTGAATTTTTTAGTTCGACGAACTTAAACTTGAAATTTTGACGCCCAGAAGTGAAAAATAAGATCAAACATCGAAGAAAGCAATTATTTTTCTCAAAAAATACGATCGAACCGAAAGTCGTCCCAATCTCAGTATTAATCATGCTCCAATCATAATTTTACAGACGGCATTAGAAAGCTCTCGCTCTCACAAATCTATTGATATGCTTATTTTCCATATACGACCAACAGGAAACTAGTTATATCACTTTGAAAAATCTTCATCCTTGTTTTATATTAGTTAATTTTTTACAATGGAAGATTTATCTTTCTGTATTGTATTAAACGTGATATTATTGATTGCTGATCAAAGTATTTCTAAAATCTCTTAGTAAAGGAAGTGATGGATCAACTATTACGCTAATAGACGATTATAGTTAAATTATAGATATAAGTTTTTTCTAGATAAAAGAAACATTATAACAATAATAAAAAATATTGTTTTAAGCACATAAGCTTTTATTGATAAATTAATTACATGATTGCTTCGACATTGTTTAGTAATTTATAAGTTAAATCATAATCAACTTATTTAAAAATGATAAATACATTAATAATTAAATTAACATACATTTTTGAATTCTCCGAGTATCTATCAATGAACTCAAAATTATTCGTAATGCTCTTTAAAGATTTATCAGCATAGAAGGTATTTTTGCAACTAATTTAGAATAAAATTTATACAATTACTTACTTTCACTAGTCATGTCTTTAGATAAATATTCTCTGTCTATTCGTAGCTTGTAGTAATGCATAAAGTTTTGAATCGGATATAAATTAGTAATAATAAATCCATCTAAGATAGTTTCATAATTTATGCTATTATTTCACGAAATCTCTCGACAATTTTCATTCTCTCTCGACATTTATTAAATCTTACAGCAATATTTAGTAAACTTATTATTTATAGTTTATAGGGTTTTTTTCATATCGTTTTTTTTCGTCAGTAAAATTAATTAGAATTTTTGTTTAACGTTGATTGATGGTTTACTTATGATTAACGAGTGTAATCAGAATATTAATTATTTCATATTTTATTTATTTATTTATTTAGAGCTTACATATATTAATATCAATATTTTTTAATTCAATTTCAATAATCAATAATATTAATTAATTATAATTTTTATGTTTATATACGATTTAACAAAATAAAACTATTAATTACTACAACAGTCAAGCAAGCAAGGTAAATTGGTAACACAGTTTTTAAAATTTTATTTACTTATAATTATTCACTTATTTAGTTATTTTTAAATAATGTATTCTTCATCCATGTCATCTCAACTTTACGACCATCTGTTTAAGAATACATGAAAAACCTAAGAAATTCATCAGAAGAATATATTTATTTACCCAATAAATATTCTTTTTCGACGTTATTTTTTTTTTTTTTTTTTTTTGAAAACTTGCTTTCTTTTTCTGTCTGATCAATACATTAAATTTTTCTTTCTTCAAATAAATTATGACTAGATAATTTTCTCCAAGTAAATTCACAAATGTTTATATTTACCAATAAAAATTCAGTGTAAATATACGTATGTTATATGAATTTGAAATAATTACTTTTTATGATTACAATGAAATAAAAAATAACTTTCAAAAAAAGTCAAATAAAAAAGCGTGCATCATTTTTTTTTTTTTTCATATTTATATATATATTTTAGTTAATACTTATGTCTATATTCTTTATTTCTTCTTTTTTTCTCTTATTTTCTCAATTTTTTTATTATTTTATATACAATACTAAACTACCTATGCAATCTGTCCACATCTGAAAGCGATGATTCTGTTTTTTTTTTTTATAAAAAGAAATTTACTTAATAAGATCAAGATAAAATTTGAATTTAAAAATTGATGATAAATAATGACAAACTCAATAATTTATAATTATACAGCGTCAATAATTCTAACAATAATTATTAATTATATACCATGATGTTATGTTTTATTATTAATTGTTATTAATATTATCAATGTCACGATTAGTATCAATTCAGTGCCGCAATACTTAAAAGTGTTGCCATTTATGCGAAATATCGTCATGACTTTGAAAATGAATTGTCTTTTATATCGGTAAGATTTCATTTTTATCATGAATCTTATTCATTATGTAGTAATCTTATTTCCACTCTAAAAAATTTTCCATTTATTATTCTCATAATTAGGAATGAGTCAAACATGAATGTTATTAATGATAATTTCATTAAGAGTAACTTTGAATTTGTTCAATAATTCAGTTAAATTTGTTTAATAAAAAATATATTTTCTATGAAATTATTAAAAAAATGTTTAATTCAATAGAGAGCATATAAATAAACATGATTAAATAACAAATAACATCTATATATTCGATTATCTAACTAAGGAATAAAATGATATTTAAATGCATTGAATTAAATTGCTCTTTTTTATCAATAGTTTACCATCGATAATTATTGATATATTACTTATCCCCTAATCATTATTTTTTTGGTTGAAAAATTTTTTGTAACAATTACAGAGTAGATTTTGTTTATGTAAAACAATAGCCAATTGTATAATGTTGACTGACAATTATCAATATTAAGAAAATACACAATTAATACAGGAAGAATGAAGTCATCAACCGTTAAAAACGTTATCAAAAACGTTCGGCGAGTTTAAACATTTTTTGTTTATCAAATAATTCTAGTAACAATACTAATTCTCCGTTTTATTCCCCTTTCATTTTTTTCTCTGTTTTATTAAATTATAACTTATAACACATTAATGATTGTGTTTACGTATTTATGTATCCAACAATTATATCATTCAGGCCGCGTCAGAATTTGACATTGCATGTTCCATTAATTTTTCATCAAAATATATTTCATTAAGCAATGTATTAACTCAGAATAAATAATAATTTACTCATAATCAATTAATAATAATTAATATTAAACTAATCAATTAATTCTACAGGTAATGTTTTTTATCAATGGAACCAAATTTTATTCAAATATCACCGTAAATCGTAATTTATAGAGATCATTAGATGTCTCGAGTACTGAGCAAGTACGTCTAAAAACAATTTTTGACGCTTTGGTAATGGCATTTACGTACTCGATAATTGTTTCGGTGACTCACTTTCCTTGGCATTGAATTTCTGGTGGTGGTGCTGTTGCTGAGAGAATAATAGATGCATTTGGGTTATTAGCAATTGATGGACCTTTGCGTGCTAATTTAGACCTTATTTGTCCAGCTAGTAGAGGGTTTATCGCATATAACCAGTCATAAACTTCCTTATCGCCTAAAGTTTGAAGCAGGTAGCCTCTGTGTTTAGTAACGACACTAAAAAATTCATTACAATGAATATATCTAGCCATTAATATATGTTACTTGTAAACATTTAAAACTCATTCAATTACCTAAAAGTATTAGGTACTTTGACCATCGCTAATTGGTCTTCAGAATACTCGACTTGAGCAGTTGCAAGATTAATTAATGCACGTTCAACTGGATCTTTTTCCTCTCTAAAGATAAATACGTATGGTCTCCTGACAGCCTAAAACACAAAAATAATTCGTACTATTGATGACTAATGCTATAAATAATTTTTTTATACGTAAAAAAATGATTACGTACCACCCATCTTTTCTTCCAGCCATTCGTTTTATGTTCAAGAACATTTAGATATCCCTTTCTAGCAATCACCGGGCTAATACGAATTTCCTCGACCTCAGGAACATAAAGAACAAGGTTCTCTTTAACTGGAGAGGTTGATCCAAGTGGAGCTGGTGCTAAAGAACTTGATTGACTAGCAGAATCACCTGCCATCATACTTTCTTGAAGTTCTGCCAACCTTGCACGTTCTGGTGAGCTCAACCTAAAGATGCACGACTTAGATCTGCTCCGCACTATTATCCCGAGCTGTAAGTAACACTTTCTGTACCCGGAACGTTTTTAAAGCGGTTGTCCTTTAGTTATTTTTAGCTGAGCTATTTGTCTAATTTCGATTTAATTTAGCCATTTAATCATAAATAATGATTCGGAGTCATGAAAAGTTTAATGATGATTAAGCAAAATTTCTAATAATAAATTCAATAATTTTATATGCAATCATTTCTTTTGTGAAATATTAGCAAGTGATTGCAAGCAATGACAAGCATTTGTGATTATTTGGACAACCGCTACTAGGCGTTTCAGGCTTACAGGGAGTGTTACCTGTTCAAAAGAATGATTCATAGAAGATACTGACTCTTGAGATGATGAAGAAACTACTGAAGACATCATTGACGCTGACATATCTGTTATTGTGTCTTCTCCTGGTGACACATCACCTAAAACCATGGGCTCTTTGCTTGGAATTCTTCCTTGAATAAGTTTTATATATTTTGTAGAAAGCTCCTTTTCTCGTTCAGTCATTTCCCATGGTTCATAAACATCTTTGCTTGAAGATTTTTTTGGTTTCACTGGGCTAGCATGGGGTTCATTTGTTGCTTTGGCTACCATATTACAGACTTCCTGTAGGAGAATAGTATACTATTTAAGGGTTAAAGCGATCCACGTTTAAAATGTATTGTTTTAAAAGAAAATTACTCTCATAAATTTATAAAATAGTTATTTAAATTAAATTAAATATTAATTTTGAGAATAATTTTCACAGATTAAAGTTTCTTATGTATAAAGAATGAATATACAACTCGAAGGTGAGTTTAAATAATGAAAAAAAAATACATTAGAATTTTTCATACCTTTTCGCTCTTGGTAAAATCATGTATAGCTTTATTACATAAGGGAACTTTATCAATTCCTAATTTTTCCCTTAGTAATAACGTATGTCGAACTTTTTCAACTTCTTCTAATCTTGTCAACTTTTCCAACTCCCACTGATGATCGAAAATTAAACTATCGCCACGTGGTCGCCATCCATGAAGATTTTCTTCGCCTCTGACATACGTAGAACTTGTATCCAAAACTCTTCTTTGACGTCTTTGTACTCCGGCTTCTGAAGCACGTCGCAATACAAGCTCATAGACACCACTAAGCCGATTTGCTTCTTGATTTCGATAACTTCCACTAAATAAGTGTTTTAGAGATCGTGGTCCAACGCGAGCATCTCTTCCATAAATGATCATACTGAGATCTTTAGTTATTATTGCTGGTCTTCCGCAATTCTCTAATTCTAAGTAAGCAGAAATTGTCATGAAAATTTGTTCTCCGTATGAAGTGACACGATTTAGCAAAGCTGAGTTGTGTAATGAACTATCCCAAGCGGCTTCAAACCTAATAAAAATAGAATAAAATTTTTAGTTCTATGAATATGTTATTCTACAAGCTACATTTTGTTATACTGTAAAATATTTTTTTACCTA
Organism: Chelonus formosanus; assembly: GCA_028641665.1. Taxonomy (NCBI): domain Eukaryota; kingdom Metazoa; phylum Arthropoda; class Insecta; order Hymenoptera; family Braconidae; genus Chelonus; species Chelonus formosanus. The sequence goes on from CM054005.1 coordinate 6,784,156, forward strand.
AACATGCAACGATCATCTCCAGGTATTTCTAAATATTCTCCGGGGAAAAGACCCAATGATAAAACAGACGAGTCATTATCTTCTTCTTCAGGTTCTGGAGTATTACGAATTCTTCCAACTACTAATTCTCGTACATCTTTCCAGCAAAGCTCTGAAGCTTGTTCATGAACGATTGTAATACGAATACGCCTCTGGATACCTTGATGAAGCAAGAAAAGACCCCGGCATGGCAAATCATCACTGTGATCAACAACTGATGGAACATATTCGCCATTTGGTGCTAACTCGCAAATTTCAAACCAAACAAGCACGTCATATTTTGCATGAACGTGTGATGTACTTGGTGATGGCAATACTGAACTAAATTTAGGTGATCGAACAGGCTGGCTAATTGGAATTGATGGCGGGAGCATTCGTTTCGGTGGCTGTCTAACACTGCTGACACAAAAAGAATGAAATTTTTAGTTCAATTTCAAATTATAATTAAAATAAATCAATCGCAATTATATTATTAATAGATTCACATTGAATTATCAATCTTTCACTCTACTAGTTTATTCTTTTTTAGAAACATTTGCAATTTTTAACCATAAGAGATACTAAGAAAGTAATATTACAAAAAATGCTTACTAATCAAGCTTAGCATCTTTGTGAAGTGGATGCTGCTGATAATGTCCAAATACTTCAAAAACAATTGGTTGCGATTTAAGGTAATCTAAAAAGGATTTTGTAACAGTAACAGTAATATTTTGAACATGATAGAACCCTGGAGGACTTCCTTTTCCAGTATTTTTTGCAGGTTCAGTAGAAAATGCTTCATCATCTCGATGAAGAAAGTTGAATTGACAGAATATATCAGCATATTCTGTTGATATACCCATAGCCTGAAGCACTGTCACTCTAAATGTAAACTCGACCCCGGGTTGCAAGTGATCCGGAAGTTCTTCCTCCTTCATATCACTCGAGACTGAGCTATCTCCTCGTCCACTATCAGTATCGCCTACTTCTTCATCTCTTTCATCTTTCAAACCTTCTTTGGTTTCAGTCTGGCCTTCAACAATACGTTCCTCTTGCATAATCATTTGTTGATTTTTTTCTAAAGTTTGAGTTAATAAGGTGGACTTTTTAGTTCCACGTTGATGAGAACCAAACAAGTCATCTTCAAATGAGATACGAGCAGACTGTCGAACTCCACTTGAATATTCACTGTTTTCCTCTTCTAGAACAAGGATTGGTCACGAAAAACTCGAACAATAATTTTTTTTTTTAAATATTAGATTAACACGTACCGACTACTGCTTGCACTGCGACTCGTAAATAGCCTTTAACATCACCTTTTTCATTGACAATGGCTACTTTATGGATCAAAGGTACTGGATAAAGTAGATTACTCAGATACACAAATGATCTATAAATAAACATTAGTTTTTACAAATATTATTTAAATAAAAAATATCTTTAATATCTTTAATAATAATCTTTCTCACCTTCCGACCATTCTGAACCAGGGGAAACGATCATAGAAAGGATCTCCACCAGTTATACTTTCGATATTATAATCTGGAGATGTCGGTGATAGTTCAGCTTCATTATGATACATTTCGCGCATTAATTCCAGACGTTGTCTAAAAAGAAAAATATCACATTAATTTACAAATTAAAATTAGCAATAAATTACAGTTAAATAGTTCACTATATTTTACATGAATCATTTTTTTACAAATGCGATAAATATGCAAAAAGAAATTAATCAATAGATGATAGGGAAAGAAATGATTAGATGTGCAAGCCGTGCACTCTTCTCCACAGTGAAAGTAAGACATAAGCTAAAGAAGAATAAAAACAAATGATAAACATTATTTAAAAGCTTACTTGATACAAAATATTATTAAAATTATTAATAACCATTAATTAATTAATGATTGATTTTTAAATAATAGGCATAAAGTTGTAATTGTTCAATAATTTCATTAAGACTGAATGCTGAACATTAATGAGTTTCCGATTGACAATTGGCCAATTAATTAAACAGTGTTAGTAATAATGTTAATAATTTGTTGATAACTAACAAAAGGGAGGCAATTGATGACATAAATTCGCGAGACCGAGAACCAACCTCGAAGGCAAAAGATTAGCGAGTGAGAACCTTTGATTAGAGTAGATCGTTAGACATTGGAATAAATCCTCTTTGGTCTCCGGAGTGTTGGGACTCAAATCTTCATTGTAAACGTGTCGCATCAGCTCCAAGCGCTGTCTATACACATAATTTACACACTTTAACTTTTTCCTTAAAAATTTAATTATTGAATTATCTATATTTAAACGTAAAAAGTACTCTTTAATTTTTATCTATTATCCTATTTATTTTGCCTTCGAGATGTAAATGGATATGATTACTAATATTTCAATATAGATAAATATATAGATTTATTTGATTACCGTAGTTTATCAAGAGTCCAGTAATGAGTTGCTCCATTCTTTGTGTCTTGAACTTCAACTGCAACAATGGTGCGAGGGAATGGCCTGTCATCATCCTCTTCGTCATCTGCTGGCAATAAATCTGGTGGTAATGGTGAATAAAGAGTGTCTGTGAGTAAAGTGAACTGGAATTGAACCTAGAAAAATTATACGTGTGATTAATAAAATTAAATATTATATTTACCGTTCTGTAAACGAAAATAAATAAATTCATATAATTACTATACTTAAATTCGATAAATTTACCTTTTTCTTCAGCTCAACAGATATAGCATTAGCTTCTTTAAGGAAAATAGCATTGCCCCATAAATCATCTCTTAAACTAGTAAACTGGTGATATTTCCATTTTCTGAAAGCCCATGCAGCCAGCTGGAACTCCCGCTCAGTCCAGTTGCTCTCTGCGTCAAACAATGGGTTGACTGAAATGCAAGCCATCACCAGGCAAAATAGTCAGAATAGCCAAGCGGAATGAATTCTATGATTATTTATTTCTATCCAATCCTTGAATATTTTTCCATTGAATTGACGATTATTAATGAATTATTTTAGTAAATTTCGTGTTACTTTTATGAGTATGAAGTCATTCATTGGCACTTTGAAGCATAAAACAGTGATGGTATATTCGAGAATTGATTTTCATGCATTTAATGAATTTTTTTCAATTTATAGTGAATCCAATGATTTTTTTGTTATTTTGATGATACATGTCTCAAAAGTTATTACTTACCAAAGATGTCTTCTTCAATATTATTAAAGTCTTCTGGAGTATAACTACTGTACATAGACATAGTCATACTTTGTTCTTCTACCTGCTTTTGTAAAGCATCTATTCGAGCTTTGTAATTCTAAAAAATGATAAATATAATTGAATTTTCTATTTTATTAATAGGTTTTGTTCTCATACCGAATCAAATATTTCAATATTTGTTATCTCGTTCTTTTATAAATTCATTTTTTTCAATAGAGACTTTATTCTTACTATAAACAATAGTTAATTTATTTCTTTCAAATAATTATTATTTACTGATAAAAAAAAAGATAATTGTTTACCTTCCTTTCTTCTTCAAACAATTGATCAGCTGTTTCCTTTTCTTTTCTATGTTGTTCTTCTAACATCATTAACCTCTTATCCATTTCGGCTCTTAAATCAATACCTTGACTTTCCAGCAATTCACTTTGTGCGAAGTTCCAGTCTACTATTTCTGCATTACCAGGGGTTTCAGCTGGCGAGTTTTTCTCACGACGTTCTCTCACTATATACATAATGATTGAGTTAATCTTAAATAAATATCAGATTTAAATTATTATTCCTCAAAAATATTACCTTGTTCAGGATGATTAAACCTGAAAACATGATGTTTACCAAGAATAACTCGGCTTCCGGTCTTCAATATAATTGGCTCACTAACTGCTGCTCCATTAACGTATATTAAAGCTCCTGATTTTGGAATAAGAGTAATAATACCCTCATGATTTTCAAAGACACAGTGTTCACTCAAGATATGAGGACCACAAAGCTGAATATCTTGAGGTATATTCGCTTCCGCTGAACCGATTCTTGTTAATCCGTCTTTGATATAATAAATAAGACATTCAGACATAAGTGGATCTTCATTTAAATTAACTAAATGTGGAGTTTTCTTTGGAGAAAATACTCCAACTGTAACTCCATCTTCTTTAACAGCTACTCCCATTTCTGCGAATACTGCTTCTCGTTGGTGACGAATTAATTCTGTTCTCTTGAGTTTATCCTCCCATGTTTCGTTTAATTCTTAAAATAAAATATTACAATTTAAAAAAATATTAATTAAATAAAGTAACTGTGATGAATAAATGATTAATCACAATAGTCAAATTTTCATTTGCTTAACCATTTAAATAATTCGTTTCTAACGATTGAGAAAAATTTATTTTCAATTTAATATTTTAATAAATCTTAATCAATTAAATGTACTTAACAATCCTCTTTATATGAGAAATTTTAATAAACTATAATTTTAAATGAATTGAAATGGAATTAATATATCATGAATGTTTACCCCAATCTCTATTATGTAAACAATTATTCTAATGAATTCATTTAATATTAATTAATCAATCAATTAATTTTTATATATATCTTAAAAAAAAGTGTAGAAATAATTAACTTTGTGTATAATGAATAAATGATTACCAGCAATGAGTTTTTCTGAAGCTTGCAATTGATCAACAGCTTCTTCTGCTGTTGGATGAGATGGAAGTCTTTGACGAACTTCTTTCAAATCTTCTTCTCGTTTAGTTGGTTTTATAATAACGTCATCTCCTAAGCAAACAATTAATAAATCCTTATAAAAAATAGCAATCAATAAGTATTTTAGTATTAATATAGTTTCTGATTTATTTCTAAAAGCATTAGATGCTTTAGAATTAGCTTCAATATATTTTGATAAACATTGATATATAATATATAAAAATCTCGAAGTGTTATGTTCATGTAGTTGTGTTACACTGAAAGCAATTAAGCTGTCAGTCATCAAATTGCTCCTCCATTCTATTGGAAGTTGGGTACTTTTAAGTTTCTTTACTCAGCCATGCAATCGCGGGGATATTAAAGCTCAAATTACAGTTGTGAAGATTAAAATGTATCATTAAAAATGGTAAAATAAAGGGAAGCATAAATGAAGAGTAATTGAAAAAGATAAAAAATTTTGAATCAAAAGAGATAAAAGTGCAGATATAAATATAGGTGGATTTTTAAAAATGTTTTTAATAATTCTAACAATAAAAAAATAATGATGAGGAAACAAAACAGAAATAAACAATAAATTTTGGTTTGCAAATTTAAATTCAATCATTGTGAAAAAAGCTCGGTAATGAATCACTCAAGTGATATGCCTAGGAATTTGTTGCGTCTTTTTTTGCACTGTTTGCATTTACTATCAAATTGCATCATGATACATAGTGTTCAATCTGTCAGTGAAATGAATTTCGTACAGATGATACTGAATCAATGAATTTTTGTAATGCATTTTTTGTTCGATTGTAATATATTTTTTTTTTTTTAATATTTATTTTTTTGTTTTTGTAATTAGTTCTACTTACTATTTTCTTTCTTTTCATAACTGAATCTACCGTCTGGCCCTACGTCAAGCACCATAAAGGAAGAAAAAGATTTAGGTAAGTGGATTTGATTCAACGCGATATGTACAAATGATTTATTACTGTTTATTATGAAACATTAGACATTAGAGGGTTATATGTTATTTAATTAAAATTTTACTCTCATATACAAAATTAATATGAAAATATTGAAAAATTATTCAAAACTACTACAATAAACTTTGGGATGAAAGTTAAAATAAATTAAGTTAAAATATTGTTAAAAAAAATCATAATGCAAATTTAAGATAAAAGTGAAAAAATTATACGAAAGAAGAAACAGTATCATAGTTTGAATATTAATCAGTAAAAACTATTAATCAATAAATATTATCCTGTTTAATATGTATATAAGTGAAACAAAAAAGTTCATACCTTCTAAGAACTCTATTCCTTCTTGTTTCAGTAATTCTCGAAGCTTCTGAATCTCTTCTTTGAGCTCTCGAATGAGCTTAGCATTGGCATCTTCGTTAACCACAGCTTTACAGACAATTTGTTTAGCTCTATCAGCATACCTAAGTGTTGAAAGTGTTTCATCGTAATTAATATCTGCTGGACTGACAGCTGCGATCATAGCCGTTTTAGAATTTCCTCCAAGATTCTCTCTCAATAACCAGGTTAATACTGAATCTCTGTACGGGATAAACTCAGCTTTTTTCTTCTTTTTGGTAGCCTATAAATCAAACAATTATTTCAAATAACATTATTATTAGTTCAAATTTATAAATATGAATAAAATTCATTTTATTTTCTTAACAATGAAAAATATCAACTTACAGCCTGATAATCCAAAGGTAGGATAGAAAAGTTTAAATAAATCGTAAATATAAATTAGTAACTAGTTAACTTATAGTATTATAAGAAAATGTTGTCCAAAAAATCACTTACAATTTCAGCTAAAGCACTGATAACTTTTCCAAGTGTTGTCAAACTTTTATTGATGTTAGCACCTTCCTTCAATCTGGTTCCTTTAGCTCCTGTTGAATCAGCCCTTTCTGAACCTGCTAAATCTACTAATGAAATTTTACTGACTTTCTCAGTAACTAAATCCGTTGTTGGATCGTGCTTTTGTTGCGTGAAGAATATTGTAAATACTGCATGAGATCTTGATGAAGTTTCATTCATATTTGTTGCTGCCACAGTTCTGGCTTTGTTTCCTTCATCAATTAAATTGTGAATGTCTTCATAAGACATGACGGCTAGTTTGGATAAATCTTCAACGTAAGGACCAAGAAGTGGATGCTCTCGAACGCGAAGATTTCCTTTATTCTTGGGGTTTAATAAATCTCGAACTCTTTCACAATAAATTTCCATATAGGACACCTCCACTGAATGTTTTAATGTATCACTGGAATTTTTTCTTATTTTTCGGAAGAGATCCTTGCATATTTGTGGAATTATACCTTCTTGACCTTCTTCTTGTTTACCCATCATTGTGTACGATTTACCAGCTCCAGTTTGCCCATAAGCGAAAATACATACATTATAACCTTCAAATGCATGCTGAAGCATCTCTTCACCAATATCCTTATAAACCATGATTTGTGATGAGTAATTATCATCATTGGGATCCATTGAATGATAGGAATAATCATAGTTGAAGCTCTTCACAGCTTCTTTTGTTCCTTGTGGTGCTTTTGGATTGATTATCGTCGTTGTATTGCCAGACATTTCAATGATACATTGAGCTTCTCTTAGTATTTCCCGATTGTTGAAGGGACGAACCCTTACCGCAACTTTTACCGACGACATTGCGGCTGCTTTGTTTCAATATCTGCATTAAAAAAAAAATTTAAATTGATTCACAGTAAATACGTTTTTATCAAAAATTTCTCTTAACTCTAAAAATATTATTTCAATGATGCTTGTTAAAATTAAATTTAACTAATTTGCTTCAACAACAAAAATAATTTTGGAAACCTATTTTTTCTTGATATAACAAAGAAATACGGAAGTGTATTAACTGACTTTTTAAATTCAATGGTTAAAGATACAGAAATGTTAAGTAAATAAAATTTTTTCACGTTCTCATTTCTCCGAATAATATTTAATTAGATAAATATCAAGACCTTTAGTAATATATTTCACTACTTGTTTTCAGCTCAATTATTGGTTTTCATACATATATAGATGATTATTATTGCACCATCATACTTCATATTATATTTCAGCAGCAGAATTGAAGATGAGGAGGCAATAATTGAAGCCATAAAACTTAAAAACGATGAGTCATAACGAGAAATCAGCACGATGAAGATATTATTACAGAATCAATAGCTGATGCTAAAGATATTGAATAGAAAAAATTTTTTATTTGATAAGTTAAAGAGAAAAAAGTAGAATAAAAATTTATCCAATAGTTTTATTGACAGTTTGATACAAAAACTTTTGATTTAATTGACTCAAGGGCTGAGGCATTAAATTCTCAGTTGACAATCAATGAAACGAATGGAATAGGAAATGAATCAGAGATTGTTGTTCGCAGATTGGACGAATGGCACGTCAAACATTGGTAGAATGGTAAAATGGTAGAAAGCACACTGGTGACGCAGCGCCCGACTAGTTATTGACTCGTTCTACTGACGCTTATATGTAGGATGGTATTTGATCGACTCTAAACCACTCATTTCACCCCCACGTGTACAATTAATCAAATTTGAAAAATCTATTACATGTGTAACAGTCTTCCAGATTTTTGATTGTTAAAAAAAAATTTTTCAAAGTCAAACAATTTTCAAATAATAGGCTGAAAAATCATGACAACATTTGTCAATCATTTTTGAAAATAAACTAATTGATAAATAGAACAGAAGTATTCAATTTATGAATATTTTGTTCCAAAAACTTATGTTAAAACTGAAATTATCTTATCACGAATTGATTTTATGGATAACCAGTAATAAAATTTTCATGATTACCAAAATAGAGTTTAAATTATGATAGTCACTAAGGATCAATGAAACAGAAATAATTATAAATAATAAAAAGAAATAAATAGATCATTTTTGTAGTTAAATAATTATCGAGCTGATAAAAATGAACTGTTCCAGCACGAACCGAACCGATTACTTGTTTGGATAAAAGCACCTACTGCTTTATTCAAATTTAACTTTAGTTTTTACTATTAATTTTAATTAGAATGTTCAATAGAATAATGGATTATTTGTTACATTTACATCTTAAAAGCCAGCCTTGAACGAATACGACCTCGTAACGCAGTTGGGGAAGAAAAAACACCCGAAGGTGAAATCGATCCATGCTATCTCAACGCCTCAAACATTTTATTCATCATTATATGCTAATTTAAATTGAAAAAAAAAAAGAATGGTCACAAAATGTATCATTTGTTCTAATCACTCTTATTATTATAATTACCGCATTATCTTGATTGCTTACCCTTTAATAGATAAAAAGAATGTTTTTTTCAGTCGTATCTTAAATTTTTGACGTTTTCTTCTAACTTGTGCAAAAAAAACTACTACTATACGTTTGAAGCACAAGACACTTTAAAGAATCAAAAATTAATTATATAACCTCTCACAGTACAAAAAAACACAACACCAGAATAAATGGTTCAATGTTTTGGTCAACATTTCTATGATTTTACCCAATTAAACATACGTTTTACTTCAAGCCAACCCTACGATCATTGTTGCAGTCAAACTGGGGCTGATAATAATGAGAACTGACGACAGTGCCACTAGTAGTCAACTTTACAAGTTCTTTGCAAAAATGGCGAGTGAGCTTGCGCACTTATGATTATTTTGGATCACGTGATCATCACCAAAGTAATCGTGACGACACCATCAACCAATTGGGAAACTCCTTGTACTATAGAAATGAAAAATCAATACGTAAGGTGACGCCATGACGTCACTTGGTAAAACGATCGACCTACACGGGCGGCGCCGGCCAATTCCAAGTCTCTAGACAATCAATATAAGAAGAAAAGAAGCTCTGGTACTCTTATCTTTTCCATCTCACTCTTTGTCTAAGATATTTTGCAACTAAAATGTTTTAATTATTTAATTATTTTAGGTTAATATATACATATTAGATAATTGGACTTATTGTTTATTCATGCTTTCAACACAAGCTGATATTTTCCTTTTGAAGCTTTCAAACTTCACTAATGAGGTAACAGGGACTGAATAAAATGTTTAGAGCTTTTAGAAAGGAAAATAAGTTACATGAAGAAATTATAAAAAGTATGAATTGCAAATGTAAGCGAAACATTCATGATAGTTATTCCTTTCATGACAATAGTTTTTTTTTAGTCTATTTTATTCAAAGCTTGTAAAAAATAATAATGCATGAGTTATAATTTTTATTTTATAAAAATAATTTTTTTGTCATTTCAAGTTTTAATCTGAATTCTATTCTATTTTTAAAAGTTCTCTAACCATTTTTATGTTCCTTGAAAAAAGTATTTCAAGTTCATAATATTCTTTAATTGAAAATCACATTATTAATATCTTCATATCTCACATTAAAATATCATCAAAAGATTTATTACTTTAAATACATCAAAATATCTAAAAATCTCAGCTATTGGAGAGTTAAAAATATATTTTCATAAATAATTCAGTCTGTGATGGTATTTTAAAACATTAAGATATTTCAACTGTAATTACATAAATCAGTATTGATGTAATTTTATTTAATTCAATGATTTGCCTACTGAAGTACGAAATTTACTATTTAGTACACCCATTAGAAGTATTCCATTTCAACATTTTAATGCTGTAAGTTTTTCAATATTTTATTAATTGAATTTTTTGTTATAAAATAATGATGTTTGATGGCAGCATATTGATTTCAGAGAAAATAAATCAACAAAGAAAATTATGGGGTTGTAATCCTGTTGAGAGCTCTATCAGATCATGTATAAAGCATAGATTACAGGTGTACATAGTGGAATAAAGTGAAGGGATTTAATGGACCTGTACATAATGTCACAGCCAATATGCGATATAGATCGGAAATACTGATATTGTAGATGCATGGAACAATGGAGAAATACTTCAAGAAAGCTTAAATAAGCTAACAATAGAAGACAATTTTTGACTCTTTCATCTTTAAAAACTTCACCACCAATTTCATCGCATAATTAACCAGATTTAAGTCTATTAAGAAGCTTGTTCGAGATTAATCATCATGCTAAAACCGATTATTGACGATATAATTACGTTACTGTTATAGAACCTATGAAAATTGAATCCAGCTAAATGAATAATTGATCATTAAAAGGTTTTGATGCTGAATTTTGCATATATATTAAAAGGATTATTTTCTATAGAATAGATAAAGTTAAAAATTAAAAATGTAAAGCAGTTTAAAGTCTAAGAGATTGAAGAGTTTAATGAAAAAAAGGAGTAACTATACGTTTTCATAGATACAAACACGCAAAATGGTTGTTTAATGGCTTTGAACATACTTACAAGTTTTATTCGCTCGTAAAATTAATTGGCATTCGATCAAGAAGTTTTAATATCAAGTTTTTCTACAGAAAACATGGCTGCTTCAGTAGTAAATTATTGCATAATACTCGTAATTAATGAGTAAATTTATATAATATTAATTTAAAAAATATATGAAACAGTAAGGATAATTTTAATTTAGTTTTATTTCTGTTTAATTAAACGTAGATAGGAAAAAAAAAACATTTTTAATGTAGGTAAACCTTAGAAATTTTTTGTGCTTGTAAAAAAAACTCAAGAGACGATAATGAGCAAAGGAAATCATTAAGAGAAATTATAAATGTCTGCTCATTAACGAAAAAATCTAGAGTTTATAATAATTTATTTTACATATTTGTCGATAAATTGAATTTATAAAGTTTGCTAATAATCTATTATAACTGATGAAATATTTATATTTTATTTTAACGGAATTCTACTAGTATTTTTAATATAAATTTCTTATAGATCAGTACTTCCAAGAGTCTGGATAAAATTTATACGAGGTTTAATTTTTTTAACACTAGAGCTTTTGATGGCTACCTACTCCACCAGTGTGCAATGACAATTTATCGTCTGTGCACGAACTAGCAATTTTATCCAACAGTACTGTAATATTGCCTGGTAACTCCATACTTCACCATCTTTCTTATTCCTTTACTATTTCTTTCTCGTTTTTAGGCTGAGCTTTTTCTTTTACTCATAAGGAACTCTCGTATTTGATCTGAAGTATTACGTTTAATTTTTACATTACGCTACCGAGGCCAAAGATGAAAATAAAAATGAGAGTATTTAATATTTGATAATATAAAAGGTATACAGTTACAATAATTTAGGTCAAAATGTAGAAGTAAAAGATTATTCTATACGATTTTTCGTTGAAGAACTGTTTTTATCATTTAAGGTATCATTTTTTTTTATTTGATTACTAATTTTGAAAAATTATGATTAAATATAACAATTATTAAATAGAATTGTTACACTAAAACAATAAAAAAAGCTTTATTCAAAAAGTTTTTTTACAATACTTGTGTAAAAAAATAATATATTCCAAAGTATACTTCACTATGTAAGTAAATTTATTTTAGTATCTACTTTTTTGTCGTAATAAGAATATATTTTACACAATAAAATAAGTATATGACTTTCTACCGCAATATATTTGCTCATATCAAGTATATATTTTTAAGATATATTTTCTTATGTCTGAATTAACTACAGCATTCATCGATTGATTGAAATAAAAAAAAAATTATATTCTCTTATTGTGATTACTCGTCTCTTAACATAATATTTAAATATAAATATATCAATAAACTTGCATATTGTCTTCAAGAATGAAAGAATAGTTGGAAGAGAATACATGAAGGATAAAGAGAATCATAAAAACCTGATATTCAATAAAAATGATAGAATTGATTTATTGTAATAAGATAAAGTAAAATTCTGAAGAAAAGATAGAAGACTACTAAAATTGATTAAATTTAAGGTGGAAATAAGAAATATTTCATCTGTAAGTAATGGGCGTTTTTGTTATCTTATATTGAGTTATCTGAATAACAATTTAAGAGAAGATAATATTTTTTTCTACTTGTTATGTTAGTAAATTGAAAGTTTTATAATAGTTTCAACGTGACTGAGAATAAATGAAGTTTAAAACAAAACCTCTTTTTACAAGTAAGTTGTATATATTGAATACAAAAGTGATCTTTCTTTTATTTTCTTTCAAGTGTTTTTTTATAAAAAATAATAATAGTGATGTATTCAAAAAGCTTGCTTTTTGTGAACTTTGTAAATATCGCATTGTTGTTGATTAATTGTGCTAAAGCTGAGGTCTTACAAGGTAAGATAAAAATATACCACTGATTATTTTTCTCCAGTATAATAATAACCACATTTCTTTTAGGATTTACTATCAAGATATTTGATAATGGTGTACATGTCAATGTCACTCTAAATAAGGTATATAATTCTTACTTAGCAAATGAAAAATTGCCAGTATGGACAATGGAAGAAAATGCATTCCTACCTTACAAAGAATTAAACGTAAATAAAAATTAATTAAATTAAAATTAATAGACATGAAGATGAAGTAAATAATTACTTTGTACTTAACTACGATTTTTTAACAGATAATGTCAAAATTAGGCACCTTAACACCTTATTTTGATTATAAGAAAAAAGCAGCCTTTATCTATTCATCAAGCTGTAATTGTCTGGTATGTTATATATTTACAATTATCATCTACTTACTAATTGACAAAATTTTCAAGATTTAATACAAGCATGTGCAAAGTTAATCCTCTAAAATTATTAGAAGACATTAAAGTTATTTGGCAAAATGATATTATATCTAGTTTTTTTATGCCAGATTTAATATTAAATTTATATATTGTAGAATGGAGTAATTGGTATGCAATATGTGATTAAAAAATTCCCCATGCATTTACTATTTCACACTCAAATCATTGGTGAATCTGAGTTCGTAATGCGTAGAAATGTAAAATTAAGTAAAAAATCAAATTCAAATAGAGAAATTCTGCCACGAACAGAAGAAGAATTGAAAATTAATGAGAGAGCTGTTAATAAAACACTTTATCCAGAGATTTTAATAGTTATAAAAAATGATTTTTACTCAAATTTGAAGTCTACTAACATTAGGTAAGATTTATTGTTCTTTATTTTCAAATTATAAACACGATTGAAATTTATATAATTGTTTACATAATTTGTTGTTTTCAGTAATGAAGATATGATACTTTATATAATAAGTCTTATGAATGCTGCAGATATGTTATATTCACCAGGAGAGACTCTCAAAGTGAAGTTAAATATTGCAGGGATTATCATTGAAAGTGTAAGTTAAAATAAAAATTTCTCGATAGTTTAAAAAATGAAAATAAGTATTTAAAATTATAGAAAAGAAATCTTCTACCTGCTATAGTAGATTATAGTGACAAAGAATATTTATCGGTCGAATCACTAGTCCGTGGAGTAACACATTCTGAGTATCCTTATTTCGAAAAATCTAAATTAAACCCCAACATGTCATATGATTGGATATTTTTTTTAACAAGGTAATGATTGCAATAAGATTAATCATAACAATAAAATTCTTATTAAAACCAAGATTGTACTATTTTCAGTAAGAAACTGTCTTATTCAGATCATCATAATTTAACAAGTAAGTACTAAACCATAAATTTTTAGATGAAGTAATAAATCCATTAATTTATGAATAATTTATAATTCAATTAAGTTTTAATATTTAATTAAAACATTTCCTGAAAATATTTAGTAGTTAAATAGTTTGTTTAATATTCTTTGATGCACATTCTAAATACATAAGCTACTTTGATCAGTGATAATGAGCTTGCAGTTTGAAAAAAATTTTTTAAAACAAAGCTTATTTAAAAGTTATTATAAATGTTTTCTAATTCTGATAAGTAAATTACTTATATTCTTGTGTATATTTATTCAGGAATGTCAACTTATCCGAAAAGAGGAATTGTTCGGTCAAAACAGGAAGGATGTCGTAGTTTTATTATACCGATATCAATAATTACTGATGACTATGGATTTATTTCTTTCCCAACAATTGGTCATGAAATTTTTCATTTGTAAGTAATGCTTTGTTTACTTAAAAAAGATTTAAATTTAAATCAATATACTTTTGTCATTAGAATAATTCATGGAAGTCATAAGGAAATCGAAAATCGTACCTGTCATTTAGGATTCCTTGATACTTACGATGTTCCATATTTGGAAAAATTTCAGTGGTTAATAATTATCTTAAAGAAATCTATTATTATTATTCGATATTGGTTTTTTTTACTGATTAATTTATCATACTTATAATGAAGGTCTGATGATTGTTGTTTATTAACGAATAAACCACAATCTCTAAATTTTCAACAACTATCAATGGATTCAATAATTCAATGTCAATGTTATGGTTACGAGAAAAATTACTTCGAAACATCCACTGAATGTACTGAAATGTTAATCTGTGAGGATGCCAAGAAGAATGAACAAAGTGTTCCAAGAATTGTTGATGATGAATTTTGCCGTGACAAATGGGAAAAAGTTATTTGAATAAAACTAACATAATTATAGAATAACGAAAAATAATATTGTACATTCCAATGAAGTAATAATTCCTTAATATAAAAATTGTTTGTGTAGAAAAGAGCGAAATTAATGACATCACTGAATATTGGTACTTCCACTGTTCCGACTACGACTAAAAAATTTATTCCTCCATTGATAGCTGAGGAAAGGTGTCCATGGATAACAGAGAAAGAACTTTGGAACTTGATGTTCGTCTTCCCAAAAAACAATGAGGAAACTGATGATAATGGATTAGTGTGCTTAGCAATAATATTAGAAGGAAACGATGACAATAAGATGGCTTTTACAGCAAAGTCTTGTGTGAAGAAGTATGTATATTTCTTTCACATTAAAAAAAATGATAAAAAATATTATAATTTTATTCCATTTGCATTTTTTAGCGAAATTAAACTTAGAAATCATCGAATAAAAAAGGAAGATAGATATATCTTTGCTGAATCTCAATCAGATGCTGACTTTTCAGTGACTGAAGAATTCATTGATGATTTTGATACTGGTAAATTAAAAAAAAAAATTTAACTAAGTATTCTTCAGTAATTCATTTAATATTGAATATATTTATGATAAATTAAATATTTTTAATGCGTGTTTTATACATATTTTAATAAGGAATACTATTTTTATGTAGATACGGCATGTTTAAGTCTAACGGACGGTATTTCTGATAAGTTTACCAAGCTATCTAGCCTAATAACTTCCTTAGGAATTATAAATATGATTAGCAGGGAATGTCGCTTAATTAATGTTACAAAAACGCCGAACCCCGACAAACGTAAGTGCATTTTTATTTTATGTATCTAAGCTAATAACACTTGACTTTAATATTTGTTTAAAACATTTTTATTTCAGCGTTCATCATTACATACATCCCTATAGATATATCAATGGAACTTGAAGAAGGCTCTACTTCTCATTATATAATAAAAAGTGCTAATCCAGTGAATAAATCTGAACTATGGGGATTGAAGGGTAATCCTTTATTTTGTAGACTTTTATCTATGAAAACCCAATTAATTGGTATATTAGTAGATGATGACTATGACAAACATTTGCGGTTTGTGAATATAGCAGATTATAAAGAAACTCTACAAAATAAAATGAAATAAATTGTTTCAACTGAATGAATAAATTTATTAAAATAATGTTAGAAATATAAAATATTATTTGCAAGAAAAATATTATTTAGTAACGATATGTAAATGGAATAATATTAGAGAATATATGTACTCATTAGCTATATGTTTCTTTAATTAAACTATTAAAGTTCAATAACATTAAGTGCCCTTCGCAGAAATCCTTTATGCAATGAAGTGTTTTATAGAGGTCATGCAATATAATTTTACACTTGTGAATGTTTCATGTCTATAATTTAATTATTCTGAAATCGATTTTTCGGAGAAAATTTTTTTTATTATTGATAGCACCGGAATTCAGTGGTAAGGAAATTTTTCTAAATATTAAAAAATACTATATAAAATTAAATAAAAAATTAATTAATTAAACTACTAATACAATAAGTTGATATATTGTTCAATAACATGATGAACAAAGTTGTCTGACTGATAAGAGATATACCTACTAGTTTTACTTGTCGGTACCCCAGAATTGCTGTATTATCAGCATTAATTGACAATTTGACGTAAATAAATAATTCGAGTAGCATTTGACTCAGTTGAATTTACACTGTACACGAATTGTGAACATTGTTTCTATTTATAATAAATATTTTTCAATGTCATGGATAAATTAATGATTCATTTTACTAATTTTGTATCTGAATTATTAAAGGTAAATAAACATTTACTTACCAGACACTGCCAGACACAACTACACCAACTTGAGCTCAGCAGCCATACTGTTTTTACAAATCTAGCGCCATCTACGTTCGCAAAAATTTTAAAAATCATTGATTATTGCCGAACAACCTTTCTATTTAACAATTTATTATAATAATATTAATCATAATGAAAAAAAATATTAACATCTGAATTTAATTCAATTCTAGAAACTTTTCTAAAAAATTGACGAATTATTAACAAAAAACTTGGTCAGATTTATTTTTTTATATTTACGTAATTCTGTTGTAGATAATTACGATCTGTGTAATAATAAAAATCTAAGATTTATATTTTATCTTTGATTAATGAATTGAGTCGTAATATGCTGAAAGCTAATGATTCACTGCATTTGTTGAGTTATATAAATGATTTAAAGTCCAGAAGCTTTTTTAAATCTTACACTCACGTCATCCCAATTAACGATATCAAAAATGGCTTTTACATAATCGGGTCTAACATTTTTATATTGCAGATAATAAGCATGTTCCCACACATCAATACCGAAAAGGGGAACAAGACCAGTAGTCGCTTGAAGAGGATCCTGATTTGCACAAGTTGCTATTTGCAATCGTTTTTCTTTAGGATTGTAACCCAACCAACCCCAACCTGATCCTTGTATTGCTACTGTTGTTTCTGATAAACGTTTCTTCATTTCTTCCATACTGGTAAAGTCTTGCTGAATTTGCTTTGCTAATGCAGCTGCATTCATTAAAAATATATACAAATATATGATAACAATTTTATAAAAGTTTAGACTTAATATGTAAATTTTCTTGGCACACTAAATATGTGAATAAATTACCATCGGGTTCGCTGGAATGTGGAGATAAATTGCACCAGAAAATTGAATGATTTAAATGACCACCACCATTGAATTTGATAGCAGGAGCTAAAGCTATTTGAGTATTCACATCTCCTTTGGCCACGGCTTCTTTCAATTTTTCCTCAGCAACATTCAAATTATTAACGTAAGTGGCATGATGTTTGGAATGATGTAGTTGCATTATTTCAGCACAGATAATTGGCTCCAAAGCTTTGTAGTCGTACGGTAGGTCAGGTAAAGTATGTTTTGCTCTAAGTAAAACATCTTTACCACGTCTGGAATTTTAAAATATTCCAAAATGAAAGCCATTTATAGGTTAAGTTATATAAGTTGACGAAAAATATCTATAAAATATTTAATTCATTCATTTTAAAGAGATAAGTTTAATAAAACTTACTGTACTGTAGACAGAGCAGCTTTTCTGGCAACAAACATTGTTAATTAATAAATAAATTCAGTTTATTGCCGGTTCGCATGCAAAATAAATTGGACAGTGCAAATTATTGGTATTATTTTTTATCTATCTGTGATGAAGTCAATTTGAGAGTTGATCGGCAGTTGCTAATAATTGAAATTGTATAACCGACAGTTGATAATTCAAAATTTTTATCATACGAATTAATCGTATGAAATATCAATGTAAACACTTACGTTTGAATTCAGAAAAACAAAAAATGTAAACAAAAAATATTTATGATTGTAATCAATTTCTAAAAGTATTTCAAAACAAGTATATCATCAATACTCTATTCATTTAGTATTCATCATACTTTCACATGTTAGATAGCTCTAAATAATGATATAACTCAGTTTGTCAGAAATATTATTGCAAAATGGATAAGTTAAGTTCAACAGAATTTTCAAGTGCAAGAACAGTGAAACGAAAATTTATGCAATGGGCTTGGAAATGGTTTTATGCAAATGCACCAGAACCAAAAGTGGAGAAACCTGATGTAACATCTCTAATATGTCTTCTACAATTTATTGGTTTCCAACTTCGTGAATTTGAAAAATCTACAATTGATGATGATAAAAATATCGAAACGAAAGAAAATGATGTTACTGTGACTATTAAATGTGGAAAATCAAAAATGCAAGCTATTTTAGAGTTAAATAAGGTAAAATGTCAATGTCCAAATGATCGAGAAACCATTGATGCTTCATTTTGGAGCGTTAGTGGTGTTGGAAGCATTAATAACATTAATAAATTGATAGAAACTGGAAGTAATTTAGTGCCAAAAATAGATAAAGAAACATCAAATATGATGCACGATATTATTTACCATCTCTTAAGTACCATAAATCCAAAATTAGTGGTTGATGATTTAGATTCTACTTTAAATACTATAAGCACTGAAGACGATTACAAACCTAATCTTTGCGATGATGCTGTTCAATCTAATAATGAGTCTGCATTAACTCGTTGTTATACACAACCTGAAATTGTTTGTCACCGACGTCAGGAACAAAAGCATGATTCTTCATTTTCAAATTCGGTAATAATAATTAATTATTAAAGTAAAGAACGTATAAATAATAGATGAATTAAAATCTATTAATTTTTTCATGCATCTAATTTATATTTTCTTTTTAGAGCCAACTATCAACTTCAGAAAGACGAATGTCGATAAGCATTCAGAATTTATCTCAAGCAACTACTTCAGATATAAACAGTTGTCAAAAAGAAAAGATTCCAATTTTGCTACGTGAAAAAACCTGGGATAAAAGTTGTGACAGTGAACCTAGACCATCGCCTCCTAAATCAAGTACTCCTTCACATTTGAATGATTTGTGTTCTTCTTTAGGAGAAGTGTCTCTACGAAGCGATGATCTTGGAATGAACTCACTTACAGAATGTCTTCAACGAGCTAAATTTTATATTGAAAAAGCTCAAAAATTACAACAAAAAACTTTAGATGATGGTATACTGTATATCATATTAAGCAATTTTGAAAGATTTTTATTATTTATTTATTATTTTAGCAATAATCTAATTGAGATGTTTATTTTACAGATGTATTTTTGAAGCCTTCAACTCCTTTATGGGGCAATAGTCCTCGAAAGACAGACAGAAGTCCAATAAGACCACCAGGATCGAGGAGTACAAGTCCATCTTTATCAGTAAAATCACTTCCTCAGAAGTCAGTGATTAGAAGAAGTATTGGAGGATCAATTCCTAAACCTTTACTGAGCCAATCGACAAAATTGTCTCCAACAAATAAATTAATGTCAAGAGGTAGAAGTCTTGGTGGTGCTTCTCCAGCTGTTAAAAAAGCTGTAGATAATGCTCAGAAGAAGGTCATAGCCACCAAACTCGAACCCTTACAAACGGTGAAGAAAATGCTTTCCAGTTCTACTTTATCAAACACTAGACCATCTCTTTCAACTTCATCGGCAACTTCTAATAATAATAACGTAAAAACATCCATCAAACGTTATTCTACAATCGGTACAAGTATTAAATCGCCAACATTACCGAGAAAAAAAATTTCCACAGTTGATGCTAATGAAGTTTCACAAACAAGTTTTTCAGCAAAGATTGTAAAACCACGTATCGTAACAAGTGGTAATCCAATGAAAAAAGATCTTAAAATAACTTCACCAGTTAAACTCAGTCATTCTATTAAAAAATAATATCATAAACTATTAATTTATAATTTTATAATATTGTCAAGTCTAAATAATGTAGTAAATGCTTGATCATTTTTTCCAAGTCTTAATAATATTTGAAATAGTTTTTTAAAAAATAGATTACATGATGAAATATTTTTAATCATTTATTATAGCACGTATTAAGTAATTTTTGTAATAGAAATTCAATGATTTTATTGATTGAATTTTTTTACTCTTCTAATAAACTATATATGCCATATTTCATTTATTTCAATTAATATTTATAGCATTTAAAAATAAAATTTGCTCTTTGCATTTGCTAAATGTGATATAGAAGTTTTTTTAAATATTTTATTCTATAAACTTTAATTGAAAATTCTTAAAAAATTGAGAAATTTGAATGTAAGTGAAGTTAAAGTCTACATATTTACAAAAATAGCAGTTAAGCGATCGTCATTGTTATTTAAACTTGGCGCACAATTTTCTACAGTCCGTGGGGCTATTTTTAGTACGATGCATATAACCCATATAGCTACATGTATATGTATAGTTTGTAACTTCTCTAAACCCGGCACGTGCGATATTTGGATTGGTCATTGTCATCAATGTGTATTTATTAACAGAACAAGTACTCAAATTTGTTAATTATAATTCAAAAACAAACATTACATAAATACTATTTTAATGAATTTTTGTATGTATATTTTATTACTACTTTATGATTGTTTTAAATTTTAATGATGGATATAATTGTTTGTTATTGACAGTAGTTTTTCCAAGAAGAAATTGAAAATGTGGATTCTTCAGTGTATTTTTTTATCATTTGTTACATTAAATATCCTTGCTCATGATGTTGGAAAACTAAATAAGAAATATGTAACAACACTAATTAATGCTAAATGGAAAGAAACTCCTATTATTTTGGAAGTATCTGAATATCTTTATGATGAAAATCCAACTTACTTTTGGAAATTTATTGATTTGATTTGTAAAGAAAATGACAACTTCGATAACCCAGGTAAAAAATAATTATTTGCACAATAGCATAAATTAATTATTACGATTTATAATATTGATGGTAATAAATATTTTTTTACAGTCACTGAAAAAGAGCAGTATGATCAAGCACTTGAGCTAGCAAGTCATTTTCTAAGTCCAAGTGAGATAGCTATTTTGAAATTATCTTTATCATTGAGAATTCATTCAGCCAGAGTAGAAATGTTCTCTCAAATGGCACAAAATAAACCTGATATACCAAGTTGTGATAATTTTGTCGATATTGGAGGAAAATTTAGTTGTTCGATAGAAAACCAAATAGAAAAATTGAAAGAAAGTACTGAAAATTCAGCACACATTTATTCAATAGATCATAAATATCCTGAAAAAGTAAAATCTAAAAATTATGCAATATTGTATGGACAAATAGGATCACCTGGATTTTGTACTTTACATAAACGTTTGAAATCATTAACTGAGTCAATAGAATTAGTTTATGTTCTTCGTCATTACGTAAAAAATCGACCTGATAAAAATTTACGTCTATCTGGATATGGAGTAGAGCTTCAAATGAAATCAACAGAATATAAAGCAACAGATGATTCTGATATTAGAGAAAATTCTGGAAAAAATTCAGAAGAGCAAAATGAAGGTGTTGAAGAAATTGATGGAATAAATTTCAATATTCTAAAAAATTTGTATCCTGAAAAACGAGAAAAACTAGATGAATTATTAACACATTTATTAGATACTAGTGATGCAGTTAGTGCTTTAAAAGTTTGGCAATTTCAAGAATTAAGTCATCAAGCTGCTGAAAGAATCATGAAATCATCACCGTCTGAAGCTATTCAAATATTTACTGATATAGCTCAAAATTTTCCTATGCAAGCTAAGTCTCTAATAAGTACTAAAGTGAGTCATCAAATGAAGAAAGAAATGAAGAAAAATCAAGAAATATTTTTCGCTAATTTACACATTCAACCAACTGATACAGTCATTTTTATAAATGGTCTATATTTTGATTTAGATGCCATTGATAGCCTTGTCTTATTAGAAACACTGCGTGCTGAACTTCGTGTAATGGAAGCACTCCACAAAATAGGATTTAGTCATAAAAAAATGGATCAGCTTATAGCTGTTGATTTATCAAGTAAAACAGACAATCATGATTTTGCAATAGATATAAGAGATTCAGCAATCATTTGGATGAACGATTTAGAAAATGATAGACGTTACAGTGATTGGCCAGTATCACTGAATTCATTGCTACGACCAACATTCCCTGGTATGCTTCGTAATATTCGACGTAATATTTATAACTTGATACTTCTGATAGATCCTTTGAGTGAAAAATCAAAACCATATTTAAGTACAGCTGAGACTTTGTATGCTCATTCAGCTCCTGTTCGTGTTGGATTTGTTTTTATTACAAATTTTAATACATCAGAAATTGGATTAAACGATGCAAGTATTGCTGTTAATAATGCCTATCATTATTTAACAGAAACAAGAAGCCCTAAAGAGGCGGTTTATTTTCTATCAAGACTAGGAAGTTATAATAGTAGTGATGGTTTAAAAGTATCAGATGTTATAAAAGCTTTACGTTCATATGATTCTTCTGCAAATATTAATTATATTTTTGGTGAAGAATCTGAATACGATGTTGGACGTCATCTAGCAAATGATTTTGTAAAACGTACGGGTTTTAAGAAATTCCCTCAGGCTTTATTGAATGGTGTACCATTAGCTGCCTCTGAAGATGCTGAGTCTTTTGAAGAAATTGTTTTATCTGCCATTATGGCACAAACATTGTTCTTACAAAAATCTATTTATAAAGGAGATGTGAGTGAAGGAGATGATATTATCAATTTTATTATGGATCAACCTAATGTAATGCCACGGTTGAATGAAAGAATATTAAAAACTGATGAAGATCAATGGTTAAATCTCATAGGAAATTTACCAAGTGATGATAGAATTGATTCGTGGAATTCACAGGATATGTCTACTTGGGTAATGAAGAATGCGCATTATTTATATATGCCACGTCGTAGTAGTGGTAGACATTTGTATACTTATTGGATTGTTGCTGATCTTGAAGATTCAAATGGTAGAGAACTTTTACGGGAAGCATTAGATTATTTAGAATCTAATGCAGATGTGCGTATTACATTAATAATTAATAGAAGGGAAAAAGAATCTTCTGATCCAACGGAAGATATAAATAAAATTGTACTTGCTGCAATTGAGTCGCAAGCTGAAGAAAATGTTATAAGTTACATTCAAAAAATTATTTCTGAGGAAAATGTTTTGTTGATTAAAAAACATGAGTTTGATATTAAAGAGAATATTGATGTAGAAAAAATTAATTCACAAGAATTTAAATTAAAAGTATATCAGTATTATTCAAAATTAACACTTAATTTAGCACATGGAGAAAGAGCTGTTATATGTAATGGCCGAGTACTTGGACCCTTTAATGATGATGAAAATTTCTCAAGTAAAGATTTCGCATTATTAGAACGTTTCAGTCAAAGTACATATGGAGCAAAATTGTTAAAAAATCTGAATGAAACGCAAGGAGTTCATATTAAAAATAGTGCTAATAATGAAAATGGCAATGAAAAAATTTCAGATGATGTGATAATGCAAATAATATCATTACTTGTACCAAGACCTCAAACACGTAATCGGTATAATGTTCCATTTAGTGGTGACGAATATAGTGTAATTAAAGTTCCTGCAACGAATCCTGATGAAGCAGCTTTCAATTTAATAGCCATAGTCGATCCAGTTTCTCGTGGAGCTCAAAAACTAGGAGCTATTTTAAACACATTACAAAAATCATTAAATTGTAATATTAAATTATTCCTTAATTGTGTAGACAAAAATAGTGATATGCCTCTAAAAAGTTTCTATCGTTTTGTATTCGAGCCTGAATTACAATTTTCTGCTGATGGTCAATTAATGGGTGCTATTACAAAATTCACTAAACTGCCAACATCATCATTATTAACACAAAATATTCATGCGCCAGAAAATTGGTTGGTTGAAGTAGTTAAAAGTGTTTATGATTTAGATAACATCAAGTTGGATACTGTAGCTATGGGAGTACATAGTGAATTTGAATTAGAACATCTACTTTTAGAGGGGCATTGTTTTGAAACAAATATGGGTAATCCGCCAAGAGGATTACAAATAACTTTAGGAACTGAAATGCAACCAATAATGGTTGATACAATTGTTATGGCTAATCTTGGTTATTTCCAATTAAAAGCTAATCCTGGAGAATGGGTATTACGTTTACGACAAGGAAGATCTGCTGATATCTATGATATTACTTCAGTGGATGGTCAAGATGCTATTCAACATGGTAGTGAAGTTAAAGTTTTAATAAGTTCGTTGAAGAGTCATGTTCTTAAAATTAAAGTTACCAAAAAACCAGATAAATTAAATGCTGATTTATTGGCTGATGATGACACCAAATCAGGAATTTGGAACTCCATCTCTAGGTATGTTATAACTATTTTTCTTCTTATACTTAACGTAAAGTAATCTATTACTTCATTTCAAACGAAAACGAGTTGAGTCATTTTAAACCAATATTATAAAAATATTTTGTTCATGTATAATCAGTTAGATTAATTGTTCAAGATAAATGAAAAAGTATTCAACATTAAGATGTTGATATTTGATAGCTACTTTACGTTTTTATTACATTATTGTTTATACTTTGAATATGCATATTTTTTTTTAACTTTTTCATTACTTTTTTCTACAATTTATTATTCTACTTCTTACTTAAATTTGTTTTAGCTTTTCCGATTTTTGGTAAGCGATTTACGCGTGTATTATATACATAGTAGAAGTTTATTATAAAGTTAATGTATTTTCTAAGAGCTAATAACTAAAAGATAATATATGTTTTTCAATAGGACATTTGGTTCAGATGATAACGAGGACAAAGATGAAAAAATAAATATTTTCTCTCTTGCATCGGGTCATCTTTATGAAAGATTTTTAAAAATAATGATGTTAAGTGTAATAAAACACACAAAAACTCCAGTCAAGTTTTGGTTTTTAAAAAATTACCTTTCACCAACATTGAAAGATTTCTTGCCATATATGGCCAAAGAGTATGGCTTTGAATATGAATTAGTACAATACAAATGGCCACGATGGTTACATCAACAAACTGAGAAACAAAGAACTATTTGGGGATATAAGATTCTCTTTTTAGATGTACTATTTCCATTAGATGTTAAAAAAATAATATTCGTTGATGCAGATCAAGTTGTGAGAGCTGATCTAAAGGAACTTAATGATTTAGATCTTGAAGGTGCACCATATGCTTACACACCTTTCTGTGATAGTAGAAGAGAAATGGATGGTTTTAGATTTTGGAAACAAGGTTATTGGAAAACTCACCTACAAGGACGATCCTATCATATTAGCGCTCTTTATGTCGTTGATCTTAAACGATTCCGACGTATTGCTGCTGGTGATAGATTAAGAGGTCAATATCAAGCACTCAGTCCAGATCCAAATAGTTTAGCCAATTTAGATCAAGATTTACCAAATAATATGATTCATCAAGTTGCTATAAAAACATTACCACAAGAATGGCTGTGGTGTGAAACTTGGTGTAATGATGCTTCAAAGAAATATGCAAAAACTATCGATCTGGTAAATTTTATATTAAGATTAAAGTTTGTCTTCTTTTAATATGAATTAGATTTTTATAAATATTATAATCTATGTTTAATTGTCTAGTGTAATAATCCAATGACTAAAGAGGCTAAATTGCAAGCTGCCATGCGTATTCTTCCGGAATGGGTTGGCTATGATGAAGAAATAAAAGCTTTACAAAAGAAAATGGAAAATATTAATAAACAAAATGAAAGAGAAGAAAAACTTGATTCAGGTATGAAAATAGATATATTTATTTTTTTGGACAAAATTTCAATAATATAATGTTTATAATTTCTTTAATTATTTTTAGATGATACCAGTAAACATGAAGAATTGTAAAATATTCATTAATTTTTCATAATAAGTAATAATTATAATGATAAAAATAGTTGTAACATTTTACTGTACAAATAAATCATTTTTACACTACAATTCTATATCATTATATTTGAATTAAAGATATTATTGAGTGCTACGAACCGCAACAAATATTCAAGGTAAATATAAACAATATAGCAGTACTTAAAAAATATCAGTGCTCTAATTACTGTTATAAATAAAAAGCAATATTTAGATTAATTTTATTTAATTTTAATAGTAATTACATTTTTTAAACTTTTTTTTTGAAGCATAATACTAACTTTAAAACTAGAATTCCATAAATTGCTTCAATAATATAATTATCAAATCACTAATATCTTCCTTTTATTCGATAGTACAGTAAATGGTCTGGGATAATCTAAATTTACCTTATTTACTTTGACAACAAGGCTTACATGAAATTAATTGTGAACGACAAACCGTTCATTTTAGATGTGTATCGAGTTGCTTGCAAATTATAGGATTATACTTAAACTTTATTTAATATTTCTTAATAGTAAAAATTAAATTATTCATTAAATCATGGATAAACTTATCGATAACGAGGAAACTGATAGTAGTTCGACAAATGAGTAAGCTATTTTTTCATGATATTTATTTATTTCTAAAATACAAAAAACTTTTCATAAAATGATAATTTCTATTTTAACTTATTTATACATTCTTAAAAATGAAGATTGATATATTGATATGTATATATCATTGAGAAACTCATTATTATCAATCTGATAAAGATTCTCAAACACTTAAATTATATTATCTGAGTATATTTAAGTTAATCACAGTCGAGGAAGACAATATGTATTGTTATCAGTAGATTTACTACGCATAATATACTTCTATGAAGCAAATTATTTACTCATGATGTGATATTAAAGTTAGGTGTACATATTTTATCTATAGTATTCAAGACAGAGAGGTAACTACTTAAAAAATAATTAATTGAAAAAACATCGACACTTAAATATATTTATGTAAAATTATAAAAATAAACAATTAAATAGATTTCTCAGCAGATTTATTTCCGTATGTCAGGTCACGGATATAATTATTGATAAAAAATATCAAAATGACTGGACATTATAGCACGGTTGCATGCACGTTGTTGTTACAGTTTATCGATGACATTCCCATAATCAAGTTGATTTGACGACAACACACGAAGTCTTGGGCTGATATTAATACGGTTCTAAAATTTTATTTCAGTCAAGTTAACGCGTTTAGTCTAGACGTTTCGTTTTTTGTCATTTCCTAACAAAACACTCGTTTGCTTTGTTCTCAATTGAATTATTTTACAAATTTATCTTCACGAGAAACTGAGGTTTCATGTTTAGCTTATATTAAATATAATAAAAAAATTATTGGACTTAAAATAATTGAACAAATTTTATAAAAAAAAAAAGGAAAAATGTATCTGATGTAGTAGAAATTCTTTAACTAATTCAGTTCAATCATAGTATTATTGTTCATTTAAACAATAGAAATGGATAACGATAATGGGTATGTATGTGATTTAATTAATTGAAATTGTTAGAATAATTTATTCCATTAAATGATAATAAAAAACATTCAATATTTAAATGAAATGTATAAAATTGATAAAATATTAGTGAAATATTTGAATAATATGGAAAAAGTGAAATGGATATTGATATTATAGAATATCGGTAAGTTTGCTGAGAAAGATAAGTCTTAATAAATAGATTGGTTGAAGAAGAAGATAAAAAATAAATCAAAAAAACAAAACAAAGGAGGGAATGTGTTGAGTCCAGTCACTTAACATTTCTATTATATCTTCTATGCATATCTCTCGGTGAAGTCTTATTAGGTTTATGACTGATGCTTGACAATTTTATCTTAAAAACAAACGGCTTATTGGTCACTTTGTTTTTGAGAAAGAGACGAGAACATGACATCGTTGAATTTTATTTATCATCTAAGTGACGTGTGCAACACTCACCTAAGTACCAAAAAACATCAAACTCAATCACTTACTGGACAACTTTCTTACTTTAGTACATCTTTTGATTTATTTATTTTCCTCCACAACATCAGTTGACATGGATGTAGAGAAAATTAGTCTGTAAGTGAAAAATTATATTTTTTTAAATAATCTGTGTAATAAGTACTTTTATTTCAAATTATTCTTATTTATTTGTTGTCAAATTTATTTACCAAAAATATAATCATTTTATCATATAGGAATATAACTTTTTAGCAAAGTCTCTCATGTAGCTTTTATTGTATGGTAGAAGAGCATTATATAATTTGATAAATACTTGAATAAAATTGACAAACCAAGTAAATTGTATAGATGGTAATTCTTTACTGAAACACAGTAGCGTGGGGTCCTTGACGGTTTTCGTCATACTCCGATCTCTCTAGTACAGTCTATTACTACATGCGAATATTAACCGGTAAGACGAATCACTCGGTTAAAGACTTTCCTTGTGGTGTCAAGTTAAGTTAAATGCATAACTATTATTATAATATTCTTCATATTTTTATAAAAAATAAAATTAATAAATGCATATTAATATTTAGTTATGAGAAAAAAAAATTAATCAGTGCTTTAAATTAATAACTTGTGATAAAAAAAAAATTATTATTTATTAAAAATATTCATTTATGCGTATATCAAGAGCTGACAAGATGACACAGGAAGTTACTGAGATAAATATCATTGAAATGAAGGAAAAATATACAGATCGTACAGAAATGAATGACGAGTGATTCAAATAAGTTTCATTAAATAATTTTAAATGATCTAGAGTGAAAAAACAAATTGTGTAATAAATATTAAATATTTTTTTTTTCTTTGTAGTAGATAAAATAATAGTGTATTTCAGTTTTTGTGAGTTATTTGGTTAATACTATTTAGTAAAATGTCTGTTGGATATTCAAGATTTTCTACGGATATTAATGAACAAGTGTCAAAGGTTCAAAAACCAAAGAAAAATAATGATAATTCAGAAAACAATGAAGAATCCACTCATATGGTGTTGGTATCATTAGTTTTTACTTAGAAAAAAATTGTGATGTAATGATTGTTTAATTGATAATGTTTAATAATTACTATGTACCAATAGTTTTCTAAAGTCAATCATTGCAGTTATATCTTTATAACATGACCTTGTATGCTCACAGCAATATATTTGAGTTTGTAATAGAGCGTAATTTAATTTCGGTGGTATATAAAATTTTTTTAAAAATAATCAAAAACACTATTCAACGAAAAGTGATTGTTAAATAATGTTATAAATTATACTTAGTGTAAAATGAACTTCAAAAATAATTAAATATATTTTTTAATGCCTAGTAATAATGATAATAATAATAAATCAGTAATCATTTTTTATTCATTTATTCTGTAAATCTACAAAATTAATTCTTGTTAATTGCACATTTAAATCAAGGTCATAGTCAGCAATTTATAGTCTTAGTATTAGAAATGAAATGAGACAATACATCAGAAGAATAGCATTGTTTAAAATACTTGAAAAAAAGATTTCATAATAAAGTAGAAAAAAAACTTATTATTAAGTTGTATTTTTAATTAATATGAAGCGAATATAATCAATTATCTTAGATAAAATTATTTATAAAATGAATTTTATATAATTGTTTATTAATAAATAAATATTCTAATATCAACAATGCATTTTGTTTCAGTTTTAAGGATCAAGCAGTATTTGGATATGGCACTAGTATCACACCAAATAATAATGAAACAGAAAGTATTGATAGTGCTAATAAAAGAGTAATATTTTGTGTACATGGTAAATTTTCTGGATGTTGTACAGTAATAAATGGTAATCTAGACAAAGACTTATCTCCAGATGATTATGTAAATCACTCACAGTGTAAGAAATATTATTAAATATATTAAATAATAGTAATAATCCACAATCATAATTGTAAAGTGAATTTTTTATAATTAGAGATAATTTTAGTTGAAGATCATTGTCACAGAGATAGAGATGAAGCAGTTGACAAAAAAGCTAGACGAAAGCTTATTATTGCCTGTATATTATGTATCGTTTTTATGATAACTGAAATTGTTGGAGGAATCTTGTCAAATAGTTTAGCAATAGCAACTGATGCTGCACATCTACTCACTGATTTTGCTTCTTTTATGATATCTTTGTTATCATTATGGATTGCTGCAAGACCAGCCACCAGAAAAATGCCATTTGGTTGGTACCGAGCAGAAGTAAGTTTAAACAACTTTAATCAGAATAATAAATGCTCCATTTTCATTTCTAAATGTAAACTGTTTTAAGGTAATTGGTGCTCTTACATCTGTTTTGATGATATGGGTAGTAACAGGTATACTGTTTTACTTGGCAATAGAAAGAATTGTTAATAAAAATTTCAAGTTGGATTCTTCGATGATGCTTATTACTTCTATTATTGGTGTAGCAGTTAATCTTATGTAAGTATTTTTCAAATTTGTATTAATAATACAATTATATATTGATTTATTATTTTAATCATTTATTTCAGAATGGGTTTAACTCTTCATCAACATGGACATAATCACAGTCATGGTTCAGGCCATGATCATCATGATCAGCAAGAAAAAAATCCTAACATTAATGTTAGAGCTGCATATATCCATGTAATTGGTGATTTTATTCAGAGTACGGGAGTTTTTGTTGCAGCATTGATTATTTATTTCAAAGTAAGTTGTTTGGTAGAAAAGATACTTTTAAAACTTCCTAGAAAATTTCTTGAGTGATCTACCTCTTATTACTATCAACTAACTTTAACTAATTATTGTTTGTTCACGAAATTATCTTGTAAAAAAAATAATTGTTATGTTTTTCTAATTTTAGCCATCATGGGATATCGTAGATCCTATTTGTACTTTTCTATTTTCAATACTTGTCCTTTTTACGACTATTGCCATAATTAAAGATGTCATGAATGTTTTGATGGAAGGCATTCCTAAAGGCTTCGAGTATTCTGATGTCGAAAATACGTTTATGCAAATTGAAGGTGTAGTTAAAGTGCATAATCTTCGAATCTGGGCACTGTCGTTAGATAAAACTGCTCTTTCAGCTCACCTAGCAATCAGTAAATATTTTTTTAGACCAATACATGTGTTGTGATAATCATAATTAGAATATCAATTAATTTTACCATGTCATTTTTAGCACCTGGAACTAGTCCTCAACAAATTCTTCGAACGGCTACAAAAAATATTCACGACCGGTATAACTTTTTTGAAATGACTTTACAAATTGAAGAATTTAATGAAAAAATGGAAAATTGTAAACAATGTAAATCATTGCCTCGTTGATCGTCAATTTGATCATTAATTATATTGTGTGTTATTATGTGAATCGTTAATAATTTATGTTGTCAAAAATATAAAAATCTTTCTTTATACAGTTATAAGAAATATAAATTTCACAATATTGCATTGAATTGTCTAACAAACTGTTGAATGAATCTAATTCAAATTCCAGTATGAAGAATGTAAATTATATATTTATGAAATATTAAAATTTTATTTCTTTTGTAAAAATAATAAATAGATTTCCAGTAATTCCATCATTATTCTTTAGTCAATACTTTACATTCAATTAGATAATAAGTAAGCATTATTTTTTTTCTTCTAACTTTTCTTCATTGTTAATTTCATTATCTGTATCACTATCTTCACTTGGTGGGAAATCCGATATTGCTAAAAGCACAATCATTTAATCAATTAATTGAATGAATAAATATGCTCAATAAAAGAAATATTTATGTAAATATATAAAACCTTGTCGATTTGTTCGTTCTTGTCTAGCATTAGCTAAAAAATTTTCTTGAGCAGATATAATATCTTCACTATTTTTGGCAGCAGCATAAGCAGTTAATAATTCGGAATTTAATTCTAAAAATGAATGTCCCCAAGAAAATTTACCAAGATAAAATTCAGCCTTTTCTCGAAAGCCAGTTATGATAAGGGTAGCAGCAATCGCTTCAACACAACTTAAACGACATGGTTTTCCATAATTCACAGGATTGGCAGCTACTAAAAATGGTAAAAGTCTTGGATTTGGACTTCTCATTCTATTAAAAGGTGTATCATCAAGTTTAGTCCAACTGCAATCTACTACAGCACATCCATGGCTTTCTATTATTTCTCGATCAGTTGGAGAAACACACTAAATGATCATGAATAAATAAATGAAATGATTTATAATAAACATAATCTGGTTTTTTTTTTAAATAAATAAAAAAGACTAACTCGATTTCCAACTGGAGTCAAAACTAAACCAGAGAATCGTGCACCTAATCTTAACGTTTTGATAAGACCAAGTCTAGATAATTTCCTACCAGAACACTTTTTAGGATCACAATGTTCTAGATCCCACATAGCTATTGGAAATAATTCAGCAGGACTATCATCTACTTGATTAACTTCTGAAATTTCTGAAATTTTATTAAAGATATAAAGTTTGGTATTTTCAATGTTATAAATCAAAACACTTTTAGCTGTTTATATATCAATTACCTAATTCTTCATCACTCTCTTGATCCGATTTATCTGTTTTTTGACGGAATCTTTCTTCCTTGCCTACTACTTGTCTTTTTCGTCTATCCGTGATTTTGTTCTTGTATTTCTTTTTACTTGACATGATTGCACAGTTTTATTTCTAATAAATCTTATCTCTTTCTTCAAAACCGAACAATGAATGTAAATACTCCAAAATGTAAAGGTTAGATTTCACAATTAAATGTAATATCAAGTCACAAAATATAAATCTCTTGTGTCATTAATTAGATAATAAAATAAAATGATTAAATTACATTATTTGTTTCATATAAACTAATTAAATGAATACATATATAATTGGTACCTATTATATTAATGATAGACAGTAAATTCTTTTTTACATAACAATATATTTGGCTCATGTGTATATATATAGTAATCAGGAACGAGCATATATATACAAAGTGATTAATGTTCTAAGATTCAAATATGTACTAAAATGAAAATAAAAACATGTCAATATCAACTTTTCATTACTCAATTAATTTTTACTTTTAATTATTTTATGATTTGAAATATTTAAAAATTTTGGCTCTTTTATAGTAATTACTAATAAATTTAGATTACTTCTTTAATAAAAAATTCGACTTTTTAGTAAAATAATGAACAAATTTAACCACATTCAACTTATTAAAAATTATTGTAAATTTTTTTTATCTGCAAACAGTAAGACCTGAGGTATAAACTCGTATTGATACGGAACTGAACTACGCGGTATTACTTTTCTACTTTTAAAATTTTCATTTTGAATAACGGAATTTTTTTTATTCAATATATGTATACACACTGGTTTATAAATATTAAGATTTAATAAATTAATGATAAATAAATAAATAAATAGCCAAAGGTTGTTTTAAAATTTCCAAGGAAATAATCGGGTAAAAAAAACTTGGTTCTTACCTGGTCAAAAATATTGCTGATACTTCATGGAAAATAGTTAGTTTATGTTAATTCAAGTATTAAATAAAATATGAACTGATTAAAAATAATCTTACTGAATACCTAACAGAATCATTATTAAAAATTAACTGATTTGTAATTTGAATTTTTTACTCAATACATTGTACAAACACTAAAAAAAATGTGTTCTGAAAAAAAATCATCACAAAGAATATTAACACATAAAAAACTAGGTACTTATCATATTGTCATAACAAACAGTTTCACAAATTGAACTTCGTATCTCTGCTTACTTGTAACATGAAATAAATGAAAAAATTTCGACAAGTAAGGTGGAAATGAAATTATCTCGATATTTGACAAAATTTGTTCTGTATAAAAAGAACTAGTGTAAAGTATCAAAACAAAAAAATAACTATTGATTTTTTAAATTAGTAAATTTTCGTTCTCCTTCAAAGACGTTGAAAAAAATTGAAATATGAATAACAATGAGGAAAATTATACGTTATAATGACAATAAACACTAACACCAACCTCATTGTGTCGATAGTTTGCCTTCTGTTGAAAATATTTGTTTCATTTTCAAACGATTATTATTACGCTATTATTTTCCACTCAAACATGTTTATTTATGATTAATATTGTTTTAGTATTTATTCTTTTATAGATTATTTAAATAAGATCAACACATAGATATTTTATAATTTATTCTTTAAATACATGCAAACATGTATCAGTAGTGTAATATACAAATACGTCATCTCATTAAATTCTTCATGGTTCTATATAGACGCAAGTTCGTGCTTCTAGCTACGTTTACGTGTGAACAAGTAATTTGACACATACATGTCTGTATAAATGTTTTGAAAGAAGGAACCCATTCCTACCGATTGAAAAGACGTTACTGAGTTCTTACACAATGTGAAGGAGAACACTTAACAAGTGGCTGTTTAACTTACAATAACTTTCCACGCAGATATTAATTGTTTTACATTTCAATATTGTTTCGTCTAGTTTATATTGAGAAAGATTTTTAAATGATGAAAGTTAGTCATCAAAGTCAGTTATTGAAATTATTGAACACCTGTTAAAATTTAAAATCCTGTCATATTATTTAATAAGGTAATATTTTAAATATTAAATTAATATGATAAGAAATATTAAACCGATATGACCTTAAGGATGAATTATTATGTTTATAAATAAAAGTAAATTATATTTTTTAAATGTTGATATTACTGTAAAATTGTAAAAAATGGAAATTTCCAAGTTTTTTTACATAACTTTTGAATTGAAAACAGTACATTATAATTTTTGGAGTTAATTTATGTCAATATAAGCTATTGACACAGTTTATAAATATTTAATGCTGCTCAGGATATGGATCCAGGTATAATAGCATGATTTCCAATAAAAATCTCTATTCACAAAGCAATCTGCCATCTTTTAGAATGCTTTATTTGTTTCTATATGTTTTATTATTATCATTATTTCACTTCCGTCTTTTAATACACAATATAATTATTTCTATGTAACAATTTTCCTCTAAATTTTCCAGTAATTAACAACGAAAAAAATATTTGTGTAATTTGATAACAGTTATTATTTATTCATCATAAAATATAGTTATTCTTTATTGTTAGAAAACGTTGGAAAGGAAACAATTATCAGAGTCACTGATTGGTTGAGAGGTTTTTGGGAAATGAGAAGAAATAGTGGACCAATACAGCAATGGGTTAATTCTATTCCATCAGTAATTGATAAAACGGCAGCTGAAATTAACATTGAGTCGAATGAAAATTTATTATCATCATCCAATCATTTTAAACAGGTGTTAACTAAAGCTTCAACCATGACTTCCTACGCAACCAAATCAGCACCTAATTCACCAGCAATTACCATGTCAAATGTTTCAAAGTATGCATATTAAACTTCTATAAAACTGTTTAATAAATAATATACTTGAAATGAGATAAATAATTACTTTTATAGCTTAGCTGGGCATAATCGTTTAGCACGAGATCCAAGTTTTCAATCAGATAGCAGTCATTGCAGCAGTGTTGAAAGTCTTTTAGAATTAAGGAAACCAGACCCAGAAGCAATATTATTAGATCTAGGTTTTGGTGGCTGCTCCGGTAATTCCCAAACAGATAGTCCACTTTCTCGAATTCCAAGAAGATTCTTACAACCATCTAAACTTCGTGGAATAGCAATTGAAGACTTTATTAAACAACAACAAGCAACGAGTGAGTCTATAGATTCGACATTCTTAGGATACCGAGGTCTTACTGGTAAGCTTCAAATTGTCAATTATTAATCTATTGATGTTACTTGAAAAAGTAGAAATAAGGTGTGGATTATTTATTAAAAATTAAACTCAGCATGTGTCATAACCAAATGAAACTAAACTACAAGCTTGAAGCTTTGTTATCACCATTTGTAAGTTTCTAATGATTTTATAGGTAACAACGATACGTTGAGTGTGCCAATATGTATGCGACGTCGTAGGTACTCCGGACCTAGTGATTTAGTAAGTCTCTTCTACAATGTTGGACGTTCTAATAATCTTGAAGAAAAACTTTGCTTTTATTTATTTCACCTTTTTTTGCTATATTTATTTATTATTATTTTTATTGTTATTATTTGTTGATTCTTTGCAAATAATGACGTTTGTTCTTATATTAATTTTTCTACGCCCAACATATAAGAGATAAACTAATCTTTATTGAATTATATAGTCTGTTGATTAATATAACATGATATGTTTATATTCATCAGTATAATTATTATTTATAGATCGGCATATTTGTCTTATAAATTTTATTTTTTATTTTCTAAAGTTCTAAATATTCTTAAATTGTTAAATTATTTAAATACTAACTATTTATCTACTTTAACAGGGTCACCATACATAGCACCATCCGAAATAGTCCAAAAAATCATGCAACGTTTACGTGAACACGAAAGTCATGAACTTGAAACCTATCCGAATAATAATTCAGAATTATCCTATCAGAATATATCTTTACCAGACGGACGATTTTCGGTATTGTCTCCAGACAATAGAGAATACCTTGAGGAACAACGTTCAAGAAGTCCTGACACACGAAAGAAACGTATAATTATAGGTATAATGGACTTTTAGATTTAAAAGATTTACCAATTAGTTGAAATTTTTTTAAAATTTGTTTTATTTTATTTTCTAGGACAAAAATCTTTTGTATTTGATGGAGAAGGTGATCTGATCGAAGTAAAATCAAGAAGCAATAATGATTCTACTTCAAATAATAATAAGAATACTGATTATCAAAATAATTCATTAATTTCATCATTTGAACTAGATACAACAAATAGTGATGAAGTAAATGATCAATTAATATGTAATAATTTGACTGAAGATAAAAAAGAAAAACGAGACACAAATTTACAAGGATCAACACATATTAAAGAATCAGAGTTATCTGATTCACACTCGGAGACAGAATCTTACTTAAATGAATACAGTTCAATGATAGATAGTAAAAAAGAATATTCTCAAAAAGATAATAATAATTCTACCCCTGATAATTTTAGACAATCAAAAGTAATTGATAAATATCTTAATGAAAAAGAATCTCCTAGTAATGTGATAGATAATATTAGACGAACTAGTAATAGCTGTGATAGCCAAATGGATTCTACAATACATAACGGCAATAATGTTCATCAATTAAATAATGAAGGAATTCAAATAGAATCGGAGAGAATTGCGAAAAAAAGACGAAGTCTTCAACGTCAAGCTAGAATTAATGTACCATCATCATCTACTGAATTCGAGGATCTTAATTCAAAAGTAGATGGTATAAATTTATTAGATGATGAACAAATGGCTGCATCTAATTTTCAAGATGTGGAAATAGAAAATCCTATTAAGCAAAAAATACATAATCAAAAGAGATGCGATGCATGTCGTAAAAGTGATGAATCAACGAAAAAAGGTAAACATGATACTGAAATACAAGATTGTTGTCATCATACATATAGTCCAAGTTGTTGGAGAAAGATGCGAAAGATAATGAAAAAGAATGAAAAATTAGAAAATATGATGGCAAGAAATCGGCAGGAAATGGCAGAGATCAGAGATATGCTAAGTAATGTATTATCTGTGAAGATGGAACCTGGATTTTAATTTGATTGATAGTAATCTAAGAAAGTACGAAAATTTTACGATTTATTATGAGGTTTGTTTACTTATAGAGATATATTTTACTTAAAATTGTAAATTTTTGACAATTTATTAATTATACAGTTATTAAGTTCTTAAAATTTTGCTACTGCTTTTTGAAAATTTATTTTTTATTAGAATAACATATCGGGAAATGTATCTAAAATTATGTCCAAGAAAATAATATATATATGTATGTACATGTTATTTATGAAAATTATTTTATCCATTGTTGGAAACTTACATAGGAAATGAATAAAATATTTACTTACCTTAAACATCTAATATTTCTATCAATTTTCTTATTCTTATTATTATTATTATTTACATAAAAAAAAATATTTTCCATAAGAATTGACTTTATAATGAATAATTATAAACCATCTATTTGTACTATAAATAAGTAATTATAGATTTATTCGAATTATTACGAAAAGTTATTCTGAATAAAAGAAAAAAAGATCAATTTAGTAACAAGGTATGTCATAATTATGATGATAAAATATTGCTAGGTTCGATTAAATTATTACGAATTACTAATTTAATATTCTTCTTATTATTTTTAGAAACAAAATTATAATTTTTTATTGCAGTGAAGTCAACATTTAGAAATTTAAATCAAAAATTGTCATATGAACTTGTTTACCTTTAAATTTGATTTCGTATTACTATATTTACTTCTAAATTTTATCTTTATGGTTGCATCTTAGTTGTTTAAACCATGAAGATAGCAAAATAAATATTCATACTCTACTTTTTTTTTTATTTAAAAAAATGCATAATCGAAATTATAAATTCATGATTTGACTGTTTTTAAAATCATCTTAAATGCAATACACAGAAGACTAACGGGGAGTTTACAATGTTATGATAACTTAAAATTAACTTTTATGGTGTCAAATTAAAATGTAAATACTTAAAAACAGATTTATCTATAAAAATATCGAGAAAATAAATAAAAAATAATATTTTATGTTAAAAAGTATATGGGTGCTTTGAAAAAATGTAGAATCGATGTTTTATCAACAGTATTAATTTACAGGCATTTAAATAATCATAATTATTTACTTGAATATGTTTTGATGATTGTTTCTTCATTGAAATTTAATTATTTAATATAATGAAAAATATTATCATTAATCATTGATGAGATGTTAATATTTATTGATGAAAAAGAAACAATCACTTACTTTGCATACGAATCCATTCGAAGGTTATTCCAAATATATGTATAAACAAATCTTATGATGGGTATTCCATTATTTTGTATATGTGTATGTACGGGTGTCTGTGTCTGATAAATTTCTATTTATTAAATGATATAAAATCCAATTTTTTTGAAATTCAATTACGAACAGAGACAAATGACACATATCGCAGTTAATTTAGTCTTCTTTATCGTGCCTGTAATTAATTTTAAAAATAATTTGATGATAATATATGCATAAAATGTATTCATCCTTCCTTTTATGTTACTTACTTTACAACTGGTTGCTGTTGTACTTGTTGTTGATCGAGATGAAGTTCTACAATTGTTTCATTTCTGTTTTGCACCTTAAAAGTTACTGATGCGGCTAAGTATTTATCTTTATTATTCACCGACCATCCGGAATACTAGTGAAAATCAATTAATTATTAATATTATAAATAATAATCAAATAAAAAACTCTATTTACTAAAATATTTATTTCCTTACTGTAGATGTACTTTTATATAAAGTTTTGCCTTCTTCTTTAAATGGT
This sequence comes from Chelonus formosanus, assembly GCA_028641665.1. Taxonomy (NCBI): domain Eukaryota; kingdom Metazoa; phylum Arthropoda; class Insecta; order Hymenoptera; family Braconidae; genus Chelonus; species Chelonus formosanus. Next base: position 6,824,104 of record CM054005.1, read on the forward strand.
AAATATTTTTGTAATAATGCTTTTCCATCTATCCTCCATAATGTTGGTTCAGTGCTACCACCAACATCGGTTTTTGCAACAACAAATGCACCTGACTAATAAAGATTATGAATTAATATATAACTAATAACATTAGATTCAAATATACTTGCATGATAGTATCAATAAATACATACTGTGTAATCTTTTGGTGGAATGCCAGATGATTCATTAAAACTGTTGTCATCAGAATCTTCTTCTTCTTCTTCATCTTTTTTTACACGTCGTTTTTTTTTAGGTTTTTTTGTGGAATCAGAATCAGTTTCATCGTCTTCTTCATCTTCCTCCTCGTCTTCTTCGTCATCTTCTTCTTCGTCTTCCTCTTCAGAATGTTGTCTCTTTTTTTTATATTCCTTTCGTTGCTTCTTTTTTCCACCTCCCTAAATATTAATTACAAAATTTGTTACACATTAATTATATTTCACATGAAATATTACTAAAGTAGTACATGATATTACTAATAATTCTTATTTTATTTTTCGTCAATAATATTGTATAAACTTTCAATAAATAATATTATTAGAATCAGTAAATCATAATGTTCTATTATTGGCGCTACTGTTCTACCGGCAACCCCATCTTGTTATTCGATATATATGCTTTCATTAAAAAAAACTATTTATTTGATATTTAATTTGTAAAAAAAACACTTGACTTTTACTTTCAAGGTTATATGAATTTTATACCATACTTAAAATAATAAATTTTTAGAAAAATATGTATGCTTTAAGTTTACTTGTATGAATATGAAAATACAAATTAATAAGACAGTACTATCATTCATAATTAGAATATTTTTAAAAAGACTAGCATGACAGAGATAACATTTAATCAATGTTTTTATACAACTTTATGGCATTATTTGATAAAATAGTAACAAATAATTGGTATTCTAATACATTTCTAACATTATTGTATTTAAATTAAATATAAATTTAAATATTACTGATACCTTAATCGATGATTACATAGTATATATGCACTCATTAGCTTCTAAGAGTATATATACACTTGTACATCGAGCATAAATGCAATTACACATACAAAATCTATTATCTGACACACAAAACAAAGTTAATAATATCGAAATATCACAGTAAATCCATAAATTACCTCCGATCCTGCTTCAGGAGTCCAAGATTCCTCCGATCCTAATTCATCAGGATCGTCTGCAGAATACTCATCCTCCTCATCTGACACCTCCTTATTTTTCTTCATGTTACTTTTTCGTGAAATTTTGGCGGCTTGTTAATAAACAATGTAATTTTATACTAAACGCGTAAAAGCGTCTAAATCGTTGTATTAGCACGACGTGAACAAACTGCCGCAAACAATATGGCGATTGTACAGTGTGGTTTGTGATACATAACTTTTCGCTCTCTCTTTCTCTCGCCCTCTTTCTGAATGTATTACTGCACATAATAGATCGCGCATGATAAAGCGCATGCTTATTTTTATACCAATTATACTCAAAGGCGCGATATTTATTTTACATCAAAATAATATAAATGTGCAAATAATTATCCATCATATTTTTTTAAATGTTTCAATAAAAAATGGATTTGAGTTCACTATGTACTCTAACAACAAACTTTCCATTTATTAGAATCTGTTATTTTATCATCTTGTTTTTTTTTGTTCACAACTAATTGCCATTTTTATAAATAATATATAATTGTTTAGAGTCATGTAAAGTCTTTGACAACTCTATTGTATTGACCTACGTTATCAACAATGTTAAACATCTAATAAGTAGAATCTATTTCAAATTTTTTTTTGCTCAACTTATTTTATAGTCTTTTTATTTTAAAAAAATGGCTGGACTAAATTTGTTTAACCTCCTTGCAAATCTTTTTCATTGTACCTATCATGTTTGGAATGAAATTAGTCTGGAGTCGATATCTCCAGTAGTTTCCGAGATATCGAAAACAAAAACAAACTTCCTAACATGCTCTTAAATGTCTTAAAACGTAAAGAAATGTTAAAATTACGAATTTCAAAACCAAACCCCATTACAATAACTTTTTAATGTGGCAAGTTAAAAAATTTGAATCTTTGTTTGAAACATAAATTTCACTCTAACCTAATTAATTTTGTGAGATAATAACCTTTGATGTTTACTATCAATATTCAATTATAATTTATTTTTAAAATAAATATATAAATCATTGAATCAATTGATAATATAATAAATAAGAAATCGTTTAATAATGAATGAATATAATTGAGTTAATAATCAATATATATATGTATATATGTAGGAATGCAACATCCATATAACGTTTTAAAAGCGCGTGCGTATTGAATGTGCAGAATCATAAATGCCATCTCAGTTATCTCACCAGGCTCTTAAATAATTAAAGATTTCAATGAAAAATTGTATATAATTATATATTATTGTTATTCACATTCAAATCACTGAACAAAATGTTTGAATTATATGGAGTAAGCAAACATGGCATGGTCTATCATTCTCCACCAACAAGCCGGAAAGAACTTAATATTCTTGAGGTACTTCACTAATAATTCATTTTTATTAAATAAATTTAACTCTATTTTACTGATGACAACTTTTATTTATAAAAAAATAATAAATTGTTGAATTTAATTTTTTATTTTTACAGACATGTCATCAGATATCATCCCCAGAATTAATTCAAAAAATGCCAAATGGAGATGTTATGCATCATGTGAGAAATCATTCAACAGTATCAACTTATTCTAGTAAATCCAAAGACTCATCTAAAAGTATAGGTAATAACTTAGTTTGATTATTTTAAAAGTGTTGATTTATCATGACTTAAAGTCTAATTTATTAAACATCATTGTAAATTTTCAGAACAAAGTACTGCAAAACGTTGGCTTGTTATCTGTGGAGTTTTTTTATTAGGCTGTGCATTGATAACTGGAGTAGGATTGCCACTTGCTTTAGAGCTCCGTAGTTCACATCTACTAGAAGCAAGGCTTGAAGTTGTTCGAAGAATATTATCAGAAACTCCATTGGTAGATGGACACAATGACTTTGCTTGGAATTTAAGAAAACATCATGGTTCTCGTTTGAGTGATTTGCCTTTCGATATTGATTTATCTCTAAACTCCAGTTTTAACCAATATTGGCAAACAGACTTAGTACGACTTTATCGAGGAAATATGGGTGCACAATTTTGGTCAGTGTACGTACCCTGTGAATCTCAATTTTTAGATGCTGTACAATTAACTCTAGAGCAAATAGATGTTGTAAGAAGATTAACTGCCAAGTATCCCTCAAGAATGAGGCTAGTTACGTCTAGTAAAGAATTGGAGCAAGCACACAAAGATGGAGTACTGGCAAGCTTAGTAGGAATTGAAGGAGGACATAGTATAGGTGCTTCAATGGCTGTATTACGTAGCTTTCATTTGCTTGGAGCACGATATATGACACTCACTCACAAATGTAATACACCATGGTGAGAAATTGATTTATTAGTAGGGTTTATAAATCAATAGATGAATATCTAAAATTAACTTTTTTAATTAAAATATCTTCAATGTACAAATGTAACACAACAAACTATTGGTATTATTTCAGTTTGACTTTCAACTCATTTTAACAATTTACTTATCAACTTTTAAGGGGTTTTAATGGATCTATTTTCTAGTCTATTGACCCCATTATGAAATTATACTTAATATTTATAATGTAATTGAATTTCATAAAATATGATTATACTTCCTGATGGTATGTGTTTACTTTCAAGGGCTGATTCTTCATCTGTCGAAGATCCCAATAAAGATGCTCCACTGGATTATCATAGTGATGGTCTTTCAGTTTTTGGAAAGTCCGTTGTTAAAGAATTAAATAGACTAGGAATGATGATAGATCTTTCTCATGTTTCTATTCGTACAATGAGAGATACATTGGCTATTTCCAAAGCTCCAGTAATATTTTCACATAGTGCGGCTCGAGCTATTTGTAATTCATCAAACAATGTGCCGGATGACATTTTGAGAAAACTGGTAAAAGGTTAATACATTTAATCAATTATTTAATCTAATTAATGTCTTTTCAAAATTGTATTTATGTGTTCACAGTCATTTAATGGTGGTCTAGTTATGATCAGCTTCGATAGTTATGATCTAAGCTGCAAAGATACAGCATCCATGCACGATATTATAGGTATGAAATATATATTTAATTTATCAAGTATTTTTCTAACCTTGAGTGAATAATTTATTAGATGTTTTTAAATCAATTTTTTGTTCTTGTAGCACATATCAATCATATTAGAAAAGTCGCTGGAGTTAATCATGTTGGACTTGGTGCTGGATATGATGGTATATTGAGGTCAGTTATAAGTTACTATTAGTCACAAGTAAAATTAATTGTTTAATCAAATATAGGTTTAATTGTTGATGTTTATAATATCTTTAGTCCACCAACGGAACTTCCTGATGTCTCTGGATATCCTTTATTGTTAGCAGAACTTACGAGAGATCGTCAGTGGTCTGCGTTAGATATAAAAAGACTTGTTGGAGGAAATATCATCAGAATAATGAAAGAAGTAGAAAATTATGCTGCTGCATTAACCAATCAGACTCCAAACGAAGAATGGATTTCTCAGGAATTAATTGAGGACACTTCATATTGTCGTTATCATGATGAATAAGTCCATTATAATTTTTTCACAATTTAATTTAATAAGACGTGTAAAAAATGAAAATCCATAAGAAATTGTGAATTTATTGCTCCACTGAGAAAAGGATGGATTTTTTTAATAAATTATTTTTTGATTATTTTAAATAACCATCAGAATTGGATATATAAAAATATCACCAAATCAATTTCAAAAAAATAATTCATTATGACCATTCAAAATTTTGATTTTATTAATTGAAAAAAATATTACTTCACAATAAATTTTTTTCTCAGTGTACTTATTTATTCATGAATGTGTTTTAGTCTGATTGACGATTACTGAACGTACAAAGTTTGTTAAATTACTTTTTTATCACAGATTTTATTATTTTATTATTTTATGTATTTATATTAGCCAATTAATCTTCAAGATAATATAAAAAAAATTTATATGATTATTGATATATAATTTCATTGAAATTACAACTTTAAACTTTTATAAAAAAACATTTAATTAATTAACTTTAAATAATCTAGGAATAGATAAATGTTTTTACATGATTAACGAACACTTATAAATGTTGATAATTATTTTTTTTTTTCATTTCAAAAAAGAAAAAGAAAACTTTACTAAACATTTTAAAACACAAAACTAATTCATGTTCTCATGTAGATTTTACATATCTTTGTGTCACTGAAAATGCAAAATTTCTTGTAATTAAAAAATAACATTAATACGCACAATTAATTGTTATTAAAATTTTAATAAAATGAAGCAATAAGTTTTTATGAATAATCAAATAAAAAATAAACCATTTAAATTAAAAAAAATAATCTGAATACAAAAAGATGTATCGATTGATGATGGATTGATTGTTGTAATAAATACTTTAATGAGTTTAGGCTGCGCACAATACTCACTGTAAAGTGTACTTGTGTGGTGTCAACAAGTGCTAGAATAAGGGGATGCAAAGGTGGCGGCGGGAGTAATATGAAAGACTAAGTGGGGACTTAGAAGACATGGGCTTCACTCCTCCGCGTGTCCGAACTTTATTGCAGTTGACAACGGGTCCAACGAATTGTAATCATCTACATATTCTACGTATTAATAAACATATATAATATTATATACTGTCATCATTTATATGATTAATTATTCTTCGAATTCAAAAATTTTTTTCTATTTTTATCTCATCTACTATTAATATATTTACATGGATTAAGTTATTGTGGTTAAAGTACACAAAGAAGAAGCCAATAGAAAAGGTGACACAAAATAATGAGGGATTTTTTTTTTCACTATCAAGTTAAAAGTATTATTTTCTTAATTTCATTATTTTCATGTGTTGGTGGTGTTGAAAAAGAATTATTTTATTCAGTTTAACAAGTTTAATACATAAAAAGTGAATAAATAAACTTAAAGTTATCTATAAAATGTAAGTCAATAGTTTCTCTTCTCTTATACTGTTATATTACTTGATCTCAATTCATATGAATTTTATTTTTTATTCTATATCTTCATGCTATTTCAAATGAAAGTATCTGATTAATTATCTAAAGTTTGAGTGAACTACTCACAGAGTGAATTTTAGATATGATTATTGAACTTTTTTCATTTATTTTAAAACACTTTGATGAAATCTGAATGTCTACAACATCGAATTGATTAACCCCACATAGTGGATCATTGACTGTTTATGACTTTTATTCATTTTTATGCTTTAATTCAATTTCAATGATACACTTTAAGTAAATTGAAACAATTTTACATTAAGACTGTAACATTACAATTCGTGTTGATACTAAAATAATAAAAAATTTATATTGGATGGTATTTAATGCTTTCGAGAGCAAACGTCGATTCGCATGGTTAATCTGGAGGAGAAAATTTATGATTTCAACTGCAATAGATAAACTATAGCCGATTAATCAGATACATCAATTAAACCATCTATTTTTCGATCTATTTTAACTGACAACAAAAAACATATTTATCAGATATTCCATGGTTTTGAAAAAAAAATTTCGAAATCTCGACTAAATGTATCACTTGTACTCTGTTCAACTTTTTTTCTTCGAGAAATTACATAAATAAATATAAATAGTAATTTATTTTAATCTTCTCTGATGATATGTTTGCCATGAATAAAGATAAAAATACATCTAATTGTTTTTCAATCACTTATAAAGAATAATTACAATAATGATTATCAATGTAATTATTAATAATTTATATACACTACAGATGATGATAATAATAAATTGCAAGGTACAGAAAAGATTATAAATAGATGGTTCAGTGTTAAGGAATAGTTATATTAAATGCAATTGGCTGAAAGAGTCACGTTTTTACCATACTGATTTATCTTTAATATAGATTTGTTTTTGTTTCAGACACGTTTTATTGATTTATTGCCCAGCAAGAGATAAACAATACTAAGATGCGATACAAGGTAAACACATAGATTATCTTCATTTCACTCACGTTTCACTCTGCTTTCCGCTCCTTTTAATTTCGCATACTTATCTAATGATTCTATCTAAAATAACTGGAATAGGTGTGAATAATCGACTACCTAACTGTATCATTTTATAAATTATTCATAAGTATTCCTTATTACTTGACAATTATTTCATGTACGCATATAAGTAAGTGTAATAATGTTTTGATGCAAGATTATTTCATTAATAAGCTCTGATTTAAATCTATTGTCAGAAGAGATTGAGAGAATGTACAGATTTATTACACATCAATTGTACTTTTTTATTCATCTTTATTTGATGATTTAATTAATTTTCTTGATGCATCAAAATATATTATAAATAAATTGAGGAAAAAAGCGAGAGAGCGAAAGAGAGAAGGCAAAAGAGGAAATAGAGACATTAATGAAGAGAACTCTATGTTTTATTGAAGTGGTGAGTACGCAACACCTCGTTCCCTAACACCTAGATCGTTGATCTAACAAGAATAGATGATAAATTGCAATAAGGTGATAATATGAGTTACATCTCTTTATTTTATTTTTTAGCTCTTAAGGAAGTTGAGAAATATTTATTTATTATTTATTTTTTTTCACAGGTTCTTATGGAGATCACGTCATGTCTTGTTAAATCTGCATTTACCTATCAAGTGATGATACAATTTTAATATAACGTGTTAATTATTACTATTACATTTCTTTATAATGAGTATTATAAACATAATTTGACTAAGATGGACATGAAAAACAGAGGAAAAAGATAGAGGCAGTATATTATTTGTATGTTCCTCAAAAATAAAACACAACAATACTCTATATTTTCCAAGATATGAAGAATCAATATCTACAGTATTCAGTGATTCAGTATTCAAAAAATTTCTTAGAATTTTAATAAGTTTGTTTTGCTAAAGTTTGATGATTCATTTTAATTATACATACTTAATAAACTAAACACAAGAAAAATTGATTAAAAACTGTTTTACCACTTGAAAGGTAAATTAACATTTAGCAAAATATCACGTGATCTCCATAAGAAGCTGCAGAAAAAAAATCATAGATTAATAGTCCTCAAAAACTAGAGACACACTTGTCCTGATATCTTTATATAATTTTTTATCATAAGAAGTGAATTAAATATCAAAATTTCAACAAATTCTTATCGCGAAAAAATAAACGCCCCAACTTCCTTAAATCTGATGATAATTTTACTCTGCTTGGTAAGGCAAAGAATTTTATTATCTCATCAACATTCAAAGAAAGAGAATAAATAACAGACTTCAAACTTACTCATCACAATATAATGAAGATTTGTAAATTATTCTATTATTCAGTGATGCTGCACTTCTTTATCCGATTAATATCTATTTTTGTTCTTGTATTGTAAATAAATATACTCATTGGAAACAATAATAAATTAACATTAAACGTGAATAATTATTATATTGAGCTTTCGATGACACTCGAGTGTCTTCCGCATGGAGAAGATTGAATTATTCATTTTTTTTTATATGTCTATCACGTATATATAAATTACCTTGAAAAATCTCTTCAATGAATATAAAAACAAAGAGCTCTAATGAAGATAAATTTTTTAATAGCTCATAGTATTTTCCAATTTTTAAAAACTATTCATTTTTTATTCAGACTGTGGATGGTTATATCATATCAAAGAAAAAAAACCCAGATTATTTAACGCTGTAATAGATACCATATTCTTGTAATTTCTCGATAAACAGCTACTAAATAGATATGATTCCACCATTGAAAATAGACTCTTTCAAAGTATCTAATTGACATCATCCTTGTCTTGATCGTTATTACATTCCTTTTTTTGCTCTGCAGTTTTCTTTACAATTATAGTGAGATTATTGTTTAGGGACAGGATATTGAGGGCAGCGGTTAGTTATTGTGGCTGATGACATCGTGATAGTTCCAAGGCAAAGAGAAGCCTTTAACTGTCATGTTGAATAATCTTTAACTAAAGTATATGGAAATATTTATCACTAAACATGCATCATTCATATTATTTTGTAGAATTCTCTACGAAATAAGATTAAATAGTTGACTAATTGGGTTGACAACATTGATTCACAAAAATTTCTTTGATTTTTCAGTAATCAGTTAAAAACTATTAAATTTTCATATAGAAATTGTCTGTTGTAATAACTTTATGATGAATTATGAACTTATTCTAATACTTTTTTTATCTGGATGTTTGATGAATCAGGTTAATGATCCTGAAAATAACGGAAAAAACTTTGAGGACATTAAACGACACTCAGATGTGGATTGGTAAGTGAAAATTTTAAATTAGATATTTTTGTTCTTGAAATAAACATACTTCTGTTTATAAACAGAAAATTTCTCGAGTCAAACAAAAGTTTTTCAATGATTGACAAATTAAAATTTTCATTCATTGGTCTGTTTATCTTCTAGAATCAACTATTTATGGAATTTAATAATAAGTAGTTAATATTAATAAAATAACATTTACTTTTCTATCATGTCGGGTAGGTGCAGTTGGAAGAGAGAGCGAAAATCAAAAAATGAAATGAAATTGGTGGCTATTATTGGTCTTCTAGTTTTTATTGTCATTGCATTAGTAATTACATTAATTTTACGAATATCAATTTTGAATAAAAATGACTACGAAGACATGTGTCAAACTGAAAAATGCATCAACACAGGTATGAGAGTATGAAAGTAAAAAAAAATGGTTAAAAATGAATATTATATCAATATTGACTTTTTGTTTCAGCTGCAAGACTTATGGAATCAATCAACACATCAGTCAATCCATGTAATGATTTTTATAAATATGCCTGCGATGGATGGATAAGTCAACATCCAATACCTCAGAGTCAAACTTCGTGGGATCAACTTAGCCATCTTCGCGAACGTTTACTTGAAAATTTACGAATAATACTTGAAGAAGATGATTCAGAGAGTGATTTGAGGCCAATGAAATTAGCTAGAGCCCTTTACAGAACTTGCATGGATACTGGTATTTTTTAAATCATCAAAGATAGATGCATGATAAAACAATGAGAGTATTTTTGTATTCATTAATACGTAGAAGTATTTCAAAATTATTTGTTTGTTTAACAGCGACAATAGAAAACCTTGGATTGGAGCCAATATTTCAAATTTTAAAAATGGTTCAACTACCGGAAAAGCCAAATTTTAACGAGTCAATAGAATTTGACATAGCGACAATATCAGGTACCGTTCAAAGGCACTTGGGATTGAATTTATTTATTAACTTTTACATCAGTGAAGACATCAGAAATACATCAAGAAATCGAATGATGATGGAACAAGTTTCACCAGGATTTAGTGAACGATATCTCTTAGATTCTGCTCGATTCAGTTCTGAAATAAATGAATATAAACGTTACATAAAAGCTATGGTAGAATTAGCAGGGATTAATGATAATAGTACTGAGTTTGCAAATGAACTCGTAAATTTTAGTACAAGTATTGCTAAAATCATGGCCACACCTGAAGAGAGACGAAGCTCAACTCATCTGCTTCATGATGTAACGGTTGATGAGCTTCAACAATTGACGGATCTTCATGCAGTAAAAGTATACAATTAATTTATAAATTATTCAATAAGATAAATGTCCTAATTAGCAGTTCAGTTAAGATCAAGTATACTATTTCATTTAATTACGCATAAATAACAATTGTTTAAGATATTTATCAGTATTATATCATGATGTAATTGCATTATAAATACAAAATGCAAATTTTTAAAATAAATTTTAAATAACTTTGATGAGAATAAAATTATTCTCAATTAATTAATGTATACCAGGATTTGATTTATTATTCAAATTATATTTCTTTATTTTCAGTGGAATTGGACCAGTTACATTCAATCGGTTTTCGAAGGCACAAATGTAACTATTGACTCAACTAAAGATCGAGTAATTGTAATGGATCTGTTATACTTGCAAAATCTTCCACAGCTGTTAGCATCAACTCATCCTACAACTGTTGGTAAGATATTCACTTTATAAGCATTTGAATTATCACGACATCATTATATTCTTTTCATTTCAATGAAAGTTTACAGTAAAAAAAATAAAACAGAATTAAATGATATAGAAAGAAAATAGTCATTGTCTTGGTATATTGTATCTAAGAGAAAATGATGATAAATAAAGCCAATCTAATCGAATGAGGCCAAACGGGTCGCTTATACCATTTAAAATTTTTTTCACTTTACATTGATTATGTTTTTTATCATTATTATCATTTAGGATTAATATAGTAATATTATTATTCTGATTTATTAGCTCGTTTTGTTTGGTGGAATATTTATGCAACAATAGCACCATTAACATTACAAAAGTTTCGTGATCTTGGTTTCCAATTTGCACAAAAAGTATTTGGATTAAAAGAAAAAACTCCAAGATGGAAAACATGTACAGGAAATGTTAATTCTATGTTTGGAATGGCATTAACTCATCTCTATGTTCAGAAGCATTTTAATGAACAAGCGAAAGAAAAGGTAAATTTTCATCATGTACGCTAGTACATAATATGGTAAACAGACTAATAGATTAGTATGACTTGAATTATAATAACCATTTTTCTTTTCTTTCATCAAAAAGTTTTTTGTTACAAAAGAAAAGAAAAACTTAACAAATAATTTACTCGACTCAATTATTGATTATTCATTGATTAGATTCTATGAAATATTTATTTATGAACTGAACAAGAAATGAATTACTTTTGTGTAGGCTTTAGAAATGTTATTAGACATTCGAGCAGCGTTTGATGAGATGGTGAGTGAATTAGAATGGATGGACACGGATACAAGAGCTAAGGCCCATAAAAAATTAAATGCTATGAAACCATTTGTAGGATTTCCTGAATGGATTATGGATGCCAAAAAATTAAATGATTATTATAAAGAGGTAAACAGTATGAGAAATTAAAATAAATTAATGAACACGCATATATTTGATAATTATTATTTTTTAAAGGCTGATGTAGTGGAAGGAAAGTTATTTAAAACTTTTTTGAGTCTCACAAATGTTGGAATTAATAAAACTTTGAATAGTTTAAGAGAAAAACCTGATAAAAATAGATGGATATCTACTGGAACCACTGTTAATGCTTTTTATAGTGCAATTTTAAATTCTGTTAGTAAGTAGATTTTGGAATAATTAAAAAAAATTATTATTTTTCAAATAATAAATCACTATATTTTTTTTTTAGCATTTCCTGCTGGAATTCTTCATCCTCCATTCTACGAGAATGGATTAGAGTAAGAAATATATTTTGTTTTTAAATATTGAATATTTCAAGCTTGAATAATTTAAAATAACTTTATACATATATTAGATCACTAAATTACGGCGCAATGGGTGCGATAATGGGTCATGAGCTCACGCATGGATTTGATGATCAAGGTATTCTAATTATTATCATATTATACGCTCTATTGCTCATCTCCCTTGGGTCGTAGAATGACTGTACTATTACCTTGTAGTACTTCTGAGATTTCAAGGAATACATAAATTTAGGTTTCATTGAAAGAAGCTTTGCAATTTAAATTTTAGGACTTAAGGTTGAGACTATAATAATTTTATATAATGGTGTATATGTAATGTCGTTATTAGGTCGCAGATATGATGAAGATGGGAATCTACGCCAATGGTGGAGTGATGAAACATTGCAGCATTATCATAAAAAAGTTGAATGTATTATTAAGCAGTACAGTAATTATCATTTGCCAGAACTAAATAATAATTTTACAGTAAGTATTGTTTACTTATTTATTAAATTGCGCTATTAACCTTCAGTTATAATATTAAAAAAAAAGTGTTAAATATTTTTTATCTTAATAAGATAATTTTTTTTTAGGTAAATGGAATAAATACACAGAGTGAGAATATTGCAGATAATGGTGGACTAAGAGAAGCTTATCGCGCTTATCAAATATCAAAAGCACGTAATCCAAATACTCAATCTCTACCAGGACTTTATAACTACACTCAGGATCAACTTTTTTTCCTTGGATTCGCTCAAGTTTGGTGTGGAAATTATACTTATGGTGCTTTAAAATCGAAATTAGTTGAAGGCGCACATGCACCTAATCATTTTCGAGTTATTGGTACCTTGTCAAATAATATTGAATTCGCTAAAGCTTGGAATTGTCCTGTAGGAAGTCCTATGAATCCTCCTAATAAGTGTATATTATGGTGATTATGACGATGATTGTATTTAATTATAGATAACAATACTGAATATAGAGTTATGACAATGCAAATATATGTTTGTAAATATATACAGTAATGAATGTAGATAGATAAAAAAATTATTATGAATTTATTGTGTATAAATGACGTAAATAAAATGTGAATTTTATATAAATTTATGTATATATATATATATATATATATATATCCAATTAAATTACATCTGTGATTGGTCTACTGGTGCTATCGTCATACATGTAATTCTAGCATCACAAGTTGCGCTTGTTAAAAATTTTAATTTACATTTAATATATTTCCACAATTTTATTTCACCAGAGCTTGAAGCCGAGATAACATATTTGTTATAATGTGAAATACATTTTACTCTAGCATCATGGCCAGTTACTTCAAAAATTGTAGATTTTTTAGTAATGTTATAAACGGTTATCATGCCATCTTCATGACCCACAATTATCAAATCATCACTCATAAAATCTATACAAACAATTTTCGAGCGGAATTGAGTTTGGAGACAAATACCAGCGGTTTTTACCGTATAAACATCAACCTGGGAATTTGTTGCTAATAAATATTTTTGTCCATCTGGACTCCAACAAAGAACAGAAATATTTTTCGCATTATATTTTAAAGTTGGTACTAAGTTCTTTGCATACGCTTGTCTTCCTTTTATTAAATTCCAAGTTCGAAGAACACCGTCAGTTCCAACGGATAATACTAATTTACCTGTAGGATGAATGGCAAGAGTATTTACTTGACAACCTTTGTGAGCTGATGGCCAATGTTTCTCTAGTTGCCAATTTCCGCATCTTACAACAGCAATAGAACCATCAGTACTACATGAAAGCATGTGAGTTGCGTCCGGTGTAAAGGCGACACAATTTACAGTACCTAAAATGATTTGCAAACAATAGTTATTGATATTTGTATTTTAAATAAATAGCTACTAAATATTTTTAATATTAATTTTTGTTTATTATACCATTATGATGCATGAGTTTGCCTGATTCTCTTCGATTGTTCATGTCATAAAGAAAAATAGAGTCATCTGCACCTCCTGAAGCAACATAATGCTTCTTACATGCTAATGCCCTAATACTAGCTGTATGACTTTTTGTTGCGAAACTACGCTCTAAGCTATATTTCTGCAAAAAAAGATTTATGTGGGTAGAGTAAATAAACTATTAGCCGTAAATTACAATGTTACAGAAGCTTACTTTTTCAACTTTGTGAACTTTATATCCAAGCAAATACTGCTCATACGTTCCAACAATTATTTCGAAATTACTCGACATATTGAAATCTAATGTTATTTTGACAATAGGTTATTTGAAAAATTTTAACAAAAAATATTATCACCCACAAACATTTATACAAATACTTATTCACACGTGTTCAATAACAATAAATAATTCAATGTTTAACCCGAAATGAGGTTATAAACTATTACCTAGCGTGTTTTATTCACTCTAACAATTATAATAAACACACACAAAAAGGTATAGTTTGACTCTGTCTACAAAAGTGACATCGGCTGAACTAAATTATCCCTACCTTGTATTGTTTTCTTCTGGCAAGCCATTCACGATAGAGGTATAGGAGAAACTCGTCATTTGATTGGTTTATTGGAACCAAAATTTGGAGTACAGTATACGAATTATTGATATTCGGCTCAAATAAAACATTATTAATCGATATTTTTATATTTGGTAGGTTATCTAGAACTTTTATAATTCGTGATGTATATAATTTCGTACATATGAATTTTGTATGAAAAACTATTCTATACAGGTGTTATTTGAACGTAAGGAAGAACTTAAAATTAACGGACAAAAAAATTAACCAGAAAATATCTATATAAAATTATTTAATTTATTTCTTACAATACAGGTAAATTAAATTATTTATAAATTACTTGACAATTTATATAACTCATAAAAAACAGTTCAATTCAATGAAATATATATGAATTTTTTAATATTTAATATTATGTAATTATTGGTATTAATGATGAACAATCTGTTTATATTTCTTTTTGATTAATTAATTATTGTTAATCTATATTATTACAGTCAAATGGATGGTGAAATAATAGATTTATCAACAAACATTGACAGTTCAGATGATGATGATGATGATGATGATGATATTTATGTTAATGCAGCAGCCAAATTAGAAAGTAATAATTTTTTATATTTTTTCAAATTCATTATTCATTATTTTATTTAATTACCTTTTTATGTAGGTTTACGAGCTCAAAGTTTCGAAATTGAAGATGAACCAATACCTTCTTCAAAAAAAGGTGATACAAATGTGATTGATCAACCTACACTTTTAATTGTTAATAAATTGGAAACTGGAAAAAAAACCAAAGTTCAAAGAAATGGAAACATTAATAGTCATATTTTAAATCCAATTCCATCAGAAGTAATTGAGTTAGATGATGATAATGATGATAATAGTGGTCTGAAAACACGATCCAGAACACGCGGAAGAGTTAAAAAAAAGACTTGTGAGAGAATGCCTGTTGTGGTAATAATAAGATATGTTTATTCATTTTTGTGATTTAAAATGTGAGATAAAATTTGAAATAATTGTTAATCTATGTTCAAGGAAACACCTAATTCATCACTAGATTTAACATTGGAATCAGTTGATACTTCAACACAATCAATTGAATTGAGTGATGAAGAACCAATAGATCTGAGTGTTGATGTCAAGATACGATGGATTTCTCGAGATATTAACAGATTTCAACTTAAAAAAGTAAATTTGATTATTTATTTATAGCAATATGATTGTTCTAAATTACTTATAAGAGTATTTTGCTGGTTTTATAGGATGAAAACTTTACTAAAATATTTAAATATTTTGCCTCACTGGCAAATGTCGATGAAAATCGAATCATCATTACAAAAAATGAGATTCCGATTAGTCCACTTGATACTCCATCATCACTTGAATTATCAATAATTGATATTCTTGGTAAATAATTACATTCTCATTGAATTGGTATTTCCAAAAAGATTGGATTATAGATGATAATGAAGAACTCCATTTGTTTCAGAGGGTGGATTCGTCAATAAATGTATCCAAGTTGAGCCAGTTGAAGATAATATTCCAAAAATTAAAATAAAAGTCCAAAGTTCATTGAAAAAGTTTTGGACTTTTGACTTCAACAAAGATGAAAAGTTTCAAAAAATATTTGATCTTTGTGCCAAAGAAAATAATGTGCCGGTAACAAAAGTAAAGTGTTTTTTTGATGGGGAATTATTAATGCCAACTGACACTCCTGATGATTTAGATATCGAAGATGAGGCTTGTTTTGATTTAAAAATCATTTCTTGAGCTACTTTTATCTGAGAATATGCCATTCACCCTAAAGAATTACATATTATAAAATCCGTAATTTTTCTATAAAATTGATTAAAAGTACTCAAAATTCATTACAACTATTTATTTATGTATTATGAGTTATCATAATGTTCACTAGAAAATTGTTTTTATTTTTAAGAATATTGAATAATTGCTCCTTTATCATTGTCATAAGTCAATTTAATTGCAGAACAAAATATGTTTGCAAATGTACAGTAACTTATTTTGATTAATGAAGAATTTCTAGTTAGATTTTTAAGTTGAAAACAATGTTATAAAAGTAATTAAATTTTTCTAAGAACTTGATTTATAAGGGAGTTTATTTATTGTTACATAATAATTATACTCCTTAAAACTACCCTTAATAATTCATACTTTCCCGGCATATTGTTTTTCTGCGCATGATTGATACTGGAAAGAAAAACGAGTTTGCTCGAATAATTCCGATGTTGATATTTTTGTCAATTGTTACATGTAGAATATTTTATATATATATATATTCTGTTCAATTTTGTTTATCTCTACATTTTGAATAGACATATGTACAGTTTTAACATTGAGAAAACCACGAGTGAACTTCAAAAATGGTAATTCTTGTTACTTTTAACAAAAGACACCTTTTTATTTGACTTTATTTGCAATCCTTATCAATAATTTAACTATTTCAATTCTTTATTTCACTTGCTACGTATTTAAATATAATAAAAATTATAATCTATAATTAATTTTAGGTTAAGTAACACGAAAAAT
This sequence comes from Chelonus formosanus, assembly GCA_028641665.1. Lineage (NCBI taxonomy): Eukaryota > Metazoa > Arthropoda > Insecta > Hymenoptera > Braconidae > Chelonus > Chelonus formosanus. Next base: position 6,841,596 of record CM054005.1, read on the forward strand.
TGCCTCATGGGTGGCATTTAAATTATTTGTTTATAAAAAAATTTTTTTGCAAGATTAATGTTAATCGGTGTTATTTTTTTATCATTTTATCAACTATTTTTTATGTTTTAAAATATGTCATTACGTGGAATAAATACAAATAATTCATTAATATTTATTCTTTTACAGTTCAAAAATATAACAGTGTGTAGAACAAATTTAGCAGGATTTGCAAAAGCAACTCAAAGGAGAAAAAGAATTTATTGTGGATTCAATGGACAATATTTAACACAAATTCCTGAATATCCTGTACCTTTAGTAAGTACGGATATCAATTTTTATACGAGATGTTATTCAAATCAAGCAAGGAAACCCAATTTTTTTTCACAATTTATCGACAACATTAAACAAGACATGCAAAAGAATAAAGAAATGAAAGAGTCATTAAAAAAATTCCGAGAAGAAGCTGAAAAATTGGAGCAATCTGATGCATTAAAATCAGCTAGACAAAAATTCCAGTCAGTAGAGTCAGAGGCTAGTAAATCTAGTGAAGTATTAAAAGAAAAACTTGATGTAATTAAAGGGAAAGTTCAAGAAGTCATAGATGAAGCTAGTAAAACGGAATTGGGCAGAAAAGCTGGACAATTAGGTGAAGAAATTACTCGAACAGCAAAAGGTGCAGCTGAAACGATTTCAGAAAAAAGCCAAGCGATTGGAAAAAGTAGTGCTTTTCAAACGATCTCACAAACAGCTCAAGTCGTACGAAAAGAGCTAGACAATCATGGTATCCAAGGACAAGTATATGTGGCACCAAAAAAATTAAGAAAACGTAAAGAAGTATTAGATAGAGAAGATAAAACAGTTGAAGCAAATACTGAAGCAACGGGTGTTGAGTTACATAAAGATTCAAAGTTCTATCAGTCTTGGCAGAATTTTAAGGTAAGTATTTTATTTACCAATTATTATTACATAAATAATTGTTTGTATCATTTTATAAAATTTATGTTATAATATAACTTTTATTTTAGGAAAATAATGCGTATGTCAATAAAGTATTAGATTGGAAGATGAAATATGATGAATCAGACAATCCAGTAATAAGGGCATCAAGATTACTTACTGACAAAGTAACAGATATAATGGGTGGTTTATTCCAAAAAAACGAATTATCTGAAACATTAACTGAAATATGTAAATTGGATCCAAGCTTTGACAAGAATAAATTTTTAAGAGATTGTGAAACAGATATTATACCGAATATATTGGAGGCAATGATACGAGGTGATCTAGAGATATTGAAAGATTGGTGTCATGAAGCTCCGTATAATATTATTTCTCAACCTTTTACTCAAGCTCACAAACTCGGTTATAGAATGGACAATAAAATTCTGGGTAATTTTGATTCATGTTGATTTAATTTACATCAATTAAGTTTGAGAATTATATTTTGAATTCCAAGTCTCTTTTCTTTCTTAGATATCGACAATGTCGACTTAGTGATGGGAAAAATGATGGAACAAGGACCTGTACTTGTAATAAGTTTTCAATCTCAACAAATAATGTGTTTAAGAGACTCAAAAAATAAAGTAGTGGAAGGTGATCCAGAAAAAGTGATGCGAGTGAATTATATATGGGTTTTATGTCGTGACCCTAGTGAATTAAATCCGAAATCTGCATGGCGATTACTTGAACTTAGTGCTAACAGCAGTGAACAGTTTGTTTAATACAGCATTTAACAAATGCATTGACCTATAAAAAATATATATATATATATATTTATAATAATTAAATTATCATTGAAATTTGAATGAATATACAGAATTTAGAATATGTATATAAATTATTAAACGTAATATGTTTTTGCTGGCATTTAATAAAAAATATTACGGTATAACTTATTCTAATTCTCAATTAAAAAAATAAATAAAGAATCGTTTCATCTTCATGTGCTGAGTTAAAAATGCCAAATATTAAATCATCAATCTTACTCATGAGAATCAAGCATGATCACTTGAAGGTTATGTTCTGACGTTTATACTGGTTTGTACTTTCACATGAAAGAGAAACACGAGGTGAGTTTCATAACTCACGAATGTAGCCGAAGTTGCTTTTTAAGTGAGTTTATTCATATACATAAATATATCGAAAACCGTTACTATATAACAGTATAGCGTTCAACAGTTCAGTTTGTGGTACCAAGAACCAGAAAATACGTTAAAATTTAAAACAACAATAAAAATTCATTATTCAAATAACAAGTTTTAAAAATTTTGTTTAAACAAAGTAATAATGAGTGATCAAGATAATAATAGTTCAGTAATGCCAGCACAGGCATTTATTTTCAAAACAGCCATTTCAAATGTTATAAAAAATATTGTTGAAACAGTGAGGTAATGTTGATACTTTTTATTTATAAAGATTGAATTTTTTAGAATAACATTAAAATAAAATTGGATAAAAGGTACAGAATAATCATAAATTAAAGATAAATTCTTTGGTTAGTATGTACCAGAAGCGTATGATGTCATTAGGCTTGGTAATTATCTGATAGGGCCCACATACATTGTATCAGCTTTCATCATATTCGAGGAATTGATCAGCATAGTTTTACAATATTTTCTTATAATATTAGTCTTGAAATAATATTATACCGAGAACTACGTTTAAAACGTGCTCGATTAGGTCCGGACAAATGCAATTCTGTAGTATTAAATCACATTGCACCCGTCCCGGCCTGACCGTGTACATATATTCAACGAACAGTGGTTTTTTCTATAAAGAGTAGCAAAAAAAGAAAAAAAGAAATTATTTGGAATTTTTAATAGAATAATTTGTATAAAATAATAAATATTTTTTATTCTTTCAAGTGATGAGGAATTCAAGGAGTACTTTAGTTTTTTAAATATGAAATCAACCACTTCAGAGAGATTGTATGACGCTCTAGTGAAAGATTTACACAAAGAAATGAATTTAGATTTAGATTCAATAGTAACAGAAGATAATTTAGTTGATGGCATCACCGAAATTACGAGGCTGACAGAAATATGCACGCGAAAACCAAATATACCTACATGGTAAATATTTTAAAGATATATTATTTTTATAAATTAAAATATAATATTTTTTCTCTTGGCTAATTGATAAGTTTTTTCCTTAGGAGACCTCCTGGTGAAGTGGAGAAGCATCTCAGGACTTTTGACATGATTCAAATGCAGAACGAGTATAAGAAATTACAAAAAATAGCTGAGAGAGTCAAAACTGAAAAGGATTCCCTGTTGAAAGAAGTAACGCAAAGAAGAGAAATGACGAGAAAAGTAGAACAAAAAATAGATGGAAGTATTCAATCTGGATTATCTACAATAGCTCAGATGAAAAGAAGTGCTGATTTATTAAAAGAATGTCATAGTCTCGTTGATAATTTATAAATACTCAATTACCTTTAATAAATATATATATATATATTTTTTCTACCTTAACTCTATATACATATTATTACATTTGTATATGTTCAGTGGAATATTTTACTTTTTTACATGTATTTAGATAATTATGAAAAATATTTATGCATACTTTTTTACAGAATATTTTATAAATGTCTTATTTATTTAAATTTAATGTTTTTTGCGCCACAATATGTTGATTTTTATTGGTCCATTATCGTCCAATAGAAGTACATTTACTTATAAGTTTTCGAAATTCCCGGCAGATGTCCTCAATGTATCAAACAACAGCCGGAGACATACCAAGCCAATTGAAACACATTTTGTGGTTCGCCATTGCATTGTGATTGCTGTTGAAAGTTTTATGTTTTTGTGTGTAAAAAATAGTGTAAAATTTTTGTGTTTTAACTTCTGATGTTCATTTAAAGTAAGTATTACATGTATCTATATAATTCTAAATAAAATTTTCATTACTCTTCTGCCAAAATAACTCAATACCGAGTGACTCAAAATTATGGAGTGTTTTAGGGGTTAGTTTCTTTCATTGCGCTTGACCAGCCCTCTTTCGTTCGCGTGGTAAAAGCGTTATTTCATCTCACACAATCAGTGTCCTTGCTCTGCCCTTTGTTCTTTCTTTTTTATCACCGTCATTTACAATTAATGAGTTATTTTTTTTTTTTGTTCCTAATTTCATCAAACGTATCAACAACAATGATTCGATTTCAAAAAAATGAAATTATATGCGAAATTAAATTACTTGTATAGTACATAAATCAACGTAAGCTGCCGGCCATGACTGGACGCTTTATTGCTATCTTCTTTTAATCTATTTTCTTGACTCAAAAAGAAAAAAATATGAAAAAAAAATATGTGTTCATAAAGCATTATTGAACCGACAACGGTTCAATTGTTCGTTGCAGGCTAGATGCTTCGAGTAAATTACTACTATATAGATTATCTGTGATAAACTTTGCGTATGAGGTCAACATAACTAAATTATTTATCTTTTATAAATCCATTAAATTATTTCTTCACTCTTAGCAAATTCACGTAAGTTCATTATCAGAAATAAATTATTTTATTAATTTATTCAAATTGTTAATATATTCTACAATAAATATATTCACTAGTAGTGATTTTTTAAAAAAAAAAAAGTCAATGGTAACTTTGTTCTTATATGCCTATACTTTTCTTCATTGTTTTAGATGTATGTATGTGGTTGATTACGGATTAATCAATCGATGACTAATTGATATGAAGCTGCATTTGAAATTATTATGTACTCACTTCTTAGTAGATATACTCCTTGTATTGGAGTATTCGAAATATTCATTCTTTTTATCAAATTAATTTAATTATGATATATATTACAGAATGAATGAAAATGAGTATTAATGAGTAAATTCTGGTCAGATTGAAGGATGTTAATTATATTATAGTTTATTTGAAAATTGCACTTTGATATTGCGATCAAGGCTTTTTTTCCTCGTATTGTTCTTTGTTCGACGTGGTTCGACGTACTGCGTCGCGACGGTACAACAAAGCGTTACCACGACAACAAATCGTCACGCGGTTGCCATCACAAAACTTTGAACTTGTACGCCTGCAAACATTATGTGTCCGGTACCCATGTGAAAGTTCAAGAGATATTATATATCTATATAAAGTACCTATTGAATGTACGATCGAAGGCTTCATGACTTTGTCATATACTTTGTCTTGGATAATTGCGAATTAAAAATGAATCGATTTTTCCGATCTTTATAATTTTTTTTTTTTCGATTCGAAAAACATCATGCATGCTTTTTGTTCAAAAGTTCTAGATGTCATTATCGTTAGAAGAATTACTTTTATTTTTATTGTTATTGATTATTATTTATAAAACTATTGCACTGCTTACTGAGAAAATATCTTTGCAGTTTTTCAACTTTATTTACTCTTTCCGGTATAGTTCCGGGAAAATAGAATTCCAACGAGTGAACAAAAAACTTAAAAATGATATTTACGTTCACGATTATCTTATATTGAAAGAAAAACCTTTTTCTGATGCAAAGTTTGGTCATAATTGAACTCAATTTTATTCATAAAACTAAAGACATTGATATCTAAATTTTAATTTAATATTTTTTCTTAAATTCAAGCTTTTATTTTTGCATAATTAATATTTTATTCTTCAAAATATTTTTACGAATTAATCGATTTATAAGATCTTAAGTAGACCGATTGAATCAAAATCATCATTTATCTAAATTTATATATATATATATATATATATTTTACTACAATAATTCAATAGTATTTAAATTTTTACAAAATATTTATTGTAAAAATATAAAAAATCGTTCTGAAATATTTTCAAATTAATTAAGCTGACGATTTCTGAAGTTAAAAGCCGAATTAAATAACCTATTAATAACTAATTCAATTTTTTACCTAAAAGCTTTCATTTAAAATTTTTTTTTGATTGAAAAAAAAAAAACAATTTTTTAACATAAAAATTAATTAAAAACATTCAATAATACTTATCTAATTCTAATTTTTTATCAACCGGTTTGTTTATTCAAAACCAAACAAGTATTTTTCATCAGATCTACTAGTCTAGCAAAACTCATGATTACGATGCACTTGTATACACATTTAAAGTCAACTATTACGGGATATCAGCTTACTATGTAGTGGTGTTGGTGAAGAAAGGGCAAACGAAGCTGCAAGCAAAGTTTATGTTTCAAACATTTTCACTACTAAAGAAAATTCATCATAATAACGATACGTGAGGTGAATAAAAATTCTGAGAAAAATGCCATTAACCCGTGTAGTTGGAGTTAATAGTAGCATAGCACGTGGATAGCGCGCGACATATATAACTATTGCCTTTTTGTTAAACTCATTACTTAATCTTTTTAAACACGTGTGCAATACATAGGTTGTTGTTTTTTTTTGTTAATGTAGTTTTCTCGACCTACACACGATGTTGATAAACTTGGTTGATTTATATATGTACATACATAACAAGTGCGTACAGTGATGTCGTTGTATGAATCTAAGCACAAGAGAGTTAGAGTATGTCAAGAAATAAAAGGAAGGGAGACGTTCAGGAATTCACAAGGTCACTTCACAAGTCATTAATGCAGTTGCACAAGGCAATTGCAACAGCTGTAGTCTCTCTTTACTGTATTCCTTAAAAAGGAATGTCCTTTTTTTCATTCTTTAAATATTTATATTCCTATCTCATTCCTTTTTAATTCTTCAAGACTCTCCTCCATATTCTTCATTCTTAATTTTACCCTTTCAATAGTTAACATTAATTTTGTTATCCAACCTACAGATTAGATTTTTTTAACCTATTCTAAATGCGAAGGATGTTGTTGCTCCATACTATCTATTTGTTATTTAATCATTAGAGATGCGTGAGAAATATGTTTATACTATTTTCTTATTTATTTTATACTATTAATTCTAAATGATTGATTGATTATTAATGTTTTATCTAATAATCTTCTTAGGGTAGTTTAGCATTCACATATTAATAATCAAAATAGTCATTATTGTTTTTTTAAATCTATTAAACAACTTTCTCCATAGTATTTGTGTATGATTTATAATAATAATTTATAAGTAGAATGCAACAACTGTTAATGAGAGATAAAAGAAAATTTTTAATTTATATAAATTGTTATTATCAGCATTGCCGCCATTCATGTTAAAATTTAATTTCAATACATTTCAAGTACTATGTTTGATATTAAGATGTTTTCTACTATGGGTCAACTATGTCGATTTTTAATAAATCATTAACTTCCGGTAAAATTGAATAACGATAGTCATAAAGGTTCGTGTATTTTGGTATCACTTCAAGTAATTATTTCTCCTACACAACGTAAGAAAAGAATCTCTTTTTGTTTCTCTTCACTTATAGAAGTATGATCGTTCAGATCAATTAAAAAAAAAAGGCATATCGATGATTGGATAGAGGGGAAGGTAGGATTATGGTCCAGTCTTTAATATGGTCCATTTGTTTATTATGAGGGCATTATGCGTCTTTCATCAGTTAATCTACAAATATATTTAAAAATAATTTCTTGGATATAAACAGAAACTTTGAAAAGTAACGATTGATGATAATTTAATTGAAGAAAAATAAAAAGTAACCCATAATCTTACCTTCTTTTCTAATAATTTAAATGTTGGAGCAATAAGGTAAAAGTCACTCACTTTTTCGATGTATATCGATTATTGACTAACTTCATACGTCCATGTAAATTAATAAATAGGATTAAATCATTTCAATATGGATATTTTTTTTTTGATTGGTTGTCAATGATTTTATTTATTTTAGTGATTATGTTTATACATAATTAATTAAATGCGCAGTTTAGATTTGAAAAAAATATGAGTTTATATGTTGTATAAGTAGTATATTATTAAATATGAATAAGTGATGTGAAGTTTTGATTATAATAATATTCTACAACGATTCTGAATTAATAGTTATTTTATAGATTGAGTAAAGTGTAACTATTTATTGATTGATTCTAAATTATTGAACTACAAAATAATTAAATGGTCTAGATTTATAAAATTGATGTATTGATTGTATTTATTTTTGATGAATGTTTTTTTTTTCTAGTAAAATGTTAAAATGATTATTTATGGGAAAATTAGTTTTATAGTTGAATTAAAAAGTTAACATATGTATGTGTATATATATAAACGTCAGTTCTTTTGTCTTATTTTTTTTTCTGTACAATGGGAAATATAATAAAAACCAAACCAGCAAATGGGTGGTATAAGATAGATCCATGGTTGAATTATTGAAGATAGCGTGCGGTAAAGCAGGTGAGAGCAGGTAGAAAAAATAAGGGCTGACAAAGCCAAGCAGTAGGGATGTCGCATTGGCGACAACTTGATATTCAAAAAACAGCGTCATAAGTTTTACGATTAAGTCAATCTGACTTTGTAATTTTATATTTTTTGACCACTTCATTATTTTTGAATTCATTAATTTTTGTTTTATCTTGTAAGATGAACACTCATGTTAATAAGCTATTTTTTTCTTTTCTTTAATTTATTTCATTAAAATTTCAATATTGCAAATATTACTGTTCATTTTTATAAAAGTATAAATATCAATATTTAAAGAGTTTGAATTTAAATTTTAATCCTTTGCAACCCAAGATCTTGAAAAATAAACTATTTAAAAATATGTATTTCTTGAAATTTAAAAATATTAAAATTGTTAAATATTAATTCTATTTATAGATTTACTTGGTATATGAAGGTAGCGAATAATCGAAATATATCGAAAAGTGAGTGACTTTTTCCCTCTTGGTTAAAAAATTCAAATTATCATCCAATCATCGTCACGTACTTTGTGCGCGCAATAAATTTTAGCAATAATTGATAATTAATTATAAATCAATTATTGTTACCACTTTTAAACTGTCATTAACATTATTAATTGTTGATTTGTTACAAAAAATGTCACATAAGCCTTTAAAGAGTTAACATTGAGCTCAATATTAATTATTCGGTTTTAGTTTCATAAATATCCATTACCTAAACACTAATTTTTTATCGAAGCAACAAATATTTATAAAAAAAAAAGTTAGTTTAAAAGTTTTAGTTATAAAACTACTTTTGAATTATAAATAATTATATTGGACATAGATATAATATGTTTTATAATAAAATATTCTTTCATACAATAAATGAAAAGGAAAAGTTTAAATAACCAGTCAGGTTTGCAATGAAAATTTTAGATTCACTATATAACAATCATTAAATATGCTCGGACAGATGCGTTGTCCCCACAGTAGTTTACTATTCTCTCGCGAAACGGTATCTCCTTTTACGTTTCTCCCCTACATGGTCTTACGTATTCTACTGGTCTTTACATACTACCTCTCCCCTTCTTCATGTCTATCTTCGCACGTCGCTCGCCACGTAATTGCAGAGAGAAACCCTCGCTCAAAGTTTCCACCCTCAACAACTGCTGCCAAGCTTTTTTGATGCCTGCAGTTACTACTCATACGAGTATTACAAGTACTCTCATCACTTCTATTGCAAGATGCTTTGTCTAATGTTCAATTACTTTTTGTTGGCTTTAGAATTATTCTTTTTTTTTTTTTTTTTAAATATAATTAAGAATGGCATAGAAATTACATAAAAAGTTGAATAATCGTCGATAGTTGAAAATTGTTCTTCTAGAAAGTATTCATTACATCTATAGGTAGATAATTTTGCTATTATTTTAGATGGATTATTAGATGGTTTTTTTTTTGTATTGCGGTCGAAGAATGCACAACCACGTAAACCAGCCGTAAAGTATCAATTATGTAGGTAAAGACATCGATCAATGGTCGAACGTATCACTCTAAAATATTAATGGTCTTTTATAATATCTCAAGATTTACATGCTATATATTTTGTATACATCGAGTATATTATGCTTAACGCGAGACCCCTATTTCTAAATATTATAGAAATTCTTTTTCTTCTAGGTAAGTTATAGTTTTAGGCTTCAAAACCAGGACACAATTGTACTTCTATAAATATTTTTTGTCTTGTTTCAATTAAAGCTTTTTTTAGCTTAGATTGTATAATTTATTTTTAAAAATAAAAATACCAAAGAGAAAATATAAATTAACAATTTTTCAAAATACAAAAATAAGTTGAAATTTTTTTAGAAATTGTTTTACTTCTACAAGCCATTTTGTTCTCATTTTTTTTTTTTTTTTTATTTTCATATTATGAAGCTGGAAAAAATGAGTTTTAATGAAAAAAACTCTTCGTGAAGTTTCCAAGTAATTTTTGTTCTAAATTAAAAATTTTTACAGTGAAATTTTTAATATTTACTTTTTGTAAAATGGGAAAAATATAATTTTATTTTTATTTCAATTTATATATCATCAAGAAACTATATAAAATTCATTTTTCATTTATAAGAATTCTGATATTTCTTTGATTTCTAGACAGTTCATTCAGTGTAAATAATAGTCATATTAATTAACGAAAAATGTAAAAAAAAAAGTCAATATTTAAAACAAATGTCATATTTTTTCAATTTTTAACCGATTGATTGAATAATTCATCATTTTATTTATTAAAAAATTAATTTGAATAATAAAAAAAAAACTAATTGTGATCTAGATTTGAAATAAAAAAAATTCTAATTCTCGAGATAAGAATGAGTGAGATCATAAGAACAAAACTAAAAAGGCTTTTCAGAACTAAAGTGTGTCTTGAGTTTTTGGTAGAGGTATTCAAAGGATACTTTTTTCTTTTCTTCTTATTAATTCCAAATATTTTCAACTTTTAGTTATTTTTATTTATTGATTTTTTTTCTTTTGAAATTGTTTAATCCCCTCACAGTCAATAAAGACTTGTTGAAGCTTTAATAATGCAGACATAATATACAACATAATAATTGATAAATTTGTTGATGGTAGATAACTAAAGTAAATAAAATTCAATCAAACTATTTTTCTTGAATTTATCCTTCAAAAAATAGCATTTATTATGTTTTGTACTAGATAGATAAATAAAACTATGCTCATATTTTATTCTCAATCAGTGGAATTCTAGTTTCAGTTTGAAATGATAAATAATATATTTATTCATAGAAAAATAATTATTCTAAAACTTGAAAGTAGAATTTTTATTAAATATTCATGTCATAAAGTAAATATAACCGTTTTATAGTTTCATCATTGAAAAAAAATTACATTTAATAAATTTTTTCAAATTTTATCGAGAAATTAATTCAGTTGACATTACTGATAGTATCAAATAACGAGTGCTATTAAATCTTTCAACGATTATTATTGTGTACATTCATTTGGATGGTTCGAAAATCTTTTTTCCGGACAAATTGCAAAATTTTTCATAATGACATCTCCATTTCTCCATATTATACTCATAGATTTCTTTAATGTCATTTCATTATATGTTTTTTTTTTTAAGTCTAAAAAAAGGAATAAATTTATTATCACAATTCAAATCATAATCACCGAAAGATGTATCGGTTTCTTGAACATTCAAAGAAGCATTAAAGTCCAAAGTCTGGTTCCAAACGTCAACACCCTTTTCTCATGGTTTATAATTATTGACTTCACATTAAAAAGTTGATTGATTTTTAAAATATGTAATCTTGTCATATCTTTATGTTTTGAGGCATTTTAAAGCATGTTGGAAAGTTTAAAAATGGATATCCGTACGTATAATTTGTACGTACGTATGACCGGTTTTTTTCATTTTTGATGTCTCGAGAACCATTGAAGATATCGACTCCAGACAAATTTTATTCAAAAGATAATACAATGAAGAAGGTCTGAAAGGAGTTTAAATAAATTTGGTTCAGCCGTTATTTTTTAATAATAAAAAAACTGTAAATTAAGTTAAGTAAAAAAAAGATTTAAAATAGATTCTACTTATTGAGTGATTAATATTGTTGCAAACTGAGCTCAATATCAATACTGTATGATTGTAAATGACTCTAAACATTTATACATTGTTTATAAGAATTTCAATTTGTTATAAACAATTAAAAATGGTTTCAATTTATTGAATTATCATTACTGTAATTAATAGCAATAAAATATTGTTTTAAATAACTATGTGATTAAACAATTGTCTACTGTTTATAACAATAGAAATTTGTTATAAATAAATAACAGATTTCAATGAATGGAAAGTCCGTTCAGACCTGTTTCTTTTTTAGATTCAAAAAGCTAATTATTGAAAATAAACTTCCGCCTATTCCTTGGAGCCTTTTGTTTTCACCTCGGTCATCTTTACTTTCGCCCTTGCACATCCTAAAGTTTAACAACGTGCACCAAGTATAGCAAATATAAAGTTGAGGACACGTAAAACAAGTATAATAATATCGACCGTTTAGATTGTTGATGTAAATGGTAACCCAGGGTGATATTGAGTTTGTCCAATCCGAGCTTCTAGGGTGGCCGTAAGTTGACCAATAAACGTTCATTTTGCTGCCGGTTTTTTGATTGGGCGATCTAAGGGATAAGAGACCAGTTCGAGGCCATTTAGACCCACAAACGGGTCGTGGATCACAACAAGTGAAGAACTCGAGACAAAATCGTCTTTCTTTCTTCATACGTGACTTCTTCATCTTTACTTGTTCTATTTCCTTTGTGATTACGCGTCACAATACCCTGTGTATATCACTTAATTCATGTTGGATTTTTTTTTCTGTAAGAAAAATTGCTATTTGCTTCAATGATTTTTACAACGATTTATCTCACTTTTAATATCATTCATCTTTGAATATAGTTAGTACATTCATTAGCATTTTTATTCATTAAAGATAGCCTTATAAACAGAACTTTTGTTGATGTATGGATCATTTAACTGCTAAAGAATCTTTCACTTTCTTATATAAACAATCATGGGCAAATCTCTTTTTTAGTTCAATTTTATTTTCAATAAATTAATGATAATAATTTTTATTTAAATGAATTAAATTAAATATATTTTAATTAGCCATATTATTGTACATTGTTTTTTTTTTCCTTATTCCTTAAAAGTTAATTGTCACAAGATCTAATACGCAAGTTCTGATACCTGTTTAGAAAGTGCAACGAATAATACATTTCTAACGGATTTCGCGCCTCGTTTGTTTGCAGGAATAAAATTAACTGTTCAAGTTCAAGACGCGTTCACGCTGAAGAGAAATAAAAAATTGTTTAAATAAGTATTTGAAAAAATTAAAAAACAAAAAAAATTGCAAATAGAATAATCGCCAGAAGTTTTTCTTCAACCAGAGAAAACATACCTTCTGAATTGGTAAGTCGATGCGCATTAATTAAACTTTTTATCCTCCTTCTATGACTGTCTTTTATTTATTTTCTTCATCTGTACAATTTGTAATAATTAATTGTATTTTTATAATACTTTTGGAATTGACAGTTTTATCGATTTATGATTCTTTACATAACTGTTTTAAAATATGTTGAATAAAAAAAAACAAGTATAACATTGCATTAAAGTCTTAATGTTTTTGTGTCAATTGTCATTAGAATAATATGATTTTGATATGAAAAATAAATTAATGTTTTTTTTTTGTTTTTATTTAAATCAATTTTTATTGACAAATTGTGTAAGCAATGAAGAAAAACAGATATGTAGAAAGTCAGTTGAGAGCAATGAGGTCGGTAAATGCTAGACGAAGTAATGCGCATGCGTGTGGCATAACACAATAAGGGGTGAATTCCACGATTTCTTCGAAGTGGTTCAGTATTCACCAGATCATCAGCTGATCAATATGTCTATCAGTATAATACGCGCGCGTTACATTTTGTCATGTATATTTTAACGTGTTCAACTAAAAAATACCCTTTATAATTTATCTTTAGTATCTCAAAAGAGCTTATTTATTTGCATTTATTTGTGTTTTATATGAAATTTAAATAACTCGATATTTTCATTCACTTGTAAGATATTTACTGAAAAAACTGTGAATTAATAAAATATTTGAATTAATTTTTGTTTAAATTTAATAGAAAATATAGTTATTGATAATGTTATAAGAGATTTTAAAGTGCTTAGGTGAGTGAGCTTATACCTACCTGTATAACCTCTACTGATACTTTGGCTTTACCACTATCACCGCACTGCGGTAATTCAGTCAACCACGTATTTTAATCGTAATAAAATAAATAGATTTTTTTCTTTATATCAATCAGATATTATGATTGATTATCACCATCATGTGTCATTTCATTATACACTGATTTAAATCATTTATTTTAATCATCAAACAAAATTTTTTGTTTCATTAAAAGATGAATAATTTATTGTACTCATTGAATATTATTTGGAAATTATTTTTAATTAATTGCTTCTACATTATTGATAAAATGATATAACATGAAGGAAATTGATTTTCATCTTAATTATTTGATTTTTTTATATTGATTGTCTCATCTTGTTATTCGTCGAAAAATGAGTAAATCCATTATTTTTGTAATCTGATAGTATTACAGTAAAGTTGAGAACGAAAAAAACTTATTTGACTTATTTTAAAATTTTCATTAACATTTTCTAATCACTAGTCAACCTTTTTTAGCTTATTTAACACAACTATACAATACTTTAATATAAAACTGACTGTCAAATAGATTATCAAATTACTTTTAATCTTAATTTTTTTAATACACTTAATTACTATTAATTATTACAAATGGCACTTTGCTATTTTGGATACATATTGATGAAACTCTTTCTTACAATATCACTAAAATTGAACGAAATTCATGAGTCACAACCTTGGTACCCCTCTTGGAAGATAAAAGTATCCAATTAATTAGTGTAATACTTTTTTTAATATTTTATTTATTGATTTAAACAACAGAATTAATTATACAGATGATTTTGATAAAATACTTTCTGTTTATACAATATTTAAAAAGTCAAGTATTATTTCCAAAATTAGATGAAAAATAAATAAAGATAATTATTTAGTAATATTTTATTATAATTATTATGATATTTTTTTTTCTTTGAAGAATAAATACACTTACTGATTAGTTATCATTTTGGAGCAAAAGAGAAAGAAAGGATGTAAAGAATTTGATTTTTCATTAATGCTGCATAAATAATGGAACAGGCTAAATTATGATTGATCTAGATAGTTGATGATCTAAAACCTATAAATTTCTATTCATGTTTATTCGTTGCATAGATGGATGATAAAAATTCAAATTTTCAATTTCAATGAAACCATTCTCATCTTACGTAAAACTTCCTGTTAGATAGATATCATTTATAAAACATTAAATGTTAGTATTTAATATTATTTTTTGCATCATTAATCCTTCAATAATCTTTAATATTTTTTTTTAATCATTAATAATTTAATGAAAAATTTAAATAAAAATATTAATTAATATTTAAATAATTATTTTGTTATTTTTTTAGGGTTGACGGATTGATTTCTGACGGTAGAGAAAAGCAAGCACCATTGCTGGTAAGTTTCAACACTTTATTTCAAGTGAAGATAAAATTTTTTATCTCACTTTATATCAGGGGAAAAAATAGCACAATTGTGTGTAAAAGACTAAATTTTATGAATGAAGTAATTTCAAGTGAGTGTGTTTAGTAAGGTACTCTGTATAATTATTAGATTTATTTATACATAAAATGTATCCAATATGTGCAATACTTCTTTGTTGTTTATATGAATTTCAAGTGGATTTCATTTAAAACTTTAATTTCTTTTATTAAATTAACTTGAATTAATGAGATGGAAACAATCTTTATAATAGGTTAGAGTTCATTTATAAAAATTAATTTTTTATATACAATTTTTAATTAAGTCAATTACATTAATATTCATTTTATACAAGCTAATTATCAACTATACTTTGTTTAATTATTTATTTATTTAAAGAAAAACAGACTGAACAGAATGAATCCAAAGCTAGGGTCACATAATGCTAAAGGCAAATGAAATAGTTGATAGTAGACAAATTGAAAGATAATAAAGCTTTATAATTTATTATAACAAATGGAGTTGACAGTAACATGATAATAAAATATTCCATTAATACAATAAAATAAATAATAAATCTAAATCCGAAAAATCACATATTGATTTAAGTAATTACAGTATAGGTATGCATTGCATGTGACGCCACATCTCTTTTTTCTGTATATTATTCAAACACGACTTGATGGCGCCTCACGCTTATATATCCCTAGACTAGTTGGCGACTTGTTTTGCCCTTCTCTTTTCTATGTTTCCATCAATTCGTTTTTTATCCCATTTTGCATTTTTTTTTTCACTCATCGGTTGTCGCAATTCATTGTCTAAACTCACCCCTACAGTCTACCTTATCAAATACATTCATTTGAGACACGCTACCCTTATGTCACGAACTTAATAACAATTGCTCTTAGTATTTTTCCATGTTAAATTTTACTTTTGTGTAATTCTCAATCAGTTATTTATAATATCTATTTCATATTTTTAATCAATATTTAAATAAATTCAAGAATTATTAACTTTTAAAAAGTATAAAAAAATAAAAAATTAATTAATATTAATTGTTTATAAATTAAAATTAAAGAAAAAGATTGATTTAATTAAATATATTTAAAAAATACTCAGTAAAATATTTTTGAGTTATAAAGTTTGAAAGTAATGAAAACTTAATGTAATTACTGACCCTAAACTTTTATAGCGAGGTCTTTAATTGTTAATTAAAAATATTTCTATAAAAAGAAGATTCCAAATAATAATTAATTCAATTTGTTTCAGACATAATGAAGAGAGAAGCTGACGCGATGGGCGGGGGTCCAATGACCCCCAATAAACGTTATCGTCAAGGAGATGATGAACTGCGACTTCTTATTCCAAGTAAAGTAAGTACAAACTTTAGTTGGCATTAATTTATGATGTGCTAATTATTTAAAAAAAAAACGAATTATTTATTTTTATTTTATCATGAAATTTTTATTTCAGGTTGCTGGATCCATTATTGGAAAAGGGGGACAAAATATAACAAATCTTCGTAGTCAGGTATGCTTTTCTTGATTTCTAAATTAAAGAATATTTAAAAAAAAAAAATTTCATTTTATTTAATACTAAACTTTTTCAATTACAAACAGTAAAATAATTTATTTCTTTTTTGTATTTTGTTCGGCATTATTTTTTTAACTTCGTATTTTTATTTAATTAAAAATAAATATAAAAGATAATTATTTTTATCAAATTTACTATTTTAATATTAATTTTTTAACAATTAGAGTATTTAATTAGTAAAATAATTATTTTTAACCGTGAAATAATTTATAAATATACAATTAATTTGAACAATTATTAATTTACAACATTAATACACAAATAAATAAATAAAACCAAATATCATAAAGTAAAAAAAAAATGCTGATATCAATCAAAAATAATACGAAGTTTTAAAAAAAATAGTAATATTAAAACACGTCACCTTGTACTCTTATTTATTCTCTACAAAATAAGTAGAAGTCACTAACTATTTGAATATTAGTGTTATCGTAAAAGAATCATTTAAAATGATGAATAAAAAATACCTATTATCAATGAATAATTAATAACAAATAAATTTAAATGAGAAAAAAATATAGATTTAAGGTGATGTTGATGATAAGTATTTAGAAAAATGGTAGTCGTCGTCGTTGTCGCGACGTCAAGACACCCTAAACTCTAGTCTAGACTCTAGAGAATAGCATAAGGGCATAAGGCACTAAAAAAGGTTCAATAATTATTTATAAAAGGATAAAAGAAAGTTTTAAATCTAATAACAATATCGAAACATTAGTCTCGATATTGAAGAGTAACGCAAAAATATTATGAGGTCTAACTTGGTTAATGGTTTGTGCCCTGGCCCTGCCCCAACCCCGGCGTTGCCCCCCTGGTGTTGCCCTGGCGTTGTCTTGTTCGTCGTTGCCCTGCCGGTTGCCCTGCCCGGAACGACGGACCCCAACGCGCGATCGGCAATTGTGTGGACCACCAACTACCCCACCAACAATCGACAACAACCAACCACCAATGAACCACCAACCATCACGGCCCAACAGTACAAAGCCTCAATCATTGTACCCGATTGCCCCGGACCCGAACGGTAATGCCAAATACCAACTAATTAATGTCTTAATACTCTCTTCGTTGTCTTTAATTACGATACCATTCAGATTTAGGGTTCCTAACTCATCATTTCTACATTATTCTTCTATTTTTTTTTGTTTTTTTTTTTTTTATACTTTTTACTTTCATTTCTATCTTCTTTCCTTCTTCTGCTTCTACTTCATCTATTTCTAGCTTCTTTAATATACTTTTATTCATTCATTACTTGTTCATCATAAATTCATCATAATATTTATTCAATTTATCATTACAATCATCAGCAATTACTTGGTTATATCATTCATATAACATATCTAATCTAATAAATATAAGTTCATATTTTAAAGTATGTAACATATTATGGAAGTAACGTAGTGTATTAATTTTAGAAAAATAATTTATAAATATTTACTATATATAATAATTTTACTATTTATATTCTTAATAATTATCAAGCTATCTTTTATTTCTATTCTTATAAAGTGATTTCTAAATTATTCAATTTTTCTTTTAATTATTAGTATTAAAATAATATTAGTTGAGTTTATTTATTTATTTATTATTTTATCGTCAAAGTCATTTTACATTTTCACTAAAATTTATTTGAAAATAATTGAATGACTTTATAACTTTGGTACTTGATCTAAACCATTTTAAAAACTTCATTAATATTAATTAATATCTTAATTATAACTATTTATTTGTTTATTTACATTTCTTTTATACTTTTAGTGTTTGAATTCATTTCAATTTCATGACTAAGTACATAGTACCAATATCGTGACGCTTGATTTGATATAATTGTTGATCAAATTTAAAAGTTTGAAAGAGTACGACGATAAACAAAATGTGTGTGTCGCGTTGAGGAAATTTTTTTGCAGATCCTTAGAGTGGAAATGACGTCATTCAAGGTACACAGGACCCAGCCAAAATACACCAATTTTAACACATACAAAATATGAAAGAAAACTACCTCATCGCAACTCCAGTATAAATGATCAATTATTATTATTATTATTATCATTATTATAATTCATATTACTATTATTAATCATTGCAAGCTGTATACATCTTATTAGCACTATTATCATCTCCTAAATATTTACTCAGATATTTATCGTTCTAGCCGATCCAATGACAGTAATATTTAATACAAAGTTTCAGTTATTAATTAATAGATAAAGTAATATATACAAATAACTCATTATCATAACAATTATTTATAATTGAATTTCAATTAACTATAAAAATATTATTTTACTATATGCATCATATTCATGTATAGAATGATGCTAATAAATTTAATTATCAATTTTTTTTTCAAAATAAAACCAAAGGTTTGGATTATTTGTAATGAAAAAAAAAAATTCATGATGAATTAAATTCTTTGATCATAAAAATGTTATTAAAAACATTTAATGGGTTCATCTTTAACAGGTTTACCTTCCTAAAGGTTTATTATTAATTTTTCAATCAGAAATGAAGAAATGCTAACTTATTTCAAATAGATTATAATAATAATCATCTTTAATGAATATAAATATATTTTTGATTGTGAGCTTTATTTGTAAATATAAGATTATCATTGAAATTTTTCTTTGTTTTTAGAGTTCTTACCATCAGTTCGGATTTGGATACTGTTCTTCAGGTTCTTAATAAAGTTGTCCCCAATCTTGAAGAGGTAATTATTCATTTTATTATAATCAAAAATTAATTTTATAAATTTAAATTAAAATAAATAAACTAATATCGATAATTGATTTTAATTTTTAGAATGGAACTAAACATGGAAGTGATGAAATTGATATTCGTATGCTTGTTCATCAAAGTCAAGCTGGATGTGTTATTGGCAAGGGTGGCTTAAAAATTAAAGAGCTTCGTGAGGTAAGTACTTAACTGATTTCTTTTTAAATTCAATTCAAACTATCTTAATGAAAGCAACAATTAAAAAGTCCACTTTTCTATTCAATTAATAATATAATTATTAAATCAATAAACTGAAAGATTTGTTAAATTATCATTTTTTATAATTGAATTGTTGCATATGAATATTAATGATGTGTGAGGTAGGTCATAGAATAAAATGCGAATATAAAGAAGAAACATGATGAACGCGTTTATCGACTTTTCCACGAGTAAATCCTGAATGCATAAGAGTAGCTGAGCAGGCATGTCAGTTGTGAAGGGGAACTGAGAATGGAAAGACGTGGCACCACCACTCAGCGACGTCTCCAAACTGCTTTATATTACTTCAGTTCGAGGTCGCGTCTAGTAGAGACTTTATTGATTCCTCTCACGATATTGTTGTCTCTTGCACTCTTATTCATTTCCTGTACATCATCGTGGATTTTCACTAAATTTAATTTTATTCCTAAAACAAGTCATTAAAAAAATATAGAAACCAACTAGTCTCTGGATGGCAATTTTTCATTTTTCTTCAAAGATGGGCTGTTTTTTTTTTCTATTTCTCAAGTAATTATTAAAGTTCTTTATCTAGTTCTGCTATGCACTTTTGGAGATCATTGAATTCAATTGATCTACTTTCAAATTCTTTTAATATTTAAATCTTTTAAAAATAATTTAACTCAGTACTTGGTGTCATATTTGAATATTTCAACGTCTGATAGTGAAAATACTGAATTTATTTAAATAAATTAAAATTAAATTATTTATTAATTTAATTTCAGTCAATGAATTTAGCTGTTCATTCACTAGCCATTTAATGTTATATGACATAAATTTGTCAATAATTTTCCTGTCAGTTTTTTTATTGAAATTTTTGTTTTCATTATCTAGGCTATTTTGTTATTTTCCCTTTTATGGAGTAACTAGTGATTATAATTATATTACAAAACAATAATAATAATAATAATAATAATAATAATAATAAAAAAGGATGAAAGGTTTAGAAAAGTAACAAAGAAAAAGCATGTGCTAATATACAGAGAATACTTTTATAATATGAGGGAGGCTCCTGAATTTCCTTTTGGCGACATGTGTTGCTATGGGAGTTCGACTGTATGACATGCAACCTAAAACAGGTGCTGGGCTAGGTAACGTACATGCATTAACAGCTGCTACACCAGGTGCACAAATGTCTGCTTACAAGCTTCAATTCAACGTCTTCTTTTCAATAAAATACAAAAACTTTTGGAATTTTCAAAAATTTTTTTTCCTTATAGTTCTAGGAATTTTTCATACAATTTTCTTTTCTCCATTTACAAGAAAATTTTTTATTTATCACTTAATTTTTGGGTATTAATTATTTTTCAAAGAATAATTATAGGAAGTAAATAGGGTTGATGAAAAATAAGTGAATAAAAAATTCAAGAAATAATTATAGTTTTATCATAATTTGAGTTTCGACAACTGGTGCTCGTTCAATTAACCATCAACTTTTTCTCCCGCCTTTTCTCCCTCTCTGTATGGTCAAGCCCAAAAGAGAAAACAGGCTCAAGGGTGCGTTGAGTTTACAACAAGAGCAATATACGAGACCATCGAGTCAGTTAACATTAGATCAGTCATGTGAACACTTGATTCTCGCGATTTAGTTTGATCTTATTATGTTTGAAATACAGTTTTTAATTGAGCTATTAATATGATCAATATTCGGATATTATCATTTATTTTAAACATATTAGGTAAGTTTACATTCACACTCATACACACACATATTCATACTTTTAGCGGAATGATTATTTATTTTTAGATGAGATTTGTTTTTATTAACAAATTCCTTTATTGAAAATATTTAATTAATTGATTGATCAACAATTTGATAACGTTTCAAAAATGATTGTTTATATTCACTAATTTAATATTATTATTATGCATAAATTTATAAAAAAAAAATATTTTAAATTATGAATAAGTCAAACTTGTGTTATTCTAAAGAACAATTTTTACAATATAAATAACAGACTCGTGTTACATATACCATAAAGCAAATAACAATGCTGCAATAATACCAACAACAGCATATACAGTGAATGAAGATTTAGGTGCTTCTTCATGTTTTTCTTGGCCAGCAATCCAACCCTTTTTTGGTTGGCTGTGCTTTTTTTCTAGTTCAATTATTTCACCAACCATATACTTTTTCATTAATTCATGAGCATCCGCTGAATGACCAACATCATCAAAATCTTCTGATGCATCTACACCCTTATGATCAAGAAGAACTTCCTCACCACCTGGATGTTCATTAAGAAATTGTGTGACATCATAGACTTTGTCGTGAATAATTATTCTTGTGAATTTTCGGTCAGTCTCGGCAACTTCTTTCCTTGTAAATTGCTTTAGTTCAGTCATGCTTTTCTGTATGATTAAAAGAACAGATTAATCTATAAATAATAATACAATATTATTATTATTATTGTTATTATTTACATTATAATGGTGATAAAGGTCAATTTTAAAGTAGATATACGATAATTTTTGACTACCTTTTCTTTTCAATAATAATACAAAAAAAAGTCAATGCTTCAAATGGAATAAATAACGAATGGAATTGCGTAATTCTTATTTATCGTCATTGTAATTTCAAGATATGTATGACCAGGATATGATGATGATAAGGCCATATTTAACGCGTGCGCATCATTCTTAGTCCATCTGTACTTTTGCACTTAAGAAATGTAGAATTTTATATTATTATTATCAATTTTAAGATATTGCTAAAATATTTCTTTACATAAATTTAAAAAATAAATTTAAAATTAGGGATATTTTATCCTTCAACCAAACATCACTACAAACAAAACCTATCATCAATAATATTGATTAAATTCATATTCTGGCTTTGATAATTTTTTTAATCATTATGATCACTTAATAATCGCATAATAATAAAAAATATATCAGTCGATGATGACAGTGCACGAAGTATAATATTCAGTGCAAAGTCATGTGAAATGTTGGTACACTACTGGTTTTTTTTTCCTTCTTGTGAAGTAACTTAATTGGAAGCATAGCTTGATAATATATAAAGTAGTCAAAAATTATTCAAACCAAGAAGAAATTTGTTTTATTGATCGAAATAAAATTCTTCTTTTTCCATTATCTACTTAATAATTGAAATTGTTCTCACATTTATATACAAGACTCTTTACAAGTATCATCATCATCATTATTATCACCATTTTTTAATCAAACATACACTAGCATTGTTCTAATGCATATGAATCAAAAATATGTTTTTTTACAATTTAATTAGCATATTCATAAAAATAAATCAAAATAGCTTATTCTTCCATCAATCCTACTGGTGTTAACCTGTTCACTCACCGAATGTTTTAAAGATGATAATACTGCCAGTTGATGTTTGATTAATACAAACCAATAATTATTTATAGAATCAAATTCTTGGAAACGTGCAGAATAATTAATCAGTATAAAGACATATACAGTCTATTTAACACACAAATAATGATATATCGAGTGAACCCAATAACTTATACGCACGATAAAATGTCGTGGTACACAGTCTGTTAGCACACAATATTTATGGATCCCCTCTTCTTTTACTGTGTATACTCACTCTCAACGGTCCCACTTTGTGTATTCCAATCTTGTGTTCACATTGAGGATAAATTCTACGATATCATACTACGACTGATTAAATAAATGAATACATTATATACAATTCTTAAAAGATTATCATGTTGATGGACATTTTTGTTTTAAAATTTAACTAATTTTATTCAAAATTTATATCCAATATTTATAACTATAGTGAGTTTATGCCTATAAGTAATTAGATAAAAATTTTACTGATAAATGGAATGATTATTTGTTAATGTTATTGATAAAATGACAAGTAAAAGAACATTAAATATAATTACCTACTTTAATTTTTGGAACTTGGTTGGCATAAATGATCAGAATGAATAGAACTTTGATAAAATAATTGATTAAAGTTCATTTATAAATTCTCACATTTGAAATTTCTTTTACAAATCAAATATATATATATATGTGATTTATCATTTAACTTTTATTAATGATTCACTATCTGTATTGTCTTCGTCAGCATGACAATGTTATTTTAGTATTTCCACTTCTAATTGTCTATTTTTTTTTTTAAATAGAAAAATATGTAAAATAGTTAATGTATTATACATATTTGAAAGAATTATATCATGCATTAACAGTAGTAGTTCGAAAAAGATTCGAATTATTTAATCAAAATATTTTTTATCATGTTTATTTGATACACTTTGGTATTTTATTATTTTATTGATCTACTTTGATGATAAATAATTAAATGTTAATAATTTACATTCATTTTATAGAAAATAATAATATATAAAAGCATAAATAGCGACAAGAATACCAATAAAAAGTGGCTTTAAATTAGTAGATTCTTCAACTGGTGGTTGATATTCCCAATCATCATCATCAAATGATGGTGATTTTTTATCAAATACTAGACTAGTTGATCCACCTTTATCTCCAGCTGCTAAAACTCCTATTTTAAAAGTCTCTCGTAATTGAACTGCTTCAGTTGTATGACCCATTTCGTCAAAGCATTCAGTTCCATCAGCTCCAGCAAGCTTTAATAGAACTTCTTCACCACCTGGATGTTCTTGTAGGAATTTTGTTAAATCGTATACTCCACCATGAATAATCATCCATAGATCTTTAGCACTATTATGACGAGCAACTTCAGCACTAGTGTATACTGTTGTCATTGTGAATAATTATTATGATTTTTAATACTTTTGAATCTAGAATGAAAATTCATTACTGACAGTAGCTATTGATTATGAGATGTATTACCCAGTTTTAATTTTCAATAACAAAATCTTTAGAAAGAAATAGTACTCATTACTTTTTTATCACAAGGTTTTAATAGATACTACAATGACATGCAAAAATTTCATTCATTCTTGCTGTAGCATAACTTTATTTTATGATTTAACATTTGATATTATTTAATAATATTGATTTAAATATTATTATTTTTAATTAAACATAAAAAAGTGAGTAATAAAATAATTTAATTACCTTAGTTAAATAGATATATTTATCTATTTTTCTGTAAAAAGACGAAAAATAAGTTAACTAATGAGAAAAGTTTATTTTGACTAACACTTGAACTTGAGATATGTCTATATGAAACCGAGAATGAAATAACGGGTTTCACTTCTAACTTTCTAATAAAATTATTTTCTTGTTTTTCTCGTCTACTATTTCCTTAACTGTACTGTGTTACTAGTTGTCGTTGTTTGAGTCAACTAAGTTAAGAGCATCCACATTTCAACATAAGGAAATTATAAAAATTCAATGACTTGATTAACATAGAATGAAAGTGATCTCAATAGTGGGGTGTTAAGTATGCTAATAATTTGTTTATTGTCAAATGTTAAAAGTTCTAGTCTTGATTCAGTTTGTTTGAAGATAATAAATCCAACGATCGAAAATTTTATTTCAGTTTATTGAATTAATTTTTTAAAATACCACTAATTATTTTAATAAAAAAGAACTAACACTTGTTAGCAATTTAATGAAACAAATAGCATATAGGTTAATTAACTATTAAAAATAATTTATTGTGTCAATTTAATTACTTATTCTCATCTAAACAATTCTATTTACATTACAGAAAACAGGAGCCAGGATTAAAATCTATTCGAATTGTTGTCCTCACAGCAGCGATCGTGTTATCAGCATTTGTGGAAAACCAACAACATGTATGGAATGTGTTCGTGAATTAATTGCTACAATAAAAACGGTAAGTATAATTTACTTTATTTAATAATAAATAAATCTAAATAGAGTTCTTTATAATGTTAATCAAATTAATCTTGAATGTTTTTTTTTCTTGTCATTAGTCACCACTAAAAGGAATAAATAACCCTTACGATCCACACAACTATGATGACTACTATGCTGATGAGTATGGTGGCTATGGAAGTAGAGATAGCCAAGGTGGTAAACCTGGATATGGTGGTGGTGGTGGTCGTGGAGGTGGTGGCGGAGGTGGAATGCCACCAAGACGAGATAATCGAGGTGGACCACCCGACATGAATCGTGGATTCCCACCACCACCAAGAGGTGGTCCAAGAAACAGCGGTGGAATGTCAAGTGGACCTCCAGATCGTGGATATGGAGGAAATGCAAGAAGTGGAGGTTATGATGGTGGAAGAGGTGGTGGCTATGGAGGAAATAGAGGTGGACCACCACCATTCGGAGGCGGAAATTACAATGGTAATTTTATGAAAAATTCCTTTTATAAAAATTAGTTAAAATTATTTACTACTAGAGAAAACGTACAAATAACAGGTTTAATCGGTTTTGATTTAATTTTATTATCAAGTTCGTGTACAGTTAGTTTAGATTATAATAAAATATAGTGTTACTAACTAAATGCAGGTGTTTTAAAATTACATCATCAACCAGATAAATTTTATACTTCATGTAAATTAACATTTTTATTTACTGTAAAAAATAACTTTATATAGTAGTTCAGTTTAAAAATGTCTATTATATAGTTGCGTTCAAGATTACCCATAATAATGCAACCATAATAGCTATGATTGTTATAAAAATAATCATATAATTTTATATTATATCTAACAAGTCATAATTTCATGATATTTATATAGTAAAATTTTTTAAATTGTTATAATTTATTCTTGCACGTAAAACTTTATATCACGATTATAGTTAGTTTTATCTTTAATAGTAATTTAGATCACTTTTATAATTATATTTTTATTATAAGAGTAAAAGAAAAAATTTTTTTTATACAGACAGTGGCTGGGGCATGCAGGGAAACGCTCCTAATGGACTTGGCGGAGGTGGCAATAATTCAGGTATGAGTGGACCACCAATGGGAGGAAATAATCAAGGTAATCAAGGAAATATGGGAGGCAACAAGACCAGCACTCAAGTCACTATTCCTAAAGATGTAAGTAATTTTATACGATTTCAAACAAATAAAAAAGAATTTTCTCGAATGTTGATTGCTTTGTTAAATATGATTTATTATTTAGCTTGCAGGAGCTATAATTGGTAAAGGTGGAGCTAGAATCAGAAAAATCAGGTCTGATAGTGGAGCTTCTATTACCATAGATCTTCCATTACCTGGAAGTAATGATCGCATAATTACTATTTCGGGAGCGCCAAATCAAATACAAATGGCCCAGTACCTGTTACAACAGAGGTAACTATCTTCATAAATCTAGAATAATTAATGCTATATTATATTGTTAATAATTTCTAACAAAGCTTTGCTTGATAAATTAATTATTAATTAAAATAATGGATTGTTATTACTTCTTAATATATAATTAATACCTATTTAGTACTAATATCATCGAATCCTACATGCTTCAGACTAATGAATGTACATTTTTTATGCAAATCAATGTCATGACTTTTTAATCAACAATAGTGAAGGTGAGAAATCAAGTACCATTTGATCCAATATGAAAAGTGAAGTATCTTGTCATCTGACGTGCGTAAATGGAGCTCTGTTGTATGGAAGACTAGTGATTTTGTTGTTCTACTTTAAAGATAACAAGGAATCACTAATCATCCTACAAAGGTGCCCAAAAATCGTCGACGTCTCCTATGTGCTTTGGAACTCACATCATCCATGCTGTTGTCCATTCATTTCATCATCGTATTTATCATGCTACACAATATAAAATAATCCTTAATTTATGCTAAAAAATGTGTTATATACTACTGTGAATATTTTTGTATAAATATAACATTTTATTAATTATACTAATGAATTTATGTTACAGTGTACACGACAACGCAGACCATTACTAAACAATATCGACTGATGCACTGAGGGGAGCCAAAGATGCGTTTGTAGTTCTTTTGTTTTTAAGAATTCAACAAAACATATGCTATATATAAAAACATAATAATATACTACTGTACAAATACACTCGTACATATAGATACGATTATATCTAATTCTTGGGCATGTTGTATGTTTATGTACGTTAATTCTAATGTACGCAACAACGATCAGTGAAAAAAAAAAGAATTATAACAGTCATCATTATTGCGATTAATCTAAAAGCATATTCCAGAAATAATTTCCACTACATTTGATATTCTATGCTATTCTATTCTACACTATGAAAACATATTTTAGAGAAACTTTTTTAGTGAAAATAATTTATTTCGTTTTTACATTCAACTAATAATAAAACAAAAAAAAATATTAATACTCACCACTATCATTTGACAATCTGCTAAATACTTTTTGCTACTATTATTTTTTAATATAAAATTTAATGTTCTCTCCTTTTTTTTGATACATCTTCGATCTTTACTGTAAAATAAAATGAGATATAAAAACGTTTAATGAGATTTACAGTTTGATTTTAATTTCTTTTTATTAGTTTTTTTTTTTTCGATGTGAGCCTCATTAGGTTCTGTTTGAGCACCGAATTATAGTACGAACTCTTGAAGTTTGTCAAATAATAAAAAAGAAATCGAATAATACCCCGATCCCTGCAGAACGAATTAAATCAAAACTAAAAATGCAAATGGTGTTGCGTATTATTGAATTATTCTATAGACATTTATACTTACATTTAAATGCTGGCCTACTATACTATTTTAAAATAATTTATTAACGATTTAATTATTGAAACATAAAAACTTGAAGCTAATTTTTTCATAAATATTATGGTTAATAATTTTTTATGTTAGACATAATATACTCCCACGTAATCATGTATATAAATGGTATCATTCTATTTTGAATTGCTTTCTTTGAAACATTATAAAAATATTGGTATGTTATTATTGCATTAAATTGAAAATTAATTCATACTAAATTGTCGAAAGATCTTTTTGTAATTATTAAAAATGTAAGTTCTTCACATGTACGGCCACATACGTATATATATGTAAATTAAAAAAGTGGATTATCAGTGATAATGTTGAGTTAAAATAAATGTATTTTAGACATTATTAAACAGATATTAAATTACTTGATTAAATGATATATTGTCCAAAATAGAAAAACTGTAGTGATTCTTAGATTAAAAATTAATTGTTAAAAGAAAACTAATAACAATAGTGATAATAATAAGCAACAACGATAAATCATTTAATTTCATAATAAATTTAAATGTAGGGAAAATTATTATGTTGTTAGAAATAAACAAAATATTATAACTTATATTTTGATGCATAATTATAATTAATTAATTTGGCGATAATTGTTTGATCCTCAGGAATTAAAAACGGGCATTTGTATATCGTTGGCTAAAGTTTATCAATAAATTGCATTTTATTAAAAAATGTTATTCTATGTAATATCGATTAACGACACACATGTGTATGTTAAAAAAAATTAATTCTTCTTTCTAACGCATCTGTAAACTCATGAAGTTATGCATTTTATTGATTTTCCTTTTTTTTTTACCAACTACTAAAGTATTCAAGATGTTTTCTATATTTGATTAAGAGATTCCGAATAAATAATACTAATGATTATCATGTTAATGATTCAATGAATTTATAAAATGAAACATATATATGCGCGTGTGTATATCGTACAATTGTTTTGTAAGTATCATTAAAAGTAACATTTGGAATATAAAATATTATAGACAATTGAGTGTATCAAAATAATTAACAATTCTTTCAATAAAAAATATAATAGCACTCTTACAAGAATTGTACATCATGCTGAAAGTTTATAATTTGTATTTGTAATTAATAATTCATATTTGTCAAATAAACATAAGTACAAAAAATCCCAATTGTTTTTATATTATGTCTAGAAAAAACCTATGTGATGATTTTTTTTAAACATCCACTTTAAATAATAATTACTTGGAATATTTTAGTAATATATTATACCATTATTTGTACAATTAATATCATGCTTTACTTTTAGTTAACTATTATTTTTAATAGTGTAATTAAAATTATAGTTTTACAATAATAATAACAACAATTACTATTTGAACAATGCATCGGTGTCAAATGCTTATTTATTTTTTTTCTTCAGAAATGAATTCTTGTAATTGATAATAATAACAGCAATAATAATAATCAAGTTAGTCGTAATTAAAAATAAATTGCCGATCGATAGGGAGCAATGTACTTGTAAAAACATATGTGTACACCGATACTATGAGAAAAGTTGACTTACATCACGCAAGTCACTACAAAGACAATATAATCCTTTTTCTTTCTGAGTATTATATTATATTCTTTTGCTAATTTAATAATACCAAATATGTGTAGGCGTGCTTGTATATGTACTATTTAATTTAATCGAAAGCAATATCTTGCGTGAACTTTATCAAAAATAAAACTCCGTACAGTAATTGGTTGTGAGGGTTTCGTGTGTAAGACTCAATGTCCACATGATTTTTCAGGAAGAATGTAAACTATCCCGAATGAAAAATAATAAGAACTTGCAGGATATTTTGTTAAAATTTATAACAAAGTTTTCATCAACAATAATAAAACCTTATTATATTAATTTTTATAAAATTATTTCTATCTCTCAGTAGCTTTTTTTTTTACGAATTTATTTTAACAATTTTATTAAATTTTTTTATTCCATAAAAAGCTATGTTTGTCGTTGTAAATTTAATCATCTATCCATCTGTTAGATTGTATCTATATGTTAGTCTACTTACCCTACATACATCATCATCGGTACTAGATTTTTACGCCTCTGTTTCTAGATAATTTTTTTTTATATCCAAAATACGCTTGCGCAGTTTCAAGAAAGCGACAAATAGTCTTGATTTACCGATTTCATTATTTCATAGGTATCAAGAACTCCGCGAGCTTGTAAGCTAAAATTCATCAGTCATCTGCCAACCACCGCAGAAAAGTGTCCCACAAAAGCATACATTTATAACATTTTTTACCTTGCGCGCGACTTATTAATTGTTTTGTGTATTAATTTCATTAAAATCCGATTATTATTCTTCTTTCTATACCTGTTTAATCTTAATTACATTAAATAAGATTATAAATTGATGATTATTATTAATCAACATATGTGAAGAAGATTGTTTTTATAATAGAGTAATGTAACAAATAAAACTTTGAAAAAAGTTTGAAATTTTGAGATAAATCAAATGTAAATATAATCGATTTTATTAAAATTGTTTACTTAAATAGACTTTTAAAATGAATTGAATGATTGAATTTATTTTGAAATTAAAGTAAATATGGCAATGTCAACAGTAGAGAAATTTTATCAAGATAATGAACAATCCTCTTGTTCATGCGACGCAAGTTCTGCAGATAATACTGCACAGTCAGCTTTAACCAACTGTCCACCGAGTAGTTTTCCTAAAAATTTTCAGGATTTTTTAGTTACCTTGTCTGAGGACACAGATGATTTATGTAATATGTTGGAAGATAAACTTATTCCCAGGTATTTTATTTTTAAAATTTCATATTATTATTCATTTTCCTTTATCAAATATTATTCGTTATTTTTCTTTTTAGTATTTAATGAAGAAACGATTTTTTTTTCGATTTAATTGTTGGAATCAATTATATTTACTTGATTTTATAGAAAAATGAAAAATAATGTGGAAGAGAAAAACTCCTATAAGCGATGGACTAAAAGAACTTTTCAACGTCGTCATAGTGAAATTGAAGTTCGATTACATAAAAAATCATCCGCTAATGATGGAAGAACAGAACTAAGAACTATTGAAGCTAATGCTAAACCACCCGCAGTACAGAGACAAAGAAGCTCTAGTATCGCTGTTCCTCGACCTACGCCGGATTTACATAAGTATTAACATTGAAAAGAATTATTACCCATTAATTGAAATTCGTAATCTTGACATCTTTTGTTTTTTTTTTTCTACAAGATTACGAATTTTAAAAATCGACTCCATGACAATAACTTCCTAATGGGAAGTTAATAAATAATATGAATTATCTTATTGAAGATTTCTGCAAACTGAAGCTAACTTTCGGGGTCATTTATCACCGTCGTTCATCAATCCGACAAAACTAGTCAACAATTCGACTTTAGGTACAACATCATCGACACTCCAACTGCTCAACCCAATTCTTGCAAGCCCTGAAAATTTGGAAAAATGCTCGATAACTCACCGAACAGATAAACGAAAAAGAACAAGTAGTATGCCAACAGTTTCTCGACATCAAGTACGTTTGTTACCTTTATACCTTTCATCATCGCAAAGCTATTTATTATCTTTCATTTCAAAGTTCTTCTTTATATATCATTTTTCACTTTGTTTAAAACAAATAATTTATTACTAAAATTCATAATTCATATTTTCTACAATATGAAATGAATATAAATAAAGTTTTGTATTTAACAGCCTATGTTAGGAGATATAAGACGTAATTTCAATCCCAACGCTGAAGAAGGTGACCTCAATGAAGGGATTGAGTATTATAGACTGAGATCATTTTCTATTACTGCTAATGGTGTCTATAATCTTGGAGATTCTCTTAAAAGTCGTCGAAGTCGGAGTATTAATAGTGTTACATCATCAGGAACAAGCTTCAGGTAAAACTACCTGTATTTTTTTTCAAACTTTCAAATAATCTTCTCCTAATTGCAAAACTAACTGATGTAACAATTATTTTATCATAACGTTTTAATATAATTTTTATAAATGAATATTTTTACGTAGCTCCACATCTCAACATTCATGTCTTGGAAATGAAGAAGCTGAAAATACTGGAAAAGTAGCGACTTACAAAGTCGGAATGCTTGGAGCTACTGGAGTCGGCAAGACAGCCCTTACCGCACAATTCACAACCAGTGAATACATTTGTGCTTATGATACATCCTTAGGTGATTATTTTTAAACTTATTGGTTTAACAAATACTACGTAATTTAACATATATGTCAATATGAATCAATATTCAAGTATTTTATTTTTACTCCACACCTGATGTTTTCAATTAATTGGTATAGAATTATTTTCTTTAGTTATTTTACATCTAAAATTTGACATTTACATAATTATTTAGATGATGAATATGGCCAGAAGAATGTCTCAGTTATGATTGATGGTCAAGAAACTGAGCTAGAAATTATTGATCATCCAGCTTCTGAAATTTGTGTAAGTTAAATCATTCAATATTTCAATTAAATCTACATATGTATATTTATTGATTAATTTTGTTCATTTTTTGAAGGCCGAAACATTTTGCTCTACTTATAATCCTGATATTTACGTAATTGTATATTCAGTAGTTGATCAACAAAGTTTTGAAGTAGCTAAGGAAACGCTTGTGTACTTGTTAAAGCATAATTATACAGCAACCCATGGAGTTATTCTTGTTGGAAATAAAGTTGATCTCGAGAGAAATCGTGAAATAACATCTGACAGTAAGTTATACAATAAATATAACTCTTTTATAAAATGTTCGTCATATTATCAATAATAATTGACTTTATCTAAAAGTAGGTAGACGTATTGCTAATAGCTGTGGTTGTAAGTTTATCGAAACATCTTCTGGGTTGGCTCATCATGTAGATGAATTGCTTGTCGGCATTTTGGCTCAAATTCAACTAAATCCACAACGTAAAAAAAATCAAACCCTCAAGTTTCCAGTTCCAACTAGACACAAACACCGATGTAGAATTCTTAAACATTTATTAGGATTCAAGAGAAAAACTAAAAGTTGCGAAAATCTCTTTACCTTATGATATACATTACGTGTGTTTTAAAATGTATATATCATTCGTTATTATCTTGTAAAATTAAACATAATATTGTATAAATCATCTCTTTAAAATTGGAAATAAAATGTATTTAATTCCTAAATACGACTTTCATTTCAAAAAATTCACATCTTCTTTGAACGTTGTTTCGAAAATCTTCTTCTATTGTACATGGTCGATGAACCGCGTCATCATTTCAAAAGAGGCCTTTGTCTACATTCCACTTGACCTCTTAATTTTTTCTCTCCCAGTTGGTCTTATATAATATTATCTACGATCTTTGACAACGTAGTAATCTGTTATTTTATCAATGTTTTTCCAACTAAAATAATTTCATAGACTTATTAATAACTAAACCAAAGTTTATTTATTATATTAATTAACAATATTGATTTATCAAAGAAAAAATCCTATGAATGAACAAAAAGTGTAAATTTTTTTTTTATCATTTTATTTTATAAAATAGGAAAATATCCATACCGTCTGTTGAATAAATTAGAATTATTATAATACATTTAAAAAATATGCAAAAGATATTATTTTACACTTATACTGATTATTCTTATGTCATCATATGGCTTGTCAGTTTTAGGATTGGTTTTTACTTGACTTATATTTTGTACAACTTCCATTCCTTTAACTACGCGTCCAAAAACTGTATGTTTATTGTCCAACCATGGCTAAAAAAAGTGATATTATTAAAAAATTATATTTATACTAAAATTGAAACATATATTTATCATTGGTTATTGAAAGGTTTGATATTTAAACTTACAGTAGGTGTTAATGTGATGAAAAATTGACTTCCATTGGTATTTGGTCCAGCATTAGCCATGCTGAGTGTATAAGGGCGATCATGTTTTAAATGTGGCTTGAATTCATCTTCAAACTCACCGCCCCATATACTTTCACCACCTGTTCCAGTTCCGGTAGGATCGCCAGTTTGAATCATGAAACCTTTAATAACTCTATGGAATATATGACTGTTATAATAAGCATTTTTCGCATGGACACAGAAATTTTCCACCGTTTTAGGAACATCTTTGCCGAACAATACTACATGAATATCTCCCAAGGCAGTGTGAATAATAGCAGTATCGTAAATTTTCTGCATATTACTTATTTCTGTTGAAGCAATAATATCTTCCTTCGATGGTGCTTCATTAAACACATCTCTATCACATTCGTGACTTTTAGTATCTAAAGGTTCTCGTCGTGTAAACATATAAAAACGATTTTTCTTATGTGCTGTACAAAATAATGTTGGATCTGGTTTTATCATTTCTAATGTAGGATTGTCTGAAGCTTTCATTTCAACAGTTATCGCTGCATTTGTTTGTCGTGCTTTCCCCTAAAAATACAATAAAAAATATGTTTAGTATTCAGTATAAAATATAATGCAGGGTTTTAATTAAATATAATTACTTGGAAAAGAGTCAGTTGCATTGGACGAAGATTTTCTGGTTTACCCATTATTTTAATGCATTTATTGGTGTATATATTTACAATTTTTATGCCTAACATGGTACTATACATTACCATGTAACCTGAGTCATCGAAAACAATATTACCTAAATTTATTTGAGATTTATCCAATTCTCGTTCCACAGCCATTCTGTTAAATCATATTTTTAAATCATTATTTATTCATAAATATTGTTTTTTTTAATTTAAAATTACTCTTACCGTCTACTGAACTCCATGTTTGGAAGTTGCTGAGTTTGTTGTTGTAGTTCTTGAAATCTTTGCAAAGATTCATCAAAAACACGATACAATTTACCAGTCAAGAAGTTAAATATTCGAACTTTACGGTCATAACTATAAGTACCAAATCTCTTGCCGTCTGGAGAAAATGCTAAACCGCAAGGGTAAGTTTTATTTTTAGCAAATTCATACAAATCAGTATCTAATTTGGATTCAAAAGTTACTGATTTTGGGAATTTATATTCTGTTTTCGGTCCCGTCCAATATTCTAATATTCCATCTTGATCAATCGATATACAAGTTTCAAAAGCTGGATTGAACTGCATTAATTGAAAAAATTATCAGTTTTAATTTATATTGCATTCAGTTAAGTTTTGTTACCTTCATCACTACAATGGGCTTTCGATGCAACTTTTCAAATACATGAAGTATCTGATTAGTTCCTTGACCATCATACACATATATTTTTGAAGAATTCTGGTCAGAAATAGCAATAGTACATATAGCATCACCTGGAGCATAAATCCATTCTACACATGATGGTGTATAGTCGAATTTCATCATATTGATCATATCTGCAATAGATAAAAATTGTGATGTATTTAATTGTTGTTGTTAATAGTTTAGTTAAATTGGAGCATTTTGAATATTGATCTAAACTCACCAAAATTTATAACATCAAATACTTTTAGGGCTTTATCAATACCAATTGTAGCAGCATAAACTCCATCAGAACTTGCTGCTAAACCTTTGATGTCTTGTTGGTGAGCACGAAAATGTTTAACAAATTCAATTAATTCTTCCTGTTTTTTCCAAAACTTCACATGACCATTACAACTTGTAGTTATTAAAAAATTGGTCCTATAAAAATATTGAATTATATTTGATTTTATTTACATTAGTGTAATTTTTATTCTACTCTATCAAGACGTACTTACTTTGTTATTGTTATATGAGTTATGACATCTGTATGCATGTAAGATTTCTCATAACATTCACATGAAGGCAAATTGTCTATGTAAACTTGTTCATATTCTAAAGCTAAATTTAATAATGAAAATATTATAAACAATGTACTCTAAATAAATGAAAAGTAAACATAAATAAAGACTAGTGTAAACCTTTTTGTTTCTTTTTTGGCGGTACAGCTTCTGATGGCTTAGGACCAACCCATTCATCATCACTATCATTTTCTCGTTTTGTATTTGACATATTTACAACAATTAATTGATAAATTATCAATATCAAAAATTAAATTATTTGCAATTTTTCGATAGTAAGCATGTAATAATTTTTACCAAAATTTCTAATTAATTTTTTCAATGTTATTTTAAATTATTTTATTTTATCAACTAATATTGTGTTTTTATTTTTATTAACAACAATTTTATAATTATAACCTATATGCAAGTGTTGTTTACAACTCTATTCAACTACAATGCAGTAATTGACAAATAGTATTCGGGTTTCATCGGCTTTAACCCCCACTCTACTTTTACTTTCATTCGGCACTTACGAAATGCATGCGTATGCGCAGCTGTGTTGAAATAATAGGTTAAATATAAGTTTGAGTTTGTTTACATCCAATTTATCGTAAAAAATGTTTGTATTTTGTTATAAACTCTTTACATAAATTTAAAAAAATGGCATTAACAACTATTTCTGGAATTCCCGATAAACATTGGCAACCACCATTTGTGTATTTAGAAACAACGTAAGTACATGTTATAGAATTTTTATGGTTTATATTGTAAATATTAATTTATTATTGATATATGAATAGATATTCAGGTTTGATGTATGATATCTAATTATATATTCCAATTTATCAGGATGGGCGAACTAGTGATTGAATTATATTGGAAACATGCTCCAAACACATGCAGAAATTTTGCAGAACTTGCTCGAAGAGGTTATTACAATGGTACTAAATTCCATCGAGTAATTCGAGATTTTATGATCCAAGGTGGTGATCCTACCGGCACCGGAAAGGGTGGAGTATCAATTTATGGAGAATGTTTCAATGATGAGATTCACGATGATTTAAAACACACTGGTGAATATAAAAGCATACATCTTTCATTTAAAATTGTATTAATTTGATATATTTGAATATCAATAATTAATTGCGAATTCCCAAAACAGGTGCTGGAGTAGTTTCAATGGCAAACTCGGGACCAGATACCAACGGTTCACAATTTTTCATAACACTAGCACCTACACAATGGCTCGATGGCAAACACTCAATATTCGGTGATATTTTTATATCAATTGAAATAAGATAATAAATTAAATCTATTGTACTAGAAGAAACTTAATATTAATTAAATTCAATTTATATTTTGCAGGAAGAGTACATACAGGCATGAGTATTGTTAAAAGAATAGGTCTCGTTGAAACAGATAAAAATGACCGACCAATTGATGATGTAAAAATAGTCAAAGGATCGGTAAAAAACGCATAGATTATAATTTAGATAATTTAATATTGTAATAAAAAGGATATTTTCTATTAATAAAAGGAAATCTTACTGTATATTCTAAAAATATACCATCAAAAATAAATCTACCGTAAGAGCTTGTTATATTGAGTCATTACATAAATAATGACACGATTTATAAATGATAGACAAAATCAAATGAATCTCTGATTATCTTATTAGTGAAGAAATTGTGAAATAATTAACACGTTTATTGGACTGGATTGTATAAAACACATTACTTAGGAATGTGTTTACGCAGCTACATAAAGGAAACAATTGACGAAAAAAACACTTGTTAATCCATGTTCAATAACAGTATGATCATATAATTAATTATGCAATTACCCAATATTTTTCCGATAAAAACATTAGTTTCTTTCTAAAAATTGGAAAAATTCATTATTTAAAATTAATTGATTTATTTTTATTTATGTATTTATTTATTTATGTTTACAACTGAACAAAAGGGCGCCACTCCGCGTTAAACGCAAAAACTACACTCCCCCGCAGTTAAACATAAAAAGAATTTTTGTCTTTGACTATGCTTCCATTGTGGGGATTAGGTAAAGCTGAAATCAGCAGGTAATCCTATACCTGCTTTTCAACCTGTCACAAGACCCTTATACAAGTTTTTTCCCCTCCATTTTAACCAAGCAAATTTTAGTTTTGTGGGTAGCATTTTTGTTACCACCATACAACGGTTATTCTTCGCGATTTCAACCGTTACAAGATGCCGTTTTATATACAACACTCAGCATAATGTGATATTTTAACGTATCATTAAGTCGATACGAAAGAAGTGTTTTCCAGTTTATTTAAAACGAGTGAAAAAAGTTTCCTTTCAAATCACATGTTAATTTTAATTTAAAAAATATGATGCCTATATTTCGATCTGAAGCTTTTATTGTGCCAATAGCAACAAAAATAGACAAAAAATCAAATAATATTGTTGATGATTTACCAAAACCACAATTACAACCTTCAAAATCTATCGAACTATGTGAAAAGGTTGAAAATAATAGTGAAAAAGTTACAGAATCTAATAATGAAATATCTACTGGAGCCATCAAGAAATCATGTGATTTAAATTCGAACATTTGTTTACCTGTTCTACGCATTAATGATGTTGATTTAAGCGAAGAAGTAAAATGCGATATGAAGAAAAACCAAGATACTCAACCAGACTTAAATATTCAAAGTGATGAATTGTATGGTGATGAAGATCATATTTATGATATACCATTTTTCTACTTAAAAAAAGAAGGAGTCTCGGCAAAAAAAGATGATGGTGAAACTAAAAAAGAAAAAGAAACTGATGCCATTAATTTAGAACCAATTTATGAAGTGCCATATCAAGGAAATAAAACGAAACAACCTGCGAAATTGAGAGAAAGGTTTGAAACAGGTGAATATGTTACGTTGCAAATGATTTCCAAACAAAAATCTAAAAGTAAACATTTTCCTAAACCCCCTCTGAGAACAAGCAGTTTAATGTCTATCGATGAACGAGAAGAAATGTCTGACAATCTAAATGATGATCTGTGTTGTCATGGATATAAATATGGATGTACCACTACTACGAAAAGACCTGAAGAAATTTCAAAAGAAATATTTGAAGTCAATTGGATGAAAAAATTAGAACAATTACGGGCTAAAGAAGCAACATTAAAAGATAAGGAAACTTTATTATTTGAAAGAGAAAGATTACTCTTTAGAAAAGAAAAGGAGCTTCGAATATTGGAGAGACTTATAAAAGAGAAATTACAACATGTTGAATTATGTTCAAGGCGTTATCGATCCCAAAGTAATGAGCTTATTCATGATCATGAAGTAGACAATAAGTTTGTAGAAAAATCTAAGAATTTACACGCTTTTAATCATCAGTTTAATGGACATGTTCGTTCATTAGAGAGTTTAGAGTCTTACTCTAAATCAGATCAAAGGTCAACAGGAAATATAACTCGAGAAATAGTAACTCAAGAAATTTTAAAATCATATGGATCTCTAGGTTCTGGAATCAGTTTAACTAATGAAAAGAATATTAAAAATCCTCCAAACTCACGAAGTTCTTTGATGACTGCTAAACCTTCCAATGAACCCCAACCACAGCTAACTAAAATAGAAAGTGAATTTTCTCATTTTACGAATCGACATTCGTTCCATGGATCCAGTGCTTATGACAGTACGAGGATTAGACGTAAACCTAAAATTCACTATGACGATTTAGACTCCACTCTTTCTGCTGACATTGGAGATTCATCGTTCGTTGTTACATCAAGGAAGTTTGACCCAGAAGTATTTAAAAAACCCTATGCTTTTACGAGAACTCTAAGTGAACGACGACCAAGACCAGTGTCTGAAAGGATTATAGATAGTCAAGATGAAGAAAGAAAGCTAATAAGACGAATTAACGATAATATGTTTGGATCTCATGATGGAAATATTAAATTTCAAAATTATGGGCTGATTGATATTCATAAAAGTGGAAATGAAAAAGTTGAAGGAAGGAATATTACTAATGATAGAAAAGCATCAACGTTGAATCTTAATGATGAGAAGAAAAAGAAAAATAATAAGAAAGATAAAAAATCGAGTAAAGATCGACTTTCTTCGTGGAATGAAGCGACTGATGAATGGCTACAGAAAAAAAGACAAGCTTATAATATGCAAACAGCCAAGAGGATGTTACAAACGAACTTTGACAATAAAGAAAATCATGGAAGTCAATTAAAAATAAGTCATGAAGTACAAAAAAAAGTTTCTAAAGAAAAGAAATTTAATATATTTTAAATAGATAATTTTTTCTATCTTGCCAACCAATTACTGTTTATATATTGATTTATATTGTA
This sequence comes from Chelonus formosanus, assembly GCA_028641665.1. NCBI lineage: Eukaryota > Metazoa > Arthropoda > Insecta > Hymenoptera > Braconidae > Chelonus > Chelonus formosanus. Next base: position 6,882,344 of record CM054005.1, read on the forward strand.
ATTAATAAAATTTGTTATTTAATTGGAATCAATATCACGTATTTTTATTTTACTTTTTTAGCATTTTCTTTTTAAAAATTAATTTTTATCGTGTGAATGTTAATATATTTTAACTATTTACCTTGAATTTTTCCCTATCTAATAATAAACAATTGATTATGATAAAATGTAAAACTTCACTAGGATTGCTAGTAATTTATTATCAATACTAAAATAAATTGTATTCAATATTTATCATTCTGAAATGATTTATTTGATGAATTTTCACTTAAGTTCAAGAATTTGACCATCAATTGAATGTTGCTAATATGACAATTTTTCTATTTATAATTTTATAAATTGTAACATGTATCTGAAACAATTACGGCCAGGAAGGAGGTTCACCAGGTTTTAATTCTCTTCCATAAAGTGCTGATTTGTCACGAAATTTTGACATTCTTTCATTCTCATGAGCATCCATTCGTGTACCGATGTAACCAAAGGCTGCCATAATCAAGATCGCCCAGGGAAATTGTCTTAACATTAGTTGCTTCTCTGACAACATGACTACGCAGTTTTTTGTTCGTTTTCTTCTGCAAGTTTTCTAGCCTTCCAACGACGTGTATAAGACCAGTCAGCGTAAATTAATCCAAAAGCCCCAGTAGGAAAAAGTACTGATGCCAAATTACGCTTTACACCAGCCAGTATACCCATTAATCTAGAATATTTAAAGACAATAATTACTTATAAGTTATGGAATGAAAATTACATAATATTTCTAAAAACAAAGGTGATTTATGACATAATTACATATTTTACATAGAGTTTGAGCTTCCTTTTTGGAAATTATAAACTGAAATAACAAGTCGAAATATTTTTTACACATTTTTTGGTAAGATAAAATAAATAAGTAAGTAACATTACTCACACCAAGGTCTCTATGAATAAGTATAAAAATAACATTTAACTTGATAATTAAAGTATTTTATACGATTTTCATTCAATATAAAAGAATATACATTTACCTAAGTTGTTCCAGTGATAAGTGAATGCTTTAATTCTCACTGATACTTTAAAATTTGGTCAAGATATAAATTTTTACATGATGCAAAAAAAAAGACAGATAGAGAGAAGACTAAGAGAGCCCGCAAGATACGGATAATTTTAATGAAGAAAGTGCCGCCATCTTACCCTGTTTCAACCTGGACGAACTAAAATGAAACGAGGTCGTGACTCTGTTCGTAAAACAGGGTAGAATTTCTACAGACAGTACACTCGGTGTAACTAATAGGTAGTCAACAAAAAATTTTAATACCATCCAAGCAATTATCGATGGAGTAATTTTTTTTCTTTTAAAACTTTTAAAATTCCTCTAAACCGGAAGTTGGCAATTTTTTAGCATAAATCATGTGCTAATCATAATTTCAAGGGGTCCATTGGAAAGCTCTTGCTCTCAGGAGTCCATTAATACGCTTGTTTTCCATGTGCGGCCAACAGGAAGCTAGTTATTTCACTTTAAAAATTTCACGAAACCGGAAGTTGGGCCCAATTTAGCATAAGACATGAGCTAATCATAATTTTGAGGAGTGAATTGGATAGCTCTTGCTCTCAGGAATCTGTTGATATGCTCGTTTTCCATGCACGACTTATAGATTCCGAGTTATTGGCGAAAAACAAAATTATGCTAAAGCTAATCATAAAAAAACCTTCAAACGCTCATAACTCGAAAACTATGAGAGATACGGCATTTTTGACGGGGGTGTAACAATAGGGGGGGTACCAAATTCCTAGCTTCGATCCGGATCTTTCGTATGAGCCCTTGATCGACTCCATAAAAAAATATGTTTCGGAGAAATGCATAATTTTATGTTTTCCAGTTTTTCGCGAATATCTGGCAATCTATGGGACTTCTCGAGTCAACAACTAGTGTTTTGAAACCGTCTCGACACAATGTACCCAATCCTATTATGAGTTTTATGATTTACACATAAAATATGATTTTTATTTTTTTTTTTTCTAACACCGAAAATATCTTCAATATTTTAATTATAGAATTTAAACAAAGAGCTAAAACGCCGTTGATATGCTTGTTTTCCATGTGCGGCCAACAGGAAGATAGTTATTTTACTTTAAAAATTTCGCGAAACCGGAAGTTGGGCCAAATTTAGCATAAGACGTGAGCTAATCATAATTTTGAGGAGTGAATTGGAAAGCTCTCGCTCTCAGGAATCCGTTGATATGCTCGTTTTCCATGTGCGGCCAACAGGAAGCTAGTTATTTTGCTTTAAAAATTTCGCGAAACCGGAAGTTGGGCCAAATTTAGCATAAGACGAGTGCTAATCATAATTTTGAGGAGTGAATTGGAAAGCTCTCGCTCTCAGGAATCCGTTGATATGCTTGTTTTCCATGTGCGGCCAACAGAAAGCTAGTTATTTCACTTTAAAAATTTCGCGAAACCGGAAGTTGGGCCAAATTTAGCATAAGACGAGTGCTAATCATAATTTTGAGGAGTGAATTGGAAAGCTCTTGCTCTCAGGAATCCGTTGATATGCTCGTTTTCTATGTGCGGCCAACAGGAAGATAGTTATTTCACTTTAAAAATTTCACGAAACCGGAAGTTGGGCCCAATTTAGCATAAGACATGAGCTAATCATAATTTTGAGGAGTGAATTGGATAGCTCTTGCTCTCAGGAATCCGTTGATATGCTCGTTTTCCATGTGCGGCCAACAGGAAGCTAGTTATTTTGCTTTAAAAATTTCGCGAAACCGGAAGTTGGGCTAAATTTAGCATAAGACGAGTGCTAATCATAATTTTAAGGAGTGAATTGGAAAGCTCTTGCTCTCAGGAATCTGTTGATATGCTCGTTTTCCATGCACGACTTATAGATTCCGAGTTATTGGCGAAAAACAAAATTATGCTAAAGCTAATCATAAAAAAACCTTCAAACGCTCATAACTCGAAAACTATGAGAGATACGGCATTTTTGACGGGGGTGTAACAATAGGGGGGGTACCAAATTCCTAGCTTCGATCCGGATCTTTCGTATGAGCCCTTGATCGACTCCATAAAAAAATATGTTTCGGAGAAATGCATAATTTTATGTTTTCCAGTTTTTCGCGAATATCTGGCAATCTATGGGACTTCTTGAGTCAACAACTAGTGTTTTGAAACCGTCTCGACACAATGTACCCAATCCTATTATGAGTTTTATGATTTACACATAAAATATGATTTTTATTTTTTTTTTTTCTAACACCGAAAATATCTTCAATATTTTAATTATAGAATTTAAACAAAGAGCTAAAACGCCGTTGATATGCTTGTTTTCCATGTGCGGCCAACAGGAAGATAGTTATTTTACTTTAAAAATTTCGCGAAACCGGAAGTTGGGCCAAATTTAGCATAAGACGTGAGCTAATCATAATTTTGAGGAGTGAATTGGAAAGCTCTCGCTCTCAGGAATCCGTTGATATGCTTGTTTTCCATGTGCGGCCAACAGAAAGCTAGTTATTTTGCTTTAAAAATTTCGCGAAACCGGAAGTTGGGCCAAATTTAGCATAAGACGAGTGCTAATCATAATTTTGAGGAGTGAATTGGAAAGCTCTTGCTCTCAGGAATCCGTTGATATGCTCGTTTTCTATGTGCGGCCAACAGGAAGATAGTTATTTCACTTTAAAAATTTCACGAAACCGGAAGTTGGGCCCAATTTAGCATAAGACATGAGCTAATCATAATTTTGAGGAGTGAATTGGATAGCTCTTGCTCTCAGGAATCCGTTGATATGCTTGTTTTCCATACGCGGCCAACAGGAAGATAGTTATTTCACTTTAAAAATTTCGCGAAACCGGAAGTTGGGCCAAATTTAGCATAAGACGTGAGCTAATCATAATTTTTAGGAGTGAATTAGAAAGCTCTTGCTCTCAGGAATCCGTTGATATGATCGTTTTCTATGTGCGGCCAACAGGAAGATAGTTATTTCACTTTAAAAATTTCGCGAAACCGGAAGTTGGGCCAAATTTAGCATAAGACGAGTGCTAATTATAATTTTTAGGAGTGAATTAAAAAGCTCTTGCTCTCAGGAGTCCATTAATACGCTCGTTTTCCGTGTGCGGCCAACAGGAAGCTAGTTATTTTGCTTTAAAAATTTCGCGAAACCGGAAGTTGGGCTAAATTTAGCATAAGACGAGTGCTAATCATAATTTTAAGGAGTGAATTGGAAAGCTCTTGCTCTCAGGAATCTGTTGATATGCTCGTTTTCCATGCACGACTTATAGATTCCGAGTTATTGGCGAAAAACAAAATTATGCTAAAGCTAATCATAAAAAAACCTTCAAACGCTCATAACTCGAAAACTATGAGAGATACGGCATTTTTGACGGGGGTGTAACAATAGGGGGGGTACCAAATTCCTAGCTTCGATCCGGATCTTTCGTATGAGCCCTTGATCGACTCCATAAAAAAATATGTTTCGGAGAAATGCATAATTTTATGTTTTCCAGTTTTTCGCGAATATCTGGCAATCTATGGGACTTCTCGAGTCAACAACTAGTGTTTTGAAACCGTCTCGACACAATGTACCCAATCCTATTATGAGTTTTATGATTTACACATAAAATATGATTTTAATTTTTTTTTTTTCTAACACCGAAAATATCTTCAATATTTTAATTATAGAATTTGAACAAAGAGCTAAAAGGCCGTTGATATGCTTGTTTTCCATGTGCGGCCAACAGGAAGCTAGTTATTTTGCTTTAAAAATTTCGCAAAACCGGAAGTTGGGCCAAATTTAGCATAAGACGTGAGCTAATCATAATTTTGAGGAGTGAATTGGAAAGCTCTCGCTCTCAGGAATCCGTTGATATGCTCGTTTTCCACGTGCGGCCAGCAGGAAGATAGTTATTTCACTTTAAAAATTTTGCGAAACCGGAAGTTGGTCCAAATTTAGCATAAGACGTGAGCTAATCATAATTTTAGGGAGTGAATTGGAAAGCTCTCGCTCTCAGGAGTCCATTAATACGCTTGTTTTCTATGTGCGGCCAACAGGAAGCTAGTTATTTCACTTTAAAAATTTCACGAAACCGGAAGTTGGGCCCAATTTAGCATAAGACATGAGCTAATCATAATTTTGAGGAGTGAATTGGATAGCTCTTGCTCTCAGGAATCCGTTGATATGCTTGTTTTCCATACGCGGCCAACAGGAAGATAGTTATTTCACTTTAAAAATTTCGCGAAACCGGAAGTTAGGCTAAATTTAGCATAAGACGAGTGCTAATCATAATTTTAAGGAGTGAATTGGAAAGCTCTTGCTCTCAGGAATCTGTTGATATGCTCGTTTTCCATGCACGACTTATAGATTCCGAGTTATTGGCGAAAAACAAAATTATGCTAAAGCTAATCATAAAAAAACCTTCAAACGCTCATAACTCGAAAACTATGAGAGATACGGCATTTTTGACGGGGGTGTAACAATAGGGGGGTGCCAAATTCCTAGCTTCGATCCGGATCTTTCGTATGAGCCCTTGATCGACTCCATAAAAAAATATGTTTCGGAGAAATGCATAATTTTATGTTTTCCAGTTTTTCGCGAATATCTGGCAATCTATGGGACTTCTCGAGTCAACAACCAGTGTTTTGAAACCGTCTCGACACAATGTACCCAATCCTATTATAAGTTTTATGATTTACACATAAAATATGATTTTTATTTTTTTTTTTTCTAACACCGAAAATTTCTTCAATATTTCAATTATAAAATTTAAACAAAGAGCTAAAACGCCGTTGATATGCTTGTTTTCCATGTGCGGCCAACAGGAAGATAGTTATTTCACTTTAAAAATTTTGCGAAACCGGAAGTTGGGCCAAATTTAGCATAAGACGTGAGCTAATCATAATTTTGAGGAGTGAATTGGAAAGCTCTCGCTCTCAGGAATCCGTTGATATGCTTGTTTTCCATGTGCGGCCAACAGAAAGCTAGTTATTTTGCTTTAAAAATTTCGCGAAACCGGAAGTTGGGCCAAATTTAGCATAAGACGAGTGCTAATCATAATTTTGAGGAGTGAATTGGATAGCTCTTGCTCTCAGGAATCCGTTGATATGCTTGTTTTCCATACGCGGCCAACAGGAAGATAGTTATTTCACTTTAAAAATTTCGCGAAACCGGAAGTTGGGCCAAATTTAGCATAAGACGTGAGCTAATCATAATTTTTAGGAGTGAATTAGAAAGCTCTTGCTCTCAGGAATCCGTTGATATGCTCGTTTTCTATGTGCGGCCAACAGGAAGATAGTTATTTCACTTTAAAAATTTCGCGAAACCGGAAGTTGGGCTAAATTTAGCATAAGACGAGTGCTAATCATAATTTTAGGGAGTGAATTAGAAAGCTCTCGCTCTCAGGAATCCGTTGATATGCTCGTTTTCCATGTGCGGCCAACAGGAAGCTAGTTATTTTGCTTTAAAAATTTCGCGAAACCGGAAGTTGGGCTAAATTTAGCATAAGACGAGTGCTAATCATAATTTTAAGTAGTGAATTGGAAAGCTCTCGCTCTCAGGAGTCCATTAATACGCTTGTTTTCTATGTGCGGCCAACAGGAAGCTAGTTATTTCACTTTAAAAATTTCACGAAACCGGAAGTTGGGCCCAATTTAGCATAAGACATGAGCTAATCATAATTTTGAGGAGTGAATTGGATAGCTCTTGCTCTCAGGAATCTGTTGATATGCTCGTTTTCCATGTGCGGCCAACAGGAAGCTAGTTATTTTGCTTCAAAAATTTCGCGAAACCGGAAGTGAGGCTAAATTTAGCATAAGACGAGTGCTAATCATAATTTTAAGGAGTGAATTGGAAAGCTCTTGCTCTCAGGAATCTGTTGATATGCTCGTTTTCCATGCACGACTTATAGATTCCGAGTTATTGGCGAAAAACAAAATTATGCTAAAGCTAATCATAAAAAAACCTTCAAACGCTCATAACTCGAAAACTATGAGAGATACGGCATTTTTGACGGGGGTGTAACAATAGGGGGGTGCCAAATTCCTAGCTTCGATCCGGATCTTTCGTATGAGCCCTTGATCGACTCCATAAAAAAATATGTTTCGGAGAAATGCATAATTTTATGTTTTCCCGTTTTTCGCGAATATCTGGCAATCTATGGGACTTCTCGAGTCAACAACTAGTGTTTTGAAACCGTCTCGACACAATGTACCCAATCCTATTATGAGTTTTATGATTTACACATAAAATATGATTTTTATTTTTTTTTTTTCTAACACCGAAAATTTCTTCAATATTTTAATTATAGAATTTAAACAAAGAGCTAAAACGCCGTTGATATGCTTGTTTTCCATGTGCGGCCAACAGGAAGATAGTTATTTCACTTTAAAAATTTTGCGAAACCGGAAGTTGGTCCAAATTTAGCATACGACGTGAGCTAATCATAATTTTAGGGAGTAAATTGGAAAGCTCTCGCTCTCAGGAATCCATTGATATGCTTGTTTTCCATGTGCGGCCAACAGGAAGCTAGTTATTTTGCTTTAAAAATTTCGCGAAACCGGAAGTTGGGCCAAATTTAGCATAAGACGTGAGCTAATCATAATTTTGAGGAGTGAATTGGAAAGCTCTCGCTCTCAGGAATCCGTTAATATGCTTGTTTTCCATACGCGGCCAACAGGAAGATAGTTATTTCACTTTAAAAATTTCGCGAAACCGGAAGTTGGGCCAAATTTAGCATAAGACGTGAGCTAATCATAATTTTAGGGAGTGAATTGGAAAGCTCTTGCTGTCAGGAATCCATTAATATGCTCGTTTTCCATGTGCGGCCAGCAGGAAAATAGTTATTTCACTTCAAAAATTTTGCGAAACTGGAAGTTGGTCCAAATTTAGCATAAGACGAGTGCTAATCATAATTTTGAGGAGTGAATTGGAAAGCTCTCGCTCTCAGGAGTCCATTAATACGCTTGTTTTCCATACGCGGCCAACGGGAAGATAGTTATTTCACTTTAAAAATTTTGCGAAACCGGAAGTTGGGTCAAATTTAGCATAAGACGAGTGCTAATCATAATTTTGAGGAGTGAATTGGAAAGCTCTCGCTCTCAGGAATCCATTAATACGCTTGTTTTCCATACGCGGCCAACAGGAAGATAGTTATTTCACTTTAAAAATTTCGCGAAACCGGAAGTTGGCCCAAATTTAGCATAAGACGTGAGCTAATCATAATTTTTAGGAGTGAATTAGAAAGCTCTTGCTCTCAGGAATCCGTTGATATGCTCGTTTTCTATGTGCGGCCAACAGGAAGATAGTTATTTTGCTTTAAAAATTTCGCGAAACCGGAAGTTGGGCCAAATTTAGCATAAGACGAGTGCTAATCATAATTTTAGGGAGTGAATTGGATAGCTCTTGCTCTCAGGAATCTGTTGATATGCTCGTTTTCCATGCACGACTTTTAGATTCCGAGTTATTGGCGAAAAACAAAATTATGCTAAAGCTAATCATAAAAAAACCTTTAAACGCTCATAACTCGAAAACTATGAGAGATACGGCATTTTTGACGGGGGTGTAACAATAGGGGGGGTACCAAATTCCTAGCTTCGATCCGGATCTTTCGTATGAGCCCTTGATCGACTCCATAAAAAAATATGTTTCGGAGAAATGCATAATTTTATGTTTTCCAGTTTTTCGCGAATATCTGGCAATCTATGGGACTTCTCGAGTCAACAACTAGTGTTTTGAAACCGTCTCGACACAATGTACCCAATCCTATTATGAGTTTTATGATTTACACATAAAATATGATTTTTATTTTTTTTTTTTCTAACACCGAAAATTTCTTCAATATTTTAATTATAGAATTTGAACAAAGAGCTAAAACGCCGTTGATATGCTTGTTTTCCATGTGCGGCCAACAGGAAGCTAGTTATTTTGCTTTAAAAATTTCGCGAAACCGGAAGTTGGGCCAAATTTAGCATAAGACGTGAGCTAATCATAATTTTGAGGAGTGAATTGGAAAGCTCTCGCTCTCAGGAATCCGTTGATATGCTCGTTTTCCACGTGCGGCCAGCAGGAAGATAGTTATTTCACTTTAAAAATTTTGCGAAACCGGAAGTTGGTCCAAATTTAGCATAAGACGTGAGCTAATCATAATTTTGAGGAGTGAATTGGAAAGCTCTCGCTCTCAGGAATCCGTTAATATGCTTGTTTTCCATACGCGGCCAACAGGAAGATAGTTATTTCACTTTAAAAATTTTGCGAAACCGGAAGTTGGGCCAAATTTAGCATAAGACGAGTGCTAATCATAATTTTGCGGAGTGAATTGGAAAGCTCTCGCTCTCAGGAATCCATAGATATGCTCGTTTTCCATGCACGACTTATAGATTCCGAGTTATTGGCGAAAAACAAAATTATGCTAAAGCTAATCATAAAAAAACCTTTAAACGCTCATAACTCGAAAACTATGAGAGATACGGCATTTTTGACGGGGGTGTAACAATAGGGGGGGTACCAAATTCCTAGCTTCGATCCGGATCTTTCGTATGAGCCCTTGATCGACTCCATAAAAAAATATGTTTCGGAGAAATGCATAATTTTATGTTTTCCAGTTTTTCGCGAATATCTGGCAATCTATGGGACTTCTCGAGTCAACAACTAGTGTTTTGAAACCGTCTCGACACAATGTACCCAATCCTATTATGAGTTTTATGATTTACACATAAAATATGATTTTTATTTTTTTTTTTTCTAACACCGAAAATTTCTTCAATATTTTAATTATAGAATTTGAACAAAGAGCTAAAACGCCGTTGATATGCTTGTTTTCCATGTGCGGCCAACAGGAAGCTAGTTATTTTGCTTTAAAAATTTCGCGAAACCGGAAGTTGGGCCAAATTTAGCATAAGACGTGAGCTAATCATAATTTTGAGGAGTGAATTGGAAAGCTCTCGCTCTCAGGAATCCGTTAATATGCTTGTTTTCCATACGCGGCCAACAGGAAGATAGTTATTTCACTTTAAAAATTTCGCGAAACCGGAAGTTGGGCCAAATTTAGCATAAGACGTGAGCTAATCATAATTTTAGGGAGTGAATTGGAAAGCTCTTGCTGTCAGGAATCCATTAATATGCTCGTTTTCCATGTGCGGCCAGCAGGAAAATAGTTATTTCACTTCAAAAATTTTGCGAAACTGGAAGTTGGTCCAAATTTAGCATAAGACGAGTGCTAATCATAATTTTGAGGAGTGAATTGGAAAGCTCTCGCTCTCAGGAGTCCATTAATACGCTTGTTTTCCATACGCGGCCAACGGGAAGATAGTTATTTCACTTTAAAAATTTTGCGAAACCGGAAGTTGGGTCAAATTTAGCATAAGACGAGTGCTAATCATAATTTTGAGGAGTGAATTGGAAAGCTCTCGCTCTCAGGAATCCATTAATACGCTTGTTTTCCATACGCGGCCAACAGGAAGATAGTTATTTCACTTTAAAAATTTCGCGAAACCGGAAGTTGGCCCAAATTTAGCATAAGACGTGAGCTAATCATAATTTTTAGGAGTGAATTAGAAAGCTCTTGCTCTCAGGAATCCGTTGATATGCTCGTTTTCTATGTGCGGCCAACAGGAAGATAGTTATTTCACTTTAAAAATTTCGCGAAACCGGAAGTTGGGCCAAATTTAGCATAAGACGAGTGCTAATCATAATTTTAGGGAGTGAATTGGATAGCTCTTGCTCTCAGGAATCTGTTGATATGCTCGTTTTCCATGCACGACTTTTAGATTCCGAGTTATTGGCGAAAAACAAAATTATGCTAAAGCTAATCATAAAAAAACCTTTAAACGCTCATAACTCGAAAACTATGAGAGATACGGCATTTTTGACGGGGGTGTAACAATAGGGGGGGTACCAAATTCCTAGCTTCGATCCGGATCTTTCGTATGAGCCCTTGATCGACTCCATAAAAAAATATGTTTCGGAGAAATGCATAATTTTATGTTTTCCAGTTTTTCGCGAATATCTGGCAATCTATGGGACTTCTCGAGTCAACAACTAGTGTTTTGAAACCGTCTCGACACAATGTACCCAATCCTATTATGAGTTTTATGATTTACACATAAAATATGATTTTTATTTTTTTTTTTTCTAACACCGAAAATTTCTTCAATATTTTAATTATAGAATTTGAACAAAGAGCTAAAACGCCGTTGATATGCTTGTTTTCCATGTGCGGCCAACAGGAAGCTAGTTATTTTGCTTTAAAAATTTCGCGAAACCGGAAGTTGGGCCAAATTTAGCATAAGACGTGAGCTAATCATAATTTTGAGGAGTGAATTGGATAGCTCTTGCTCTCAGGAATCCGTTGATATGCTCGTTTTCCATGTGCGGCCAACAGGAAGCTAGTTATTTCACTTTAAAAATTTTGCGAAACCGGAAGTTGGTCCAAATTTAGCATAAGACGTGAGCTAATCATAATTTTAGGGAGTGAATTGGAAAGCTCTCGCTCTCAGGAGTCCATTAATACGCTTGTTTTCTATGTGCGGCCAGCAGGAAGATAGTTATTTCACTTTAAAAATTTTGCGAAACCGGAAGTTGGTCCAAATTTAGCATAAGACGTGAGCTAATCATAATTTTGAGGAGTGAATTGGATAGCTCTTGCTCTCAGGAATCTGTTGATATGCTCGTTTTCCATGCACGACTTTTAGATTCCGAGTTATTGGCGAAAAACAAAATTATGCTAAAGCTAATCATAAAAAAACCTTTAAACGCTCATAACTCGAAAACTATGAGAGATACGGCATTTTTGACGGGGGTGTAACAATAGGGGGGGTACCAAATTCCTAGCTTCGATCCGGATCTTTCGTATGAGCCCTTGATCGACTCCATAAAAAAATATGTTTCGGAGAAATGCATAATTTTATGTTTTCCAGTTTTTCGCGAATATCTGGCAATCTATGGGACTTCTCGAGTCAACAACTAGTGTTTTGAAACCGTCTCGACACAATGTACCCAATCCTATTATGAGTTTTATGATTTACACATAAAATATGATTTTTATTTTTTTTTTTTCTAACACCGAAAATTTCTTCAATATTTTAATTATAGAATTTGAACAAAGAGCTAAAACGCCGTTGATATGCTTGTTTTCCATGTGCGGCCAACAGGAAGATAGTTATTTTACTTTAAAAATTTCGCGAAACCGGAAGTTGGGCCAAATTTAGCATAAGACGTGAGCTAATCATAATTTTGAGGAGTGAATTGGAAAGCTCTCGCTCTCAGGAATCCGTTGATATGCTCGTTTTCCACGTGCGGCCAGCAGGAAGATAGTTATTTCACTTTAAAAATTTTGCGAAACCGGAAGTTGGTCCAAATTTAGCATAAGACGTGAGCTAATCATAATTTTAGGGAGTGAATTGGAAAGCTCTCGCTCTCAGGAGTCCATTAATACGCTTGTTTTCTATGTGCGGCCAACAGGAAGCTAGTTATTTCACTTTAAAAATTTCGCGAAACCGGAAGTTGGGCCAAATTTAGCATAAGACGAGTGCTAATCATAATTTTAGGGAGTGAATTGGATAGCTCTTGCTCTCAGGAATCTGTTGATATGCTCGTTTTCCATGCACGACTTTTAGATTCCGAGTTATTGGCGAAAAACAAAATTATGCTAAAGCTAATCATAAAAAAACCTTCAAACGCTCATAACTCGAAAACTATGAGAGATACGGCATTTTTGACGGGGGTGTAACAATAGGGGGGGTACCAAATTCCTAGCTTCGATCCGGATCTTTCGTATGAGCCCTTGATCGACTCCATAAAAAAATATGTTTCGGAGAAATGCATAATTTTATGTTTTCCAGTTTTTCGCGAATATCTGGCAATCTATGGGACTTCTCGAGTCAACAACTAGTGTTTTGAAACCGTCTCGACACAATGTACCCAATCCTATTATGAGTTTTATGATTTACACATAAAATATGATTTTTATTTTTTTTTTTTCTAACACCGAAAATATCTTCAATATTTTAATTATAGAATTTGAACAAAGAGCTAAAACGCCGTTGATATGCTTGTTTTCCATGTGCGGCCAACAGGAAGATAGTTATTTTACTTTAAAAATTTCGCGAAACCGGAAGTTGGGCCAAATTTAGCATAAGACGTGAGCTAATCATAATTTTAGGAAGTGAATTGGAAAGCTCTCGCTCTCAGGAGTCCATTAATACGCTTGTTTTCTATGTGCGGCCAACAGGAAGCTAGTTATTTTGCTTTAAAAATTTCGCGAAACCGGAAGTTGGGCCAAATTTAGCATAAGACGTGAGCCAATCATAATTTTTAGGAGTGAATTAGAAAGCTCTTGCTCTCAGGAATCCGTTGATATGCTCGTTTTCTATGTGCGGCCAACAGGAAGATAGTTATTTCACTTTAAAAATTTCGCGAAACCGGAAGTTGGGCCAAATTTAGCATAAGACGAGTGCTAATCATAATTTTAGGGAGTGAATTGGATAGCTCTTGCTCTCAGGAATCTGTTGATATGCTCGTTTTCCATGCACGACTTTTAGATTCCGAGTTATTGGCGAAAAACAAAATTATGCTAAAGCTAATCATAAAAAAACCTTTAAACGCTCATAACTCGAAAACTATGAGAGATACGGCATTTTTGACGGGGGTGTAACAATAGGGGGGGTACCAAATTCCTAGCTTCGATCCGGATCTTTCGTATGAGCCCTTGATCGACTCCATAAAAAAATATGTTTCGGAGAAATGCATAATTTTATGTTTTCCAGTTTTTCGCGAATATCTGGCAATCTATGGGACTTCTCGAGTCAACAACTAGTGTTTTGAAACCGTCTCGACACAATGTACCCAATCCTATTATAAGTTTTATGATTTACACATAAAATATGATTTTTATTTTTTTTTTTTCTAACACCGAAAATTTCTTCAATATTTCAATTATAAAATTTAAACAAAGAGCTAAAACGCCGTTGATATGCTTGTTTTCCATGTGCGGCCAACAGGAAGATAGTTATTTCACTTTAAAAATTTTGCGAAACCGGAAGTTGGTCCAAATTTAGCATACGACGTGAGCTAATCATAATTTTAGGGAGTAAATTGGAAAGCTCTCGCTCTCAGGAATCCATTGATATGCTTGTTTTCCATGTGCGGCCAACAGGAAGCTAGTTATTTTGCTTTAAAAATTTCGCGAAACCGGAAGTTGGGCCAAATTTAGCATAAGACGAGTGCTAATCATAATTTTGAGGAGTGAATTGGATAGCTCTTGCTCTCAGGAATCCGTTGATATGCTTGTTTTCCATACGCGGCCAACAGGAAGATAGTTATTTCACTTTAAAAATTTCGCGAAACCGGAAGTTGGGCCAAATTTAGCATAAGACGTGAGCTAATCATAATTTTAGGAAGTGAATTGGAAAGCTCTCGCTCTCAGGAATCCATTATATGCTCGTTTTCCATGCACGACTTATAGATTCCGAGTTATTGGCGAAAAACAAAATTATGCTAAAGCTAATCATAAAAAAACCTTTAAACGCTCATAACTCGAAAACTATGAGAGATACGGCATTTTTGACGGGGGTGTAACAATAGGGGGGGTACCAAATTCCTAGCTTCGATCCGGATCTTTCGTATGAGCCCTTGATCGACTCCATAAAAAAATATGTTTCGGAGAAATGCATAATTTTATGTTTTCCAGTTTTTCGCGAATATCTGGCAATCTATGGGACTTCTCGAGTCAACAACTAGTGTTTTGAAACCGTCTCGACACAATGTACCCAATCCTATTATGAGTTTTATGATTTACACATAAAATATGATTTTTATTTTTTTTTTTTCTAACACCGAAAATTTCTTCAATATTTTAATTATAGAATTTGAACAAAGAGCTAAAACGCCGTTGATATGCTTGTTTTCCATGTGCGGCCAACAGGAAGATAGTTATTTTACTTTAAAAATTTCGCGAAACCGGAAGTTGGGCCAAATTTAGCATAAGACGTGAGCTAATCATAATTTTAGGAAGTGAATTGGAAAGCTCTCGCTCTCAGGAATCCATTAATATGCTCGTTTTCCATGTGCGGCCAACAGGAAGCTAGTTATTTCACTTTAAAAATTTCGCGAAACCGGAAGTTGGGCCAAATTTAGCATAAGACGTGAGCCAATCATAATTTTTAGGAGTGAATTAGAAAGCTCTTGCTCTCAGGAATCCGTTGATTTGCTTGTTTTCCATACGCGGCCAACAGGAAGATAGTTATTTCACTTTAAAAATTTCGCGAAACCGGAAGTTGGGCCAAATTTAGCATAAGACGAGTGCTAATCATAATTTTAGGGAGTGAATTGGAAAGCTCTTGCTCTCAGGAATCTGTTGATATGCTCGTTTTCCATGCACGACTTATAGATTCCGAGTTATTGGCGAAAAACAAAATTATGCTAAAGCTAATCATAAAAAAACCTTCAAACGCTCATAACTCGAAAACTATGAGAGATACGGCATTTTTGACGGGGGTGTAACAATAGGGGGGGTACCAAATTCCTAGCTTCGATCCGGATCTTTCGTATGAGCCCTTGATCGACTCCATAAAAAAATATGTTTCGGAGAAATGCATAATTTTATGTTTTCCAGTTTTTCGCGAATATCTGGCAATCTATGGGACTTCTCGAGTCAACAACTAGTGTTTTGAAACCGTCTCGACACAATGTACCCAATCCTATTATGAGTTTTATGATTTACACATAAAATATGATTTTTATTTTTTTTTTTTCTAACACCGAAAATTTCTTCAATATTTTAATTATAGAATTTGAACAAAGAGCTAAAACGCCGTTGATATGCTTGTTTTCTATGTGCGGCCAACAGGAAGATAGTTATTTTACTTTAAAAATTTCGCGAAACCGGAAGTTGGGCCAAATTTAGCATAAGACGAGTGCTAATCATAATTTTGAGGAGTGAATTGGAAAGCTCTCGCTCTCAGGAATCCGTTGATATGCTCGTTTTCCATGTGCGGCCAACAGGAAGATAGTTATTTCACTTTAAAAATTTCGCGAAACCGGAAGTTGGGCCAAATTTAGCATAAGACGTGAGCTAATCATAATTTTAGGGAGTGAATTGGAAAGCTCTTGCTGTCAGGAATCCATTAATATGCTCGTTTTCCATGTGCGGCCAGCAGGAAAATAGTTATTTCACTTCAAAAATTTTGCGAAACTGGAAGTTGGTCCAAATTTAGCATAAGACGAGTGCTAATCATAATTTTGAGGAGTGAATTGGAAAGCTCTCGCTCTCAGGAGTCCATTAATACGCTTGTTTTCCATACGCGGCCAACGGGAAGATAGTTATTTCACTTTAAAAATTTTGCGAAACCGGAAGTTGGGTCAAATTTAGCATAAGACGAGTGCTAATCATAATTTTGAGGAGTGAATTGGAAAGCTCTCGCTCTCAGGAATCCATTAATACGCTTGTTTTCCATACGCGGCCAACAGGAAGATAGTTATTTCACTTTAAAAATTTCGCGAAACCGGAAGTTGGCCCAAATTTAGCATAAGACGTGAGCTAATCATAATTTTTAGGAGTGAATTAGAAAGCTCTTGCTCTCAGGAATCCGTTGATATGCTCGTTTTCTATGTGCGGCCAACAGGAAGATAGTTATTTCACTTTAAAAATTTCGCGAAACCGGAAGTTGGGCCAAATTTAGCATAAGACGAGTGCTAATCATAATTTTAGGGAGTGAATTGGATAGCTCTTGCTCTCAGGAATCTGTTGATATGCTCGTTTTCCATGCACGACTTTTAGATTCCGAGTTATTGGCGAAAAACAAAATTATGCTAAAGCTAATCATAAAAAAACCTTTAAACGCTCATAACTCGAAAACTATGAGAGATACGGCATTTTTGACGGGGGTGTAACAATAGGGGGGGTACCAAATTCCTAGCTTCGATCCGGATCTTTCGTATGAGCCCTTGATCGACTCCATAAAAAAATATGTTTCGGAGAAATGCATAATTTTATGTTTTCCAGTTTTTCGCGAATATCTGGCAATCTATGGGACTTCTCGAGTCAACAACTAGTGTTTTGAAACCGTCTCGACACAATGTACCCAATCCTATTATGAGTTTTATGATTTACACATAAAATATGATTTTTATTTTTTTTTTTTCTAACACCGAAAATTTCTTCAATATTTTAATTATAGAATTTGAACAAAGAGCTAAAACGCCGTTGATATGCTCGTTTTCCATGTGCGGCCAACAGGAAGCTAGTTATTTTGCTTTAAAAATTTCGCGAAACCGGAAGTTGGGCCAAATTTAGCATAAGACGTGAGCTAATCATAATTTTGAGGAGTGAATTGGAAAGCTCTCGCTCTCAGGAATCCGTTGATATGCTCGTTTTCTATGTGCGGCCAACAGGAAGCTAGTTATTTCACTTTAAAAATTTCGCGAAACCGGAAGTTGGGCCAAATTTAGCATAAGACGTGAGCCAATCATAATTTTTAGGAGTGAATTAGAAAGCTCTTGCTCTCAGGAATCCGTTGATTTGCTTGTTTCCCATGCACGACTTATAGATTCCGAGTTATTGGCGAAAAACAAAAGTATGCTAAAGCTAATCATAAAAAAACCTTCAAACGCTCATAACTCGAAAACTATGAGAGATACGGCATTTTTGACGGGGGTGTAACAATAGGGGGGGTACCAAATTCCTAGCTTCGATCCGGATCTTTCGTATGAGCCCTTGATCGACTCCATAAAAAAATATGTTTCGGAGACATGCATAATTTTATGTTTTCCAGTTTTTCGCGAATATCTGGCAATCTATGGGACTTCTCGAGTCAACAACTAGTGTTTTGAAACCGTCTCGACACAATGTACCCAATCCTATTATAAGTTTTATGATTTACACATAAAATATGATTTTTATTTTTTTTTTTTCTAACACCGAAAATTTCTTCAATATTTTAATTATAGAATTTGAACAAAGAGCTAAAACGCCGTTGATATGCTTGTTTTCCATGTGCGGCCAACAGGAAGATAGTTATTTTACTTTAAAAATTTCGCGAAACCGGAAGTTGGGCCAAATTTAGCATAAGACGTGAGCTAATCATAATTTTAGGGAGTAAATTGGAAAGCTCTCGCTCTCAGGAATCCATTGATATGCTTGTTTTCCATGTGCGGCCAGCAGGAAGATAGTTATTTCACTTTAAAAATTTTGCGAAACCGGAAGTTGGTCCAAATTTAGCATAAGACGTGAGCTAATCATAATTTTAGGGAGTGAATTGGAAAGCTCTTGCTCTCAGGAGTCCATTAATACGCTTGTTTTCCATGTGCGGCCAACAGGAAGCTAGTTATTTCACTTTAAAAATTTCGCGAAACCGGAAGTTGGGCCAAATTTAGCATAAGACGAGTGCTAATCATAATTTTGAGGAGTGAATTGGAAAGCTCTCGCTCTCAGGAATCCGTTGATATGCTTGTTTTCCATACGCGGCCAACAGGAAGATAGTTATTTCACTTTAAAAATTTCGCGAAACCGGAAGTTGGGCCAAATTTAGCATAAGACGTGAGCTAATCATAATTTTGAGGAGTGAATTGGAAAGCTCTTGCTCTCAGGAGTCCATTAATACGCTTGTTTTCCATACGCGGCCAACAGGAAGATAGTTATTTCACTTTAAAAATTTCGCGAAACTGGAAGTTGGGCCAAATTTAGCATAAGACGTAAGCTAATCATAATTTTAGGGAGTGAATTGGAAAGCTCTTGCACTCAGGAATCCATTGATATGCTTGTTTTCCATACGCGGCCAACAGGAAGATAGTTATTTCACTTTAAAAATTTCGCGAAACCGGAAGTTGGGCCAAATTTAGCATAAGACGTGAGCTAATCATAATTTTAGGGAGTGAATTGGAAAGCTCTTGCTCTCAGGAGTCTATTAATACGCTTGTTTTCCATGTGCGGCCAACAGGAAGCTAGTTATTTCACTTTAAAAATTTCGCGAAACCGGAAGTTGGGCCAAATTTAGCATAAGACGAGTGCTAATCATAATTTTGAGGACTGAATTGGAAAGCTCTCGCTCTCAGGAATCCGTTGATATGCTTGTTTTCCATACGCGGCCAACAGGAAGATAGTTATTTCACTTTAAAAATTTCGCGAAACCGGAAGTTGGGCCAAATTTAGCATAAGACGTGAGCTAATCATAATTTTGAGGAGTGAATTGGAAAGCTCTTGCTCTCAGGAGTCCATTAATACGCTTGTTTTCCATACGCGGCCAACAGGAAGATAGTTATTTCACTTTAAAAATTTCGCGAAACCGGAAGTTGGGCCAAATTTAGCATAAGACGTGAGCTAATCATAATTTTAGGGAGTGAATTGGAAAGCTCTTGCACTCAGGAATCCATTGATATGCTTGTTTTCCATACGCGGCCAACAGGAAGATAGTTATTTCACTTTAAAAATTTCGCGAAACCGGAAGTTGGGCCAAATTTAGCATAAGACGAGTGCTAATCATAATTTTAGGGAGTGAATTGGAAAGCTCTTGCTCTCAGGAGTCCATTAATATGCTCGTTTTCCATGTGCGGCCAACAGGAAGCTAGTTATTTTGCTTTAAAAATTTCGCGAAACCGGAAGTTGGGCCAAATTTAGCATAAGACGAGTGCTAATCATAATTTTGAGGACTGAATTGGAAAGCTCTCGCTCTCAGGAATCCGTTGATATGCTTGTTTTCCATACGCGGCCAACAGGAAGATAGTTATTTCACTTTAAAAATTTCGCGAAACCGGAAGTTGGGCCAAATTTAGCATAAGACGAGTGCTAATCATAATTTTAGGGAGTGAATTGGAAAGCTCTTGCTGTCAGGAATCCATTAATATGCTCGTTTTCCATGTGCGGCCAGCAGGAAGATAGTTATTTCACTTTAAAAATTTTGCGAAACCGGAAGTTGGTCCAAATTTAGCATAAGACGTGAGCTAATCATAATTTTAGGGAGTGAATTGGAAAGCTCTTGCACTCAGGAATCCATTGATATGCTTGTTTTCCATACGCGGCCAACAGGAAGATAGTTATTTCACTTTAAAAATTTCGCGAAACCGGAAGTTGGGCCAAATTTAGCATAAGACGTGAGCTAATCATAATTTTAGGGAGTGAATTGGAAAGCTCTTGCTCTCAGGAGTCCATTAATACGCTTGTTTTCCATGTGCGGCCAACAGGAAGCTAGTTATTTTGCTTTAAAAATTTCGCGAAACCGGAAGTTGGGCCAAATTTAGCATAAGACGAGTGCTAATCATAATTTTGAGGACTGAATTGGAAAGCTCTCGCTCTCAGGAATCCGTTGATATGCTTGTTTTCCATACGCGGCCAACAGGAAGATAGTTATTTCACTTTAAAAATTTCGCGAAACCGGAAGTTGGGCCAAATTTAGCATAAGACGTGAGCTAATCATAATTTTGAGGAGTGAATTGGAAAGCTCTTGCTCTCAGGAGTCCATTAATACGCTTGTTTTCCATACGCGGCCAACAGGAAGATAGTTATTTCACTTTAAAAATTTCGCGAAACCGGAAGTTGGGCCAAATTTAGCATAAGACGTGAGCTAATCATAATTTTAGGGAGTGAATTGGAAAGCTCTTGCACTCAGGAATCCATTGATATGCTTGTTTTCCATACGCGGCCAACAGGAAGATAGTTATTTCACTTTAAAAATTTCGCGAAACCGGAAGTTGGGCCAAATTTAGCATAAGACGTGAGCTAATCATAATTTTAGGGAGTGAATTGGAAAGCTCTTGCTCTCAGGAGTCCATTAATACGCTTGTTTTCCATGTGCGGCCAACAGGAAGCTAGTTATTTTGCTTTAAAAATTTCGCGAAACCGGAAGTTGGGCCAAATTTAGCATAAGACGAGTGCTAATCATAATTTTGAGGACTGAATTGGAAAGCTCTCGCTCTCAGGAATCCGTTGATATGCTTGTTTTCCATACGCGGCCAACAGGAAGATAGTTATTTCACTTTAAAAATTTCGCGAAACCGGAAGTTGGGCCAAATTTAGCATAAGACGTGAGCTAATCATAATTTTGAGGAGTGAATTGGAAAGCTCTTGCTCTCAGGAGTCCATTAATACGCTTGTTTTCCATACGCGGCCAACAGGAAGATAGTTATTTCACTTTAAAAATTTCGCGAAACTGGAAGTTGGGCCAAATTTAGCATAAGACGTAAGCTAATCATAATTTTAGGGAGTGAATTGGAAAGCTCTTGCACTCAGGAATCCATTGATATGCTTGTTTTCCATACGCGGCCAACAGGAAGATAGTTATTTCACTTTAAAAATTTCGCGAAACCGGAAGTTGGGCCAAATTTAGCATAAGACGTGAGCTAATCATAATTTTAGGGAGTGAATTGGAAAGCTCTTGCTCTCAGGAGTCTATTAATACGCTTGTTTTCCATGTGCGGCCAACAGGAAGCTAGTTATTTCACTTTAAAAATTTCGCGAAACCGGAAGTTGGGCCAAATTTAGCATAAGACGAGTGCTAATCATAATTTTGAGGACTGAATTGGAAAGCTCTCGCTCTCAGGAATCCGTTGATATGCTTGTTTTCCATACGCGGCCAACAGGAAGATAGTTATTTCACTTTAAAAATTTCGCGAAACCGGTAGTTGGGCCAAATTCAGCATAAGACGTGAGCTAATCATAATTTTGAGGAGTGAATTGGAAAGCTCTTGCTCTCAGGAGTACATTAATACGCTTGTTTTCCATACGCGGCCAACAGGAAGATAGTTATTTCACTTTAAAAATTTCGCGAAACTGGAAGTTGGGCCAAATTTAGCATAAGACGTAAGCTAATCATAATTTTAGGGAGTGAATTGGAAAGCTCTTGCACTCAGGAATCCATTGATACGCTTGTTTTCCATGTGCGGCCAACAGGAAGCTAGTTATTTTGCTTTAAAAATTTCGCGAAACCGGAAGTTGGGCCAAATTTAGCATAAGACGAGTGCTAATCATAATTTTAGGGAGTGAATTGGAAAGCTCTTGCTCTCAGGAGTCCATTAATATGCTCGTTTTCCATGTGCGGCCAACAGGAAGCTAGTTATTTTGCTTTAAAAATTTCGCGAAACCGGAAGTTGGGCCAAATTTAGCATAAGACGAGTGCTAATCATAATTTTGAGGACTGAATTGGAAAGCTCTCGCTCTCAGGAATCCGTTGATATGCTTGTTTTCCATACGCGGCCAACAGGAAGATAGTTATTTCACTTTAAAAATTTCGCGAAACCGGAAGTTGGGCCAAATTTAGCATAAGACGAGTGCTAATCATAATTTTAGGGAGTGAATTGGAAAGCTCTTGCTGTCAGGAATCCATTAATATGCTCGTTTTCCATGTGCGGCCAGCAGGAAGATAGTTATTTCACTTTAAAAATTTTGCGAAACCGGAAGTTGGTCCAAATTTAGCATAAGACGTGAGCTAATCATAATTTTAGGGAGTGAATTGGAAAGCTCTTGCACTCAGGAATCCATTGATATGCTTGTTTTCCATACGCGGCCAACAGGAAGATAGTTATTTCACTTTAAAAATTTCGCGAAACCGGAAGTTGGGCCAAATTTAGCATAAGACGTGAGCTAATCATAATTTTAGGGAGTGAATTGGAAAGCTCTTGCTCTCAGGAGTCCATTAATACGCTTGTTTTCCATGTGCGGCCAACAGGAAGCTAGTTATTTTGCTTTAAAAATTTCGCGAAACCGGAAGTTGGGCCAAATTTAGCATAAGACGAGTGCTAATCATAATTTTGAGGACTGAATTGGAAAGCTCTCGCTCTCAGGAATCCGTTGATATGCTTGTTTTCCATACGCGGCCAACAGGAAGATAGTTATTTCACTTTAAAAATTTCGCGAAACCGGAAGTTGGGCCAAATTTAGCATAAGACGTGAGCTAATCATAATTTTGAGGAGTGAATTGGAAAGCTCTTGCTCTCAGGAGTCCATTAATACGCTTGTTTTCCATACGCGGCCAACAGGAAGATAGTTATTTCACTTTAAAAATTTCGCGAAACCGGAAGTTGGGCCAAATTTAGCATAAGACGTGAGCTAATCATAATTTTAGGGAGTGAATTGGAAAGCTCTTGCACTCAGGAATCCATTGATATGCTTGTTTTCCATACGCGGCCAACAGGAAGATAGTTATTTCACTTTAAAAATTTCGCGAAACCGGAAGTTGGGCCAAATTTAGCATAAGACGTGAGCTAATCATAATTTTAGGGAGTGAATTGGAAAGCTCTTGCTCTCAGGAGTCCATTAATACGCTTGTTTTCCATGTGCGGCCAACAGGAAGCTAGTTATTTTGCTTTAAAAATTTCGCGAAACCGGAAGTTGGGCCAAATTTAGCATAAGACGAGTGCTAATCATAATTTTGAGGAGTGAATTGGAAAGCTCTCGCTCTCAGGAATCCGTTGATATGCTCGTTTTCCATGTGCGGCCAACAGGAAGCTAGTTATTTTGCTTTAAAAATTTCGCGAAACCGGAAGTTGGGCCAAATTTAGCATAAGACGTGAGCTAATCATAATTTTTAGGAGTGAATTGGAAAGCTCTTGCTCTCAGGAATCCGTTGATATGCTCGTTTTCCATGTGCGGCCAACAGGAAGATAGTTATTTCACTTTAAAAATTTCGCGAAACCGGAAGTTGGGCCAAATTTAGCATAAGACGTGAGCTAATCATAATTTTTAGGAGTGAATTAGAAAGCTCTTGCTCTCAGGAATCCGTTGATATGCTCGTTTTCTATGTGCGGCCAACAGGAAGATAGTTATTTCACTTTAAAAATTTCGCGAAACCGGAAGTTGGGCCAAATTTAGCATAAGACGTGAGCTAATCATAATTTTAGGGAGTGAATTAGAAAGCTCTCGCTCTCAGGAATCCGTTGATATGCTCGTTTTCCATGTGCGGCCAACAGGAAGATAGTTATTTCACTTTAAAAATTTCGCGAAACCGGAAGTTGGGCCAAATTTAGCATAAGACGAGTGCTAATCATAATTTTGAGGAGTGAATTGGAAAGCTCTCGCTCTCAGGAATCCGTTGATATGCTCGTTTTCCACGTGCGGCCAGCAGGAAGATAGTTATTTCACTTTAAAAATTTTGCGAAACCGGAAGTTGGTCCAAATTTAGCATAAGACGTGAGCTAATCATAATTTTAGGGAGTGAATTGGAAAGCTCTTGCTGTCAGGAATCCATTAATATGCTCGTTTTCCATGTGCGGCCAACAGGAAGCTAGTTATTTCACTTTAAAAATTTCGCGAAACCGGAAGTTGGGCCAAATTTAGCATATGACGTGAGCTAATCATAATTTTTAGGAGTGAATTAGAAAGCTCTTGCTCTCAGGAATCCGTTGATATGCTCGTTTTCTATGTGCGGCCAACAGGAAGATAGTTATTTCACTTTAAAAATTTCGCGAAACCGGAAGTTGGTCCAAATTTAGCATAAGACGTGAGCTAATCATAATTTTAGGGAGTGAATTGGAAAGCTCTTGCTGTCAGGAATCCATTAATATGCTCGTTTTCCATGTGCGGCCAACAGGAAGCTAGTTATTTCACTTTAAAAATTTCGCGAAACCGGAAGTTGGGCCAAATTTAGCATATGACGTGAGCTAATCATAATTTTTAGGAGTGAATTAGAAAGCTCTTGCTCTCAGGAATCCGTTGATATGCTCGTTTTCTATGTGCGGCCAACAGGAAGATAGTTATTTCACTTTAAAAATTTCGCGAAACCGGAAGTTGGGCCGAATTTAGCATAAGACGAGTGCTAATCATAATTTTAGGGAGTGAATTAGAAAGCTCTCGCTCTCAGGAATCCGTTGATATGCTCGTTTTCCATGTGCGGCCAACAGGAAGATAGTTATTTCACTTTAAAAATTTCGCGAAACCGGAAGTTGGGCTAAATTTAGCATAAGACGAGTGCTAATCATAATTTTAGGGAGTGAATTGGAAAGCTCTTGCTCTCAGGAATCTGTTGATATGCTCGTTTTCCATGCGGCCAACAGGAAGATAGTTATTGCATTTAAAAATTTCGCGAAACGGAAGTTGGTCCAAATTTAGCATAAGACGAGAGCTAATCATAATTTTGAGGAGTGAATTGGAAAGCTCTCGCTCTCAGGATCCGTTGATACGCTTGTTTTCCATGTGCGGCCAACAGAAGCTAGTTATTTTGCTTTAAAAATTTCGCGAAACCGGAAGTTGGGCCAAATTTAGCATAAGACGAGTGCTAATCATAATTTTGAGGACTGAATTGGAAAGCTCTCGCTCTCAGGAATCCGTTGATATGCTGTTTTCCATGCGGCCAACAGGAAGATAGTTATTTCACTTTAAAAATTTCGCGAAACCGGAAGTTGGGCCAAATTTAGCATAAGACGTGAGCTAATCATAATTTTGAGGAGTGAATTGGAAAGCTCTAGCTCTCAGGAATCCGTTGATATGCTAGTTTTCCATGTGCGGCCAACAGGAAGATAGTTATTTCACTTTAAAAATTTCGCGAAACCGGAAGTTGGGCCAAATTTAGCATAAGACGTGAGCTAATCATAATTTTGAGGAGTGAATTGGAAAGCTCTCGCTCTCAGGAATCCGTTGATATGCTCGTTTTCCATGTGCGGCCAACAGGAAGATAGTTATTTCACTTTAAAAATTTCGCGAAACCGGAAGTTGGGCCAAATTTAGCATAAGACGTGAGCTAATCATAATTTTTAGGAGTGAATTAGAAAGCTCTTGCTCTCAGGAATCCGTTGATATGCTCGTTTTCCATGTGCGGCCAACAGGAAGCTAGTTATTTCACTTTAAAAATTTTGCGAAACCGGAAGTTGGGCCAAATTTAGCATAAGACGAGTGCTAATCATAATTTTGAGGAGTGAATTGGAAAGCTCTCGCTCTCAGGAATCCGTTGATATGCTCGTTTTCCACGTGCGGCCAGCAGGAAGATAGTTATTTCACTTTAAAAATTTCGCGAAACCGGAAGTTGGGCCAAATTTAGCATAAGACGTGAGCTAATCATAATTTTGAGGAGTGAATTGGAAAGCTCTTGCTCTCAGGAATCTGTTGATATGCTCGTTTTCCATGCACGACTGATAGATCGAGTTATTGCGACATAAAAATTTGCGAAAAGCTGAATATGAGACAAAACTTAGCCATAACTCGAAAACTAGAGAATACGGCATTTTTGACGGGGGTGTAACAATAGGGGAGGTACCAAATTCCTAGCTTCGATCCGGATCTTTCGTATGAGCCCTTGATCGACTCCATAAAAAAATATGTTTCGGAGACATGCATAATTTTATGTTTTCCAGTTTTTCGCGAATATCTGGCAATCTATGGGACTTCTCGAGTCAACAACTAGTGTTTTGAAACCGTCTCGACACAATGTACCCAATCCTATTATAAGTTTTATGATTTACACATAAAATATGATTTTTATTTTTTTTTTTTCTAACACCGAAAATTTCTTCAATATTTTAATTATAGAATTTGAACAAAGAGCTAAAACGCCGTTGATATGCTTGTTTTCCATGTGCGGCCAAGAGGAAGATAGTTATTTTACTTTAAAAATTTCGCGAAACCGGAAGTTGGGCCAAATTTAGCATAAGACGAGTGCTAATCATAATTTTAGGGAGTGAATTGGAAAGCTCTTGCTGTCAGGAATCCATTAATATGCTCGTTTTCCATGTGCGGCCAGCAGGAAGATAGTTATTTCACTTTAAAAATTTTGCGAAACCGGAAGTTGGTCCAAATTTAGCATAAGACGTGAGCTAATCATAATTTTAGGGAGTGAATTGGAAAGCTCTTGCACTCAGGAATCCATTGATATGCTTGTTTTCCATACGCGGCCAACAGGAAGATAGTTATTTCACTTTAAAAATTTCGCGAAACCGGAAGTTGGGCCAAATTTAGCATAAGACGTGAGCTAATCATAATTTTAGGGAGTGAATTGGAAAGCTCTTGCTCTCAGGAGTCCATTAATACGCTTGTTTTCCATGTGCGGCCAACAGGAAGCTAGTTATTTTGCTTTAAAAATTTCGCGAAACCGGAAGTTGGGCCAAATTTAGCATAAGACGAGTGCTAATCATAATTTTGAGGACTGAATTGGAAAGCTCTCGCTCTCAGGAATCCGTTGATATGCTTGTTTTCCATACGCGGCCAACAGGAAGATAGTTATTTCACTTTAAAAATTTCGCGAAACCGGAAGTTGGGCCAAATTTAGCATAAGACGTGAGCTAATCATAATTTTGAGGAGTGAATTGGAAAGCTCTTGCTCTCAGGAGTCCATTAATACGCTTGTTTTCCATACGCGGCCAACAGGAAGATAGTTATTTCACTTTAAAAATTTCGCGAAACTGGAAGTTGGGCCAAATTTAGCATAAGACGTAAGCTAATCATAATTTTAGGGAGTGAATTGGAAAGCTCTTGCACTCAGGAATCCATTGATACGCTTGTTTTCCATGTGCGGCCAACAGGAAGCTAGTTATTTTGCTTTAAAAATTTCGCGAAACCGGAAGTTGGGCCAAATTTAGCATAAGACGAGTGCTAATCATAATTTTAGGGAGTGAATTGGAAAGCTCTTGCTCTCAGGAGTCCATTAATACGCTTGTTTTCCATGTGCGGCCAACAGGAAGCTAGTTATTTTGCTTTAAAAATTTCGCGAAACCAGAAGTTGGGCCAAATTTAGCATAAGACGAGTGCTAATCATAATTTTGAGGACTGAATTGGAAAGCTCTCGCTCTCAGGAATCCGTTGATATGCTTGTTTTCCATACGCGGCCAACAGGAAGATAGTTATTTCACTTTAAAAATTTCGCGAAACCGGAAGTTGGGCCAAATTTAGCATAAGACGTGAGCTAATCATAATTTTGAGGAGTGAATTGGAAAGCTCTTGCTCTCAGGAGTCCATTAATACGCTTGTTTTCCATACGCGGCCAACAGGAAGATAGTTATTTCACTTTAAAAATTTCGCGAAACCGGAAGTTGGGCCAAATTTAGCATAAGACGAGTGCTAATCATAATTTTGAGGAGTGAATTGGAAAGCTCTTGCTCTCAGGAATCCATAGATATGCTCGTTTTCCATGCGCGGCCAACAGGAAGATAGTTATTTCACTTTAAAAATTTCGCGAAACCGGAAGTTGGGCCAAATTTAGCATAAGACGTGAGCTAATCATAATTTTAGGGAGTGAATTGGAAAGCTCTTGCTCTCAGGAGTCCATTAATACGCTTGTTTTCCATGTGCGGCCAACAGGAAGCTAGTTATTTTGACTTTAAAAATTTCGCGAAACCGGAAGTTGGGCCAAATTTAGCATAAGACGAGTGCTAATCATAATTTTGAGGACTGAATTGGAAAGCTCTCGCTCTCAGGAATCCGTTGATATGCTTGTTTTCCATACGCGGCCAACAGGAAGATAGTTATTTCACTTTAAAAATTTCGCGAAACCGGAAGTTGGGCCAAATTTAGCATAAGACGTGAGCTAATCATAATTTTGAGGAGTGAATTGGAAAGCTCTTGCTCTCAGGAGTCCATTAATACGCTTGTTTTCCATACGCGGCCAACAGGAAGATAGTTATTTCACTTTAAAAATTTCGCGAAACAGGAAGTTGGGCCAAATTTAGCATAAGACGTAAGCTAATCATAATTTTAGGGAGTGAATTGGAAAGCTCTTGCACTCAGGAATCCATTGATACGCTTGTTTTCCATGTGCGGCCAACAGGAAGATAGTTATTTTACTTTAAAAATTTCGCGAAACCGGAAGTTGGGCCAAATTTAGCATAAGACGAGTGCTAATCATAATTTTAGGGAGTGAATTGGAAAGCTCTTGCTCTCAGGAGTCCATTAATACGCTTGTTTTCCATGTGCGGCCAACAGGAAGATAGTTATTTCACTTTAAAAATTTCGCGAAACCGGAAGTTGGGCCAAATTTAGCATAAGACGTGAGCTAATCATAATTTTGAGGAGTGAATTGGAAAGCTCTCGCTCTCAGGAATCCGTTAATATGCTTGTTTTCCATACGCGGCCAACAGGAAGATAGTTATTTCACTTTAAAAATTTCGCGAAACCGGAAGTTGGGCCAAATTTAGCATAAGACGTGAGCTAATCATAATTTTAGGGAGTGAATTGGAAAGCTCTTGCTCTCAGGAATCCATTAATACGCTTGTTTTCCATACGCGGCCAACAGGAAGATAGTTATTTCACTTTAAAAATTTCGCGAAACCGGAAGTTGGGCCAAATTTAGCATAAGACGTGAGCTAATCATAATTTTAGGGAGTGAATTGGAAAGCTCTTGCACTCAGGAATCCATTGATACGCTTGTTTTCCATGTGCGGCCAACAGGAAGATAGTTATTTCACTTTAAAAATTTCGCGAAACCGGAAGTTGGGCCAAATTTAGCATAAGACGAGAGCTAATCATAATTTTAGGGAGTGAATTGGAAAGCTCTAGCTCTCAGGAGTCCATTAATACGCTTGTTTTCCATGTGCGGCCAACAGGAAGCTAGTTATTTTGCTTTAAAAATTTCGCGAAACCGGAAGTTGGGCCAAATTTAGCATAAGACGAGTGCTAATCATAATTTTGAGGACTGAATTGGAAAGCTCTCGCTCTCAGGAATCCGTTGATATGCTTGTTTTCCATACGCGGCCAACAGGAAGATAGTTATTTCACTTTAAAAATTTCGCGAAACCGGAAGTTGGGCCAAATTTAGCATAAGACGTGAGCTAATCATAATTTTGAGGAGTGAATTGGAAAGCTCTTGCTCTCAGGAGTCCATTAATACGCTTGTTTTCCATACGCGGCCAACAGGAAGATAGTTATTTCACTTTAAAAATTTCGCGAAACCGGAAGTTGGGCCAAATTTAGCATAAGACGTGAGCTAATCATAATTTTAGGGAGTGAATTGGAAAGCTCTTGCACTCAGGAATCCATTGATATGCTTGTTTTCCATACGCGGCCAACAGGAAGATAGTTATTTCACTTTAAAAATTTCGCGAAACCGGAAGTTGGGCCAAATTTAGCATAAGACGTGAGCTAATCATAATTTTAGGGAGTGAATTGGAAAGCTCTTGCTCTCAGGAGTCCATTAATACGCTTGTTTTCCATACGCGGCCAACAGGAAGATAGTTATTTCACTTTAAAAATTTCGCGAAACTGGAAGTTGGGCCAAATTTAGCATAAGACGAGTGCTAATCATAATTTTGAGGACTGAATTGGAAAGCTCTCGCTCTCAGGAATCCGTTGATATGCTTGTTTTCCATACGCGGCCAACAGGAAGATAGTTATTTCACTTTAAAAATTTCGCGAAACCGGAAGTTGGGCCAAATTTAGCATAAGACGTGAGCTAATCATAATTTTGAGGAGTGAATTGGAAAGCTCTTGCTCTCAGGAGTCCATTAATACGCTTGTTTTCCATACGCGGCCAACAGGAAGATAGTTATTTCACTTTAAAAATTTCGCGAAACTGGAAGTTGGGCCAAATTTAGCATAAGACGTAAGCTAATCATAATTTTAGGGAGTGAATTGGAAAGCTCTTGCACTCAGGAATCCATTGATATGCTTGTTTTCCATACGCGGCCAACAGGAAGATAGTTATTTCACTTTAAAAATTTCGCGAAACCGGAAGTTGGGCCAAATTTAGCATAAGACGTGAGCTAATCATAATTTTGAGGAGTGAATTGGAAAGCTCTTGCTCTCAGGAGTCCATTAATACGCTTGTTTTCCATGTGCGGCCAACAGGAAGCTAGTTATTTCACTTTAAAAATTTCGCGAAACCGGAAGTTGGGCCAAATTTAGCATAAGACGAGTGCTAATCATAATTTTGAGGACTGAATTGGAAAGCTCTCGCTCTCAGGAATCCGTTGATATGCTTGTTTTCCATACGCGGCCAACAGGAAGATAGTTATTTCACTTTAAAAATTTCGCGAAACCGGAAGTTGGGCCAAATTTAGCATAAGACGTGAGCTAATCATAATTTTGAGGAGTGAATTGGAAAGCTCTTGCTCTCAGGAGTCCATTAATACGCTTGTTTTCCATACGCGGCCAACAGGAAGATAGTTATTTCACTTTAAAAATTTCGCGAAACCGGAAGTTTGGCTAAATTTAGCATAAGACGAGTGCTAATCATAATTTTGAGGAGTGAATTGGAAAGCTCTTGCTCTCAGGAATCTGTTGATATGCTCGTTTCCCATGCACGACTTATAGATTCCGAGTTATTGGCGAAAAACAAAAGTATGCTAAAGCTAATCATAAAAAAACCTTCAAACGCTCATAACTCGAAAACTATGAGAGATACGGCATTTTTGACGGGGGTGTAACAATAGGGGGGGTACCAAATTCCTAGCTTCGATCCGGATCTTTCGTATGAGCCCTTGATCGACTCCATAAAAAAATATGTTTCGGAGACATGCATAATTTTATGTTTTCCAGTTTTTCGCGAATATCTGGCAATCTATGGGACTTCTCGAGTCAACAACTAGTGTTTTGAAACCGTCTCGACACAATGTACCCAATCCTATTATAAGTTTTATGATTTACACATAAAATATGATTTTTATTTTTTTTTTTTCTAACACCGAAAATTTCTTCAATATTTTAATTATAGAATTTGAACAAAGAGCTAAAACGCCGTTGATATGCTTGTTTTCCATGTGCGGCCAACAGGAAGATAGTTATTTTACTTTAAAAATTTCGCGAAACCGGAAGTTGGGCCAAATTTAGCATAAGACGAGTGCTAATCATAATTTTAGGGAGTGAATTGGAAAGCTCTTGCTGTCAGGAATCCATTAATATGCTCGTTTTCCATGTGCGGCCAGCAGGAAGATAGTTATTTCACTTTAAAAATTTTGCGAAACCGGAAGTTGGTCCAAATTTAGCATAAGACGTGAGCTAATCATAATTTTAGGGAGTGAATTGGAAAGCTCTTGCACTCAGGAATCCATTGATATGCTTGTTTTCCATACGCGGCCAACAGGAAGATAGTTATTTCACTTTAAAAATTTCGCGAAACCGGAAGTTGGGCCAAATTTAGCATAAGACGTGAGCTAATCATAATTTTAGGGACTGAATTGGAAAGCTCTCGCTCTCAGGAATCCGTTGATATGCTTGTTTTCCATACGCGGCCAACAGGAAGATAGTTATTTCACTTTAAAAATTTCGCGAAACCGGAAGTTGGGCCAAATTTAGCATAAGACGTGAGCTAATCATAATTTTGAGGAGTGAATTGGAAAGCTCTTGCTCTCAGGAGTCCATTAATACGCTTGTTTTCCATACGCGGCCAACAGGAAGATAGTTATTTCACTTTAAAAATTTCGCGAAACTGGAAGTTGGGCCAAATTTAGCATAAGACGTAAGCTAATCATAATTTTAGGGAGTGAATTGGAAAGCTCTTGCACTCAGGAATCCATTGATACGCTTGTTTTCCATGTGCGGCCAACAGGAAGCTAGTTATTTTGCTTTAAAAATTTCGCGAAACCGGAAGTTGGGCCAAATTTAGCATAAGACGAGTGCTAATCATAATTTTAGGGAGTGAATTGGAAAGCTCTTGCTCTCAGGAGTCCATTAATACGCTTGTTTTCCATGTGCGGCCAACAGGAAGCTAGTTATTTCGCTTTAAAAATTTCGCGAAACCGGAAGTTGGGCCAAATTTAGCATAAGACGAGTGCTAATCATAATTTTGAGGACTGAATTGGAAAGCTCTCGCTCTCAGGAATCCGTTGATATGCTTGTTTTCCATACGCGGCCAACAGGAAGATAGTTATTTCACTTTAAAAATTTCGCGAAACTGGAAGTTGGGCCAAATTTAGCATAAGACGTAAGCTAATCATAATTTTAGGGAGTGAATTGGAAAGCTCTTGCACTCAGGAATCCATTGATATGCTTGTTTTCCATACGCGGCCAACAGGAAGATATTTATTTCACTTTAAAAATTTCGCGAAACCGGAAGTTGGGCCAAATTTAGCATAAGACGTGAGCTAATCATAATTTTAGGGAGTGAATTGGAAAGCTCTTGCTCTCAGGAGTCCATTAATACGCTTGTTTTCCATACGCGGCCAACAGGAAGATAGTTATTTCACTTTAAAAATTTCGCGAAACTGGAAGTTGGGCCAAATTTAGCATAAGACGAGTGCTAATCATAATTTTGAGGACTGAATTGGAAAGCTCTCGCTCTCAGGAATCCGTTGATATGCTTGTTTTCCATACGCGGCCAACAGGAAGATAGTTATTTCACTTTAAAAATTTCGCGAAACCGGAAGTTGGGCCAAATTTAGCATAAGACGTGAGCTAATCATAATTTTGAGGAGTGAATTGGAAAGCTCTTGCTCTCAGGAGTCCATTAATACGCTTGTTTTCCATACGCGGCCAACAGGAAGATAGTTATTTCACTTTAAAAATTTCGCGAAACTGGAAGTTGGGCCAAATTTAGCATAAGACGTAAGCTAATCATAATTTTAGGGAGTGAATTGGAAAGCTCTTGCACTCAGGAATCCATTGATATGCTTGTTTTCCATGTGCGGCCAACAGGAAGCTAGTTATTTTGCTTTAAAAATTTCGCGAAACCGGAAGTTGGGCCAAATTTAGCATAAGACGTGAGCTAATCATAATTTTAGGGAGTGAATTGGAAAGCTCTTGCTCTCAGGAGTCTATTAATACGCTTGTTTTCCATGTGCGGCCAACAGGAAGCTAGTTATTTCACTTTAAAAATTTCGCGAAACCGGAAGTTGGGCCAAATTTAGCATAAGACGAGTGCTAATCATAATTTTGAGGACTGAATTGGAAAGCTCTCGCTCTCAGGAATCCGTTGATATGCTTGTTTTCCATACGCGGCCAACAGGAAGATAGTTATTTCACTTTAAAAATTTCGCGAAACCGGAAGTTGGGCCAAATTTAGCATAAGACGTGAGCTAATCATAATTTTGAGGAGTGAATTGGAAAGCTCTTGCTCTCAGGAGTCCATTAATACGCTTGTTTTCCATACGCGGCCAACAGGAAGATAGTTATTTCACTTTAAAAATTTCGCGAAACTGGAAGTTGGGCCAAATTTAGCATAAGACGAGTGCTAATCATAATTTTGAGGACTGAATTGGAAAGCTCTCGCTCTCAGGAATCCGTTGATATGCTTGTTTTCCATACGCGGCCAACAGGAAGATAGTTATTTCACTTTAAAAATTTCGCGAAACTGGAAGTTGGGCCAAATTTAGCATAAGACGTAAGCTAATCATAATTTTAGGGAGTGAATTGGAAAGCTCTTGCACTCAGGAATCCATTGATATGCTTGTTTTCCATACGCGGCCAACAGGAAGATAGTTATTTCACTTTAAAAATTTCGCGAAACCGGAAGTTGGGCCAAATTTAGCATAAGACGAGTGCTAATCATAATTTTAGGGAGTGAATTGGAAAGCTCTCGCTCTCAGGAATCCGTTGATATGCTTGTTTTCCATACGCGGCCAACAGGAAGATAGTTATTTCACTTTAAAAATTTCGCGAAACCGGAAGTTGGGCCAAATTTAGCATAAGACGTGAGCTAATCATAATTTTAGGGAGTGAATTGGAAAGCTCTTGCTCTCAGGAATCTGTTGATATGCTCGTTTTCCATGCACGACTTATAGATTCCGAGTTATTGGCGAAAAACAAAATTATGCTAAAGCTAATCATAAAAAAACCTTTAAACGCTCATAACTCGAAAACTATGAGAGATACGGCATTTTTGACGGGGGTGTAACAATAGGGGGGGTACCAAATTCCTAGCTTCGATCCGGATCTTTCGTATGAGCCCTTGATCGACTCCATAAAAAAATATGTTTCGGAGAAATGCATAATTTTATGTTTTCCAGTTTTTCGCGAATATCTGGCAATCTATGGGACTTCTCGAGTCAACAACTAGTGTTTTGAAACCGTCTCGACACAATGTACCCAATCCTATGATGAGTTTTATGATTTACACATAAAATATGATTTTTATTTTTTTTTTTTCTAACACCGAAAATTTCTTCAATATTTTAAATTTAGAATTTGAACAAAGAGCTAAAACGCCGTTGATATGCTTGTTTTCCATGCGCGGCCAACAGGACGATAGTTATTTCACTTTAAAAATTTCGCGAAACCGGAAGTTGGGCCAAATTTAGCATAAGACGTGAGCTAATCATAATTTTGAGGAGTGAATTAGAAAGCTCTTGCTCTCAGGAATCTGTTGATATGCTCGTTTTCCATGCACGACTTATAGATTCCGAGTTATTGGCGAAAAACAAAATTATGCTAAAGCTAATCATAAAAAAACCTTTAAACGCTCATAACTCGAAAACTATGAGAGATACGGCATTTTTGACGGGGGTGTAACAATAGGGGGGTACCAAATTCCTAGCTTCGATCCGGATCTTTCGTATGAGCCCTTGATCGACTGCATAAAAAAATATGTTTCGGAGAAATGCATAATTATATGTTTTCCAGTTTTTTGCGAATATCTTGATATTCATACACTTGAACATAGTCAACCACCAGTGTTTTGGAATCGTCTCATCATAATCTATACGATGGGACCATCAAACTTATGATCTGAGCATAAATTATGATTTTGACATTTTTAGAGGTGAAAACGGATATTCATTCAAATTTCGAGTGAAACAACTAATTCTTTCTGTCTTAAAGCCCATGAATTACAAACTATCTTTTGTTTGCGTCGAGACAAACACTGCGTATTGAGGAGTTCTCGCATATCATAACTCATAATACACAATGAGTTTGATAATTTTTGCAATTTCAATACTTAGATGAACTATTCTAAATTCGTTCTAGGTCTCAAAAATGCATGATTGGAACCGTTATCCAAAGAAAGAATCTATCTCAGTCGGTATTTACTCTTAAGGTATGAATCAGGCATTTATGCGTGTGGTTATATGTACCATCTGTAAAAATTTTACCCTGTTTTACGAACAGATTCACGAGCTCGGTTTATTTTACTTTCGTCGGGTTAAAACAGGGTAAGATAGCGACACCTCCTTTGACAAAATTATCCTTTTGGCGTGGACCCTCTCAGTCTTCTCTTGTCTTTTTTGGTTTACTGTTTCGATAACCAAACCGGAGATATAAGAGAGAAAAGAGACGGTAAAAAAAATCCGCACGAAACAAAGAAAAAAATGATATTTACAACCAAGAGATGACGCTACAGGTAAAAAAATTTATAGGCAAATCTGATGAATGGGTGCATTTGGCACATAAAAGCGCTCGAGAGCGCTGGGCACACAAACACAGAATACATGTAAACAAGCACGTGTATTGTACATTCGTGTAATTAGTGCTAATCGTATCGTCTAAAAGATTATCACTAACCACTGAAACCAGTTATAAAAAATGCAAACTCTGTTGAATCAACATAATAACAATAATCTGAATATGGAGTAGTAAACCGTAGAAGAGATATCTAAAGCACTCCTCAAAGTTACAAAGTATGATTTATGCTAAAATTGGAGCAATTTCCGATTGAATCCTATTTTTAAAGAGAAGAATTGCTTTTTAAGTTGTTTAATCGGATTTACCACTTCTGAGTGTCGATACTTTTAGATGATTCCGATTGACCCGGAAATTGACACACTACTTTTCTAGATGGTAGAAAATATGTCTGCACATTTGTTATTACAGAAAATCGCATTATAGCATATCAATGGATTTGTAAGAGTGCGAGCTCTCCAATGCACTCCTCACAATTCTGATTAGAGCATAATCTAGGCTGAGATTGGGGTGAGTTCCGGTCTAGTCTTATTTTTAAAGTAAAATCATTGCTTTTCGAGATGTTTGATTTGATTTATTACTCTTGGGACTCGAAACTATGAGTATCTAAAGAATACTCTCTGACTATTGAAATTAGTTAAAAGAAATGCAACTCAATAAACACTGTTATATTGTGGTAATATGGATGTAATGTTACTAATGTGACATACTTATATTACAGCAATGTAACATGGAAGTAACATAGATGTTACTATTTCCTACTCAGCAATGTAACAATGTAACATAACTTTGTGATATTAAAGTGACATACTCGTTCCATTGTACTAAAAAAAGTTTTTTAATGATTGATGTTGCTGATATAATTAAATTATACTTATTTTATTACGTTTCTTTACTTTTTAAGTTAAATTTAATTTTTTATTGTAAATAAATTTTTCTCCTACAGGGAGATTCGAACCTACGACCGCTAGCACGCATACGACTTAAACCTACACCTTGACCCGCTCGGCCATCCTATTACTTGGTATCTAAACACGAATATAGGTCTACATATCTAAATATTCTTATTGGATTCAATAATTTCGATGACAGAAGGAGTAATCATATTATTTATTAGTATATATTTAGGTAATTTAAAGAAAACAAAAAAAATGAAAACGATACGATAGCATACTTGTTACAAAGTTATGTGGCATGAATGTTCCGCTTATATAACATAAGATAAGTATTGCAAATATTTAATCATGTTAAGTAACTGGAGTAGCATATAAGCAACATCGCTAAGTTATGTAACAAAATATTGTCATCCTCATGTGGCCAACTACCCCGGACTTACCCTACAACATAAATGTAACGTAAGTTACATGACACTGATGTGACTTCATTTTCTTGATGCTATGTTGCATTGAGGTAATGGCTGCGACATAACATAAACATAACATAGATATGTACCGCGAACAACTGATCACATTTTGTAACATGTACATCACTTGCGTGTCATCGATGCAACATAACATGTTAATAACTATGTTACATAACATTAATGTTGCATTTATGTAACTTTAGATACATATTAAAATTTTTATGTAACATATTTGTAACAGGAGTGATATTGCTCTCATGTTACAATGTTATATCGATGTTATGTTTTAGGGAGATAACAGTTGCAATATCATTTTGTTACATTCATCATACATTGCAGCAACATAACATACACGTAACAAAGTGTTATGTCACACGTTACATTTTATTACTTCGATGTAATATTGCTGCAATATTCAGTGTTTACTGGGAATCTATTTTTAATCAGCGTGGAGACAATAAACTGCGTATAGAGTAGTAATCGTTTCAGTACTGTATTATAAGCGGATTTCTCATGCTGCTATTTCATTGTATCTATTTATTCGCTATCTTTCTCTGCTTATCACAGTCAAAACATTCATTCGACTTGCTCGGCAATTTTTTCTACCTGTAACGCCATCTTTTGTTCGTTAATTATAATTTTGTTCTTCCGTTCATGTGGAATTTTTTTACCATCACTTTTTCTATTTATGTATGTTCTGATTCTGAAATAATCAATTAAACAACACCACGAAAAACGAAAAGGTGAGATTATTTAATTACCTGTAGTGAAGGTATCTTACTATTTGTTGGAATATCATCAACATCAATGTTTTGACTTGAACTGGTTCTGGACTAGTACTTTGTAATTGTGGTAATGAATTTTTTAAATTAATTATGATGTCATAGTTGTTGAAAATTCGAAGTTTGTCCTTATTGGATCATTATGCAAATATTCAAGATGTTGATAAACAAAATTTATTTCAGATGACGATATTACATGTGTGTAAATTGAATACAATTTCGAAGATTTTAAAATCAATAAAAAATTTTGATTTCAAACTTTATCATTCCAATTCCGGAAGAGCTTGCACTAATCGAACATGATTTCACATGTCGCTCAGTTAACTTCATTATGTATCGCAATTTTGACAGTTGTAGGTGGCGTGATGATCCATAATGGCGATAAGTTTCATTGAAATGAGAATTAATTCGTCAAATTTCAATAATTGTTTTCGCAAAAAATATCAATTTGCGAATATAAGTTTTCATATCAGATTGTTTTTATTTTTTTTTTTTTTACATATTGTATATCCGCCTTCGCCAAAAGTAACGGGACACCCTGTATTATGGAAATATAATTTTATATAAAAAAAATAGTTTTATCGAATAAAATATGCATGTTAACTAAAAAAAACTTCTAATTAGAATAAAATTTTTTAACGTTTACTTTGTGACGGACAATGACACCAAATATCTATTCATTTACTGGATTTTGATTTTTTTATCATTTTTTCAGGTGTCTAGATCTTAAGTAGAATCACATATAATTTTTTAGACTAAAAAGAAACTAGGGTTGAATAATTTCAACTGTACTTCAATATTATTAAGTATTTTCTAGAAAATCTTATTTATAAATCAAATTTTATTAAATCATCCCTGATATGAAGGTTAGAATTTTAGTAGTCTCTATCACCCTAGAATCATCTAGATAACTCCAAAAACTACCATCCATGTGTATGTATGAATACTTGTCTACACCATTATTAATGTATAGATGTAAACAAATTTTTTTAATCAAGATTTTTCACGACTTAATGATGCAATTGACATCTGTGAGGGTTCAACTCATGTGAAATATATTTTTTGAATCAGGAAGTTATTTTCGGAGCATCAAACCTTACACAATAACATACAGCGTGTTTAATATTTGCAATGTCATATTTTTTACTGATATTAATATTATATACATTAATATTACATCTTATGTAAATATCAATATATATATAAGTTTTAATCCATATAAAAAAAATTAATAATTTGACCTTGTAAACAATGCATAACACAAAACATTACTTTCATAAACTGATGCTGTTGATGAATTGTAAACAATCACTTTCAACCGAACCAAATATCAATATAGATAAAACAGGTTATCCAATATAGTGAAGATGAAATGACTAATTAGTCAGTGAAGATCTCTTTTGGAACCTTGACAAAAACATTGAGTGTACATATGAATATATATCTCATAACAATGAGATAACAGTGAGAGGAATACAACAAGAGGGAGTGAGAAGGTTATGTTAAAAAAAAAGAATAAGAAATAAAAATAAAGGTAAAGTAAACTGATTGCTAGTGGTTAAACCATGTAAAAGTTTATAAGAGTGGGAAATAAAATAGAAGAGAGGGGAAGACATCAGCTGTTCAATGACAGTTCACCAGCCGTAGAAATAGTAGTGGGAGTTGACTGGCAGGAAAGGCAATATGGCTGTCCACTGAGCGCCTGCCTCGTACGTCCGCTCTACAGAACAAAGAAACAACGCAGTAGTTGAAAAAAAATTTGATTTGGCGCGTAGTCGCGTTATTACGCGCGTGAATATTATTTAGGACCTAACAAGAACATTCGGGCTAAGCATTATTAATAATAATTATCAAAAAAGTATAATGCTGGAGCTCGAAGTTGTGCCCGAAAGATCCATTGGTTGTGAACAGTGGGAATTTATTTTAGGCAAGTGATGAAACTATTTGTATTACTACAGAATCGAATTACTTTAATTCTCTTATATTAGTTTGATTTCCTATTTTACTTAATATTCTGAAATACTTCTACAAGTGAGATCTCCAACACTATTCGTTTCAAAACATCGTTTGAGGACTTTATTTACATTTTCATTGTGTGTATTATTACTTATTAATGGAAATGTACTTCGAACTCGCTCCATATTTTGTTTTTGTATACATTTATGTTGACAATTATATGTATATAAACAGTGACAACATTAATACTCTGCTCTGATGACGTGATTATGTAATTGTTAAATTTTTTATTTGCCAAAAGAATTCGCGTCATTCGTTTATAATTAAATGGCGATGATAGATGATGGCATTTTTGTATATTTGTGTTATTATTAAAACACGTACATTTATTCGTATATCATGTATTTGGTTATAAATGTTTGTACGTATCAAAAAGAAGATAATGGAGTAAGATGCATACTTTTTATTTTACATTATAAGTTTTGTATTTGTTAAAGGTCATTTTGATACTGTATATATTTATTTTTCCATTTTGTTATCATAATTCTAATCATAATAATTCAGTTAATATTGATAATTTTTTAATTAATTATTTTAGGAATGCATTTTTCTCAATCGGTATCGATAATACAATCACAAGTGGGCATTATTCGTGGAGTACAAGTTCTTTATAGTGATACTGTAAGTTTATTATTTTTTTTATCTATGTTTAATATGCATGAAGCATTATTGCAGTAGTTTTGTATGATTAACAATCAATTTATTGATAAAAAATAGTTATTTCAAATAAAGAAGTCATTTGTTTGGTGATTGATTAAAGCTTTTTATTATTTCAGAATCCACTCGAAGTTGATTTAGTTATTAATTTACCGCACGATGGAATACGACTTATTTTCGACCCAGTCGTGCAGAGGCTGAAAATTATTGAAATATATAATATGAAATTGGTAAAACTTAAATATTGTGGTTTGCCATTTAATTCACCTGAAGTATTACCATCAATTGAACAAATTGAACATTCATTTGGTGCAACGCATCCTGGTGTTTACGACAGTGACAAGCAGGTTAATTTTTTTATTATTAATGTTAATTCCATGAGTAAACGAATTTAAATACATTATTGTCATTGAAATTTTATAGGTCTTTGTACTAAACTTTCGAGGATTATCGTTTTATTTTCCAATCGAGTCTAAATTTCAACCTGGTTATGCACATGGACTTGGATCATTGCAATTTCCAAATGGGACTTCACCGTTGGTTGCAAAAACTGCTATATATGTTGGTAGTATGTCTGGTGGGTCATCAGGAAGCGAAGAACACTGCCTTAAAGCTCCACCACCACCATTGCCATTGGTAAGAATCGATTAATACTAGTTTTTTTATCATCGATAATAAGTAATAAAGTATTCATGCATATATGTCTTAACAGGTCTGTTATCACAATAATTTATACTTAGAAAAAGCTGAGGTAATCAGAGATAAAACAAAAACACGAGGCTTAAAACTATACCTTTTTACTGAAGGAAGTTCTGCTACGAGGGTTCTAGTAGAAACTAGAAGACACAATCTCATGAAAGAGGTATTACCTTATTATATTCATAATTCATTGCATTAAACGTTAATGAAATTAAAAAGCGTAAATGAAATTAATTTACATACAAGTTATTTACATAAGTCTAGACCAAAAAAATTATAATGCATTATTATCACGTGTTTATTCTTTTTTTCTTTATTATAGAAAGATATTTTTTATATTTTCATTTATGTTTATTTATACGAATTCACTTATAAAACTTGTTTTACATTTAATATTTAAGTTTAATAATTTTCTACTGTTTATACCAAATGAAGAATGTAATATCTTAATGAAGATATGCTAAAATATTACAAAAAATGCTAGTAGTTCAAAATAATTCGATTTAAATAATGATAATATTCTAAAATAAATATAAATTTAATTATTATTTAACTTAATTAATATTTTATGTTTATTTACAATAGGTATGGTTTGGAGATAGCTGTGAAGATGTATTAAGTGCACTTGGAGCACCATCACGAGTGTTTTTCAAAGCAGAAGACAAAATGCGGATTCACAGTCCACATGCTCATAAAAAAGATCGAACTCGGCGGTCAGACTTTTTTTATAATTATTTTACTCTGGGGATGGTAAATATTGATTTTTTCTTTATTACATTAATATTAATATTTAAAATTGAAGTTTCTTTCACTAATGTATTTTTTTTTCATTACTGTTCACTAGGACGTTTTATTTGACGCAAGAACCCATTGTGTTAAAAAATTTGTGTTACATACTAATTATCCAGGGCATTATAATTTTAATATGTATCATCGTTGTGAATTCACCCTTGCACTACCTCCTGAAAATAATTCCAATGATTCTGGCAAACTTATTGACGTTAGTCCAACTCCAGTTACGGTAAAATATTTATTTTATTTAATGCGTCAATTATTAGATTGATACGTTGATTACATCAATCTAATAATTGAAGTTACTTTTGATTGTGAATAGTGATATTTTATGAATATTGATGTTTTTTTTTTATTTTTAGATCACTGCCTATACAAAATGGGACAAAATTAGTGAGCAATTGAAGGCAAGTGCTCGTCCTGTAGTGTTGAATCGTGCGTCTTCTACAAACACAACAAATCCATTTGGTTGTACTTTT
The DNA here is from genome assembly GCA_028641665.1 of Chelonus formosanus. NCBI lineage: Eukaryota > Metazoa > Arthropoda > Insecta > Hymenoptera > Braconidae > Chelonus > Chelonus formosanus. The sequence goes on from CM054005.1 coordinate 6,925,270, forward strand.
TGCTATGGCATACGTGATGTCATAATTGAAGTAATGGCAAATCAACACATCGCAAGTGTAACACTTTATTCAACTGCGTGACCCTGGTAAGCTACTGCATTTTATGTTATAAAAAAAAATAGTTTACTAAATGAGAAATACTTCTCGGACGAATTAAGAAATGGTAATATGTTATGTGTAAAAATATCGTTTGTTCATTCATATTGGATTCTGTTGGTTTCACTTTTTCGTAAATATATCTATTTATTTTTACAACATATATTCATTGATATATCACAATAGTTGGAATCGAAAAATTGAAATAAGAATTATGATGAAAATTTTTTATCTTTCGGAATGAAAATTAGATTGTTAATATTTAGTTGTTTTTATATTTATTTTTTAATAATATATAAAGTATATAAACTTTTAATAATGATAAAAATATATTAACTTGATATTAATATTTTTGATCAAAGCATTGTGATGTATCACATACTCTTATAATACGTATGATATGGAGTAAAAAAGATTTTAAGCTTTCCAACGGAATCCATAAGATATTTAATATATTTCTTATCACTTAATTAATGGTGAAAAGTAATAGGTAAAAAATAAAAAAAAATCTTATATGTGATAAATAATAAAAAAAAATAAATAAAACCAGTAACATTTGATAATAAATAAAATACATAATAAAAAATAAATATAGAGTGAGGGAATTATGTTATATTGTTAATAAATACAAGTATCATTGGTCACTATTGAGGCAATTTTAATTGCAATAGAATTTGATAGATATAATAGATATCAAGTTATTACACTAATTAGTTATTTATATTAAACAGAAAAAAAAAAATAATTCAACGTTTGTGAATTCATTAAATCGAGTGATATAATTTCCTGTAGCATTTTTCAAACAAAATACTGTTGTGAATAACAGAGTTATAAATCATTCAAGTAAGTCATTAAGTATAATAGACAGTATTTCTGAAACAATATATTTTTATTTTTATTCAATTAAATTGATGAAAATTAAAACGAATAGTCAGTTAGAGATACTCGTACTCTTTGATATTTATTTGTGTCTCATTTGTTAATCATTCTGAGTGATGAATTAAAGTTAAAAATACTACTAAATTCATGAAAAGGAATAACAATTTTTAAATCCATAGCTAACGGGTAATAATAATAATTAAATTAAATTATCATAAATGAAAAATCCTTTAATCTATTCAATATTCAATTGATTTATCACTTACATTATTTTTTTTTTAACTTCACATAGAGAAAATTATTTAGTTCAATTTTTAATAATTAAAGAAAAAGTACTATGTAATTTTTTCCGTGTAGTCAATTTTTTATTATTTCATAATTAATTTAGTACGAAGAAAAAAAATATGTGAATGAACTCATAAAATAATTTAATATAAATGTATGCATGTAGTGTACATTTATTTTTGGCTCAATTTAATCAATACTTTTGTAGCAATAAATTTATGAGTGATGTCAATTTTTTTTTTTTTTAATTCAAATATAATATGGAAAATTGAAACGATGAAAGAATAGGGGAAAATTATATTTTTTGTAAAAAATAACTTAGATACAATTTTATTGATTTTTTTAAAAAAGTTTTTCTTACGTTAAAATAAATTATTTTTTACTTTGTATCATGTCAACATTGCATGTCTAAAAATATCTATTCATAAGACAATAATTCCATGTAAATTATGGACAAAAAATTAGAAACAATATCCTCCCCCCCCTCCTTTCTCTAAAAAATAGTTGTCTTCATCTGATAATGAATATCATTTAATTGATAAATACAATTTTTCACTGACGTTACTACCAAAACTTATTATCATAATAATTTAATTAGAAAAAAATTTTTAACTTACACTGTAAATATACATAAAAATTTTTCAGTTTATAATCATTAAATAAAATTAATAAATAATTTTATTATATGTACATATATTAAAAAACTAACAATTGTACATATCTGGAATATTAATGATGATGATGTTTATATTAATTATGCAAAACTATTTTTCTGATTTTTACAACAAAAAAAAATACTGTTTAACATTCAGTCTTGTAATTATGATAATTAAATCAATTTTTATTTTTCTGTATTGACTAAATTTTAAAAGAATGTATGTATAGCTATCGACGTACTACTGAAAGTTAAAAAATTTTAAAAATAATAAAAATACATATTTAATATCTCTGAGTTTTTTTCTGGTTTTTTAAAAATAATTGTGTAGGATAAGCTTTATGATATATCTCGACTGTGAGAGAGATTATTATTTAGTTAACGGCCTAGGATTGTTATGCTTAAGAATAATTTAGTAGGTACTTATTATGGGTATATTTATACGAATGAATGATGATTAAATGGCGAATGAAATGTTCATAAATTAATTAAGTAACAAAATTAAAAAAAAAAAAATATTCAATAAGAATACGTAGGAAAATCAGTTGAATGGAAATGTATTTAAAAATATTTAGGAGTAATTAATTACAAAGTGAGTGAATGGATGAAAAAAAAAGAGTGATTTATAATGAAAATACTGTAAAATATTCGCAATAATTGAGCTCTATCATTAAAATTAACAGTTAAAATATTATTGTTAGATTAATGTCTTGCAAATCGCACAATTAATGATCGATAATCATTTTTGAATGTAAAGCTCAATTGGATATCAAGATTATATATATTTATTATATGTATGTACACACATGCACACACATACACACACATACATTTACGGCTAAAGTATCATTTGGTAACTGCAAGAAGATTTTGTTGAATTTATAGTTTGAGCAAAGTATGAAATTAATATTTTTCAAATTAAAACGGTCACAAATCATACTGTGATACGACATATATATGTATGAACGTGTCCAAATGGTATTTTTTTGTTTATTACAGATCAAAGTTTGGTATTTTATTACTGTATATTTATTTAAAATATTCACAAGGACTCATTTATTCTATAAAAATATAATTATAATTTATATGACTGTAAAGCAATCAGAAAACAATCGTTCTAAATAATGTTTTTTCACTTTCAATACAAAATACAAAAAGCAATATTCATTTTATAAAAAATGTCTAAAAGACCACTATAAATAAAAGTTATAAAAAAAAATTTCCAAATACATTTGTATACATAATTGGAAGTGGATTTCACAAAAATATTGATACAACTTTTTTAAGCCAAGTTAAAAATAAATCAATGACAATTATTTTAACTCGAACAAAATAAAATATTTTTCATCTTAATAAATTGATGAATGTTGTTTTATTTGAAACATAAAAACATTTACAGGAAGTCTTTATTATTTGGGTGAAATTATAAAACGAGATGTTTTATGAATAATTTAATCATTATTGTCAATATTAATAATCAGTAAATAATAAAAAGAAAAAGAGTTAAACTTATAAATAATCTAAAAACTGTTTAGAAAATATTAACAGAGAAAAATTGGAAAATATTTTGTCATTCATTGAAAAGTTGAATTTTTTTTACAATTAAGCTGTTTATTTTTATATCGCACTGTGAAACGCACTAATTTGTAAAAGAGATGTTTAATTCGTAATATTAAAATCGAGTAATATAAATAATAAATTATATATGAATTTTGTATAAATATAATGTCTTGAATAACCAAGTACGTAACAATGAAATGTTTGCTAAACACGTAATAGTAATGAGTGGCTGGAGCGTATCTCTATATGAGAGATAAATATTACAAATTTCCATAGCCTCGATAATCTGTATATATATTTATATATACATAGATGTGTGCGTGTGTGTGTAGATTGGAATAATATGTGTATACAATATATATTTATTCACGCTGTCACATGATTTTTACAAAATTGTGTGTTGATTATATATACAGTAGGACTTTCACACGAAAAAGTAATCTTATATCAATTGTGTTGTTTAAAATTTATCTCTGTAAATCAAGGAGCAATGTTATCACTGTTGAGTATGAAAACAATTCATTTAAAACAAATTATTTTTTAGATCAGTAAAATTAGCTATAATCGAAAGGTATTTCAATTTTAATAACTGGTAAATATTCACTCTAAATTTATTTCTTATGAACAAACATGAAATATCAGTAATTAGTGTAATGATTAGAAAGAAACGATTACTCTTTGATTATTAGTATTTTCACTTTGAAAAGAAGATTTATTTTGTTAGTAGAATATTACGAGAACAAAAGTAATATGCAAAAATAGTTAAAAATATTTGGTATTGAATATCGTGGTCCTACTATATATAATGACAATTAAATCGGATGTCGTTCATCCACAGACTATTTTTGATCTAAAATTGAAATTTCGCATTGTGTCAATGCGAGAATATCGTTAGCTGTATTCTTTTTTTATTTACTAAAAAAAAAAAAACTCAATTCATTTTTTATTTTAATTGTTTCACGCCCTCTATGATGGATGCGTAAATAAAAAGAAGAAAAAGTATAAAATACTAAAAAATGACGAATTATAAGTTAAATTAATTTTTTAATTACATTTAATTAATAAATAATTATAAATGAATAAAACATAACACCTTAATGCGCGTCAAAATACATCTTATTTTAATGTTATATGATTAAAATAATCATATTTATATCATAAACAAATTACAATCGATGTATGTAGTGATAGTATATATAAATATACATATGCGAATATATTTAATAAGATGCATATTTATATCTATATAAATTATTATAATCTAATTGTAATAATACGCGTATATGTATTATTTCTATATAATTTGACTTCATAATCAATTGTAAATGTAAAAGAAATGTTCAAGTTATATATTATATGAGCAAAATTACTGAGTGAGATTCACTTGCTTATCTCGCAATTGTTTATTTGTATAAAATGAGAAAAAAACACACAAATCATATTAACTACGAATTAAACCATAAGATCAATTAATGAATATGTTATCAACTGTCATATGACAATTTAATACATACTCCTTTTGTATGTTTACCTGATGAATAAAAGATCTCAAAACGCCATATAAAACCATGTTAAATTTTTGTAGTATATATTTTTAATTAAAATCGTTTAATCCGTTGTTTGGCAAAGTTGGATAGCGTTTCTTTTATATTCAAAATACTTTTTTAAAATTTTTCTTAACGTTGTAATAATTTTTTAAGTTTGTAATATTTTTTTATATAAGGATGATTATATTTTTGAAAAAAAATATTATGAATAATAAATTAAATTAAATGTTATAGCTAAATATAATATTATAAACAAAATAACAATAGTTAGAATATAATTCAAATTGATTAATTTTAAAATGAGTTATAAATAATGGTAACATTTATGTTAAACATTTCTTTACTAACATGACTCAACTGGAAAAAAATGATAAAAATCCTTTCAGCTATCAGCAATTAAACGTACCGAAATCTAACTCGTAACACAATAAAAGTGGAGTGTCAGACGAAAATCGAATGATACCGCTTCTAAAATTATTGAGTGAAACAAATAAAGCTGTTAAAAATTTGATTGATATAATTTGAATGAAAAATCTTTTACAATATTACTTTATAAGAAAATTTTACGATTTCAAGATATTTATATAAAATTAATCCTAGTATCTGATTAATTTTCTAGATCAGATTAAAATTATTGTATCACGATAAATGATATTTATGAATTCGAATGATCATCATAGATAGAATTTTATTAGCTCTTGAGGATGTAATTTCATCTCCCGGAAGGCAAAAAATGTTCTGAAGTTTAAGGATAAAATATCTCAGGAGAATCATTAGATATATATTTTTTTATAACTTGATTATTGAAACATTAACGATCAACGTGAGTCGAATGAAACTAGTAATTTATGAGAGATTTGATACGTTAGAGAATGATAATTGTTTTTTTTTTGTTCCTTGGATGATATTTTAAATTAATTTCATCAATCTTATTATATATATATATATTTTTAGAAAGTGTAAAATTAATTATTATTAATAAGCTTTTAAATAATCACAGATGATCAATTGATCCATTAGATTAGCACACTTTTCAAACTTTTTCTTATTTATTTATAAATGAAAATTAATGATTGATACTGAACAATTAAAGTAGTTTGTACCAAATAGTATAAAAGAAAAATAAAAGAATATTTTTACAATGATGCCAACTAATTTACGGAATTGTCCGAGAAGAAACGAAAATTTACGAATACATGTAGAACTCCCTAGATGAACAGCATTCGTTTAGAGAGCTCCAGATCAGGCACACTTATTCCACTTGAGGGTAGAATGAAAATTGACGATTGATATTAATTTTTATATATGATATAAAATTGACAGGAGTACTTAAACATAAATAAATTTTTCAAAATCTACTTTTCTTTTAGTTGACAATGTTTTAAATAAAACTTTTTTATTTATTTTTATCTAATTTATAACAATTGTATGACATACTATATGAATATTTATTTATATCATGGTGAACATTCAATGATTTTATTTACATGAAAAATAGAATTTAGTGAAATAAAGTGCAATGAACCACGTGGACTTAAAATCGATAGTGCAGTGTTATCGCGCAGGGGTCAATCAACCCATGACATCTTGGGGTCAACTCCTCATGCGCTCACCGAATGTAAGTGATGCAGTCTATTTTTTTATGTTCACATGACGAAAAATTCTATTCAAAACTTACCTTATCATAAAAGTTCACCTTTGCATCATGTCATTCATTTAAATATTAATAATTAAATATTTTATTTCATTGATCTCCAATAATAGAACATGTTTTCTTCTGTATGTTGATCAACAAATGATTCTAAAATACTGTGAAAAGTTTCAATATAAAACTGAATATTAAAAAAAAAGTAGGGAATTGAATTTATAGATATTTTCTTTATATTGTTAAGCAAGAATACGTTGTTACTGAAGGGTGTTTATAAGAGCACTACAACTCTTGACCTTTGATTTGCTCTTGTAAGCACTTGAACTCGCTTTTTTTTTTTTTTTTGATGTGCTATAATTTTTTTTCGAATTATTTGTCAACACAGATATAGTTACAAATATTGAAGCATTCTAATGCTTTTATGTCATATATACATACAGTTAATTGACCTATTTACTGATAAAAGGAAGGGATGGGGATGAAAACGATGTCATAGCATAAAATGATATTACCTTGATATAACTTTCAAATGAATTTGTGATAGTATTCTTCTTCGTAGTTACAATTATTTTACTATCTCTGATAGTTTTTGTATTGCTTTACTATCACTGATATTTATTTGCTTTAATTTTAAATTGAATTCTTTTCATTCAACCAATTTATGAATATAACTTTAAATTTTCTTGTATTAATTATTCGGATGTTAATATCATAAAGAATATTGTGCGGTTGAAATTAAATTGTTATTATTTTATTTTAACTGTCCACCATTTTCTATTATATCATTATTAACACATAAATGAATATAAAAATTATTTATAATAATTTTATTTTGCTTTTTATTTATACATATATTTTTTTTTCAATATTTTTGTTCTAATTATTTTTATTCTAATTAAAACTCAAACCCTATACCTGCAGATTATAACCAAAACTTAACACGCTTGATTACGAACGCTTAGTCAGGTGTTGATGTTTTGAATAAAAATTATTAACGCCATATTCATCAGGATTTCTTTGATCATGATCAGGAAATTTAATCCAATTAAATAATTAATGTTAAGTCTAAGTGATAACAGAGTACTTTTGATTAGAATATAATGAGGTAGAAAAATAATTACTTTCAATTATAACTTCACATTTTTTTTTTATTTATTAAAAATAATTTAAATCCAATAATTGAATTGATTGATTCTGAGGTGATTTTTTGAAATTTTTGTTATGAAGGAAGAGGAAAAAAATGGAGAATTTTTGAATATTTTAATAATTTTTTAAAATGAATTGCATAGTGATTATTTATACCAAGTCAATCACTGATTCAATCAGTAACAAGCTTGGTATTATAGGCCAATGAATAATCACTGATTTGTGATGATTTTTACTGAATTATTTGAGAAGAAAATAGAGAGGGAAAGAGTTTTATCATATGGAAGCACGCTTGAAAATTTTTTCATGTTAAAGTTCGTTTTATATTGAGCGATAAGATTGATTGTACAGACGGCATACTGTACGTTTATTAACTTTTCTTCAGGAAGTTAATGTAATGAGGTCAATTTTTGAAACTCGTACATTTGTCATTTATTTATGTTTTGAGTTATATATTGTTTATGAAAATTTCAATTTGTCATAAACAATTAAAAATGGCTCTAATTTATTGAATTATTATCACTATGATTTTATTCGATAAATATTGATGAAATATTGTTATTAGTCATTTTAAATGATTAAATAATTGTATATTGTTTATAAACAATAGCCATTAGTTGTAAACAAAAAACAACTAAAACATCACAAAATTTTTTATTTATTTTTCACTTTTCGTTCTCTATTGTGTATTTTTACTATTTTCATTCAAGCGAATAAGAATTAAAAGAAGTTTGAAGCAACATTTAATGAAGAAAACGTCCCAATTAGCAACCCTATTACAGCTACAAAGCTTTTTTTCTATTGCATTTAGATGAAATTGTTTATACAACTGACGTGTTTCATAAAAATGTAATTTGCTACATAAAATGTCTAATTTTAACATTAAATATCATCATAAAATTTTATGGGTTATAAAACTAATATTAATAATAAGAAACTTTGTTGTTTCTTCTGTTGACGAAATATTTTGATATTAATATTACTATTAAGATTAAATATTAGTTTTGCAAATAAATATGTCAAAATTTAATATACAACTCTACACTAATAGCAATAACAGCAATACTGATATTATTTATAACAAAAAAACAAAGAACAACAAATACTGTTACAAAGTAAAATGAATCTTTTTCTTTCACTTCATAATTTTCAAAAGAAACATCACAGTAACATTTTTCTAATGGTGTTAGAAAGTACACATTTAAAGTTTTTTCCCTTCTCAAAGTATTCGAGTTTATTTCAAAGTAATCGAATCATAAAGCTACAAAGGCGTCACTTCAAACTAGGATAACTCGTTGGATAAAAAATTGTTAAAAAAAAACATTGCTAAAAATAACATTTCCAAAGTTTCAAGTGTGAGTTTTTCAACCTTTTAAAAACCTAAGCTTTAGTTTTTTTAACAAAATACACCTCAGATCTTAAAAAACAAAAAAAAGGGTCATTTCTTATTTTCTTTTTTTTCGGCCCAACTCAACAAAACATTAATAATCTCAAAAAAAGGAGTACTATAGAAATTCAAAACCAGTAAAAGTTTTGTTTTTTATTCAGCTTAATAATTAATTAAGTAAAATTGGCTCTAGCGTTAGTATTGTTTCATCAAAATCTGAAAAAAATATATAACGTTAATAAAAAGACGATTATTTGGACTGTTTTTGGTAATAAATAATTATAACTAACTTTACATTGCAGAGCAATTTTCATTATAGTCACTTTCCAGGTAAATACGAGTATTCTAAAATTTTGATTACTCTGATGCCACTGGCCCAACCAAGATGACGGCCGATGGTGCACTGTAACATTTTGTTTTACGATGAATTTACTCGATACATTTATCACTTTTTTTTCATGGAGTTATTATAATCGGAACAACTTACCCTGGGAACTTTTAACTTCTTCGGTACAGTATTACAGTTGTTATTATACAAAGAACAAGTAAAATAATCCTTTAATTAGTTTTAATAAGTGTTATTTTTCGTAATTAGTGTAAAAACGATTTAAATAGGCTAACTACTGTAGCTAAAGAGCAAAAAATAATATTATAATCGATTATTTTTTTTATCAAGCATTACTTTAATTTAAAATATGATAAAAAAATTTTAAAATTAAGATTTATATTCAACAGAAATAACGTTAAAGTACGTGATATGGCATTGGACAGAGTGCCTGACTATAATATGGTTGATTCACTTTCTGCATCTGTAATATATTACATTAGCATATTTAATGCGTACTTACCTCAAGCAACTAGACCTAGTGTACGTGCGTTGCGTGTAAGCTGACGAGAACTACATCAAGAACTAAGATGGATCTTTTATTCTTGTGATTATCAAAGTGATACACTTCTTTTCACTCAAAAGTCAAGTATTTACTTTTCTTAGGAAATGAATCTGTCAAAAATGTTTTATTTATTCCCTAAAATTAAAGTCATTTGTGAATTATTGTTAGAGGTGTTTATTTTTAAATACCACGCGATCAAAGGATTTATGAATGTGATTTTATTCATTCGAGTTTAATAAGTAGGTAGACAAGTTATCAAAAGAATTTATTCTAGAAATATGGAGCATAGATTTTAGATGCATAAATGAGGAGCAGAATGAATAAAAGTCATATGAGAGTGCAATGTACTTGATGGATAGCATTTGATTGAATCATTTTAACTAGAATCTTGGAAGAGACTATTTTACGTGAAAACTCTTTTGAATAGAAAAAAATATTTTAACTCTTTATTGTCCAAGATCTTAAAAAAATAAATTATATTGATAATGAGATAAATTTAAAGATATTAAAATATTCAACTATTAATAATAATTAATTATTGTTACTATTGTTGTTTATTATTGTTATTAATTTTCGTTGATTATTAAATAAGGTTTATATTTTTTTATAGAAGATAATTTATTTGTTGTAAGAAAATTAAATTACTGAGTTGAGAATTTAAAAAAAAAAAAAAAGATTTTTGTAGCTTGAACCATACGTTGAGGTTTTACAAATGAGGCAAGATAGGTTTTCTGGTCGAAACTAATTGGACTAGTACGACAAATTGATGTAGAACATAATGAAAAGACTTTAACTATATACAATATCGTAATAATATTGTGATTGAGGTCAATTAAAAGGGAAATAAGTATTTAAAATAATTTAAAGTTAAGACTGAAGAAAATAATGGTGAGGAAAAAATTCGATGACAATTAATGTAAATGTTTTAGATTAAATTAAAGAATCAGAATGGATTAAATAAAGTTTTAGAAACTTCATTAATTTAGATATTTGATTGAATAAATTCTTAGTTTAGATGGAAGAACCATTTTAAAAATCATAGAAAGTATTATTTATTTAATAATATATTTTGCTTGTTTATAGTAAATTTTTTTCATAGTCCATCAGTACATAGATAAAATTAAAAAGATTCTTACTTTCTGATTATATATGACTTTTTCCTGAAACGTGGATATAAATAAAATCTCAAAAGTTTTATTCCATCATTTTAAAGAGTTCCTCTTGAAAATTGTATCTTTCCGGATATTTTAAGTGTCGACCAAAATATTTATTCTATTTTATTGAACATACATTAGATACCGAAAAAAAAAAAAAAAATTACAAGTACACGACGAAAATGATTGTATGGGCACAGTAAAGTGTATACTGTTGTTGCATTTGTAATATTCACGTATAGAGCTTTCGCATAAATTCCTTCTACTACAGGTTTAGTTTGCAATTTGAGTTTGCATTAGACAGAAAAACATCTATTATACTGTCAAAGTATGATTCAATATTATTTCTTGGAAGTAAATCTAAAAAAAAGTTTATACTATTTTAAATAGTATATAATAATGAAATTAAATGTTAAAAATTAATTAAAAGTGATAATACATAATTAAAAAATGAAATGTAATAAATAATTAGAATAATTTGATGCATGAATGTAAGTTGTAAATAAATTGAACAACCAGGAAAAGACTTTTCCTGGTAATGTTAGACTGAATTCACCATGAAATCATATGAGTCATTTCCTTGTCATGTTAGTTTGTAATTAATTTCAACTCATACTTTAAATGAGCATGCAAAGCATATTAAATTAATACAGCAAAACTTTATTATACTGTTAATATAACATTTTGATCAGAAAGAAAGATAATTTAATTTTTTGATAAAAATCAATAATAATTTGATTTGGTTGCCTTAAATAATATATATTTTATTAGTTTACCTGATACATAAGTTGATTAATTTTAACTTTGTCTTGTTTAATAATATATGAGTTAGGTCGTCTATATTGAAAGAAATTTTAAAATCTATAGGTATGAATAATGAAATAGAATGTTTTCTCTAAAACTTTAATAAAGTAATCTTAAAATAAGACTGAAGGGAAAATATGTATTATATCCACCAAGTTATTAAACAAAGTTATTGAAAAAAGTTGAATTGAATTTTAACTATAAAATATGTCGTTCATTTCCCTTCAATGTTATAATAATCTACCCTTGAACTCAATTTTCCAAACAAATGAATCATTTATTGACGCGTAATGCATGAGAAAAAATAATCACAGGTTTCTGCATGCCTCTAAAATACCTACTAAATGTCTATAAGCGCTCGTCAATTTTTTAGTTAATTAATCTTGAACTCATTCATATGCTATCTTTGTACTCAGAAAAAAAAATTTATTGTGATCAAGTAATATTTTTTTGTTTAATAATAAAATAAAAATTTTGAACAGTCGCAATGGAGTATTATTTTAATATTTACATGGTGACATTTTTATAAAGAAAATAATTAATTGAAAAAAATATTTTATTAATAACCATATTTTTCTAGTTCAAAGGAAATAGATAAATCTAAAATCAACTAGTATATTAAAACTTATCATAATCTTGGGCCGAATATCAAAATAAATTTTTCAAGCAAAATTTTGTTAAATTTAATGCAATATTTTAAATTATTTTTATTGATTAAATTAGTATTTTGTTTTTTCATTTTTAAAGAATTTTAAATAATTCTTTGTTCAATCTTGGGACACTTTAAAAAGACTTCATATTATATTTTTAAATAAAATGATTTTATTACTTTTTTTTATAGACTGTAATTAATAATCTATTTATTACATCAAATGAAATATATCCAAATGACCCAAAATATAAGAATAAGTATTCTTATCCAAAAAGGAACACGAGTTGAGTTGCATTCCCGCCTTTATTTCCTCGTCTTTTCATTTATTCACTGTATGAGCCAACATAAAAGTCAAAAAGATCCAAATTAAAGTTGAATAAAATGGAAAATTTCCGATAAGACCTAGATAATTAAGCAAACCTTTAAAACATAAAAACTCGAGATACTAGGATAAAACTTTGAATACTTTACAACTAAATATTCTACACAGGCAAAACTTTAAAACAAATATAATTATATATAATTTAGTGATAAAAGTAAAACACAAAACATCATAAAGATAACTCAAGCAACTTAATTCGTAAGCAATTGTCATGCAAATCGTTTATTCTAACTAATAGTAGTAAAGATTTATGTCTTGTACGAGTATCAAGTGTACTTTCGGTCTGACAATTATGGCCCTTTTTCACTAGCATATGATACCGGCAAAAGAGATAAGCTCTAAAGCAACCAGTACACTTATACCAGAACTACTCTTATCATACATCTGTCAGTTTTCAGAATGTCTTGAAAAAAGAATGAGCTTAGACACATGACAAATAATATTGTACAAATTTTCTTTTACTATTTCTCATGTTCATTTCAGAAAATAAACCAGATGAGTTTGAAGAGAAAAAACGATAAAACAATGTATCTATTGGAATCTCCATCCAACAGAAATATCACTAACTGGATAACATAACATATTAATAGGAGGGTCAAACTCAAAAGGTTATCGGCATTGTTGCTTATTCCTATCTTTTCTCTTTTCCCCTCAGGTGTCGATCGAATATGTAGGGAAACTAAAAGCTCTGCCACCTAAAGCTAAAGTCGAGCTTTTCTAAAGAGAAAGAGAAGGCCATCGTTCATTCCCCTTCATGCTTGTGCTATTCCCCTACTTCTTCTCTCTCCCAACTTTCCCAAGCCTCTACCAGGGTGCGCGCAATCATCGCATTCACGTTCCAAAGCAGTTATTCGTGAGATTTAGAGCTGTGTGGTAATTTTTCTACTGTATAATTATACTATTTTCACGCTTTACTGCTATTTTCAACTCTCTTCACACTTACTATTTATTATCGTTTTTCAAGGTACTATCCTATGTTTATTACTCCATTTTTCGACCAATTAAATATACTTTTGTTATTGTTATTCCATTATTTAATTATTTTGTCTATTAGTATGTATCTATATATCATCTTAGTCTCCATTTAGATATGTACTTGGAATATATTTAAAATAAAATTAAGATCTTAAATCTTGATTGTAAAAAATTGCGATTGATTCAATAGAATTAAATTCAATTTAAATTCCCTCTTTTTACATTATTTTACATTGTATTACATTTCGAATAAAGAAGAAAATTCAATGAATTCCGTAGCGTAAGATGAAATGCTTCGTTCTTCTGTTTTTTATTTTTATTCCTTTCACGAACTGAACACAAGGTCTATTATAAAACGAAATTAGTCATTAGAGGAATTATTATTTTCGAATAAAAAACTTATGATTAGTTTGTTGTCACTTTACATGTTCATATTGAGTTTTTTTTTTTGTTTACTAAACGAAATAAAAACTACACTAGATTAAAAATACGATGTATCTGTAGAGTTATTTAATTTCTTTTTATTTCGAATCTTTTAAAATTCATTCGATTGAAAAGTACTGGTAAGGAAATAGTTATTCCGTACTTGAAAATAATGATGTCATCATAAAGATGAGTTTTGATAACAATTGATAAAAAAATTACATCTTCAATAATGCTTGAGATGATTTTTGATGAGCATGTCGTACAAGTTATAATAATAATGGTAATTAATAATGTAATCCTTCAACATAATTCGGGTGATAATCGGGTTTACACGCAAGCTGGATCATCGCATGTTCAGAATAGATTGGGCGACGTATTGAGTAGAATAAATCTTCGCGCCTCGAAAATTTCTTTCGTATATTTGAGATAGATAACTAACTGCCATGCGTCTGATCTTATATTTTCCCAAACGTGATTCAACTGCATTTAGTCGTTAACACGCAAACTCTTTGTAATAACGAAATAAGATAGTTAATTAGATGCTCATTTTTACAATTAAGACACTTTAATAAGGTATTTTGTAGTAATATTTAGGCAAATTAATATTTTCTTTTGTTTTCAAATTTTAAGTAACCGATAATTTTTTCTATTTTTGAAGTAAAAGTAGATTTTGTTGTTTTTTTTTATGTTATTGAACGTTTTAAATAAAAAAAAGGTTTATTTCGGCTTTCCAAAAATACAATTAAATACAAAATGAGATGAAAATATACAATGTTGTATATCATCGACATAATTAAATCACTTACAAATATACTTCACAATTAACGAGGTACTTCACAATGCATAAACACGCAGGAATATTGTGCCTTTTAAGTCATGTTTGAACATCGAGTTAGTTGTGTAACTTGAATTTTTTTAAATAATTTTTTTGCTTATAATATAAAAAATAAATGACAAAAAGAGTAGATTATTTAAAGATAGTTTTGCAGATAAAAAGAGATTTTATTGGAGATGGTATTTGTATGATCAGTATTTGATGTTAATGAATATATATAAAGGAGTTTTATGAAGCACTAATTCCTATAAATATAATATGTATTTAAAAGAGAAGGGGATACTTAATTAAATCATAATTTGAGTGGAGTAAAAGGATAATTAAAGAGCAACTTTAATTTATAAGATGAATTGTAGTATATCGATGAAAATACTTCCCGTAATAAAAACTACTCCCTCACATAGTATTTTTATCTTTTAATAGTAATGATATAAGGGTTAATCTTCAATATTCTACGCATTATTTACAAAAAAAAAATATCCAGAGAAATGACAGTCACATTTATTGTGATTACGTGATAGAATCAATCCTTTAGCGTAGCTAAGTAGCATCGATTTATTTAACTATTAATTTTCCTAGGAGAGATTTAATCTTATTCTGGTTAATTTTTTAAAGTATTTAATTATAATCATTTTTACCACTAAAATATTGTTGAAAAAATCCATTAAATACTTGAGAGAAAAATAATCAGCTTATTTCAAAACTTTCATTAGGTTTTTTTCCACAAACAAACTTGTAATTTTTATCAAAAAGCTTTCAGATAGCAAAAAACAAAATAATTCGATCTAATAATAATTCAAAAATTTTATCATAAAAGTGTTTGAATAACGTTTTTATATAATGATTGAATTAGTTAAATAAATTATTTTAAAAAATGGTCAGTATCTAATTGCACAAACATGAAAGTCAAATAATGAAAACGAACCAAATAAAATCTTTATCCAAGTTAAATAAATTATATGTATCCGACCGATTAACATAATAATTTGAAAGTTGAATTACCCTTTGAATTGAAAAAATTAATCCTAATTGTTGGTAATAAAATGAATTTCAGTCGTTTAAATAAACACCTCTTTGTGAGAATTAAAAAATTTGCGAGATAAAGTTCACTAAAGTTTATGTCAATATTTCTGCGCTAAACGGATTAAACTCTTGCATCAATTTCGTGTAAATATTTTTTTTTACCGTCATCGACCGTTAAATAAATAAATTGTGTTTAATTAGCATATAATAGAGATTACAAAGGATAGTTAACCGAAATTTACAAAGAATTTTAATTCATAAATTATCTCTTGAAAGTTTTAAAAAAATTCCCTCGTGTAAGATGAAGATGAAAAATGGTATATTTTAAAATGAATTGGATAATTGCGGTATTTTTTCATACTAAGGATAGGTGAAGTAAGATGAGGACTTGAAAGTATTTTATAAATAAAACCCTTAATTTCGAATTGCACAATGTTGGAACTTTTATTAAGAAAATAATCAGTCATTCTTCTATTAAATTCTAATGAGTCACAGCAAAAAAATGTAATTTTTTTTATATAAATATCAACTTGAAAAGGATAAGTAAAGGTAAGATGGGGTATGGAATGTTTAATCGTCGTCATTTTCACAAACCGGCCAGATATGGACAGCTTGAGTTTAAAAAAGTTCATTAAACAAATATCAATAGAAAAATATTACACAGATCTTGTACACCATATATTTTAAACAGTCACGTATTTAATATACGTCAAGAATGAAATAAAATGACATAAAATAGAAAAAAATAGTTACAAAATCACAAACAAGCACACCTTTGACCAAAATATCTGTGGCACTAAAGACTCCGTCTAAATGGCGTTGGCAAAACATTTCTAGCAACATCGTATTATCAGTTTTGTTACGGTTCCCATCTCATCTATATTTTAAAATAAATTGGATAATTATGGTATTTTTTTTTTTTAATAATTACGTACAAAGATTGAAGCTAATCATATTCAGCATTTAATAAATAGGCTTACAGTAACATTACTAGTTTAACGAGAAAAATGTTTTATATCAAATGAAAAAAATCTCATGCAAGCTAATTGATCGTTTAGCCACGTGCACGATATATGGCGTTAACAAAATACACGGTTCCTATGTAAAAGATTACGGATTATTGTCGATGGTTTGATATGACGTTTTCGTGATTCATGCAAGGCTACTACGATCCTCAAAAGCCACGCAACAAATCATGCCTCAAAAGTGTTTGAGTGCGGACGTTAATATCGCTGACAGTATCCAGAGTTGGAAATAATTTTTTGTTTAGTCTGATAACTGAATAAATGAAAACAAATATTTATACATTGTATTACCAGTAAAACATTGCCGATGTATGTTTTTATCATTCATATCGGGTATTCAAGAAGGTATGCGATTTTCTTGTTGCATAATTTTCGAATAACATTCACATTCTTGTTCTAAAATTTTTTCCACTCGAAAATAATTTCTTTTCTACAATAATTCTATCAAAATTTAAGAAAATATTATTTTCTTAAAATAAATTGGTGAAAATTACTAAAAATCATTAATTTATTTTTAGAGAATAAAGAAACAAATGTGCTTAATAACTTTGTAGAAATATGATAAACTATCCATAAAATAAAAAACAATAAAATAAAATAGTTCAATATTTTTTTCTGCAAACAAAGTATTGATTTTACAGCTTACATTCTTTAACTTCGTAAAAGTTTTTGAATAAATGAAAAAACCATTAAATACAATACAAACATTGTAGATACTTGATTATAGATAACACTTAAATGTTCAAGCATTTCTTTATTGGGATATTAAGGCCTTAATTTAAAAAATACCAACAGCTACTTAAAGTATTTCGATTGAGATCAATTTTTTTTACTACATTATTATAATTTAAAAATTATTAATAAAAACCGAGAGATTACAAAATCGGAAGAGAGTTTTAAATTGAATGGGTACAACTCATAAGTCAGAAATATCACATCGGATATATAAAAAGCATAAATCAAACCCTTCTTCAATTGATTGAACAATTATGTGAAGGATAACAACAGCCCTTAATTCTTAATCAGTTAAGTAAGTGTTCAGTTCACGACTTTCTGATGTTCATTTTAAGACTATTCTTAAAGAAATAATTCAGACGGTAGCGTAAGTACTGCAAATCCGAGTGTCCGAGAAACCTTTTATCGTATAACATTGAAAGTATTTTTATTGTAAATTGCTACGAACAAATTATGCAGTAAATCTAGAAAAGATAGCCATAGAGAATTTGAACGTTGAGATTTGATTCTTAAATATTTAAAAAAAAAGTTAAAAATTGTTTTGTGTTAAAAAGAAATTGATGGAAACGATAATATTGTTTATTATTAAAGCAAAGTTTTTTTTTAAGTTTAATTTCAACTTGAAAGGTATCTTAATCTATCTTATAAGAAATTGATTGATTTTTTCACACACATGTACACTCTATCTAGCTTGTAAGGTAAAAGACATTCGATTTGATAGATGAAACACTTGAGATACTTAAATGAATTTGATATATTCAACTTTACTATCTATTGTGTAATTTATTATAGAAACCCGCTTATACCCGTGACTTCGTCCGCGTAGATACTATTTGACTGATATGAACAGTAATTAACTGAAAGAATTGATGCACGAAATTTCAAAACCGTATTATTTTTTCAGCTAATCGAACAAATCTATCATTCATTGTAAACGATCAATGTGACATCATTACGTTACATGAAAATAGATTTATTGAGTGAAGTTTTGAACAATGATTTCGTAGTTTAAATGGACCAATTCCAAATACATATTGCTTTGTGATGAAATTAAAAGAAAGGTAATAAGATTGTGTGTATTAATAATAGATAAAAAAAATTTGAATTTCATCGTAAAATTCCCTCTTTCCTCATTTACAACAAATTCAATTGTTGTAAACAATTTACGTAAATAAAAAGTAACCTATAACCTTTTTGACAACCTCCTCCACATCTCTACACAGTTTTGTCGCAATTGAATTAGTCGTTTCAGAGATTCATGCAGACAGACAGACACTTGAAATTTATATGTTAGTATAGATGAATAAAATGTTGTGGTTAAAGAAATTAGAAATGTGTAGGTATTATAATATTTTAACAAAAACATATGTTTAGATAGTAGAAATATCAACGTGATATAATACATAAACATGAAATACATTCGGGAGTTGAAGTTAAATTAACTACTTGTGGGAATTAAGGAAGAAATTCAAACTTTAAACATATTCGTGGTTATTACATGGATAGTTGAAAATAGAGAAATGATTATGAGTTCTCAGAAGAAAATTTAGGTTTAATCAAAAATTTTTTTTACTTATTTAACATATAGGGGACTACGGGGCAAAACGGATCCATGGGGCAAGACGGCTTTGTGGATTTTTGGTAGCTTAGTGAGGCAAAACGGATTCTCCGAATCTGTTAATATGAAAGTTAACATTGATTTAAAAATATGATTATCGCTCAAATTATATTATTATGTGTATAAGTCATTTTAAAATTCAAAAATCCGTCTTGCCCCATGGATCCGTTTCACCCCGTATTCCACTACACTGCAAATCCGGGAGAATTCGCTAATACATCTGATTAGGCTCTCTTCACATCATGAGTGACACCATAAATGGTATCCGGTTTTTGTAGATTTTTTTCGAAGTTATACATACGATTCCCTATATGAAACTGAAGCAGCATTTATGTCGCGTAGTGTATGCAATTTGTATGTATGTGTTACGTGTATTTTTTACGAATATTAATCCAAGGATATTTTGTCCTTGGACATTATGTGAGGAAACCTCGTTTTTTTTTCAAATTTTACCACTTAATTGATGATATTCTTTCTGAAGAGAATATGATTTATGATTTCTTTATATGGAAATTGGTTAATCTTTCTCCAACACATGGAACTTGTTACAATCGTAATTGCTTCGTGGACGTAATTACTTCACTCTCCTCTGAATAATGGATATCAATTTATAAATCCAACCAAAATAGCCAACTCAACTCGATCTATTGATGATGCATAATAAAAGTACGCTATAACATAGTATGCATCATGTTATACAAATATTTGTAGTTCATCAATAATATTTACTACGAAAATATTTCAATTATTTCTTTATAATTAATTTAGTTCCGATAATAATTATATATTGAAACAACAATTAGATTGATAATTAATACACTCAAACATTTAATGACCTCTTGATAGATTTCGTGAGAAATCAATAATACTCTTTGAGATTATCCTAGATTTCATAGATTTTTTGTTCAGCACTCTTCAAAAGAAGACAGGTGCATTAATTGTATGAAATTTATTAAAGCTTACAAATAATTAAGATATAATTAATAAACTCTAGAGACATAAAGTTTTAAGAATTCCATGAGAGAATATAAAGAGTGCTGAGGTGCAATTTTAATAATCACAGCTGCTTTATAAATTTGACTTTTTTTTAAGTAAAAAATAAACAACTACAGCACTGAAAAAAAATTCAATCCTATTAAATAATAAAAGAGCTACAACATGAATAAAATTATAGAAAAAGGGTCAAGATACAGAAGTAATCTTGTCGAAAGTAATTAATTAAGACTAATTCTTTTTTCATATCAGAAAATACATCTAAAGGAGATATTTTTGTCATTAATATTATTTAAAACAAACTATTGTTTATAATCTACTACTATTTAATTAAGAATATTCAATGCTAATTATTTTTAACAAAATTGCCACACTTTTAATGAATTTGATGATATTTGAAGCAATAATCTCGTTGATGTATTACATTATCTGATGGATACTACTTGAAAAAATGGGATATAATAAAAAATGGAGAAATGTATATGAGTATGGGATAAGTGAAAGTGAAGTTTTGTGAAAAAGGTTGAATTTGAATAAACTTGGGTACATTTAAAAGCTTTCTCTTAAAAAATGTCATGTCACTATCATCCTTCGTATGTCATTCTGCAAGAAAAAAAGGAGAAGGGGGATGTCGAAATTTTTTTTAACTTTAAAAACATCCATGAAAGTAAGAAAATGTCTTGGAGAAAAACCATGTTGATAATTATGGAGTTGGTTAATTTTCTTTCAAAATATTATTCATCTCAACATAGTATGACCCTTTTTTTTTTAATAAAGTTATGTTCTGTAAAAAAGATAAAACCATTTTCAACTTTGATCTCCAGTGATCCCTGAAAATATCACACTGCAATAAACTTAGTTATTAAAAAATTGAAAATGTTTACTGAGATATTCTAACTTTTTATTTTTACTGTAATAATTTTTTTCGTCATATTGACATTTTTATTTAAAACAGTTATTGAGAAACAACTTTGTTGATTTTTTTTCTTTATTTACTTTTATTTTTCTAAAGAAATGACATATATCATACTTTCTTAAGATAGTTTATTACTACCTGGTCTTTCTTCTATCATCTTTGTTCAATGTTAGTGATATATTTAATTCCACTTGGTTTTAATATCTGTAATCTCCTCCAATAGAAACAAAAAACAGTGATGAGTGTAATATATTTTATTTTTATTTTCAAAATAACATAATCATAACAATTTTGAGCATAATTAAATAAAAAAATCTCAAGGAAAATTGGTGTACTTGAATAGATAGATTAACATATTTAAGCTAAACGTTTTCATGATGGTGATGATGATGATGATGATGATGATAAAAATAATGTACATGCTTATAACCATTTCTTTTAAAAATTTATATTTGAATATAATGACCTCAATTATTTAGTTAATAACCCAATATTATTCAAACTAATATTTATGATTAGAATGTTTCGACTTATTTAGTAAAATTGAAGTATCAACGTCGTTTGTTTGAGTTTATAAAAATGAAATAAAAATAATTAACTTCCCAGTGGTTTTACTTTGTAATAATAATAAGTCGCTATTGAATTGTAAAGTTTGAAAATGATTTAAATTTGGAGTTTTTATAAATTGACAAATGATATAAATTTGTGAACTCTTTGAAAAAAGTTGGATGTAAGCAAATAAATGTAAAAAGCTATACTTGAACAATTGTTTGTGTTCAAAAACTAAGTGCACGTCCTGTTTCTCATAGCGGACATCGACCTCATCTGGATCGATTAGCCAAACCACTTAGCCTAGTTTTACTTCAAAGAAATAGAAGAATTCTCAGTTTTCTTAATTTATTCTCTTTCGATTTACTTTTATTGACCTAGTTTAATTCGAGTGTGATCAATCACTAACCAATCTATTTCTCTTTCCAGGTGTATTAAAATTAACGAAACACTTTGAGGGAGGAATTTCCAGGCCTCGGTTCTCCGAAACAACCAGTTTGCATTGTTTGTGGGAATCTATGTGGTCCAAGTTGGCCACAAAGTCAAATAGGAGATGGTAGTTGTGGGTGGATTGATGAGCATCCAAGTGGTGAGAGACGTACAAAACAAATGTAAGAAGACATTAAAACTGGCCAGTAGTCGCTTTGGGAATCATCGAGGAAAGTTGGCCAACCATAAAAATTGTCAAGGGTGAACAAAAGAAACTCGTGACGGAGGGCTTTCGAACAGCCCTGGCGCGACTGCGACACTGCACCCCGCAAGGGGGTTCCTTACCAAACACACCAAATCCACCTGCCACCCCTGAGCATAAAAGCCACGTAAGTTTTTACTTTTATTTGTTGTCTTATTGATCATCATGTTAGATTTAGACATGGAAGAAAATGCCAGCAATTTACAGTAAAAGCATTCTGATCAAATTTCCTGTCAGGAGTAGTAACGGATGGACAGAAAGAAAAAACTATTTTATACATTGGAGTTTATCACTTTATATATTTCCCGCACTCTTAATTGAATCATTTATAGTTGATAAAAAATTCTATCCAAGTAAAACTAAAATAAATCTGATGATATTTATTTTGAAGTTGATGACTACTTTGGGGACTATTGAAGGATTTTGCCAGTTTTTTGTGCTAAAAGCTGTTATGAAGTTGGAAATGTAATAATTGTCAAAGAGAAATTTATGAAAATTTAGTTATTAACATCTACTTTTATTGTAAATTGATCAGAAACTATGAATTTATTGATGATATTGAATTAGCTTTTTAAATAGTTAGCTTGGTTTTTATATATTTGAGTAACGCGATCAGCTTTTAGGTTGGTTGCATCAAATTGAATTTTCATTGCATTCAATGTTATCAGTATCATGTGAGAAATTGATGTTGAAACAATCTATCCAAGTTGTTAAACAAAAATCTGATTGTAAAAAGTGGATGTCAGTCACACATGTCATCAACAACATCATGGTAGCATAAAAAGTATCAATGGAAAATTTATTTGAGTATTGAATTTACATTAAATGACTTGGTAAATATAAAAGAAATTTATTTACATGAATACAAACATTTGTTACATTGTTTATAAATTTTAAAATAAAGGGATTTAAGAGTAAATATTTCAAATGTTCAAGCAATACAATAATTTCGGGAGAATTTAAAAAAAAGATCTAGGGTATTTGTCCTAGTTAAATAGATTTAGATATGTCTCGAGTCAGCGGCACAGAATTTATCTAGAAATTAATTATATAGCTAGGTAGATAAGATAAAAAAAATAGTTGTATGCTTGCATAAGATTTTCCACATCAGTTTTTTTTCAAGATTGGTTAAATAAATTTGCCTATAAAAAATACGAGTGAAAAGCTTGTGTGTGTTGACGAGGTTTGCTTCAAGTTTACGATAGCATAAAATCCTGAATTTAAATAAATTACAACAAAGAGAAAACCAACTGGTATTGATGTCACAAACGCATTTCTTTTATTATATCTAAAGCTACTGATGTCGTTTTACATGAGATACAATTCTCTCGGGTGCACTTGGATGTTTTTATAGAAGTTAGAAATGCTGTGTAACAAGTTGGGAGATTTCGAGATTCACATACTAAACTAAAGATTATTGTCTAGGATTTATTGTTCTTGAACATTCTTCAAGAACAGCCCTCACGATTGAATGTTAATAACGTTATTATTATTATCTATTAAAAATCTATAAATCCAGTTCAATAGCTACAATTATCACTTGATCAAATTATACCAGGTTTTTACATTTTCTTAATTTAAATATTTTGAATGATTTTTTTAATCAAAACTGTGTGTATATTTTTGCAGTATGGTGAAACTTTAAATTAATTATCAATAGTAAATAATTGTTCAAATTATTCAATAAATCGTTAGTTTTGATAAACCAACCAATTTGCTAGTTGTCGATACCATCAAGCGATGGATTTATTGTCCATGTCTAGATTTACTGGAGCATTGATAACACTGCAATTGGTATAGGATTCGAACTAGGACGTATCTTCACCAGCATATACATATATATATATACATAGAAAGTATATATATATCTAATACCATAGTATTTATGATTTAATATTATTCACTATTTGGTGCAATTTCCTCTTTTGTGTAGCTTATAATTTTGTACTTTATTGTCAAATTCAAAATAATAAATTTCGATGATTACACTTAGTTATGGATTCATTTTCACAATAGTGATTGTGAAATTATCTTTATTTTTTAAAGATCCGTTGATTTAATTTTGATTAAAAATTTAAAAAAATAACAGGAGTTTTTACAATTAACTCATTCTGTTAAATGAATTTGCCTTGCTTTTTATTGTAAATAGAAAAAAACTTTGTCTAGATAGCAAAAAATTTTTTAATTGAAGTTTTTCTTTCATTGGTACTGAAAAAATAATAATGTTGTGGTTTAGAATTATTCAATGAGATTTTATTTTAAAGTGTATTTTTACTGAAAAAATTAATTAACTTCCTACTGAAAACAATATTATTAAGAAAAATATATATCCTATCATAAATATAACTTTTGGAACGAAGTTTCTTATGGAAACAGGGATAAAGTAGTTTATTTACTTGTACAACTCATTTTTTATGAAATAACTGGAAAACGATGCCCTGTTTAAATCTATCATTTTCTAGTGTCCACATTCTGATTTCTCTAAAATCCTGACAGTTAATAAAATTTATTGGTTCGTTTCGTAAATAAAGTGAATGTAATCGAACATGATCTAGATTATTGAAGAAACATTATCTTTCTAATGAAGTATTAAGCAATAGCAAAATGCTACAAGTACATACAAGATTATATAGATAGATATAAAACTTTCATTTAGTTTACTTAATAATTTGTCTTCAAACATGTTCTGTTTTTCCATTTTTTGTTTTTATTTTATTTCAATTTACATTCGATTAAGTTTTTTTTTTTATTCATTCAAGTAAACTATTCAATTCACAATATTTTTAATTGTATACTTAAAATAGAATTAAAAAACCCTAGTTGGAGGAATAAAAATCAGAAAAGTTTGATAAAAAAGTGTGTTTGTTTTGTAGAAATTGTGTAAAGTGATTGAATAGAAAAAAATATATGAGAAGAATAATTGGAGAATTGAAAGGATAGAGTATGTATACATATGCAGTATATAATCAAGTATAACAAGCCCTCCCTTGTGTTTTAGGAATGCATAGACTACAAGCGCTTCAACTTTATTTTTATTGTGTTGAAATTTTGTAAGCAAATATTGTTCAATGTTTATAGGAAAAAAAATTCGCTACAGCTTAGTGAAATCTTGTTTCTTATTATGTTCTTTATCTTCGTAATAATAGTAATTATAAATTCCAAAACTTAATTTCTTTTCAATATTAGCTCTATATTTCATAATCAACTGAAAAATCTTGTTGACATCACAAAAGAAAGGCAACGTTTTAAAATTTTTATTTTCATCGTGTTTATACTTAAACTGATCAAACTTGAATAATAAAAATTTACTCAATTCTAAAAATTAATTTTAAAAGTTGATAAAATATTTTATTATCTTCATCATCTCAATCATTATCTTTTATCTCTTAAGTTGTAAAAGTAATTATTCTTTTAGAATATTAATATAAAACGGTATGATAATTTTATGTTAATCAGTGCTGCTTTTTCTTGAAAAAAGCTTTGCAGGAATCTTTTTTAAATATTTCAGAAATAAAAGAAAAAACAATTTTTCATTGTATGTAGTATTAAATAAAAACTCATTTTATGTAAACTTCAAATACGACCTCAGTGACGTTTGTCGATAAAGTTTGTTTGGCAATAACCAAGGAAAACCATGAATAATCTTCCCTCCATCAAGGAGTTTGAAAAAACTTTATTTTGTATCTACGTTATAAAAAATTCTCACAGGAGCAATCCAAATAAATAACTGATTTTTTATCGGAGCGATCTTTGAATTCAAAATAGTTATTTTTTAATATAAATTATTTATTATCCAATAAGATTCTCTGCTCCAGCAATGTAAATTGGATAAAGACTCAATTAGAAGACATTTTCACTTTTCTAAAATTTTAACACATACAATGCTCGGCGAAAAATATTTTCTGTCAAGACCTGGAGTCGAACCCGGGACTTTTTGGTTACGCGCTGGCTGCTAGACCAGTTAACCTATCTCATTAGTCTATAAATTTCACTTTAAATCGTACTTTCTTTCGTCAAACGTCACCTAAATTAAATTATTTACTATTTTAGTGAAACCTCGCACAATTAATTCATTTTTGGATATGTCTCTTCATCGAAACTCTATCGGTAACTTGTATAGTATTCAAACAAGTTATTGATAATTTTTAAAAAGCACTGATTAAATGATTATCAGTATTACTACTAAAAATAGACATATCGTTTTAACTGTTATTAGATTTTCTAAAATGATTACTCAATGCTTACATGCATAAATATTTCCATTCTTAACTAAATAATATATATTAGCGCACTGGTAATGCATCGAACATTATTTCTATGCATGCAAAGAACTTGGCCAGCACTTTATTATGATTTTTTCTCGATAAAGTAACGTATTATTTAATCACTTAGAGTAACATAAAGTGAAAACATGTTAAACTGAGTTTTAAAATGCTTTACAATCTTTTTAGCATTTTTTTTCTATAACGTTCAAAACTTAATTTTATCTTATATGCAAGGGTAAAATTCTATACCCTCTTTAAAAAATAAGAGTGTAATATTTTCTTTTATTTTTTAATCATGTTTTTAACTTTATTATTCAATTTTTCATCAACAAAATCTTATGTTGGATTTAAAAATTGTCAAATACACTACTTAAATGAAATGACATCAATGAAAAGAAGTCGTAAAATTGACATGTCTCAGTAATCTTAGAAAGATTTAAAGACAAAAAATGATGAAATTGAATAAAAGAATATAGGTTAAAGGTTTATATTCTCTAGTTCTAAACCTTTCATTTAAATATTTGTATCACTTACTTATACCACGACTTTGTCGTAAATTGGAAAAGAAAGAAAAAAATCTCTGGATTTTTTTGTAAAGCCAGAAAGTAAAGTATCTTAAAGCCTGTGAGATTTTTTTTTCCTTCAAAACACTCTTCCAAGAAATGTTGTATAGTTTTTAAAGTGAGTCATTAACTGTCAAAGCGAAAAAGTAGTTTCTGATTTCGCACACTTAAAACTCTCACAACATTCGAGAAATAATTTATTTAGACCCAATAAATCTTACTTTATATGAGTAAGTATAGTTGTAAAAAAAAATATTTTATGCAATAATTTTATCTCAACTTTATGTATAAAATATTTTTAACTTCCCATAAGAAAGTTATTGTATTTGGGTCGATTGGTAAAATGTAAATTTTCATCATATCTCCACGTTTCAAGATATTTGCAAGCATGCTGACCAATTTTTAAAATAATGTGTGTGTACGTACGTACGTATGGTACGTACGCATATCAGAATTTTTTTCGTTTTCGATATCTCAATCCGTTCTTGAGATATCGACTTCAACCGAAATCTATTCGAAAGATATTTTTATAAAGAATATCTGAAAGAAGTTTGAACAAATTCGGTTGAGGCGTTATTTTTCATCATAATAATTTGGCTCCAAGTAATTTTTTTTGTTTCTTACAATAAAACATCTAAGGTGTCATTAGAAATAAGAAAAAAATTTAAATAAAATTCGAAATGAAATTTTTGAGTTTTATTTTTTTTATTACGAAATAAACACAACATATGAGTGTACATATGAAAGTAATACCTTTCTAGTAACATATTTTTTAAAATTTATATTTATATTGTTCCATGTTGTCACAGTTCCATCCCTTCTTTATTTAGAGCGTCATATATCTGTTTAAAGGCGTACTAAAGATTTTCCACTCCTGAGTCTGAAGATTGCGGGGAATGAAAAATCTTTGTTACCTCCGGCATTTATTTCCGTCCCCCAAGATGAGAGAATAAAAGTCGTACTTTCACTGAAAATATAAGGAAAAAAGACAGTTTTGACTTTTATTTTTTACGTTGAGTGAAATAAATGAAAGAAGATCTGATGCTACTGTTAAATATCAAGTTAAAATTGGCCAGATAACGAAACTTATCAACTCAACATGTTTAAATGATGACTCATTATCTTATTTATACATCAATTTCAATGTTCAATAGCAATAATATTATTGGAGAAAATTTCAGGCAGTCATAGGGACTACTGATAGAAGTGAAAACTTAAAACTATAAAATAACAATGGTTGGTTTGAAGTTTTAAATTAATTGTGACGAGCATATTGGTGACGAGAACTTACAAGTTTATCCTCTACTAAAAATCACTGATGCAGGTCTTCAAGGGGGTCCAAAAGCTTTCTTCGAGCAATAATGAGGGTACTCTTATTAGTCCTAGTACCACAGTTGTCTAGCTTCTTAATTCAAACACATTCTTACCAATGGAAAGTAGATTTATTTTTATCCCTATCCATTATATCAAGCTTAAAACTATCGTAATAGTAGCTTTTTTATGTTTAATATATTTTATTCTAAAAATATATTAAAATATAATTATTCTGCTAAATCTTATATGAATAAATAGAAAAAAATAAATAATTATCTAATTGACTATATAAATATATTTAATTATATTTCTATATATATAATTACAAATTATTTAACTGAATAATTATCTATTAATATATTTTTAAAATAAAATATATTTCAAAAACTATGTTCTTCTCCACATGGGGTAATTTATCGTTCCAAAATGTTTAAGTTTTGATGGATTCCAGACTTGACATGTAATACACTCTTTGCTCTATAAAATTTTTTATGTCCAATATATTGAAAGTAATTAAAAATAACAAATGATATTGATGTTATTAATCTCTTAAAAGCAAGTAATATTAAGAATAATTCAGAATGCTGACTGTTCTTATTAAGTATAAATTTCTTTTATTGCAGTCACATTCCTTCTTTCTAGCTACGTGAGCAAAATGACAACTAAACAGATTGTAAAATAATAATTTAATTTATTCCTTTATGGTTGAATGTAAGGACTCATTTTTATATGTAATAATCTCAGTTCTAAGATTCATTTTACGTCTTATACGATCATCACATTTTAACAATACTATACCATAAAGACCTTTTACTGTTTCTCAGAAAGTACTTGAAAACATTATACGAGTGCAATATATATTATATGATACAGAAGTCTCCAATTTTATCTTGGTGTAGTTCTTGACAAGTGTATATAGATAACTGTGGAGACATGAGAGGAAGCACAGGTATACTCAGAGATATAATAGAAACAGTAGGATATATTGAGTGAATTATTCTCTACGCTTGTCAAGCCATAGCTCCAGCATTAAGTAGTTTAAATATACGGTAAGAGTGACAGCATTTCTACTAACATATTGTACTAACTTTTTCATTTATTTGTTTATTGCCTTTTTATTATCTGCATTTTTACATTCATAAAACTCTAGAAAAGTAGAATTCCAATAGGACATTCTCCCTTTAGAGATATTTGTAAACCTTTTTTTAAACTATTTAAGGTATTTCGATTGAGATTTATTTCTTCTTAAGATTTTTTTACTACATTAAAATGAAAAATTATTAGAAAATAAAATGTTCAATAGATTCAATTAATAAGTCCGACGTATTGTTGCTAAAAAAAAAATGATTAATAATAACTCTAACCAAAACTAATTAATTATTGTTACCTTTGTTAGTACTGTTGTATTAATTATCGTATCATTAATGAATCAATATGCAAAAAACTAGTATGTGTTTTTAATACAAAATAGTAATTTTAAATATTAAAGGATGTGTGATAAAAAATACATCTTTAAATGATTCGATATAAATAATAAAAGTGCTGAAAGAAAGTAAGATCTTTTGGCTTTTCATCATTTATTCATGAGCTAGGAGTGTTTAAATTTCAAAGTACAATTTTTGCTTTGAAGTAAACAACTAAGTTTAAAAAATACTTCAACAATGAAAAGGAGCAAATTAGAAGGAAGGAACTGTAAATGATGATATAAGTCCCAGGATCAAATGGAAATACAAATGTACTAGAAATATCTTAATTAGAGTCAAATAAATTTGACAGTGTTATTTAAATACTGTAGACTAATTATGCTCACTAAATTTCAAAATTGAATTTCCAGACTAACAATTTTGAATCAATTTATCGAATAATATAAACAGTCCCTATACTGCTCACACGTATTGAGTATTGTGCCGTAGGCCAGGAGAATTTGCGTGTGCTGTAAATTATTTAATAGCTGATAAAAATGTTATTGTATGAATTTTACCATGGTACATATTTTATTCCTTTTTGAAACATTTTAATTCAGACCTGGAGCAAAAAATTATTTAACTTTTATCAATTTTATTTTATTTTTTAAATTAAAATTTTGAAGTACATATAACTGCATTTAAAAATCATTTGAAGTTGAATGTTCAGAAGTACAAAGAGTGTACCAAAAAATATTTTTATGAAATTTTCTGCAAAAATAAAATTTTTCGTTCAAATCTATTTGCAACAAATGTTGGAATTTTATCAAACAAAAATAAAATTCAAAGAACTTTGAAAAATAAAATTTTTAAAGGAAAAAAAGATAA
This sequence comes from Chelonus formosanus, assembly GCA_028641665.1. Classification (NCBI taxonomy): domain Eukaryota; kingdom Metazoa; phylum Arthropoda; class Insecta; order Hymenoptera; family Braconidae; genus Chelonus; species Chelonus formosanus. Next base: position 6,956,574 of record CM054005.1, read on the forward strand.
GTATAAATATCAAAATACTTCACTCAATTACTCAATACAAGAAATATTTGATACTAGGACTATTCCACATTCAGTTCGATGTATTTCTCATACACAAAAGCTCGATTTCTCTGAGTATTCTAAGCTGGTGTTTAATCATGATTATTTGCTCTAGATACGTGCAAAATCAGCGCAGCTTAGTAACTAAAGGTGGCTTTAACTGTCCTATCTAATTGAAAATTTTCTATCGTTCACTGCATTCAGAGGATTTCTTTCTTTTTTTAAACCTGAATTCTTGAAAAATAAAAAAAAAAGATTCTGGTCTAATTTTCAACGTTGTTCTTAGAGTATTGATGTTTCATCAAATCATACCTTAAATAATAAACCTAGACATGACTGATTGTTTTGTTGTACAGACCACATGCTGTGAATGCTTGGTGCAGGATTAGATAGTGGATTTTTTGGGGAATAGGTAATTGTAAACCTATAGATAGAGTCATTGAGAACTTGATGCAACCATTTAATTGGATTTATTGAAAGAGAAACAGATAGAGTGGACTCTGGCTTTTTTTTAATTAGAATATATCTCTTTATTTTTGTCTGAAAACTATTTCTTTTACAACCCAAAATGGATATCTTTTGTTTTTTTTTTATTCATCAAACCTTTAACTTCTTCTAAAGAGAAGTTTTTTGGTCATACATCAGAATATCCATTACTTAAAACTGAAAAAGAATTCTTAAAACTACATAGATAAGATACATTTATATCAGGAAAAGACGAGGTAAAGTGGGACACTGAGAAAAAACGAAAGTCAACAGATTAATTAATACATTAACAAATGATAATCATTTTTAATGCATTAATAGATTAAAAAATTGATAAACAAAAAGTGTTTATGTATTTACAAGTAGATTTTGTCACATAAAACAATGTTTGTTTCTAGATTGCGATTCCTATTTTATACATATAATATACACATACATAATTAAGTTACAACTGTTTTAAAATGTGTATCTTATTTATTCATTGTATAATAATTTATTTTATTTATATTATTATCAATAAAATATTGATCCACCTCCCAACAAAAACTTTAACAGTTTGAATGAATATAGATAAGGATAAAAAGTTCATCATATATACCAAAGACATTTAAATATTGTCTTCCTCTTTAGTTGAGTCTGTTAATTTTTCAGTATTTGAAGTATGTCCATGTTCACAAAATACGGTTTTGAAAAGAATATAATGTTTACTGATGAGGAATAATTGTATCGATTACCGAATGTAAATATACGCCTTATGAACACACTAATTATGTACGAAAGCCTGTAATTCTATTAATTAACTAACGTTCGTCAATTAAAAGATAAAATTAAAAAAAAGTGGTTCATTGTGCTTTTAGGATATATTTAGTTATGACACATGATGTTCTGTCTTCTGTTGTGATTTATTTGACCTAGATTAACTAGTGTAACTAATAATATAAATGCATGAGGCAAGTCCGGACTAACGAATCGATAGTTATGTGTGATGGTAGGCTTGTTAGGCCACCTTGTAGCATAGGAAAAAAGGAGAAATAAGGGGACAAGAATAGGAGGAAAAGGAAAGAATGTATAGATAAAAGCGAAAAAGGAGCGAAGCAACTTGGTGAAAAGCGAGCTTGTCACGTGGAAAGTCGATACTTGGTTATTCCCCCGAGCGAATCAAATTCGATCAAGTCGAAGATTCGCTTGATAGAACTTGTCATGATGATGGTCAAATAAAGTATCATATTCAGAATAACGTTCTACATTGATTAAGGTTTATCCTAATTTTTATTTTCAATCTATACTCTTTCAATATTATTGTAATAATCTATACATAGTTGATGTAATGATTCATGTAAATATAATTTATCAAATGGATCAATATTTTTTTCATTCAATTATATACCTTCTATATCATGTAACAATGACAGTATCTTTTTTGCTTAAATTTTTTTTCATTCACGAGATATCGTGTATGTAATATTATTTCTTTGTGAGAGCTTTTATAAAAGGATATTACACACTTGGATGGTTAAAAAAAACAGGCGTAATTGAATCTTTTTTGTGAAGTATGACAATCTCTACAGAAAATTTAAACTCTGAAATGATGTGAGTAAAGTAAATTTTTTTTCGGGATTATTAATTTTACTGAAATTCCAAAAAAAATAAATCTTACACAAAAAAATGTTTTAATTGTGATTATTAATTCAATTAAAATCTGTGAAAATCAAGGACTTTTCACTGATTCTTTTCAAGAGAAAAATATTTATAAGACGGTCGTGCAAATAAGATTAATGAACGGATAAAATTTGACCAGTCATCAAGTAATGAATATACGACGTATTTATTAAGTCATGGAATACTGAAAGGGGCAAGAACTTGAGTAAATAAAACATAAGGGTAAAGATAAAGTATTACCTTGAATGTCGGCCACTACTATTCTGAATAGGTATTAAGCCGGTCGAAAACAGGTTTCAAGAAAAATTGGTTTCAGGATTTTCTTCATGATTTGAATAATCAAAAACATCAATTTATATAGTTATATTAATAAGTAATAACAAAAAACAGAATAATAAATAACAATAAGAAGATAAAGTACAGTGCAATATCAAGAGTGACCTAGCAACAGTAGTAAAGTATTAAATTATAGTAATAGGATCCTATTTATGAATTTACATGGACATAAAATTAGCGAATAATCGATATATATCGATAAGTGAATGACTTTATTCTTATTGGTTAAACATTCGAATTATCATCCAATCATCGGCTCACAAATTGTGCGCGCAATATATTCTAGTAGTAGAAGAAGAATATAGTAAAGTATAAACAGTTGCAAAGAAAAAGAAGCGTAAATAAATAGTTCAAAGTTGCATCATGTTAAGGTTAAGGAAGTATTCATGACTTCAAATGAAATTGAAGAAGTTAATAAGTTGTATGATAGCTTACTATTTTTAGAAAGGTACGTAAAGAAAAATTTGTGAAAGATATCGTGATATAAGAATCATTATAAAATCGATGAAAAAGTGTATTAAGCTATTAAAATAATCAGATGGAAATCAGCTGAATTTAAATGAATATCTAATAATAAATTTTAACGAAAGAATCATTTGAATAACGAAGTAAAATATTATGATAATTAGTTACTTGACATGTAACGATGAAGATTTACATGCTGTTTTGAATATAATAGATTAATATGTCATTGAAATGGTCATTTTTTACAACTCACAAGAAGAAGGAATTAATTAAAAAGCATTTTGTCATTCAATTTGATTATTTATTTATTCATTATTGTTTTTTAAATAAATACAATAATCAGCTTATTTTTAATTAACTACTCAGGAAAATTAGACTAAAATTGTGAAATTTCTTGAGCTTGATTGTATAACGGAATAAAAGAATTATAAGTAATCATTTATTAAGTTAGCTTCTATAAACTGACATAGGGTGGGGCTCGAACAGATGGCCATAATTGTTTAAAACCTTCATTATGGAAAAATTATGATGAGTAAGATAATATAATTAATTTTAACATGATATTAAATTTCTCTATAAGCCATCAGTAAAAAAATTAATACATTAAGATACGAAATGAAAGTATAATTTAAAAAAAAACTCGATCGAGAAATATAAAAAAAAATTATTTGCAGTTCTTTTCAAATTTTATTTTTTTCGTAAAATAGTGTATTTAAGTATGTTTCAAAATAAATCCATCAAAGAAACTTCTTCAAAGTAATTTTTCGTTTCGAATAAGTGAAGTTTAAAATATTAAAATTTATATTATTTTAATTCAATTCCATTCGGAGTAATATTTTAATTAAAAAATTACCGCTTTCCAATAATCTGAATTACACTGTAATTATTTTTATGCTACAATTGATGAATCGAAATTTTTTAATGAATAATTTCCCATGCTTTGATATTCATTATTTTAGACTGGAACAAATTATAAGAAGTTAATAATAATTTAGCGATTATTTATCAATGATATTTAATTGATAAAATATTAATTTATCATTGAATAAATTTAATATACAAAAACTCTAAAAAAAATTTAGTTACCATTTAATAACTTCAATCGATTGAGAAGTTAAGTATTGAAATATGTGTAAATTTAACAGTAATGAAAGGTCAAGTACAGATTAATAAGAACAATGTTAAAATAAAAACAAATGGAATATAGAGAAATATATAAAAATTAAAACTCATCTGTGTGGTGAAAAAAAAGTTAATTAATTGTTTAGTAGATATCTTTTCTGTTTTTGACAGTTTTAAAGTAAACATTACCTATAACTAAAATATCTAATGGTTCCTGGAAGTTTGAATCAACATTATATTATATGTATTTAAACTTGAAATAATTAATGAACACGCTGTCTTGAAATAAAATAACATAATATAAATAATCGTACTTTTTAAACATGATCCTCCATGATCGTAACGCAGTTTATATACACGACGCAACAAAAATAGTGTTCAGTTTTTTTAAAACTGGAAAAATTTATTTTGAAAAACGAAACATGAACTATAGACTTATCTTCACTAACTATCTTGTGAAAAAATTTAATATTTAGAAACGAATTGAGTAGGGGTGCCCTTTAAGCCCATTCTAAACGAATTCGAATAATTAGAAACTAAACACTTGAAGTGGTTACAATGTTTAAAGGCATAAACAAACTATAGTAATTTTTTCGATGAATTTTAAACGCTTTTAGCCTATTATAAAACATTGCAGACACTTAGATGTGTTATCATCAAATACTTTGAGTGTTTTATTACTAAACAGTTGAATTCACCCGGATTGGGAGATATCTTGAACTATGATATTCATCAAAATCTCCATCTCTGTTTCCTGACATCAACAAATTTTGAGTTATGACTATCTTTCAGTAAATGAATGATACTATTGAATTTTGGATATGCTTTCCATCATGTAGATTAATGTAATATATAATCCCAATATGTATGTAATACGATCAACTAATTAAATTTTTTGGTACATTATGAATGATGATTAATCAAAGCTTGTCTATCTGTCTGATTCAGGAATTCTAATCTCAATGTTAAAGTGTATTTGAACTTCAATCGTTAATATTCGGACATTACGTAAAGATTAATACTTGTTCACGTAATTATTCAAATTTCAATTTAGAGATAGGCAATGGTTAATAATATGTTCTCCATATTAGTCATAGTATTATTGTAGACATAAATAATTGATGGAATTTTCTAATGAGTCAAAAAAAAAATATATAATTTTTCTTACATAAATATTAACTTGAAAAGGATAACTAAAGTTCCCCATCTTACCACATTTGCAGGGCAAGACAGTGAACCCCTTTGGGTAAGATGGGGTATGGAATGTTTAATCGTCGTCATTTTCACAAACCGACTAGATATGGACAGCTTGAGTTTAGAAAAGTTCATTAAACAAATATCAATAGAAAAATATTACACAGATCTTATACACCATATATTTTAAACAGTCACGTATTTAATATACGTCAAGAATGAGATAAAATGACATAAAATAGAAAAAAATAGTTACAAAATCATAAACAAGCACACCTTTGACCAAAATATCTGTGGCACTAAAGACTCCTTCTAAATGGCGTTGGCAAAACATTTCTAGCAACATCGTATTATCAGTTTTGTTACGGTTCCCATCTCACCTCGTTACCTCGTCTTACCTCACCTTCCTTTATGTATTATTTACAAAATTCTCATGTAACTAAAATTCGTTAAAATAATTAAGGAATTTTAATTTATGCAACTTCAATTCTGAGTCTACTCTAATAGGATTAAAGTCCATAAAAATAGGATATATTATGAATGTAAATATTTCGAATAAAGCTTGATGAATGTATAGTTCTAATTTAGAATAATTGTATTGTGAACCAGTTGTGTTCACTGTACTATATTAATATTACTTTTAACTTTCTATAGAATGTATGATAAAATTTAGTTCTTTCATTTCATACTCTCTTTCTCTGTCACTTGATAGATAACAAAATATTCCATTTCAAATCCGTACAAATAAATTAAGTTGAGAATATTTATTTAGTAGGAAATTTTATTTGATAGAAGTACATAAAAAATGAAGCAATTCGAGAACCATCTTATGCAAACAAAGCTAAAAAACTGAATTATCTTGTGTTGATGTCAATTTTTTATGTAATAATCTTCTTAGTAATATTAAAAATAAAAAATATTTTTTTTTTCAATAAAGGAAAAAATTAATATTGAATTTCCATTATGTATTTATTATTAACTTTCCATAAGAAAGTTATTGTATTTGGGTCGATTGGTGAAATATAAATTTTCATCATATCTCCACGTTTCAAGATATTTGCAAGCATGCTGACCAATTTTTAGAATAATGTGTGTGTGTACGCACGTACGTATGTACGTACGCATATCAGAATTTTTTTCGTTTTCGATATCTCAATCCGTTCTTGAGATATCGACTTCAACCGAAATTTATTCGAAAGATATTTTTATAAAGAATATCTGAAAGAAGTATGAACAAATTCGGTTGAGCCGTTTTTTTTATAACAAAAAAACTAATAATAAATAAATAAAAAGCTATTTGAAATACTTTTAAGCGCAAGAGAGCACATGGATTTGAATGCTTTTGACAAAGTAATATTATTAATGACAAAATATGACGTATTGTTTATAACAATGTGAATTTGTTATAAACAATTAATAATGGGAAGTTCGTCATGTATATTTTAGTATATAAGCACAGACAAATTGTGCTCAGACCTATTGTTTTTTTTTTTAATTGCATCATAATTTTTCAAACAATTTTTTTAATAATAAAAATATTAAAAAATGATTTATTTGAGCAATTTGTATTTGTAAAAGTGGCTATAAAAATACTATAAAATTCCTTTTAAATAAAGTATTAGTCACTACTTGCTGCTATTAAAAAGAGAACGAGAATAAAAAACTGTATTTTGTACGGGTTACTACTATCAGCAACTCTGAATAGTACAGCTAGACAGTTCAAGAAAGAAGAATTCAAGGATAAAAAGAAGAACAAAAATATATATATAGATAGATATATATATAAGTTAGAAAAAAAAAGAGCAAAATCTTAACTTTCAAGAGCAATACTACGTGACTTCAATTTTTCCAACAAACTTTATACCAAAAACTTTTTATGAGTATCGTAATGATAAATCAATATATTCACATAACAACTGACAAAACAGTTTGATTTTTATTTTATCACAATACTTAATAATTATTGGAAACCTACTTTTTTCCAATTACTTTGAAGTTTGAATTTTAAAAATGATTCAACTGTTTTTCATTAGAGACTCTCAAATAAACTAACTGACCTTGGATCCAAACTAATAAATGAAGAGTGATTAATTTTTTCTATCAGTCGGTAACTATTGGAAATGATAAATATTTTGAAGTCAAAGATGAAAGTTGTTCTGGTTTAATTAAAGAGAAATTATTATGATTAGTCACAAAAGATTAATATTCGATTATTTTGAAGAAAAAAAAATGCTGATGGAAAAGAAAACTTTCTTTTATTGTTATACTTGATAATGATGATTATTATCATCAAAATATTGTGTTTGAAAGTTAGTTAGTATTAAGACTGTTCAATTGGTAAAGACTTGAAAAATAAATTAAAAATATTATTAAACCAGTCTTGAAGAAATTCAATTAGTTTATTTTAATTATAAATTTATTTTACAACAATCATTTGTCATCCTGATGCGTTATGAGTCATGAAGACATACTTCAAATTAAAAAAGCAAAAAAAGATGCTTTTATTTTGATAAGACAATTTTTCATTGCATGTTGCAAAGTTTTTCAGTGAAATTTTAATTAAAAAAAACCCTAGATTTTTTTTTAATTATCAAAAAAAAAAAAATGAGAAAGTTTGTTCCTTTAATACTCTAACACTTGAAATGATTAAGTTAATTTTAAAATCATCCATTCTAATTATTTCGCATCATTTTTATTGATCAATGTGTGTATTTTTTTTCTTTTAGAATCAATAAAATTTTCATTTAGCGATTCAGTAGTGCGGATCGACTTTGTTTTTATTGTAATACCATTATTCGAATGTTCCCATGAGTCCTTTGCTTCGATAACCTCCCCCACTAACATAGCTGCATCAACAAGATATCATACGAGTTGTGTTATATTTTAGAAGGTAAAATAACGAAGAATAACAAATAAATATGAGTTGATTCATTAATTGAATGATAAAATACAAATAAAATTCTCTTTGTTATCTATTTATTCATTTAATGACAATTAAATAAATTATAAATTAATTTTATATCTGATTAAACAGAATTATTGAATAATTCAAATAAATATTTCAGTATAATTCAATTAAATATCCTTTCACTTATTTTGTATATTTCTATCTTTGTACATAGATGTTATTTGTTCTAAACTAGCATGAGAACTACTGAACTGATTTTGATAAAACTTGTACAGTTCTAAAGTAGAAGGTAGAAATGAAAAAGTAGAATATGTGTCAGTGTCGTAGGGGAATTGAGATAGAAAAATGTAACTCGTACAATTGACAATGAGTTAAAACGGTATATTTTAAACAAAGAGGTGAATAAGTATACTTTTATTTTTTACTCCAAACAATAGACAAATTATGCTTTTCTTAGAATAACTATTTCTGAATGAGAAATAACTGAAATTTTTAATAAATTTCTCTAGTCTTTTCTTTTAAATCTAATTGTTTTTAGAATAAATCTCTGATATGATATCACTAAAAATGTGCTTACTGTATTCTTTTTTAATGTATTATTTATTAATTTTCAGAAATTATTAATAATTATTTCTCAACAATAAATTGTTTTAGTAATTATTATCTCATTAGTGAAATATTTCTCCAAATAATTAATATTTAATATTTAGCAGTAAGTTTTACTAATCTCTTTTTAAAAAAAGCCAACAAAATATTATTATTGATATATGCTTTTTATAAATATATCATCAATGTTCTTTGAATATTAAACTAGACAGATTTTGAAAGAGAAGTAGAGGAATCAAATAGAGTTAGTTTCCCTTGAGACACAAAGCACTTTCCTCATGGTTCCAGTGCAGATTTGGAAACAGGATTATGTAAGTCTGACCTAAGTCTTGCATTAGACATTTGCTTCATGCCAAACTTAAGCCAGACTTAGAACAACCCACTGCACAAGAACTCAACTACTAAAGTTGAGAAAAAAAATCCAAAATTTTCAAATCTCCCCAATAGAAATATTCTTTACTAGCTTAAAATATGCGTTTCCCGCAATCTTTAAACTGTGCACACGTAAAATTGGTGTTCAGCTTACATAAAGTCTATCAAAAATAATTTTTTAAATATTTAAATTATTCGTTTTAAGAAGTTTTTGTTTTTTTTACGTAAACCGCTACGATTTTTACTGTAGAAAAGTTTAAGAATATAACATTTCTTGAACATTATAGTGAATGATATGTTACGTTAATAAAATGTATTGTTGATAATTTTACTAAATAGCTAATTTTTTAATATCATGTTGGATAATTTGATTCAATTAGCTACTAAATTTGTAAAAATTACTCTCGAGTCAAGTAAATTTTACTAGAGTTTATCGTAAACATCGAATATCTACTGACAAGATATTTCTAATAAATTTTGCTTGACTCAACGATCATCCATATAAGTGAAGGAGTTTTTAGTTAAGTTTTCTAGAATTTTAGCAATATTACCATGACTGTTTTCTCCGTGATATCAACGATGAAGTAATTACACATCAAGCTCTTTTTAATATCATCGTAGTTCAGTTATATAAACTTTTGAGTCAATATGAAAATTCATATTAGTTTTAACTGCGTCATTTTTTATTTCGCAATACAAAAAGAGAATTTTCCAACCTTTGAGTCGTTGTATATTAATGAAAAACAATACAAATATAATTATTATATTTATTGTTGGTTTTCACGCCCTATATATATTCTTAATTAACATTATCGAAAATAAATTTTACTAATTTTAATCACATATCAATTTAAATGACAAAGCTCATTGTCCCAGATGTTATCAATAACACTGTTGAGTTCTAAGTATATTTGATAATGGTACTAAATGGCAGTATTGATGTCTAATGTATTGTCATTATGATTTAAGGGTCACGTGGACAACCGTAGCTCATCAGTAAAAGCGGCAAGGGGTACTAGTACTGATCTTGGTAGGTCGCAGTCGTCGCCGATACGCGGAGGGAGGCATAATGCAACTGAAAGCTCTCGAGAAGACACTGATCTTTTGGCACATGCTGCCTCTGCACTTCGTCGGCTCAATTTCGTATCAGCAGGTGGTAGTCGCAGCTGTCGCTCTGTACCTAAGGTCATGATCATGGGCTCAAGTACTGCCTCGGAAACAACCATCAACACAAGCACAGATAGTGCAAACACAATGGTTACTGTGGTAAATATTTGTTTCTTCTAACTTACTTTTACATCTTAAATTATCTCATAAATATTTACATTAAAAGTTAACTTGCTATTTTTTTTTTTATCAATATGTTGACATTAGCTGATCATTCAATAATAACTCTATAAGGAGATAATTGGAAAAAAAAAATTGTAAAACGATGTGACTGTCATAAATCAATAACCTGAGTTGTTCTCTGTACAACAGAAAACAAAAAAAAGTTTCTTCCCATGGGAATACTACTTGTATTGTAACGATAGTTAGTTTTGATAATGGATTTGAACTACATCCCATGATGTTTGAAAAGTATCACACTAACTGTATTATAAAAACATTCTTGTTTTACAACACTGTGCTGTCTTGAAGCATGAAGAGAGAGATTTTTATTTATTCAGAAGACATGAAATGAAGAACATACAACATATCACAATTATTGATTTAGATATGATGAATAGAACAAAAATTGTGTAATCCCTGCCTATGTCATTACATTTCATAAATCTCATGACTTGATACTTTTGCTAAAAGTTTAGTTTTTTCTAGTGGAAATTTTTTTATCCATGTATTTGCGAAAAAAGTTATTTAGTTAATCATTTTACGTAATAAGCTTTCAAGACATTTCATTTATTTTTTGAAAAATGTTATTAATTAGTCAACAGATTCATAATGTATGAGTGCATCAAATAGTATAAAAGAGTTTGTCTTAACTTTATAAAATTTTACAGTAAAAAGTAGTTCAACATAAAATGTACTAGTGTATATTTTCGTTACAATTTACTCTAATGCAAGCTAAAAACATGGTAAAATATTAATCACTTAATGAGTAAAAATCATTTCAAATGCTTTTTTTTACTCAACTTATTTTACAGTTTTTTTGTTATAAACAAAAAACGTCTGGAACGAATTTGCTTGAACTCATTCCAGATCTTCTTCATTGTATCATCTTTCGAATGAAATTTGTCTGAAGTCGATATCTTCAGTAGTTCCTGGGATATCGAAAACAGAAACAAATTTTCTAACATGCTTTCAAGTGTTAATACAATTTCATTTTTGTTATAATTTATTGATAAATTTACAAATTATCGATAATAAAGGCTAATGAGGAGATTCATTATTAATATGAAAAAATTTGAAATGTGTTAAAGATGACAACTACAGACAGCGAGCAGCACGATGACAGCATGGATTTAGCCGACGAACCCTCAGAATTGTCTCCTCCAGCTTCCTCAATGAACTCCATGTTGCCTTCAGCAAAGAATGGAACAAACAATTTTGAAACAATTACGAAGAATAGAACAATTGCTATTGCCCAATGTACCACTGCCCCAATGGTTCAGTCCCCTCCAATAGAAGCAACATTAAATACGAACATAAATCCAATAAATGGCATTGATGCTTCCTTCCCTACTCCTCCTGCAAACATTCGCCGAGAAACGAAGTTTCCTTTCGCATCTGGACGAATTCCTGCACTTCCTGATCTCCGAACCGCCGAATTTTTTAGGTAAAACTTTTTATTATTACAAGATTTTTTATCTTCTCAAAACCCTTTCAAGTAACAGACTTTAGTTTTGAAGATAAATCAATGAAGATTAGTATCACATTCTTTTGTTAAATTAAATTATAATAAAGGTGGTCTTGATACTCAGTATTATTAAAGTGTAAGTCAACATGTCTATAAAGTAGGAGAATAAATTTTTAGGATTGTTAATTTGGAATAATTAGTTGTAGTAAAAAATAAATCAATAATAAATAAATTAACCAAATCATATTTTGATGGACGAAGATGGATGATCATGTAGGATATAGCATCCACCAAGTGTATTAGATCAATTAGTTGACTTATAAATAATTCAAACTTCCACAAAACTGAAAATTAATTCCATTAATATGAGTGTTTGCTACCAATTTGTGAAGTAATTAATGCAAGATTGTATGCTTTATTAATATTAAAATAATTTTCAATTTAAATTTGTTCATTTTAGAAATTGGTTGCCAATCATTTTACTTGTAATGGAAAATGAAATAAAATTGTTGGTAAAGTAAATGATATTTTTTAACAGGTTGTAAAAAATGTCTGATTTTAGTACTCCTGTAAGAGGATCAGTAGATGCAGGGCAACCAGATCCCCATCAGGTAAATTCAATGCTTACTTTACTAGCAGCAAAAGAGAAAATATCATCGATGGAAGAGTCGAAATCAAATCATATTGACACCAGGAACGATTTCAAGAAAGAATCAGATTTACAAGTACTAGAGAAAGAGAAGATTGAAGATAGTTGTGGAAAAATGCTAAAAAATGCCAAGCCAAATATAAATGTCACCACAAATCCTTTGGATATTTCTTTATGTGGATCACAATCACCCTGCTCAACAACACAACCGTCCACGGGCACCAGGGGAAGTCGTAAAATACCAGGTATGTTGTAAATACTTTATTAAATATTCTTCACGTAGCTAGAAAGTTATAAATTTGTTGTAGGAATTTACAATCATTCAAGGAATCTGCTTGGGAATATACATATGTAATTATGCATATTTTTTTTTCATGAACGAAAATGTTTCCTCATGAAAAAAATTGTTAATTGAGATGAAATAGCTTTGGTGGTACTATACTGCCATTTTTCCTTTCTTTTTATAGTACTTCTTAAATTCAATATTTACCTTTTTTTATTTTATATTGAATTTATCGAATATTTAAAACACAAAGAAAGAGAGAAAGTATTCTAAAAGATTTCAATTGGTTTCTAACAACAACATGATTAATATCAAAATATTTTTTAAGTAATCTTGTAACCAGAATCATTGTTTGTTTTCAGTATCCAATGGACATTAGCACTTAAATAGAATATGCGAAACATTTTTTTCATGAGAATCCAAAAGAGAGAATGAACGAGGAAAGAGAGAGAAAAAGTAGAACTATTAGGTAGTAATAAGAATTTCCAAAGGAAACTGAATTGATGTTCTTTCTTTCAGAAGCTCATCCCCTTGTTTCCGCCATTCATTCATGGGTCAGGGTCTTTTTCCCGTTTTGCGCAATAGGTACAGTCACCTGTATCCTAAAAAGACTCCTGAAAATGTGCAATATGATCATAATAACTGATACAAATTTTATTTATCTGTATAATTACTATACTTCTGTTATTAATCACCTGTATCACTAGGCAATAATACATGGAGATATAATGCAATGGCTTGATGCTAAAATTTCTATATTTATTCCAACTGTTTTCTTTCAAAATCAATTGGCTCCAGTGCCCATACTTTGATAAGTCAAAAAAATAACCTGTATTTTATTTTTTATTCTTCATCTTCATCAATACTGACTTGGAATAATAAAAATGCTTGGAGTAAACTGGTCTTATTTGATGGTATTGATAATTAAACTATTCAATGTAGTTCATTTAAAGTTTAATAACTTATTTTATGTGTTGGTACTAAATGGACCATAACTAAAATCCTTTAAATACAATAGCTTAATAACGAAGCCAGAAAGTTAGAGTACTTGATGGAGAAAAAAACGTTAGTTTAATGAGATTGATTGATAGTAAATGATAGGAATAGAAGTAAAGCAGGTTTATGTTTTTTTCAAAATTACTTGAGATATTTTATTATTGAAATATTTAAAAACATCAATAAATTTTTTATATGATAAAATTTTGCATCAATCCACTTGATTTCTTCTTTCTCATCATATTGACGAGCAAATATTTATAGATGTTGTGTGTTGACACAAATAGACGATATCTATTTTCAGGAGTCTTTCCTTAGGGTATCAAAGTAAACATTGGTGATCAAATAATGCTCTTAATTATGCTTTTGAAGCTTCAAAAATTTCTTATTATGTTCGATTCTTGTTGCTAGCATTTTGTGTAGTATACATATAAAATCTAGTTAAAAATGCTCTAATTGATATCAGAAAGCTGCTATTTTATTTTGATGTTCTGAATGTACATTCAGTTCTCTCATTATATTAGTGTATGCTTTGTGTTTAATGTCTCAGGATAAAAAATTTGTCGTCATTGGTTACAATGATACTTGTTTATCTAGTCCATTTGTCAATCATTTCGCACTTGAACACCTTTTCCAATTTTTTTTAATCACTGATTGAATCATTTTTGTTTTTATTTCAGTACTGAGCTATTCAGTTGTTAAGATCATTGAGATCGAGGTTAATTTTCTGAATGAACGAATAATTATTAGTGATACGAAGAAATGGGAAGTGTTAACGATATAATCGTTCTCTAGCAGTAGAAGTTGAACATTTTGTTCAGACATTGCATTCATGAGGTCCACACGACTAACTTCCCAGTGATAAGAAAATAAGATACTTTACATTCTGTCTATCATTGTTACTATTTTACTATAATTAACAATATCTCATTATTATTAATAATAATCATTAATTACTAAAAGTATTTAATTGTTATAAACAATATACAAATAATTGCTATTTTTGTTTTTTAAAATTATTTTCTAATTGCAACATTTTTTTTATCATATTTTTTACACAAATTTTCTCAATATGTAATAATAATATTGTAAAATAATTGTATGTCTCCATCTATATATGAATACATAGACAAACGACTGAATTTGTTTATAGCAACGTACGATTGATTTGTTTATGTTAATTTACGACCAAAACTAATGCTCATCAGATGTCTTCCATTATTATACAAATCTTTGCTATTGTTTTAAATAAATTTTTTTATTGCGATTCTGTCTTAATAAATACTATAATCTATAAATTTCAAAATTTAGCTAATTTGCCTTTTTTTTTTAATTTTTTGATTTTGCACAAAAATGGCTGGACCGATTTTACTGGAAATCTAATCAATTCTAAGTTGCGTAATTATGCGTCGAAAACAATTTGCTTCCACGTCGATATCAGACATCTACTAAAAAACTGTTGCATTTAACTCTAGGGATTTTGAAAAGTGGAGATGTATTAAAATTTGGGACTCACAAAATTGGACCCATTATAATAATCTGCCACTGGAAAGTTTAAAATTAATTTTATCATTAATTAATAATTATTGTTTTGTTAATTTTATTAATGATGGAATATTGGAATGAAACTAATTCAATTCTGACATATTTATATGTACACAGTATACATACAATGTATAAATAATCGATAGAAAAATTCCAGTCGAATGCTAACGTGTTCTATTCTTCTGAGATAACAACGTGTGATCAGGTGCGTTGAGCATGAATAAAGTCGATTGTGTACCAAAGCCGCGAAAAAGACACGAATGGGTGCACTAACAAGACTATTGAGTCTGTACCCTTCACATGCAATACTTAGGTTTCGTAACTCAAAGTTAAAACAATAGAGGGCTTTTTGTTAATTAGTATTTTCGCTAATTTAATTGTCACTTTCATTTTTGCACATCCATCAATGATTCATTTAATTATGTCCCCTCTCTCGCTCTCTCTCTCTCTCTTTCTCATATTTTTCTCTTTCCTTCCCCAATACACACACACACACACACATTCGCTTTCTCTCTTTCTCTGCTCTTGAACCTTCATAGGCTGCAGATTTCAATTACGTACAATACCACGTTAAGCAATAATAGGCTTTCGATCAATGGTCGTGTTTCCTCGTTGACACTTCCTGTTTCTCTGTGTCGATTGTAATCAGAATGTACTTGCACATAACATAGATGTATCGAAGCGATCAACCATCAAACATAACAATCACTTAAGTCTATTGAAAATAAATTTTCTTTGAACAAGAAAGCTTGGTGCAATGGCTTTGAAACAAAGAATTTATTTAAACGAAAAAAATTCTCCGAATTCTATACAATAAAATTTTTGAGGAAAAATGGATTGTGAAATAAATTATTAATGATTAATTTCAATTGGGATATTTTTGTTGTAGATGTTAATTAATTAATCGGTTTACTGCAAATCCTAAGATTTCATAAACGTGTTAAAATAATACGCGTAATGTGTGTTCAATGTAAGATGTCCATTAACAAACTATGCATTATTTGTAGTCACTTTTGACACGTTTCATAGTGTGTGAAAAATCTATAGTTTGTTTATGGCATTTAACATTAAACAGGCTTAGTGTGTTAAAAGTGTCTACAGCTTGGATTTGCAGTCCATATGATTTTTATTGACCCTTCAAGCTCTCTGTATATTTTACAATTAAATAATCCACGTTTTGAAGGGTTGATGTTATAATATTGATAATAATCGTCACTACTACCTTTCAATAATTTAAAATTATCGTTTATTCTCATGAGTCTCTATTTAGCTTAGTTACAATTTATTTGAAATCAATTTGAATTTAATTTATATTAAAAACTAACCTCAACATCAAAATCAATGATTGCTGAAATTTGATTATAATCTTAATCACGATAGCTCTAATTGATGCTCGATTTAAATTTAATTTTAGAGTACTTACTAAATAGCAATAGTGTATAAATCCTAATAATCAAGATGCGTCGGGACAAAATCGGATTATTCCACTTTTTATTAAAATTGATCGGATTTCAGTTCGACTCTTCAGGAAGGAGCTTAAATTTGAGGTCAAATTTTTTTGTGGCAATTGATTGATTTTTTACTCAGTCAAATTTATGATGCTTACATTTGATTGGCTTTATTTTATTGAACGATATCTAGTTGACTTCAATATATTTATGTTTTTAATATCATAATCATCAATACAACAATAATAATAATAATAATAGTAGTAACAACGATTAATTAGCAATTAATTAGTTTAGGTTAAAATTATTGTTAACAATAATTAAACATTAAATACAAATGGTCTATTTTATAATTATCTTCCATTTTAATGTAGCAGAAAAAAATCCTAAGAAAAAATTAATCTTAATCGGAATACCTTATCTGGTTAAACAAATGGTTTAATAAGAGACTTTAAATGAAGTAATTTGTGAGTGAGTCATCTTTAATGCTTGACATTATCTAGTAATTACAAAATACGTAAAATTTAATTAATGGTTCAATTTAATCCATTTTTCCTCATATCTTCAATAAAATTATTGAACATTATTTTTTCATTACGAATGAATTATGTTAATATGTGCAGAATAAGAGGGATTTTTACATTGATTCTACATCGAACAAACAGAAATGTTGTTATAAGATATACATAAAAATTAAAACTCTTTGTATTTACTTTATAAAATAAACAGTGAAGTGTTAACGACAAATCATCAAAAATAACAGATATTTACATAAATGTAATGGACACGACAATAATTAAATTATTCTATCTTTTATTTATTATGTAATATTGTACATAATCAACGATTGTTTATTACAATTACAATACAAATAGCTTTTGTTTTTTAATCATTTAAATTTTCTTCACAAACATATTATTTGTATTGAATATTTTTTTGACTTTATTTTTCAAAACAAGAAGTTTTATTTAAATACATAAATGTTAAATAAATCAATTAAATAATCATGACATTCTTACCAATTTATTCAAATTTGATGGATAAAATCCTTCAAACAATTTACTTATTTGAAATAGTTTTAACTTTCATTTTTTTTCATTTCTTTAAAACATGTAATCAAAAGAGTTATTGAAAAAGAACAGTTATTGAATTTAAATCTGTTATATCAAATAATACCATCAATTTTATAATTTTCATTCTACATTAAATACAAAGGTTTTTTAAAGTAGAGAAAAAATATTGAAAATAAATGATGCACTTGGTAAAAATTATTTTTATGTAAAACAAACTTTGTATCTTTTTTTTTTTCAATGTAAAAATCTCTATGTTTTTGACGATATACATAGGAAAAATGTAATAAAGAAAAATTAAAATAGTTGCTTAAACATCTGAAATAATTTGGTTTGAAAGGTGGTAGTAGTGGAGGGACCAAAAGAACAACTCAAGCAACAATTGTCGTTCAACAGCCATCACTCACTTTAGAAGCACCCGCAGCGACGATCCTCCTTCGTCCTGAAGCAGATGCACGACGTCGAGAGGAAAATATGCGACAATTGCTTGATGTCACTCATACACTGACTCTCCAAGAAATTCACGACTTTGAGATGAGGTTAGTGACGACATAGCGACATAGCTTTAAGCTTTATAGTTTTATTAATATTAAGTTTAACGAACAAAGAAGCTCAAATTTATGAGATTTTTATTCTTATTACCACTTGACTTTCTTCCTCTTTTGTATCAAAATTTATATAATACATTAAAAACGATATCCAATCATCTTCTTCGTTCTATCCTTAACGTAAGAAAGTAAAAAACGAATTTGAATTCCGTTTAAAATGTAGTTAAAATAAATGGCGGAAAGAGAGTCAAAGTTTTTCTATTAAAAACTCAAATATATTGAATAAAAGATTGTAGATACTATTTCAACATCAGACTACAAATGAAGTTACAATTAAAGAATGTCTTTTCTTTTACAACTTTTTAACACATATAGACGAATCGTCAACATGCATAAAATCGCTTGAAAACCATTCCAATTAAATCTGATAAATTAAGAAGGTAAGAATATTCTAGGGTCTAAGAGCTGCAATAAATTAAATACTCGTTACAATAACTTCCCCCTGAGAAATTAAATATGCACGACTGCTGTGCTATTTATGCTACGGAGTTGATCGAGGGCTTATACGGAAGATCTGGATCAGAGAAGCAAATTCGATACCCTCCTACTTTTATTTTTGTCAATAACTTTAGATCTACTAGGCCTACAATCAAAATAAGCATATCAATGGATTCGTGAGAGCGAGAAGTTTTAAATGAATTAGTTAAAATTATGATCTGAGCATATTTTATGCAAAAATTTTATTAACTTTTTTGATCAGAAAAAAGTACTCCGATCTTGATTATTGAGGGCTCATTGTCTTCGTCTTAATGCATAGAAATGCAAAATTGATGCGTAACTGAAGAAACTCTATCTTAATCCTCGTAAAAAAATGGTAAAACTAGATACATATGAAAAAGAATCATCTCACCAACTCAGAACCTCTTTAAATCTTGAAGTGAAAATAATTATTTTCAACATTTTTGATAAATATGTATCTTTGGCTTGTATTTTTTCACTAACCCGTCAGGGTTGAAAAGTCAATGATTGGATATCAAATTCGCAAGGCATGGGATACGATAAGGAAAAAATTATGTATTTCCCTTTATTCCGAGAAAAACAAAGACAGAAGATAGTGACATTGAAGAATCGATACTTGAATGCTTTCTGTACTTGAGTGAATAAAATTTTTGAGAGAATATGACCTGAATCTTTCGTTCATTCTTTTTCGGGCGGCTCAAAATGAATTTTATCGTTAGATTTAACTTTTTCGTCTTGAACTATTGAAATATCACAAAAAATGTTAAATTTTACCATGACAATCAAAATAGTTGACGTAAATATTCAATTGATCTCATTTTGGCTCAGTTTATCAAATGTCAAAGCTTCTTGCATAATCGTGAACATGGGTAATAGATTTCACATCTAATTTCAGTGAGCTGACGTGAAGAGTGTGAAAATAATGCGCATCAAGTATGTAATGTAAAATAAAGCTTAAGCAAATACTAGCGATATTGAAACACCTCAGAATAGATTACAAGTGATTTTTGCATTTGTACTTAATAAGTATTTTTTTAATTTCATAAACAATTATTGACATTTCATTAGAAAGTTATTGTAATGGGGTTTTTTTTTATGTTTGCAATTTTGTTTTATTGTTATGTATTGAGACATTTCAAAGCATATTATAGGGTTTAAAAACATACTTCTGTACGTACAAATGTACGTACATATGTCTGGTCTTTTTTCGGTTTCGATATCTCGAAAAAGACTAAAAATATCGACTCCAGTCTAATTTCATTTGACAGATAAGACGATAAAGTAGATCTGGAAGGAGTTTGGACAAATTCAGGCCAGCCTTTTTTGTTTATAACAAAAAGACTGTAAAATAAGTTGAATAAAAAAGACATTTGAAAAGGATTCTACACATTGAATGATTAACCCTTCCTCCGTGTCGTCTTTCGGTATGTCTAGCTCCGTGTCGTAACGAGTAAAATACTCATGAAATTTTTTTTACCTCTTTTTTAATTCTTTTAAATGATAAAATGACTTTTTAATTCATTGTATTTTGTAAAAAATTAAATTTTACGAAAATACTTAAGTTATAAACAATTATATATTATTTATAAATATCTCCATTTGCTAAAGACAATTGAAGATGGTTTCAATTTATGAGATTATCATTATTATGCTTATATTTGATAAATATTAATAAAAATATTTTTATTTATAACTTTATGTAATTAAACCATTGTCCGTCGCTTATAATAATCGCAATTTGTTACAAATAAAAAAAAACAAATGTTTCGGTAGATGAAATATTGTTAAATATATAATTTATGACAAATATAGTGCGCAAAAGGTCGGAAATATTCAAAAAATGTATCTTTAAGCACACTGATCCCAAATATTCCCACACTAAAAGAAATGAGAAGGAAAAGAGCGAGATCTTGAGGTAACTCATCTGAAAACTGTCGACTGAACAATTTTTTTTCGTTTGTCTATTTCTTTCTTTCACACGTGACAGTTTTACTAAATGGGCTTAACCATAAGTCGAAAATAAGTTGCCTGAAGCTCGTAGGATTAAAGGAAGGGTAAATTTGATGGTGCTACAAATGAAGGATAATATCCACCACAATAACGTTGAGAAATGGATACTTAGAATTTTGAACATTATTCATTTCCACTTATTCCACTGAATAAAGGTATAACAATGATTTGTTTACCATCAACAACAAAAGATTATCCATATGGCATTTTCATTTCAATATTTCACGTATTTTATTGTATTATTCTCATGTTATTTGAGAAGAATTGAAATGAAATTATTGATCAATGTTTACTTGACGTTTTATATTCAATTTTTTTGCAAAAATGTATACACAAAACGGAACACATGCCGTCAAGCAAATGCGAATATACTTGTGTGCTATTGGCATCTTAGCTTTATACACTCTTCATTTTTCTGCTTTCTTTCGAAATCGAAAACTGGTTATTGTTTTCGCTTCAAAAATCTCCATCTTCCGGCTCGTAGACATTTTACATTTGATACATTTTATCCATTCTTCGCATAAAATCGCAACAATCAGTTAGAAACACCTTGAGTGAACAAGAGCATGACTATTCTTATTAAATTCACGTAGCTTCTAAAAATTGGAGTCCCATGAATTAATGTATCAAGTCACATGCACGTCTGATAAGAATTTAAAGGGACTTGGAGCCTGGGGAAATTAAAAAATTAGAATTCTAGAGTGCATCGAGGTTACATCAAGGAAAAATAGTGATATCTCTAATTTTCATGAACTTGTTGGATCAATTTTGACTCCCTTTGGGTCAAAAAAAAAATATGATCCTGTCTTTCTTTAATATTTGACGTTTATTTTTGGAGTTTAAAATTTAATAAATATTGCATATTAAAAAAAAATTCTATTCCATACTATTATCAACTTGAATGAAAATATCACGCCTGATTGTTGAGAATAAAAAATAAATATGAGTCCTCAACATGATCAAATAATCGAAGTTGATGCTTTGAAATTTTCTGAAAGGATATAAAGAGCACGTGGTACTTTCCGGATGTGCTGTTTATGATGTAATTACTGCAATTTTGTTAAAGCATTGTGAGAAGTAATTTAAGTCCTACAGCCCTCTAGTGAACAAAATTTTTTTTTTCACAATAGGACTAGTATCATGAGAGAAAAACTTATTATTCAGTGGACTTGAGAGTCTAGATTTGCTTGCAGAGTTCTCTTTATATCAAGCAATTATATTTATCAGATAAAAAAATTTTTTTAAAGAGATGGCAATTAATTAAATGATGGAAATGAAAGGCTTGATGCAAAAGAAGTAAGTGATTTTAATAAAATATCATCTTCTGTACGAAAGTAATAATAAATGATTCCGTTACATAAAATATTCATTATTTTCATTTTCATATTTTCATAGTTTTATCTTTGAGATGAATATACGATATAATCTACTTAGAAAAAATTAATGAAATGCAAGAAGTGTTTGATCGGCTCTCATGTATTATAGATTTCAATCAAAACAATAAAATAAATTCATGTAGTATCAAAATTATTTATTCTTAAGACAAAAAAAATTGTGGTTAATATGTAGATTAATCTACACACATCCCATTTCAATACGGCTGGCATACAGCACGCAACATAAATGGTGTCTTAATTTAGTATAGGATGGTATAAGGAATCGCATGTATAACCTCAAAAAAAATTAAAAAGATTAGACCAAAATAACCATTACTAAAATCGGTATATTATATACAAAGTGGGTCAAAACAAAAACTGTCTGTCCACACTTTTTAATCAAATGTATGTAGTATTCTTTTTTTTTTTTAATTTGCTTTTCTGAAATTCATCGCGATATTTTTATTAGAATTTTTTTTTAATAACTAAAAACTTTCAGTTATTTTAAATCCGATTATCTGTGTAAAAAATGGAATTTTGGTGAATTAAAATGCATTTCTAGTTCTTCGACTTTTAATCTAAAGTCAACTACGACTCTTTTTCCGTAGAGTTTAAACAAAGACACTGATAGAAGGATTTCTTTGAACCTAACATAATTTATTAGCAGCTAATAAATACGTTATTTGAAAAAACAATCAAATGAACATTTATTAACAGTTGAAAAATTATTTATTGGAGTAGATTCATTTGGCTCAAATAAATGATTTTTTAGCTGCTAACAAATATTTATTTCTCATCTAAATACTATGATTGAACTTGATGGTAAGGTGAGAATAACGGTAATGCATAATCCAATGTTAGGTTCTATGATGGAATAACGTGTATTCATTGAAAATTTTTAAATAAACAATAAAAAACAACGGTTTTGTAATTATTAATATTAATCCTTTTTTTAAACAATAGCTCGACGAGCAATTAAATTGTAACCATTTGATATCGTGTGAATTTTTAATGGTTTTATAAATATAACGACATCAGATAGCTTTGCAAAGAAGATTTCTTAGCCACAAATCAATCTTTATTTGTATCAAATAAATGCTGAAAAATAATTCTAATGAATTAATTTAGTCTTACCAAATAAATCCTTCGATCAGTGTTGTAATTTTTAGATTTCAGTCAAATTTTGATTTAAAAAATGAAGTAATAAAAAATTTTTGAACTGAATATCAATAAAATGACAACTTTGAGGATAACAAAATTAATAAAACTACTTTATTCTGAACATTAAAAGAAAAAATTTTTTCGATCATTTCAGATACGGAAGCCCGCATCATAGTAGATCGCAATCAGTAAAAACTCCCGGGAGCAAATCCTCAGGACGTCCAAACTATTTATGTCTTCCACAACAGAGGTCGAGGGTTGCTAGCATGCCGAATACTGGTGTAGAAGAAGAATATTACATACTAAGGCATTTCAGCATAACAGGCAAAGGTATCGTGAACCGAGGTGATTCCCTCAAAAGCCGGAGATCTCGTTCTAACAACAGTGTAGCCTCTAGCAACTCTAGGTAAGTACTGTTGAGAATTTTATTTCCTTGAATGCGTTTCATCTTGAGCCATTATCACTGAATCTTTGTTGTAAGACTCTTATTCTTTTCCGTTAAAAAAAATAACGCAACACTAACTTGGTTTGCAAATTATTACCTCTGGTTAAATTTTAGTTTCATCATTTATGTTTTAAAACTCCACTTTTACATCAATCCTATTCTGTTAATTTTTTTTCCTCAATAATCAACTAACTTTACGTGACATGCCAAAGACAAAAGAACTTTTTTTCAATGAAATTGAAAAATAGAAAAGAACAATAATAAAATTTAAAAAGAATATTTTAAAGCAATTTATTTTTAAAACTTTTATAATGAATAGCTCGATTGAGCTGAAAGAAAATTGAAATTAAAACAATACAATTGTTATTGTGAGTCATAAAAAATGGATAATTTGTCAATAAATGTAATCGACCTGAACTGTTTGTTTGTTGTGTATCTATCAGGCCTGTTTACTAGAACTATTGAAGTATTACTGAAATCGTACGTTGTTCACCAAATAGAAGAGGTACTAGATTTTTATGTGCCCCAAGTTTCTGGGAGAGTCGGAGTCTAATGTTACAGTTGCACGAAAACAAGTGCAACAATCACATAAGTTTTCGTAAGCAAGCATTATAAGACTTTGACGCGTGTTGGAACTCAAACTATGTCATGATTCATTTTGTTTCCAGCAAATTTGCTCAGAGAACAAGTATTGCATCATAAAATATCAGTAGTATAACATAACGATGATAAATAAGTTTAAAATCAGCGAATATTTTTTTAAAGAGATTCATTGTTTTTTTTATATTAAAAATTATTTTTATGACTACATTTTTTTTTTCATAAACGCTATAAGTCATGATATTAATGAAATTCCATCTGAATTTATCTAAAGAATAAAGACATTCATCATATGATGATACCTTGTCTGCGAAAAAGTTTCAAAGAGAATATCCCTGAGTGAAATTCTGGCAGTGAAACATGAATTTATTTTTGAATTTTTTACTTTAATAAAAATAAATAATGTTTTTATCATCGACATATGTTGAAGTAAAAATTCAAGTCACGTTATAACACTTACAATAATTATGTAAATTTTGATATAACGATTGTAGTAATCCATTAGTATTAGCATTGAAGAATTATCCATTAATCATTCTAAGTTTTATCATCTAAAGGGGAGAGTTGATTTTTTAGAAAAACGTTTCAAACATTAACAATTCTTATCCTTGCTATGAATAATATTTGATCAAGTATAAATATTTAAAAACTGATAAATGAGCTTTATTTTAAAATTGTTCATGATAGTATCTTTATATTCAGTGCTATTTGAATCTTGCTGAATAATTATTTTCAATCTATTCGTAGATTACAACACCTTCTAAAGAATCTAGCGTTTTATTTATTAGTATTCGGAATTTGTACAGGTTATGATTAGATACTTAGCAATGGTAAATTTTTCGGGTAGAGTTCCGATTAGGGGACATATCCAAAAATGAATTAATTGTGTGGAGTTACACTAAAATAGTGAATAATTTAATTTGAGCGACATTTGACGAATACAGATAAGATTTAAAACGAAATACATAGACTGATGAGATAGGTTAACTGGTTTAACAGCTAGCGTTTAACTGGAAGATCCTGGGTTCAACCCAGTAGCGACAGAAAATATTTTTCGCTGAGAATTGTTCTGGGCTAGTTGTGGTATCGTTTCTATGTGCTAAAAAAATGGGAAAGTGGAAGTATATTTTAATTGAGACTTGATCCAATTTCTCAAACAACTAAAATTGAATTTTTTGAATTAATAATGACAATGAGCTAAATTATATTTTTGTTTCTTTTGTAAATAAATTGTAATTTGAAAAACTTTTTCATTCACTGTTAAGCCTTATTTTATTTTATAAACTTATCAATTTCATTGAAAAGAAATTCAACCTGCTATTACCTACTGATGTCGTTGATACAAAAGACTATTTCGAATGAAAATAAATTCTTTTTAATCCTTCTCAGTGTCGTAAATGAAAACACTCAATCAAATAGTATTTTTTTTTTTTTTTTAATTTTAAATATGCAATAAAATTCAGATTAATAATCTGTCAGTCATTCACTCACAAATAAACAAGTTAACATATAAACGATTTTCATTAAATCGTGTGCATTGGATTTTCTCACATTCACGACCTATTTGAGTTGATTTAATTTCTCTTAAGAATGAAGTCTTGAACTCTCATGCAAGTGTGTATAGAGACGTAAATTAAATCAACTTTTGTGGTTCACTCTGCTAAAGTATACAAGCATCTTGGGGTTATATCTACCAGAGTGTAATACTGGCTACTATGTACAGATCTTATTTTAGACGTTTCCTACGATCCAAGAAAACTAGTCAAATAAAAAAATATAGACAAGAAAACGGAGAAGAAGAAGAGAAATAGCATCGACCTCTAGACCATCTTTTTGTTAATGTAACATTTTCTAACAAAGATCTATAAAAGTATTTTCAACATTTTTTTTTTTTTTTTACAATTAAAATGTTGACCCAATTTTTGAAACTCTTTTTTTATCTTACAATTTTGTGATGAATTCTGTTTTAAGATTTTTTTTAAACATAATTGTTTATAGCGAATACATGCACCACGATTTGAAAGTGCTGATGCAAAGTGCACACAAAGTGCCCTATTGAGTCAATTATTGTGATGGAAATATTACGTTAGGAAACACATGCTAGGATCGTGATATAAAGTAGGACATTGCACAAATTATGAAAACCTTAGTCATTAATAACTCTTAGTTTCTCTTCACATCTTAAAGACTCTGGTTTATATTAAGCTCACTAAGTATAGATAAGTTTTAATACTCTATTTTAATCCTATATAACAACATTTAGTGCTCAAGTCTTGTCGATTTATCCTTAAGGATTTCGTAAGTTAAGATTGAAGAGAAAAATACTATAGACATTTATAAATGGATAAAGCAGTAATTATATTCTGTCATTGAACTCATAAGATATGTATAAGGTAAAATAATTATGAAGTAACATGAAT
The DNA here is from genome assembly GCA_028641665.1 of Chelonus formosanus. Taxonomy (NCBI): domain Eukaryota; kingdom Metazoa; phylum Arthropoda; class Insecta; order Hymenoptera; family Braconidae; genus Chelonus; species Chelonus formosanus. The sequence goes on from CM054005.1 coordinate 6,983,625, forward strand.
TTGTCTCATTGTTAAAACAAATATAAAAGAGCTTTAACAGATCAAGTGTCTAGAAATGAACATAAGAAATTGTTTTTTTAATTGATAATGTTTTATCTTTTAATGGAAGCATTAAGATACTTAGATAATTTTAATTAAAATAATAGAGTAAAATTCAATTGTTATGAACAAAAAGAGTTCGTTTCCATGTATGTTACATGGTTATTAACTTTTTTTCAGTAAAAGAAACAATTTCCCGTTGGAAAATCTTGAATTTATAAAATAGATCCTGTTTTCAATTGTTTTTTAAAAATTCAATTCACAATTTTGATTTTATTAAAAAAAAAAATATTACTTGTTCACAGTCAATTTTTTTCTCAGTATGGAATATAAGTCATCTTATCTTATTTTTTGTTTCATTTTGAGAATGTGATTATGAAAAAAAAAATGATTCATCTTTGCTCTATTTAATTCAGCATATTTATCGAATAATGTATAGTATAGTGACTGTTTAAACAAATCATTTGAATACTTAAATAAATTCTTGTATAACTAATTATATAATATCCCCATGAATGGAAGTGAAATAAAGCATAAACTTATAACCATATACAAATTCATAAAATTGATTCGAATCTAAATAAGCAAGTACTTATGAATACAAAATTGAATAAAAACTTTTTATTAACCATTTAAAAAAGATATTCAATTTATTGTTATTTTTTTTTGCAAACATTGAAATATTTTTGATGTATTCATTATTCTTGTTGATAAAGGATATTATTTGGATAGAAAAAATTCACTAATATTCCATCGTAATAGAAAGTATTTTTATTATTTTTTTTTTCAACTCTAGTTTGCTCTGGATTCTAGATTCTGAAGGGTTGAGCTCGAAGGGTTTTATTGGTTTTATTGGAATTTATTAATAGAGGTTTGTTTTTCTATTGAAATGGAATTTTTATATGCTGAAAAATGTTTCAGCAACAGGCTTTAAAGATAATGTATTCCATATTTGTGTCGTGCAAATAATGTTAAATAAAATAACTTCTCTCGGTTGTATACATATTAATTATGGCATTAAAAGTCTGTTTCACGGCTAAAAATTCAATAAATGTCTTTATCTCAAATGAATTTTTGTTTTAATGGTGCATAAGAAAATATTAAAAGTCCAAAACTAATGTTTAGTAAAAAGAAAAATTAATATTTACATAAATTTTTTATTTGGACAGTCGTAAATCAATAGCATATTTCATAGAAAAGCTCTCTGGATAAAAAATAAAACAAGTTTGGATGATTTTGTCTTTATTTTAGCAGAACTAAAAAACAGAATTGATGAATAATTTATAATAAATATCAGATTTAAAATATATACCCTAGTTTATTAGAATTCAATCATCGATTAAACTATCCGAAAATTTTTAATTATCAAAATTGTATAATTGAAATGAAAATAATGAAAAAAAATGTAATTACGAATATGTAAAAGCTGAGCGCAAATATAAATGTTGTCAAAACACTATTTTTGATTATATTTTAATCACTAAATTTAACATTTTTACCATTATGCATACCATCCCCTTGGAATGATCAATCTATGGTAAATTTGCACTAAGTGCTTTGAAGCTCTTGTCAGAATCAGTGATAAAGGTTTTACATTCGCATTGGAGAAATATTGTCTACAAAGAAAATACCAGATTCAATTTGCAAATACAATGAGATAAAAATCGGTGAAATTAAATGTTGTTACTGTAAATTTTTATGGATTTTTATTCTGATGCATGAATGTACCTAGTTTATTGCATTTTCCTTCATTTCCTGTAGACTTAATGGAGATTGTTCATCAACAGATCATCAATCTCTTGATTATTCAGACTAAAATGTACATTTTTGGCAATAGAAATACTTGTCTTCAGCTTATTTATCATTAAAATAATTGTTTAAAGAAGTATCTATTTTTTTGTGACAGAAAATCATTAATTTGACATCATTTTCATGTATAATATTATCTATTTGAATTTTATTGAACTACTTGCGGTAATTTATATACTGGTAAATAGTATTTAAATAATAATTTAACTTGAACACAGACATATTATTACTTATATATTTTTTCGAAATCCTTATGTAATTATACATTGAAAAAAACCATGGTCGAAAATAGGGGATTCGATTTTCTATTACTCTTATTTTTATTAGTACCCTTACTGGACTATCAAAATGTCTAAAGAAGTTTTCCCTTCCAAAATAATATTTGTTTAAATCAATATAAAAACCCATAATATTCAACAAAATTGCATTCAATATAATAATATTTCTGTGTCAACGTAAATTATTTTTCTAAAAGTTTTAAAATACTTTATTGTGCTCGAACTTTTTAGAATGCACCTCAATCTACAATAGAGTATAATCTAAAATGTAAAACGACATACATGGCACATTTTATAGTTCAATAAAAGTAAAAATTTTATGTAACATATTCATTTGAATATGAAAATTTATATTATATTGATAAAAGAAAAAACGTGGATTCATCAAGGAATAGATGCCATTCTTTCTCTCACAAATAATTGGAAAAAGCCTATGGATTTCGGAAAGTGAAAGGAATGAAGAAGCAAAGAACAATTAACGGATATGCTCTAGACTCTGGATCGAACTCGTGAGTTTACGAGTGACACTTGAGGTAACGTAGACCCACGTGTTAGACCCTAGAGTGTGGTCCATGACCATCGAATTTGCGGTTAAGTAATTTCCTCAGTCATGAACAGTGTTTGCTTTGGTTTTGCAGAAGGTGACGTTTATCCATCAACTACGAATGTCTACAGTGCTATTGACACTAACATAATTGAAATTTTAGTTACGTTCAAATTCACTTTATTATTCAGCACATTTTAAAATAAATACGCTTTTATTGTATTATTAATTAATTATGTTTGAAATGATGTTTAAAATATTCAACTGATATATCTGCAGGAACCGATTGAACGCTGGAAGTGTACCTGCAGATATCATCACCCCATCAAATCAGGGATTTAGCGACAATAAAAGCTTTCTGTGAGCATTGTTTCTTTATAATTAAATCAAGTTTTCTTTTTTGATAATTATTAAAAGTTAAATTATTTATACATTCTAAATCTCGTCAATTTATTATAAAAATCAAATCATTCGATTTATTTGTATTAATTTCATTGTCAAAAGCTTATGGATTTGATTATGTTGTTTGACAGCAAATAATGATCTGTGACCTCCATATGACGAGAATTAAATTAAATTATTATGGTATTTGAATATATTTTTAAGAATTCTTATTGACTGTACTTATTCATTAACTGTGAAATTAATTTATTTATAAATATATCAATAAATATGCTGATAAATAATTTATTTTTATTATTATTTTTATCATGTAAGTAATATTTATTACACATTTTCAAGGGTTTTGTAAATTATTAAGAATAAATATTTTATTGGACGAAATTTTGTTTATGTGTTTGTATGCATTAAAATAACGCACATAAATTTGCAATGTACGTTATTTTTATTCATATAGATTTTCAGTGTGAATATAGTGTCAGTAACTGTAGTGTGGAGTTAATAAAAATGTTACGACTCGAGTAAAAGCTTTAGTAAAAAAAGGAAATGTGACATTTCTTTCGGATATAGAACCTATGTATTTTTTTGTGATAATATATTGAGAAAAAAATTAAATATGAAGAAACAATATTTTTTTTAATAATCAAATTGAAATGATGAATAATTGCTATAATATTTTAATGTCACTCAATCTTTAACCAAATCACTGTAAATTCAACAAAATATTTTAGATTCGTCTTATCAATTAAATTAATATACTTTTGTACCGCAAATATTTTTTCTCAGTATAATATCGAAGATGATTACTATCATGCCATACTTTTTTTGTGATAGTAATAAAATTTTTGCATAAAACAATTATTCCCAAACAATTGTTCTCTTATATTTATAGATGTTAAGACTTCAAAGCTTCTTTATGTTTACAATTTGTAACTACAAAAGTTCAAAGCAGATCATTATTTGATTTTCAACCAAAATTATTTACAAATCTAATACTTAAATATTTTATTTATTTCCAAATGAAATTACACTTTTATTGTATTTGAATAATTAAATATCATATAAATTGACGAAATAAATTATCTAAAGATTATTCTCTTAATATTTTTCTACAAATTAGTATTTCTTACCAGCATAAATTTAATTATAAAATTTTGTATTTAATTTTAATCTTAAGCTTTCACAAAATGTATATTTTATAACCACCAAATTTTCTCATATCTGCTAATACTGGTTACGAAATTAAGCTTTTTTGAATGTTTCTATTTTTAATGATGAAATAAGTAGAAGATTATTTATACTAATATTTTTAATATCCTGCTAATATTTATTAAACTTCCTATTTTTAATATTTTAATCATTATCTTTCATCAAAATAATTAAAAAATCATCAAAGAATACACTTACGTGAAGAGTAATTTTATTCATTAATATCAAAGAATTATTATCAAAATTTAATCATGTTCAAAAAATTTTGCTTCAGCTATGTTTGATTTAAATATACTTGTACTACTTGATTGAATGACAGAAGAACCAGAGTTGATTTTAGTGTGATGTTAAATATTTATTGGACGCTATATGATTCCAACATGGATTTGTACTTTCAAAAAAGCGTAGGTGACAAATATAGTTGTTCATTTCATTTAATAATAAAATACAATAAAAATAATGATACAATTACTTCATCATTTTTTCCAATTTATTCTATTTTTATTTGTCAATAAAAATTAATTGATTGCACACTAATTATAATTCATGAATTTGACTGTGGTTGGTCAATTTAATTATTGATGATTAATCCAATAAACTGTATAATTGCTATTTGCAAACATAAAGTTACTCTTCATGTATTGTGATCTTTATTACAGAAAAAAAATACAATATCTTAAGTCAAAATTTTTTCGATAATTTTGCTGCTGAATTTACTGAATAAATAAGAGTATCAAACAGAAGAGCTATTAAAGAGAAATACACTCAATTTTATCGGAAGATAAATAAAAGAACACAATTAATTCGCAAAAGTTACCAATTTTTTGTTAATTAGTAAATATTTGCTTAGAACATTTTGTAGTCACTTGGTGGTCTGTTTACTCTGAGTAGTTACTTGTTTACTCATTTTTTTTCGTTTACCTTTTTTCTTCGTTTACAAAAAGAATAAAAATACATATTGGACATTATTCTTTCAGTAACATCTATAAATATCTTTTAGCAATAAAATCATATTAAATTAACTATTCTTTGTCTGTCGTAGTTTAATTCAATTTTCTAAATATTTCATTCATTTTTTTATTTCTATGTGTGCTGAATTTTCAATTAACTTTAAAAAATAAGTACTTTATTATATAAACTGTAACTTTACTTTGTTTCATATAAGTCATAAATAAATTTAAAATAATTGTTATTTTATATTATTGATAAAATAAGAAATAGCATGAAATTGAGGAGATTTTCCCATTGAATCAGTTTAAAAGTTTATCAATCTAAATATTTCAGAATTTTCTTACCATCATTTAACTCTTAATCACTGGTGTAATGAGCGTAGCACCACCTTCTTCGAAATTTTAGGTTATTTTCATTACACAATTGATAAAGATATTTAGTCCAGTCGTGGTGCAATTTTAATAGCGATTTTCTACTCAATCAAACGTATCGATATTACGACTGTAATATTGATTAACCGCTTATTTGAGCAACAAATATGGCTGCCTCGCTAAAAGATGCTTTTTTACTTTTTGAGATTAACTATCTCAAAAAATAAATTGAAAATGAAAAAAGTGAGGTGACAAAACGATTCCTTATCGTTCAAAAATTTTTTCAGCCCTATACAATGCAGGTAGGCTTATATAACGAGACTGGAGAATAAAACATCCGGATAAAAAAGAATTTCCGGTTTTTAATTTGAAAAAAAAATATGACGCAGATACTTTCTTGCCTGCGAATATTTTCTCTGAATTTCTCATATTTTTTTGCATAATAAAAGTTTTGATTTGTGGTGTATATTGAAAATTTATTTTTTCGGCGATTTTAACTGCACCACAACTGGACTAATTCGAAATAATTTACACATAAGACTGTTAACTAAATATCGCTAGTAACTGTTGAGTTTACTCAGCATCGTGCGTAGGATCAAAACTACTACCAAATTTTGGCGAAAACAATCCAAAAGCATCGACACCTATTTGCCGGTTCTATAAATTATCCCGATTGGCCATCTCTCCCGGTCTCACCCTAAATAATTAATAAATGACCCTGACTTTCGACCTCTCTGGACCTAATTCTACTCCTTCATGAGTACCATATCAAGCGATATGTTTCAAAAATTGATTGGACCATGTTTAGGACTATGAATTGTAAACACCCGGGATGTACTACTCTATACAAATAAGCTTCAAAAAGAAATATCTTCCAATCGACCAACTTTACGTACTTAGAAAAACGTCGACTCAATGTAAATAAACATGTATTTTTATCCACAAATAAATGTTTTTTTCATTTGAGTTTTAATTACAACTTAAACTCATTCAAAACTATTGCTTTCATTCTTCTCAGTGCTGACTCAGTGACAGTGAGGTTTTATTGTTTTTTCGTCATTCACTAGCGAAAAAATTCATCAGTAACAAGTCTAAATTGCCTATCATCATATCAAAGTAACCTGCATTGTTAAATCTATTGATTTTCAAATTATTATGAGTGGTAGAAAATAAAGCTAATTATTGCACTGAACTGATGGTCTTATTTTTGCTCATTTTTTGAAACTTCAACCACAGATTCCTCATGGCATAAAAATATGAAAATTTAATGACACTTGAATGACCAAAGATAATTTTTATTCTGATTTATGGGAATATCTCTTTAAAAAGCCTTTTTTTATTCAGCCTTCATTTTTACTGAAATAAAATATTCTTAACTTCTGTTAATAAACTTAACTTTTATTATATAATTTTAATTTATCAAAATATATTGACAAACTAATGTTGATGTTATTGAAATATATTTAATGTAATTAATGATTAATAATAATTTCTCCCTCAGATAAAAATGTGTTATCGTAATTGAAGACTTCAAAATCTATTTTGATTTTTCAAGCAACAAACTCTCTCAATGTTGAATAAAAAATTTTTTTATTCCCAAAAAATCGTTTAAGCTGTTATTGAATGAGTATCCGACATGTAATGTTTCAGCACGGAACATTTAACCGCCTCTTATCCTGGCTCAGCGCGGAATTCAGCTGCAGGCTCGTTAGCAAGCTCGAGAGGAAGCAGTGCATCACAAGGATCAGTACCTTATAAAGTCTTAATGCTTGGAGCACCAGCCGTTGGCAAGAGTTCCCTTGTTTCACAATTTATGACTTCTGAGTACCTGCATGCTTATCATACTTCCATTGGTGAGTTTTAAATTAGCCATTTTATTCTACTTTCTGATCATTCGTTTTTTTTTTTAAATTTTTTTCTTTATTTCAAGCCCTAAAAAACATTATATTTTCATGATGGAATAATTTTTATTTTCATGAATTGAAGTCTAAAAATTTTATCTCTAAAATAAATTATGAGTTGCTCTGCTAATAGGGAACAAAAAAGCTTTTTTTTAAATAAGAAAGTTTTCGATGAAACCTTAAAAAATTGTGGATAAAAAAGATAGATGTGATATCAAAAGCTAATCTCTAACATTCAGAATATTTTTGAAATATTTTATCTATCTATGGTTCGAGAACAAGCATTATTTTTTCACGACATTAATTCACCATTGCCAATAGTTTAATAATTGTCAACAACTTGCCAAATGTTTACGAATTAATTTAAAAAAAGGAGATTCTCAAGTTATTTTAGCGAAGCTGAAATTCAAAATATGCTATTTTTAGACTATCAGGTGAACCACAATGAATTTGCCAGACAAAAATTCCGTTGTTAAACGAATACCATACCACTTGTACCCATTAGAACCAACTAAAATTTAAAGTAGTTTGGCATTCACATATTGGTAGTCAAAATAGTAATGACGGTTTAAAAATATTTCTAACTTTTTGAGATCAAATATGTCAATTTTTTTCTAGTAAAGTAATGAGCCAGATTTCGAATTGTGCTACGAAATTTTTTTTAAGCCCATTCTTCATTGCACATTGACCGGACTATATGCCGATTGTTAATAAATCGTCAACTTCCGTAAAATTGAATAAAGATAGTCATAAAAGCTCGCATATTTTTGTATCACTTCAAGTAATTATTTCTCCTAAACATTGTGTGAAAAGAATCTTTTTTTTTCTTTCTTAATTTGAAAAAGTATGATCTTTCAGATCAATTAAAAAAAAGGGTTGCAAACTGTAAGCCTGTCAATACTAAACTACCTCAAAAATAAATAAATAAAAAAGATTGAGAAAATTTTATTGAAAAAAATAGAGCAGTGAAAAATTCTTAATCATAAATAATAAAGAGATTAATGAATAATAAAAATAGTAAATACACCAGGAAAAAATTCTTAATGGGATTAAACTAAATTTTGAATGATGATAACCGTGGTATGTGAAGTATGAATGTATATTTTATGAGTTAATGGCTCATAGGAGAATCTTTATCGTATTAAATAAAGGGGCGTAGATTTGATTCTTGGTTGAATCATATTTTCATAGTTATCATTTACTTCTCTAGTTCAATTAATATTACCGGAGAATTAGGTATTACGAGTAAGCATCAATAGAATTTTAATGCTCCGGAAGTCAAGTTCTATCAATTGACTGTTAATAAACGTTCTTAATAATCAAGTATTTTTTTTATTATTTTCTCAGAAAAAAATAATATTTAATAACGTGGTAAATAAATGTTTAATTATCCTTATTATTTTCATAGACATTTGAGTGCAATCCTTTCACTGAAATATTCATTTTGATTAAGTTATTTTTTTTAAACTATTCAAATATCATTACAATCGTTGTGATCACTATGTTTTTTTTTTGTCTGAGTAAATTGAATGGTTTTAAAATTTCATTTCCTGAATAAATTGAAGTTAGTTTAGTAATGTGCGTATTTCCTCACTTCTTTAAACTACTTTTTGATTCTATTAAAAATGGATTATTCCACGTTTGCCAATGAGTAAAAATACTTTTTCATCTTAAATGTAAAGTCTCCTATGATTTTCTTTCAGACTTTCTGATTTTTAAATTCACTAGAATAAAAATTGCAAGAAAAGTTTTCGAGAATTTACTGATTTCAATGTAACCCAGATCTGTCGACTTAACCTAAATACATGTATATTTTCTACTATTTTCGACCAATCTCTTATTTAGATAGTATTTTTTTACATTCCTCCAATATTTTTTTTTGTTAGTTTTTGAATAAAATTATGGATTCATTGCTATGGCAAAAAGTTGTATAGCCTTTTTAAAAGTATCACTTATTAAACTGATACATAATTCAGCTTTATTTTATTTAAGAATCAATTCTATTGTATTATAAATAGGTGTATATATTGCAGATGAGTCTGGCGAGAAAACTGTGAGTGTCTTACTTGCTGGAGAAGAATCAGAAATAACATTTATTGATAATCCCTCTTCTGAAATGACGGTAAGTACTTTATTTTATATATTTTATTTATTTTAATAAATAAATAAATATTGGTACATTGAATTGAAAATTGCATGCCATTTTTTATCTGTTGCTAAGAAAAAATAGGAATTGTAATTAACATGTTAAAAAATAGAATAATATTCAAGTATCAAATTTATAATAAAGCTCATTTGTCAATTAGCTCTCATGTGCATATTTAACTGCACTAGTCTGTCAATAAAAATTCCCAACTGTCATCAAAATTTCCGAAAGTTTCGGAACTTTGATCAGGAAATGTTTGGTGGGAAATCAAGTCGATCGATATGTTTAATATATGTTCAAGATTAGAGAATGGAATCCGACATATTGACAGATTCGTAGACACGAATGTAAATTGACAAACAGACATGTTGACAAAACTTGGGTAATTAGATTAATTAAAAAACATTGTTAGACGGTATTTTTTAAATTAGTATCTTTAAAAAAAAATTGAAATTTTACTTGTATTAAAAATGTGATAAATCATAAAATATTATAGATTATTTGTTGATTGACAAATAAACAAATACATGATGTTACAGAGTATTTGTTGTATGAGTGATTTAGAAGATCTGATAGATTCTAAGTGTGTTAGAAATTAGGGAGAAGGTCTCCTATTTAAAGGATTAACCGAAAGGTTCAGGAGAGAGGTTGGATCCTATCTCGTAAGGGTAATACTGGAGAAATCTGAAGGAGTCCAAAGTTTAACTTTTGGAAATCACGGATGACATAAAAAGGGTTGACTATAAAAGACTTGGAATACACATAAAAAATAGGCTTTTTCTCTAGAGAAATCTTAACTTTCTAAAACTATAAAACTAATGTTTCTCAAGAAATATACATATACATATAAGTAGATAGGTAAGGGATGTAAAAAAGCTAGTAAAATTTTTTTAGATCCAGTTCGAAAGAAAAAAAGAATAAATTTGCCATATAAATATTAAAAAATTTTTATTGCAAGTATGTCATAAATGACATTGTATGTAAAACAACAGATTTACCCAATGAAAAGTTATAACGAAAAATGTAGCTTTTTATTGGAAGATTATTTTTAAAAATTATTATGAGCAGTTTTTTAATTGAAGTTTTTTATTCGCTCATGAAATCAGCGAAAACAAGTCATAAAAAAATCTTAAACGATTATTAATCTAGAAGTTTAATTGATGCAAAAGAGAATTGATAGAAAGATATTCCAAATAGTTGTTCAACCATATTACTTTAAATGTAAAAAATTTAGAAAAATAACTGATATCACGGAGAAGACGAACTTTGTGGCTTCAGTATAATCAATCGAATGACGTGACACGGATAAAAGTGATTGTAAAAATGATAGAATAAAGGGATAAAAACCCCGAAGATAGGTCTGGTTAGAGACAAACGATGGACAGTATTGAAGCTTCCAATACAGTAATCTAGGTCACTTGATGTACTGAAGTGATTTATACATATGATAAAAAATCGAACGAGTGCCAACTGGATTGGCAAATTGAGAAACTGTATATCTGTTTTATCAGGATATTTTGAAATTTGCAAAATAACATGCTAGTTACCATAAATAAGCAAAAGTATCTAGCTATTGTTAACATTTATCCTTGAAAAGCAGGTGCTGAAATGTTGATACACTAATATGAAAGGATTCAGTATTGGCAATGCATTATCTTTCTGCTATACTCTAATAGAAGAGAAAGCTGGCAACTAGCCAGCAGCTATCTAGGACCACTAGACTTACTATAATACTTGTTTAGTTTTAGTGGATTTAATCCAGTTGTGGTTGACCAACTACGAAATAAAAACTAGCTTATGGTTTCGAATGATTTCAATTAATTTTATTATAAAAACTTTATCTGTAAATGTTGAATTTCCAATCACCTTATCATCGTTTAAGTATCAACTCCATCAACATAGTGAACCATTAACTACTTACAGCTCTCACTTTATCCAATAATAACTTCTGAGTCACATTGATATTGAATTTATACTGGGTTGTACTTTAATTTTAAAATTATCATCAATAAGAATAACAAACAAATGATAAAAAGTTTAATCTTTTAAATTAGATACAACTTTTCTGGATCATCTTCACAAGGTCAAGTTATGTAATATGGAATAACTGCAGTAGAACCAAGAACTTTCTTGACTGAGAAATGGAAAAGATTAAGATGAAAAACAAATAATGAAAATAAATCAGTAGCTAAGTAATAGGAATGCCAAATTAAGTTTTCAATTCATACAGTAAACTGTCTGAAATAATTAGAAAGCCATGTTGAACTGAAATCAAACAGAAATTTCGATAATATTTTATGTGCCTTATAACGAATAAATTTAGTCTGTAAACTGTTATAAACAGTAATTAGTTTATCACCTTTGGCATATACTTAATCATCAATAATATTAAACTCATATTAAATGTGTTCAAAGCTTCATCACAGTGACCAAGTAATGGAACAACATGAATCTAAAACATTCCTTAAGCACTTTAGACATAACCACATGCCACTCAATAACACTATAAAGATATTCCAAAAATATATTAGCTTGTTTGGTAATGAAATTAATAGTTTATTTTTAATCATGATTGTTTAAATACTATTATGATGGTTGAGCACATGATATGATGCATGTAAATTACACTAATGGAACTGATTCAGAATAGATAAAAAGATAATAAAGTGTGGATTAATTTAGTTATTTCATACAGGTTCCTAGTTGATAAAGTTGAATAAATTTATTGACTTTGTTCAAACACTGGTGTCACGAGTAAAGGATTCATGCTGTGTTGTTGGTTTAAGGCTTGACATTCAATAAGCCAGTGGTGTACTGATCCATGGCTTAGTCGAAATATATGTTATTTATCTGAAGTAGATAAAACTTTTATGAGAAATATGAGAATAAAATAATTTTGTATTTAAAGCAGTACTTAAGATCAATCTTTGTGTATAAATTTCCATAAGAGCTCACTTAATTCTTTTCAAGTTAACAAAAAGCGACAAACGATTTTAATGAATTGCTTAATAAAGGAAGTCAAAGAAGACCAGTTTTTAAAGTTTATTGAAACTTGAAGTACAGTTTATCAAAAAAAAAACCTAATTTCCTCAAGTGATCTTTTTTTTTACAAAAAAATTCGCTTAATTTGAATGTGTATAGTCATTAAAATCACGACATTGGCTTCTAGAAAAAAGAACACACAAAGGTAGATTTTTTAATTTAAGTCTTTAAAGCTTGTTAATTACGTTGATATCCTTCAGAACTACGACAAAAAAATCTAACAAAAGAACCTGAGAATTTAACTTTAGTTTGTCATACTTTTTATCTAGGAATAAAATTTAGTGTTAATCTTAGTTGTACAACAGGTATAGAATTAATTTTTGACAAGTTGTATCTATCTTTTTTCGTTTTCTTCTGAATCACTTTAAGCTTAATTCCTTCGTCTAAATATGATATGAAAAGTTTTATAGAATGTTAATACATCTAGGAGAGTTTCTTAGAATTGTAGATCGTTATTGTTTAACTTCTGTATTGTTCGTTTTCGAAATGGTGCGACCATACAATATAATAATCGGTAATGTCACAAAAGCGATTGATGTAGTGTTAAAGTAAATGTCTCAGTCTACAAGAAGCCGTGACATTGTTCAATAAAGTTCATGATAATTATAGTTGAAAGCTTATTTAATTAATGGGTGCTAAGCAACTGAAGGATATAAAATTTTATTCCAACATTTATTTATTTACTAAATTCATTATGCTCTTCCTTTTTCTCTTCCTATCTTTCTCTCTTCTCTCATGAGCTTTTTCAACAATTGTAATTTTTTCATCAATTTGCTTAATAAAGACTTATTTTAATCTTTAACACTCTTGAACAAACTTATTATTATTTCAGATAAAATACCGCAATTGTTTGCTTAATAATTCAATTTCAATATATTTGAGAGTATTTTACAGTAGAGGAAGGTGGGGTAAGATGGGAACTTAAAGGTATTTCATAAATAAAACCCTTAATTTTGAATTGCACATTCATCACACCCATCACAAGCATTGTTTTAAAAAATTAACTAAAATGATAATTGAGTAGTTGTAATGAAAAAAATAAACATTAAATTTTAGCAGTTTTTAATTTAATTTTTTCTAATGAAATAATTCATTCTTTTCTACATAATTTTCAAGACTATTATTTACTAACTTTTTGAAAGAATACTATATTTAAAAAAAATTTTCGATACAATTATTGTGTCATATTCTTTCATGAAATATATATTTAAAAATAGATAGCAACTACTCCAAGAGCTATTGATAAACTATTCATATGGAACATATATGTTAGCTATATATTTCATTTATTGATTAATAAGATTATTTTTAAAACGCTTTATGGCCAAAAACGTAAATTGCTTAGATGATGTTCGACTTTATTCAACTGCTTGGTAAATGAATAATCGATAACAATTTTTTTAAATAAAATATTTAAAGGCCAAAAAGGATGATGATGAAAAAAGATAGAAGACTTACATACATGATACATTTAAGTAGTGAGAAACATTACTATTAATCATACATTGAAAATTTAATAAAATATTTGAAATAGTTAGAAAGTAATTTACGTACGTATTGAATATTAGTATTTCATACATCATAGCAAAATTTTTCGAATATGAGATTATATGTTGGTTATATATTAGTCAAAGAACTTTCTCAAGTAATCTTAGGAATTCAATAATCTTTTCAGATCATTGCACAAATAAGCGAATGTAGCTGAGCAAAACTTGAGAAATAGACCAAAGTACGAAAGTTATATGTATGCAAAAGGTGAATTTTACTTACATTAAGTTTGATCAGAAAAAAAATTTCATACAAAAAAAAATCCTAGATCAAGAATAATTTTGTTATCAATCATATTATCATCCCACGACTTTTTTTTTATATTTTTAATATCATAAAATGATCATATATAATAAAAAGTAGATTGTATGATACCTTACTATATACACATAAGAGTACTAGGCCAGTCAATACAGAAGAGTTTATTTCATTTATGGACCCATTCTTAATAATACTAGCAACTTTTAATTTTCGAACGGCAAAATATTCGTTATAATACACTGAAAAAATGTGACCAACAACGAAAATGAGATCTTTTTTCCTTCTATTTTTTTGAAGCACTTTTGTGTTCCCATGTATCTGAGCAAGACAGTGCTATACGCAGCATCATGTATTAGAAAAGGACATTCATAGTGAAGCATAGATAATTTATTTCCAATATGTAAACTATGTTTCTTTCATTTCATATGCTTCTTTCAATTTCTTCAGAAACAAAAAAAAATTGAATTCTATCGTGAAGTGACTATTGTATCGAAAATAAATAAAAATTAATGTATTTTTTATCTTTCAATAATTCATCGAAATTAACTATATTCATTATTACTGAAATAAAAAGGAGTAATTTCTTTGTTATTCATACTCCTTTCTGATTCTTTTTATATTGATTAGCTCATTGTGAGTTTGAAAAAGTCAGAGTGAAATTAGTAATTATAAAGACTAACAGATGAAAATTCGAAAGAATTCAATCAACGTCCGAGTTAATTTTTCAATTATTTTAAATAAGAATATCTTGACAACAAGGAGAATGGCCATTTTTGAGTAAAAATAGATTCAAAGTACTTTTTTGTTCTATGAATAAAAACTGCTATTTTTTACGTGTCTATAGAAGGCTTTCAGAAAAACTCATTGAAAAAAACCGCATTAAGTTAAAAGAAAGAGAAATGGCTAAGTAGAACAACTACAAATAAACCGAAAAGGATAAAATACAATTCTTTCGTAATCAAAGAAATATCTTCAGCTTTTTATTTTTTTTATCTTTTGATACTGGTTGAACGTCTTTAAAATTGAGTAGTCACATTAATCGTACTCTTTTTTTTTACAGTCTTCAATAAAATTTCTAAACATCAAGTAGTACAGTTTACAATTAATCAGCCCTTTTTTCGCACTATTTTATTTTTCCTTAGCCAATAATTTTTTTTTTATTTGTTTAACTTACACAAAAAAAAATTCAATAGAAGAAAAAAAATTACGAACAAGAAATCCCGAAGAGAACAAATCCTATTTGAGAAAATCTCACTGAAAAAATATCATACCAAAAAAAAATTTATGAATCTAGTGGTTATTCTAGTCTACTTTGATATATATTCAAAATGAATAGGACATTTGGATAAATTTATCGGTGACGTTACTGTTATTTTCTGGTTTACTGCACTACCAACATTTTGTTTACTAAATCTAAACAAAAAAAAAAAGAACAAATGTCTAATTTGAAATATTCATGCATATTTTTGATTCATCACAAAGTAAAGAATATTCTTTTTTTTTATCAACAACAAATATAACTTTAACTTACTATTGTTCTCGAAAAACAGTGAACTCACGAAAAAATGTTTGGAACAAAATTTGTCACAAATTTTATGGTCTACAAATTTGATAATAGATGTTAACATCACTTGAGCTACCCGGGGAAAAATTTTTTTATACGATTATACATAGGAAATTGGCCTGATATGGTTCATATATGGAACGTCATAAATTACATAAATGTATATTTCTTTTCGACTTTTCAAAATAAATGCACAAAATAGTCAAGCTCGATAGTAGATTTTAAATAGCAAACTAGATGTTTGTGAACAAGTTAGAGCTAATATGAAGTCATTTCATCAACAAAGTCAACTTCATTTTATAAACTTCAACTCGTCGTCATTTGCAGTTTATCGTTAATTATGTAAAGAGAAGTTTATTGACAATTTGAACTTTGAGTAAAATTATCTTCAAAAAGTATCGAAATATGTAAAGAGATCTTTTTATACCACGTGCTTTCATCAAATTTAACCTATCAATTAAAGTGAAGGTTTAATTACATATTTTTCAGTAAAATTAATTAAAACTCAAGTATTTATAATTTGAAAAATGAAATTAATTAAATATACTTTAGAATAGAAATAAGAAAAAAAAAATCGAAGTACTCTTCGTTAAGTTCTACAAAGAGCATAAATTTCAAATTCAACTTCTGGCGTTGAATAATCATCAAAAAACAACTAAGAAGTATTTCTTTGTCGACATCCAGCAATTTTCGACTGTCTAGATTAATGCTTTATACTGACACCAGATGTCTTGGAAATATTTCTCTCGGATATAGCTTCCAAGAAGATGGTCTTCGGGTCTACCAGGTATTTTAAGGATATTTTTCTTAAGTTGAATTTGCAAAGTGATGTTTTTAAACTTCACTAGGTGATTTAGAAACATTTTACAAGTTTAAGTCTAGAGAAATGTATTCGAATCTATCTATATTAAACTAAAAGTATTTTTTAGGACTTGGTAAAGAAACACATGAATTTAAAAACCATTTTTTTTTAAACATTATTGTTTGCTGATAAAAAATGAATGGAATCGATGGTTTTTGATTTGAGAATATTGTTGAATGTTTGAGCATGTGTTATATGTCATAAAATAGCTGAAGAATGAATATTTGAACTAAGCGACTATCAAAGAAGGAATCTCCAAGGTAAAGTAAACATTGAAAATAGTGGATTTAGTTTAAAATTTTAATCACTGTATAGAGTCCAAACATCTATTTATCCGATCTACCATTCAAATTCTATTCTCACGGTTGACGTGGTTGAATTAATCTATTATTACTGACTATTTTAAATAAAAACTGTGATGAATTAAATGAAATTTCACAATTTAGTAAAAATTTATGAATTCTACATTTATATGTAAATCGAAAGCCCTACATATCACTTGAATAGTTGAATATCAAACACTGTTAAAAAAAAATAATAATGAAAGCCTATTACTTGAGGTTGTAAAATAATTGTTTGAGCAGGATTTTCAATTATAAGATAATTGAATTCAGTCATAAGTTCTAAGATTGACTTTATAATAGAGACATGGGGAAACTGGTATCTCTATCTGATGTTGTATATTCAGACTTGATCTGAATCAAGCTTAAATCAGCTATAATCAACTTTCTGAATTATTCACTATAAGTTTATTGTCAATTGATTCGTTTCACACAAATTATGCATAGATAATTCAAACAGTTTCAATACTGTTAGGAAGATTATTATGTTAACTTTTGTTTCTTTTTTTGTTTCTTTAAGTAAAATTCAACTATTAAAGATTTTATTTTTAATTATCATCATATGTTTATTATATTTATTTCGTGAACATTTTTTTTTATTTCAGAAATCCTAGGCTTACCCTCCCTGGGAAGTAAAAAATGTTTATTTCCACATTTCTAAGACTATTTGATATTTTAAAAATAAGATGATGATTTTGGCTTTAAAAACGACGCAAGTAAGAAGAAAAATAATCGAACATTCAGTTCACCCTATTGATACTTTGCATGTACGACGTCACGTCAGATTGAAGAATGTAAAATCAGAAAACCAAAAGGCGTAAAGCTACTTGATATCACAACAGCGATAACCTTTAAATCTAACATTATCACTAGATTCACGAAAATGGCCATATATTTTTTGAAAAGATCATTTCCCTTGAGAAACATCAGTATCAAGATATATTCATCTAGACGTATTATATCCCAATAAATCTAGCTTTCTCTTCAGTGATGTGATTTAAAAAGTGGAGTATTTGAGAAATTTATCTTATTATTGCGACCTCACTGACACCATCGATTATACTTTGAAGTTGAAATATATTTCAAGTGAGACTATAAAACTGTTAATCGAAAATGTAGCATCTTTTAAATGAAGATAAGAGCTTTTAATTGAAATCTCAATGACTGAAGTTACAGAGTCAATCTAATTTTGCAGTTAGTTTGGTAGAGTAAACTTTACTTGATAAATATCTCCTACTATCAACTTCGTATCTGTTCATGTTACTTCATTTTTATGTTTCAGCCGGAAAATTGTATCACCACGTATGAGCCACATGCTTATTGCGTCGTTTACTCTACAACAGATCGAGCATCTGCACGTGTGGCAGAAAATGTTCTTCAGACACTTTGGCGAAGTGATCTCGTCTCTACACGAGCAGTTATTTTAGTTGGAAATAAAGCTGATCTTGCAAGAAGTCGTACTGTTCGAACAGAAGGTACGTTTATCCACCAATTTGACGTCGATTAAATCAAATGATTTTTATCGATTTTTTCCTTTCTTTTATTTTTTAACTTGAAAATTTATGCTTTTTCTTGAAGGGAAGAAAAAAAAGCTATGCTATTTCCAAAATGACTCTTTTACTTTTATTGAATTCTCCCCTGGAGGCAATTGAAGGAAACAGTAGAAAACTGCCGACAATTATCTTAAGAAACTTGAATATTAAAGTGTGGTAAGGGTGGAATTAAAACAGAGTAGGAATAAATGAAAATGGAGTTATAATTAAAAGAAAAAAAAAGGAAGATATAGAAAAAAAGGTCGATCAGGACATTCAGAAGTCTTCATTCAGCAGTTTTACTTCTTTAATTCTGATTTATTATGAAAGATTTATATTTAAATTTAAATAATTCTTTCATTTATTTGATTTATTTTTTAATTACTTAAATTCATTCTTTTTTATTAACAATAAAAGCAAACTATGTCTCTTTTATGACTGGAGATGAATCATTTTAAGAAAGATATATAAACTCGACAGCAAATATTCGTGATATACTTGGGTTTGGATTAAACTTTATGTAAAGTTTGTAGATCTTAGAATCCTTAGATGCTCAGTCCACTGCTTTAAATTGAACCTCATGAAGAACCTGAGTTCAGTGACGAGTTTTGATTATTGTTTACACTTTTCTGACTCAGTTATTTCTCATTTAAACACATGTTATGACAGTTTATTATTTTGTGTGTTTTTAATTAAATCACAGTTCATTATGTGTTAATTATTGGGAATAAAATACATTGATATTGGCATAAATTTAATGATTGTTAAAAATAAATATGGATATTTAAAAAACCATTTGAAAGGTTTTTTTAAAACAATTAAATATAAAAAATTTATTTAATATTTTCCAAAAATGTCTATCGGAATTAATTTTTTTTAATAATAAAATTGCATTTACAAAAAAGCCTTCAATTGATAAAGCAAAATATTCATAATATTGCAAAAAAAAAGTTTTTATCAAAATTTGATTGGCATTTGCAGAGGGCCAATCCATGGCTGGTTCATATGATTGCAAGTTTATTGAAACATCTGTGGGAATAAACCACAACGTAGATGAACTTCTTGTGGGTTTGCTGACGCAAATACGTCTGAAGTTGGAAAACCCTGAAAGGACACGCGATCTTTTCCGTAAGAGGTCGAGGAAAAACCGCAGCCGATCACCACTTGGTTCGTTTTCTGAAAATAATTCACCTAAGAAATACCGTGGTAGTCGCACAAGTGCAAGTCTCAAAGTGCGAAATTTATTGGGTAAAGTTTGGGCAAGAGATAGTAAATCTAAAAGTTGCGAAAATCTTCATGTTCTATAAAAATTCATTTGAATGTTACCGATTGCGTGTGTCTTGGAACCCTAACATTATGACCAAAATAAATTTTATTTACATTTTTTCTTTATATCAAAGACTGAATTTAATTAATGGTGATGAAAAAAAACAAAAAGAATAATGACCATTTTTACCTACTATAGTTATATCTCGTCTTAATGTTATTGATTTTAATCTTATTATTCCTGTTAAAAATTTTCAAGTCCACAATATAGATTTGTGGAAACTTTGTCCCATAGTCTATTCAAAGTCTGTATTATGTAACATTTGTGAACTTCAAAGGAACTTTGTAAAGTAGTTAGTTACATTTTTGATCAAATTAATCTGTGATGAATACACTACTTTAAATGGCAAAAATGCTCAAACCTGATTAAACGATGTATAGAACTGGTAGTGGAGAAAAGCATCTAAAATACAGAATAATGATTGTAGATATATCAACATAACGTCAAGACCACTCCAACACAAAAGTACACAATACAATGAGTTATTCTTGCAGTATGCAATATGTTCAACATAAAATACACTATTCAACAACTTGATGAAAATAATTAGTTATCAAACACCAGACTTGCTTGTCAAACACAAAATTCTACCATAATTTTCAGCAAATGATATGTGTGGTTAAATGGTGATGATCTCAGAGGTTTTTACTTGAATAATTAAAATTTATATATCACTGGCTGAGATGATTATTTGGAATTGAATCTCACCAAGAATAGAACATAAATTTTTTTTCTAATTCAATCATTCAAACTAGTAAATCAATTTAAATAGATGATTTAATAAAATCATCATTATTATTATATTGAAGATGAAATGTTCAAGAAAGAGTGATAAATAAGTTAGTTGAAGTTGATAACTTTTTGATAAGACAGACTTTTGATCTGGTGGCCAAGTCTCCATGAATCAATGATAGACATGAAATATTTTTTACAGGTTACTATTGATAGTTTTTAAATTTAGGAGTCAAAAGCATAAAGAATCAGTCATGTATTTTTTCTACTTTTAACATATAATTAAATAGTTGATGAAATCATAAGTCTAGGTTTTATTTATAAAATAATCATTGATGCATTTGATTTTAATTTTTCAAACAAACGACACATGTTCTTGTTTTAATCGATCATTTATTAGTAATAAATGGATCAAGCTTGTCGAATAAAATAAATGCTTTTTCATTGAATAATAAATTTTGCTAATTGTATTATTAACAGCTGTTACCTTAAAAAAGGAGCTGCAATGTGAATTGTGTGTAAAATGTTAGGGAATACTTTATTATTAACAGTAAATTTTCTCTAAAGAGAACTTGGTAAAGCTTTTAATAGTCCAATCAATTTTCAATCTCCTATTGTATGTAGTGGCATGGCCTAAATCTAGAAAGATTGAAGCCAAGGTTTCTTACATGTTGATAAATAAACAAGTATCATACTCTCTAACTAGAAGTATAGAATTGAAAGATCTGTTTTCTGATTCAATAAGAATCAGGAGATATATTTATTTATTTTAAACTTGAAAAGATGGTGAATTTTTGATGGCATTTAGATTACATTGAATCTCGAGTTTGGAAAAAATATCAGTCGTGAAGTTAGGTTAATTTTTGATTATTTAAAAAATTTGCTTCACTCGTTATAAGTTTATATTGAAAAGTTAAATAAGAGAGTACTAAATACAACTTTTTTTACAGAAAACTTGATGCTAAACAAAAGTTTGAGAATGTTCAAGTCAACTGACAAATAAATGAACAACTTTCAATGAATTGACAACTTTTTTTGTCTATTGACATTTAAGAATATCAGGTAAATAAATCCTAGAAATTAGGGGAAAGTGGGGTAAGACGGGGACTTGTAGGTATTTCATAGATAAAATCCTTAATTTTGGATTGCACAATTTAGAAACTGGTATTAAGCAAAATAATCAGTAACAAATCTTATATGCTACATACTTTGAACAGTCATGCACTCAATATACTCCAAAATGAGATAAAACGACATAAAGTAGAAAAAAATACTTACAAAATTACAAACAAGCACACCTTCGACCACGAAAAATCTGTGGCAGTAAAGACTTCTTCTAAATGGCGTTGGAAGAACACTTCTAGCAACATCGTATCATCAGTTTCGTTATGGTCTCCATTTTATCCCGCCTTCCTGTATATTATTTTTTTCCATTACAAGCATTGTTTTGAAAAATCAACTAACATGACAATTGAGTAATAATAAACCATTCATTGTCAATTTACTCAATCTGTCTACCTTTGATCTACGTAAATTGACGTCGAAACAATTGATTTAGAAGGTTATACAGCGTCATAAGTTTCAAAATGTATGGTTAGATAGGAAAAAAATTCGTCTTCGGGTGATTCCAGAAAAACCGACTCCGCACAAAAAAATAGTCCCTCTTGATTAAATTTCCCTAAGATTTTTTATTATTAAAAAATATTATTTTTATGAATTATTGATAGAATGTGTACACATTGCGATTTGAATATAAATTAATTATAAAAAGCGAATTAATAAATAAATTTTTAATTTTTTACATTAACCGCGCGGCGTAGTAATACAAATAGGGCTAGGCGCATGCGCTCATCAATTTTAGTTATGGTGGGGGCACTTTGACCGGAAAAATTCGTAAACGATTCTTTCTTTGGACCAACCATATGTGATATACATATTGTTTAATATTTATAATAAAATTATGATTGAAAATAGACCATTTACAACCAAAAAGTGATTTGAGAGAATTAAAATTAAAAATTCAAACAAAGTTAGATAAAGAGTTTAATAAAAATAAAAATGAATATTTTTTCCTCGGTTAAGATTCAGTGTAAATCAACATCACAATCTCACAATACATAGGACGTTTTGTACATTGATTGAACTATAAGAAAAAAAATAAAGGAGAAAGTGTGAAGAGGGGAATGCAAGAGAAAATAAATTGAGGGAAATTATATTATAAAGTAACAAGAAATAGTTTTTGGTAAATTTTTAAGCCCCCAATCATTCCCAATACGCTTAAATTAAAAAGTGATCGATTTGACGTAATGTAATCAATACTTGACAACAAAATGATATTTAAAATGTATAAAATATCGTATACAATACGTGTGTATGGAAATTATAATTATAAATTTAAATATAAAATTTAAATATATTATAGTGAATCCTCATGTAGACAAAAAATTTATAATGTAGTTTCATCAATTGTGTGTATATGAATTTATATAATTTTTTACTTCACAATTTTGTACATCTTACGGGGAAAAAAAAAAACAAAATAGAACATGAGCTGCATCGTCGGATTACAATGATAATGGACCGAAATATTTGGAATACAAATACATAATAATATTGAATAACAATTGTATTTTAAATGTTAAAAAAAAAAAACTAATTAATTAAATTTTAATAACTAAATGTATTGAAATAATTATCGAAAATTCAACATCTAAGGTCCATGTGAAAATCATTTCTGCAGATAAAACTATTTCTCAATAAAAAGAGTCTTTTTTTGAGTAAGTGCAATAAGCATTGTATATTTGATGTCATTTGTATAGAATTCGTTGCTATTTGTGTAATAAATTTATTGAACCCTTAAATCTTATATATGTGATGTAAGGACGGATTATCAAGTGTCATTATCCCGAAATTATTATTACAATACTGAAAGACTTCAATTAACAACGTAAAAATTTATAATAAAACTTCTAAATGTACAGTTTTTTCTGTGTTTTGGGATAAGAAAAAAATTTTAATATCCAACTTTGGAGTAAAGGAATGTTAAACAAAACTAGACATTCGGATTGTATCAGAATTTTTTAACCGTCTTCTTTTTTTAAATTTAAAATATATTCGATTTCTTATCTACAATCACTTTAATATAGTCCAGTCATGGTGTAATTAAAAATAGAGGTAATAAAAAATCTCATTATTGTAGGTTAGCATAATGATCAATGATGTTTGAGATCAAATATCTCAAAAACTAGGTCGAATTTTGAAAAAGTAAAAAGACTCAAATTTTTCTTAGACTTCGAAGAACAAATTAGTTTCTATGAAGTATATTCGAATTTTGCGTCCCTGAGAAGATATAAAATACAATGTGCGGCTTCAGACCGGCAAAAGTTTATTTTTTGGAAAAAAACTCTCTGACGCAGACACTTTTTTTGTCCGCAAATAATCTTTTTGAAATCAACAAATTTTTTTACATAGAAAATACTCTGTTTTAAATGGTATAATGTGATTTGCAATTAAAATTGCACCACTACTGGACTAATATTAGAATTTTTATTAACAACTCCAAAGAGTGGGAATTAATTAATTAATTATAAATTTTTCACAAATGCAATATTTTATTAAAATTCATGAATTGATTTTATATTTATAAAAAAAATTTTAAATTGAAATTTAATGACGTAAACTGATTTATCAATAATTCTTTTATTCGTAGAAATAAAAATTTTAAGTAGAAATGTCTGGCTTGGTTCAGACATGCATTAGTAATATTTTTTATTAATGTACTTATTAAAAATGTCAATAAGCATTCAATTGATTGAAATATTCTTTTCCCAGTAAGAGACCTAAGTAATATCGACAACCCACATAATTCAACCCACATAATCTCATTAATTCAATGAATTTTTATTATCATAATCATTATTAGAAGAGTTTGAATACCATACTTTTGCTTATTGATTGATAAGAAGAATTTATTTGATGACATATACGATAATTAGAATAATATTAATGTCAACTTTTTATATAAATTTACTTAAATAATTTTTTAGTATTTATATTCTTATATTTAGTAGATAAAGCTTATTTATTTTACTAATTTTATAATCAGTTAAAGTATAGCGATAAATACGATTTATTAAAAAGTATATAATAATGATACAATAATAATCAAAACGTTTATGAATGTTACATTATTTAGAAATACTTTCAACAATGAAATAAGAGGCATCAATCAACATGCAACATTTATCATAATATCAGAATAACATCATTTACAAATTAAATATCAATTTTTTTTTTAATTTTTTGGGGATAATTATTTTAAGAAGTTGAATAATTGAGTGTTGATATTAACAGTATTAGAGTTCATAAAGTTTAATAAATAATTTTGTTAAAATTATTTATAACAAAAAAAAAAGGAAGTAAAAAATGAAAGAAAAACTACAGTTTATGTAGAAGAGAATCGAAGGATGTCAAAAACGGGAAATCAAATAGAAATTTTACTGTAAAATAGTCGGTAATTGTCTAATATTGATACCTCCTATAATCATTTAAATAAAAAGATTGAAATTTTATTCTAAACACAAAATACTTTGCTGAAAATTACTCGGTGTTTGGATGTCTTTAATAGCAAGAATGTCGTGAATTAAGTGAATTATTTAGAAAGATATTCAGAGAATGGTTGTTATAAGATATTTTGTAAAAACAAGCTTTTTACAGGAACACTTCAAGTTCTAAAATAATCCTTAAGGTATTTTGATTGAGATTAATTTCGTCTTAAAATTTTTTTTACTGCATTAGAATGAAAGATTATTAGAAAATAAGTTTTATCGTATTGATGCTAAAAAAAATAAATTATTAACAATAATTTAAACCTAAACTCTCCTATAAAATAAGCATAAACGTGTTTTTTATGTTTCTCAAAGCTATAGAAGACAAATTGATCAATACACTGCAAATCATAGTAGTTTAATTTAATATACCTCAAGTGTATTAAAATGACGTCATCTATTTAATTAATATTGTAGTAACTTTTAATGCACTTCCAAGTGTCTAAAAAGTTACTACAATGTTAATCAAATGGGTGACGTCATTTTAAAACACTTCAAGTGTATTAGAATAAAACACTGCGATTTACAGTGTATGCAAAAAGCTAGTGTGTTTATTTCATAAAAAATATTAATCTTATTTCAAAGGACCCAGGGTGTTTTTTTTTGATCGGTTTGGAGCAATCGAAATGCCTTAACATACTATGTATTACATTTTTTTGTTCATATTTTATCAAACTGTAGTACA
The DNA here is from genome assembly GCA_028641665.1 of Chelonus formosanus. Taxonomy (NCBI): domain Eukaryota; kingdom Metazoa; phylum Arthropoda; class Insecta; order Hymenoptera; family Braconidae; genus Chelonus; species Chelonus formosanus. The sequence goes on from CM054005.1 coordinate 7,009,773, forward strand.
CTAAAAAAAATTTTTCCCATTAATATATTATATTGAAGACAAATTCATTTCACTAATTCACTATTATATATATATATATATTGTTATTTTATTAATGTATTATTTATTAATTTTATTAATAATCAATATCTTTAATTTTCAACATCAACATAAAATCCTTCTCAAAGAACTAGTAATTTTTCTTTTGAGTTTGTAATTTTTTTAAAAAAAAAAATGTTTGAATTTAAAATTCTTATAGAACAGATGATTGAACACATGAAAAATCTCAACTGTTTATTTTTAAAATAAAATAATTCTTTTATCTTTACGAAAGTTAACATAAAATTGAGTAAAAATGGGTATTTGAAACAAAACACAGAAGAAGGACGAAAATCTTCTTCATCTGCTATAACCAGTACTGTTCTTGGTACAAAGAAAATAATATAGCAGACAACTGTTCAAACAATAAGAGCATCTACCCGTAAAGTAAAGATTCTGATTTCGATTGCTAGTCACAAACATCTTTTTTAAGGTTGATTAAAATTTTCATTTACGCCATCAGCAAGATGATGGGAGGGTAAATATTATACTGAAATAATGGAGGTTTTCATTTAGACATTTACCAAATATTCCATTTTGACAGTAAGTAAAATAATAACTTCCTATTCGATTGAATTTATATTCTCATTGTAACATAAGTATTCATATATAAATATTATTTCCATATTCATAGACGTAATAAATAATATTTTTCAGAAAAAACACTTTTTTACATTTATGCATATTCAATAAACTTTCATTTGCTTATCGAGTTTATTTTAAAATGATGTTTTAAATGAATGCAAAAATAGAGATAACACTCTAATACACATCAACAGATAGAAATATTTTTGCTTCGTATGTGTATTTTATTTATTTCATATTTTCTAACTTTACTTCTGATAATAATGATGATATTGTGAGAAATAATAGCCATAAATTACTACAGCATAAAAATAAAAAGAAAATTTAATGGAAAGTGATTTTATGTAAAGAAAAAAGTAACACACTAGTCTCATAAACATGACGCAGTGTATTAAAAAGTAATTTAAGGTATACAAGAAGCATTGATGACCAATATTAAATGAATTTCAGTCGCTAGTAGAGACTATCAATTTTAAATATAATCAATAATTAATATCTAGTCCTTAAGGACAGGGATGTCATGGTGGAACAATTGAATATATCAAATAATTTAAAAAGAAATATATATATATAAAATAAATATATATAAATATATATTGTCCGTAAGGAAATGGTGAGTGGATCAAGTAGATAATATAAGTTTCAATGATCGACATGAGACACGATTGTTCAGCAATTGGTGGTCGATCATTTTTCAAAACCCTTTTCCATTTAAAAATGAGAGTAGAGTTCCAATTAGAAGACATATCTAAAGATAAATTAATTGTCTGGGGTTACACTTAAATAGTGAATGATTTGATTTAGGCTAGGTACGATTTAAAGCGAAATATATAGACTGATGAGGTAGTTTCACTCATCTAACAGCCAGCGCGTAACCGAAAGGTCCTAGGTTTAACTCCCAGTTGCGATAAAAAAAATTTTTTTTCGCTGAGAATCTTCCTAGGCTAGTTTGTATATGTCTTAAAAAATTGGAAAAGTGGAGGTGAATTCTAATCGGGACTTTATTCAAAAATAATTCTAAATATGACCTCTTTCATCTCGATTAAATGTTCTGACGTAAACCAATAGCCTCAACTTTCTAGTTACACATTCTCCTAATGATTTGTATCGACATAAGTATATACATTAATTTATTTCATTAATAAATACTCAATTAAATAGAGACAAATACATTCATTGTTATCGAATGATGGATTATTACCGAATAATTATTTTATGATAGAAACTCACTGTTAACACCAAAATAATGAAAAATAATCAATCAATTGTTATCATTATTGTTTAATTAAGTGTAATTATTTACTATTTAAATGCATTTATCTTTATAGAGCTAGATCTTAAATGATATATAGACGCATCTTAGGGTTTGAATTGATTTTAAACTCAAAGGATATATAAGTTGAGTGAGAAAGGTTATTATTGTTTCATTTATAATTACAAAATCAATAGAGGGATATATTGATTAGATTAAATGTTTAATGGAAATTATAAAGTTTTAAATAACATTGTTGTTCATGCCTTTTTGAGAATAATAAAAAAATTAAAAATACTTGTGATTGTTTTTTTCCAACAATTCAAGTTGGTCTTATGAACATTAAATGCAACTACTACAAGATTATTTACATAATACAAATACATTTAATGATTATGTAATAAAAATAATGATAATTATTATTATAATAATGATATAATGAAATCTCTCCAATTAAAAAAAAAATGGAAAATTGATTTTTTGTAGTTTCGAGTATTATGTGTTCAATATGAAATTCATCGTTTTGTAATAAATATGAAAATATTAAAAATGTTGATATTTTTTATTCATTCATCCCTGAAAATATTTTATTTAATCTGCTTTTTATTCTTCTTGTTATTCATTGATAACTCAATGATAACAAATTTTATCATTCAAATTTTTACCTGAATTATATTTAAATTTATTTTTGTAAAAAAATAATATGTATATTTAAACTACACTAAATTGATTTAATAGCTCAAATAAATGAATTGAGAAGATAAAAATTAAATACATTTTCAAAAATTAAAATCTATTAATATATTCAAAATATTTATTAAAGTGTGTAAATGATGATAATCATGTAATTTTAATGTAGGAAAAATTGTATTGATAAAAAGAAATAATCTCAGATATTGGTATTAAAAAAAAAGAAAACAAATAAAATAATTAAAAAAGGTAAAACTGTAATTTACAATTCTACTCTAGAGCAATAACACTAGAGTACAATAGTCAAATTACATATACTGAAAATTTTATAATTGTATTAGCAAGTAATATCTACAAAAACAAACAACGAGAAATAAAAAGTTTTAATTATTTTTTGCTCTTTTAATTCTTTATTACAAATATGAAACTTTACTAAATACCTAACTTATCTAACAATTGGCCTAAATCCAATGAATATCTCGATCTCATTAAACTTAACATGAAACAAATTCTAATGAGTTTTCGACGGTTACGTAAATGTAAGCGGGCAAAAATATATTCACGAATTAAACTGTATACAGATATAAAAACAATCTACCTTTGTGTGTGAATAAATATATTGCTTAATTTATTTCAACTTCTTTTTTTTGTTGTTGAAAATAAATATTCTCACTTTTATTCATAGTTGATTGTATTTAATAGCTTTTTTTTAAAGAATTGGAGTTTTACTTTTCTCATAAAATTTCAATCATTCTCTAATTTCCAATTAATCAATAGAAAAACCATCACAAGTTAAAAATTCAATTATAACCCCGAATAAATTGAATTTTATATCCCCTAAGGCTACTAGCCGATGAAATTTTTTTAAATTCATAAGACATTGCTAATTATTTTTGTTATCAAGTTTTAAATAAAAATTACCATTTTCTTAATTCATTTATTCTTTTATTCAAACCAACTCAATTAGAAATTAAGTGAACGAGACCAACTAACATGATGTAAGTAGTCTACCAATAAGCTTCAGGGCATATAACGAGCTATCATCTACGAAAATTCATTTCTCCTCTCAATGATTAGTTGTGTAATTTTTCATCACATTTCTCATGTAATTTAAATGAATCAAACATTAGAAGAGTCCTGTTTTCAGAACTCAATCAGAAGAATAATGAAAAATCTATTAAATAACATCATTTTAGCTGATATTAAAGAAGGTGGATCTTGGAACCAAAAAATCTGGAACAAAGCTTATATCAAGCAGGTGGTCATACATAAAAATGGCCCTCAAAAATTATATTTTTGGATCAAATGTCTGGACCTATGAAAAACCTTCTAGTCTAGTCAATGTGTATTCTTTGTCTTCATTGTCCAGATACTAAATAAACTGACACCTTGTTTCTATATTTTTGCTGTCTTTTAAGGTCCACGTAAATAACAAAAAAAACTTTGGAATAATTAAAAATATATTGATGTCAAAAATAATACTTATTTTATGTTTAATATTAGGTTTGAATTACATCAATACTACTTATTAACACATTGGTCTAGAAGCTCTTTGGTGAGACGTTTATTAATATTCATGGATCCACTTTCATCAGAATATCCTACATGACACTAATATCACACAAAGTAGGGAATGCGTTTGCTAATATTCAATCAGATTGAGTATAATATACGTTAACACAATTATGTATGTAATGGTATCGCTCGTATATAATTAATAGTATCTATTCTGTCAAAGATAAGATTCATAAGTTAAGTATAAAATTAAAAATGAAATATAAATTCAATTTAAGCTGACGAAATTAACTTAAAAATTTTAGATAAAGGCTGCAACATGGAAAGTTTAAAATTCCATTTTAGTTTCAATATATGTTCTAAGAGATTAATTAAACTTAAATTGAAGCTAAAAAATTTTTTTAATTATTACATAATTGTTCATTGACATTCATTTTAATTTTCTATTAGCCTTTATATATATATATTTTTTTTTTTAATTTTTATTACATCTATAATGCAGTTAATGTATTCTTAGTACATCTTCAATTACTCTCACACTTAATATGTATCGATTATAATTAAATATAAGTCAGTATGTTAAAGTAACTTAACATAACTTTAACACCTTACCTATTAAACTGTTAAATTAGTGTCAGAGGAAGTTACTTGATTTAAACCAATGCTTCAGTTCTACCAGTGCTAATTTTATTACAACCAGAGTAATAGAGATGAAAATAAAGGAATGGTGTAAATTGAAACGATTATTGTCATTGAAAATAAATCAAAATAAAAAATATTATTGATAAAAATTCAAAATTCCAAAATAATCTGATATAACTGATATTCTGAATCTTAATGAAATTTTCATTTCTAAAAAGCATCTATCTAAAACACGAGAATCCGTGCATGCTTGCTGACTTGTAATTAAGTAAAAAATTTATGAGTTGAAGAGAATAGGAAATCAATACTTTTAAGCTTTTCTAGGATGATTTCATGTGGAAAATCCAGAACGCTTGGTTAGAAATTTATCTCTTCTATTTTTATACAACTTTTTCATGCTTGTAATGCCTACTATATCAAATCGTTACAATAACTATAAAGTTTTTACGAAAGTCCGATGATGATTCGTACAGCAATCTATTAGATAGCACATCTATCTTTTTGTTTTATTTCTTCCATAAGCTGAAATGATATTTTTCTCAATCTTATTGACAGTAAAAAGCTCTAAAATTGAACCGATCTATCTAAAGTTTTAAAAAAAAATGTAATATAAATATAATTACGAAAAACTACTTAATATTGTCATATTTCATTTTATATAATTAATTCAATTGTATATATTTCGAAGTAATACCTTCTTGAAAGTGTTTGATCAAAAAGGTTTTATTGGATATGACTTCTAGGGTCAACATTATCTAAGAAATATTTGATATTATGTTATTGATATCAAATAAACAAAAAATAATAATTGGATAAAATTTGACATTCTTTAAGTAGAATTATTTATTCTCTATAATTTATTTGAGATAATTCAACAAAATATTTATCTGATAATAATTACAATCATTTATCTCATATCAGTACGTAGCTAACAGTTGATAAACTAGAATATCAATCTGGAATTATAAATAATATGTTTACTGTTGTTTACTTACATAATTATTGGATTTATTAATACACACCACAGAGATTTACTAATCTGGCATATTCAGTATATCTCGAAAAAAATCCGAATTTGATGGTGCTGATGTATAAAGGCTTCCTGTAATTTAAATACAATTAATGAACATTTCTGTGTATTCCGGCACTTATTAATAAAAAGTCATTGATGATACAAATGATTATTAGTGTTTCATTATTGTTTAAATTATGATTTCCAGCTATGATTAAATTTATTAATAAAATAACAAATGATGATGAAGGATAGCATTTTTATGAACAGTATCTTATAGTTACCTCGGAATTCATTATTTTTGATGTCATGAGTTATTACTTTACATGAATTATTTTTCAATATTTTAAAACCTATGCATCTAAATCTTTCATCAGTTTTGTACAGGATACTACTTTTGTTTGGGCTAAAGTACGGTTGACCACTGAAAGGATTTATAAAATCGGCCCAGTATCCAAATAATTTCAGCTTATTGCATAGATCAGATGCTGCAAGAAGAAACTATCAACAAATTAATATAATTAATTGTTTCATAATCTTATAACAATTTACTTAAATAAATGTATTGTTATGTACAAAACAAAATCATCATTTTATATATTTTAAATAAATATTGGATAATATTCTATTGTGTTAATAAGTTTTGATACTTTATGTAATGAAAAAGAACTATAGCATGAATAGTAGTTAGTGTATAAGTAGCTATTAATAAATATTTACATTGATATTGATGAACAATAACATAAACAATATAATGTATATGCAAACAAGTACATATACATCACACAGATCTCTATAAATAGTTTGTCATTGATGAATACATACAATACATTTTTTAAACAGTTAAATTTAATAAAAGTTTTTAAAAAACTTACGTATTTCGCTAGCTTCTCAGTTTCCATTTCTTTACTCCACCTCATTCTTGGATTGAGTTTTTGTGTGATGGTCACAATGGTCAACTGAGGTGACGAAGTCTCCATACAACCAGGAAATAGCTCTATGATACCCTTTCTCAGTAATATAGGACATTCTTGAGCTATACATTGAAGAACAGGTTGATCAGGATCGATTCTTTTGTTCCTATAATTTTTACATTTACTGCTAATCTCTTCATCATCAGGTAAAATAATTGATTTCGTTTTCACATGAACTGTTGTTGATTGATCAAGCCAGCCAGGTCCAATACTACCTGGTAGATAAAATCGGAAACCTTTGAGCCCAAATAACTCCCAATTCGGATTATTCCCAAATTCTCCATTATCAACATCTTCATTGATATTATTTGACTTAACTAATTTGAATGCTGATATATTTTTTGCGCTTTTTCTTGAATATTTGGCAGTACATATTGCATTGAAAAGTTTTACGTAATTTCGTTGAAAAATTTTACTGTAATACATCTAAAAATAATAGAATGATATAAAAAATATATAATTAATCGAAATAAGTTGATTAAATGAGTATGCAAAATAAATTGAGCACATTAAACTACAATTATGAGACTTATTCCAATAAAACTGACATACTTGTACCTTATACTACTTCACATGCTTAACCTTATTAGGTTTGTTAATCAAAAATATTTATCCTCCAAAAAACTACTGTGTAAAAATACAAGATAAATGATCTAATGTCATTTGACTACTGTTATCTCTCTCATATGTTTGTATATTCCACGTGTAAGAATGCACAAGATTGCAACAGCATTTGACAAAATTATTCGCCAATTGTGGTTTCACGATTCGTCCACACTACCTCCCACTTTTTTTTTATTACTATAGCGACATTGTGTTGTTTTTTTCGAACAAACTACTGCTCTGAGAATCGGAGCACGAACAAGTAAGTCGGTACACCCGAATACGTAAATGGCTAGTTATCGACTATTACATGCAATTGCTGACTGGGGGAGAATTGACAAAGGTTTTTTAGAAATAATAATACTCAGAAAAAATTCCTCGAAAGAAAGTAATTCGTTATTTATTTAATATGTCATAGAACGAAGAGAGCTGTTCAAACATAACAATGGAAAATTACAATTTCTTAATTTTTTAAGGAATTTGTACTGATTATTATTATTTATAACAAACCTTCGTACACCCAGCGCCATTAATGCCGTCTCAGTTATTTAGAGGAATTAAGGCTGGGCTGAAGTCAGAGAACTGTCTTATCCCCCATACCCAAATATATTGAATCGTACGTTTCTAATTTCTCCGCGAATTTACGTTTTTACTTAACAATTTTGGTCCGAAATTGAAGCTTATTGTATGGTGCAGTGTGCTAGATAACAATTTTAATTATCCAATTGATTTTTTTGATAAAAAAATGAAAAATGAAAATTGAATAATTATGAATTGATTTGCCGCGCTTCAATGCCAAGATGGCCGCTACAAGGTTATGAAATGAAATCAAGAATTATTTATTTTCTATCCAATTTCAGCGTCTAAATGTTGTCTAGCGCACTGCTTGCAACATTTCTAAGCATAAAAAAAATTCTTTCACGTAATAGAATTGAATGATTACGAAGAAATTAGAAACCTACGATTCGAGACAATTATCGTTAGAAATTAGTTCAAAGAAGTCCAACAGATGGCAGCACCGTGATCACAGTAGTGCTCTTATCTAGATTATATTTTTCTTGTTCAAGTATAAATTCGCCGGATTTATTTCATAAATTCTGATGATTTGTAATATTAAAAAATAATCAATGAGAGTTTTGTTACTGTACGAGAAGTTGTGGATTTCAAATAACTAATAACCAAATGTATTTTTACAGAAATTTTAATAAGAATCATTTGATCGAATAACATAAATCTTCAAAATATGTCGCTTGTTAGACGAGCACAGGTTAGTAAAAAATTTCATATTTTTCTTTATAATATTTTAAAACAAAAAATGCTAATAATTCTTTTTGATTTTAGCAATGGGGCACATTATCAAGTATTTGGCATCTTTATGACATGAAATGGCAAGATCCTTTTTTGAGTGCTCCTGTACTAGTTAAATATCTGAAAGGACTTTATAAACCCATTTATCATCCGATGAGTAAGTAAACGAATATTTATAATAAATATTCAATTCTATCTAATTGATTATTTTAAACTTATCAGATCAATGTGGAGATCATGTAGTAGTAATTAACAGCAAACACATTGCATTACGAGGAGATGACTGGACTAAAAGAGTTTACTTCCATCATACAACTTACCATGGTGGTGCTACTTGGACCCTTGCTTGGGAGCTTCATAAAAAAAACAAAAAATTAATAGTAGAAAAGGCTGTTTATCATACAATGAAGGGTAATTTGCAGCGTCGTGCTACTATGGCGCGTTTATTGATATTTGAAGATGACAACGTGCCGAAATCCATTCTTGCAAATATCAGCAACCAAATAAAACCTTTGAGAGAAGTCCCAACAAATATCAACGATATTCCACAAGAACAAATTGACAATTTCCCAAGACTCATTAAATACCCAGAGGATCATATCCTGAGATAGACATTTATTAAATAAATTTTCACTTCATGATTATACAATTTAGTTTTGTTGAGAATTAAAATCAACAATACATGTGTAATTATTTAAATAAATCATTTAAAAATGTAAATGAGCTATTTCATTCTTTTTTGAATATGTATATAAAGAAAATATTTTTATCAGCATTTGACCAGAGATGAATAATATCACTTTCGAACAGTTTTAGTAGAATGATTACTTATTTTATCATTATTTATTTTTGATAGTAAAATTGTTTATTAGTTAGTGCCACCAGTCTGCCATTAATTACAACTTGAGGTCCAGTATAATAACGCCATAATAAACTACTGCCTCGTTTGAGCTGATTCATTGATGATAAGTGACTCCAGCAATCAGTCCAAGAAGTATAAATAGGCATATTCGGAGGCATTCCAGCTTCCAATCCGCTGTTATTTATTGCCATACAATTGTAAACAACAAGTAATGGATAGGTGAAGGTTGAGGCGAGAAACTAAAATTTTGAAAAATTCATTATAGAATAACTAACCAATATAATAGACCATAATATTTGAATGTTTCATGTAAAACGTACTGTCATTATTGCTGAAGTATACTTCTTAGTATCACGATCGTGAATGATATATTTATTAATAAAATACGTTGAATAACTAACAAGAGCGAGTGTAGAAATATGAGATATCAATCTCGGTACTAATCCTGCGTAGTATCCCATTATTCCATTTTCTTTGTAAACTTCAATGAAAGATTGAATAACACCACTATAAGAGAGAAATTATACAATAATAAAATTGATGATCACAGTGAAACAATAATTTTATAAGATCCCAATCAAGTACTTGTATTTAGTTTCACGACCAACAAATTGTGCCATCATCCTGAGAGTCACGACATCCAGAGGATGGCAAGCAACAATTCCGACTATCTTGGTAACTATTTCTTTGATCAATTCTCGTTGATACTCAGCTTTTCTACATTGATAAACAAACAAAAGAAAAGTAAACTGATTAATGTGTCAATACGAATGTTGGTTTTCGTTGAATGAACACATGAAAAATATTAGCATTACCTTATTTCATCTGGATGATCGTCAATGTCCGCACAACCACATTGGGTTGATGGATATATCTCAGTAAATAGAACAGATTCTGAGACTTTTTCCATGGCAACAGCACTTAAAGTATAAGAACACAGCTTTGGTACAAAACCACGATAACATCCAGTAAATCCATCAACACTTTTTATATATTTTACTAAAACAAAAAATTAACAATGATTACTTAACTGTTTCTAGTACTTCTATGAAACTATACTAGTGAATATAATTGAAGTATTAATCGTATTAAATTAAAAAAATAAATAAGACTTACCATATTGAAATATATTCGGTAAAGCTAGAGCTGGTTTACCAAATAAAGTTCTAGTTTCTTGTGGTAATATTGGCTCATGGCCTATTTGAATTAAAACTCTAGCATATTCGATCGGATGTGAAATAGTATTAACTAGTATTCGTGTAACAATTCCTGACCATAATCTTTCTTCTAGAGGTTCTCTTGATAGTGACATGATCTATTTTAGTTGGTCCCTTTGACCTAATAATTGTTATATCTATTTACTATTTAAAAATTAAAGTATATATCATGAATAATTTTTTTATAACTCAAAAACAACCAATTTATCTTTATCAAGACTAATGTAATGATAAATGTAAGTTTCAAGTTTTAAGGCTATCTAGGACTACCGCAACTTCAAACAATCAAACCTCAAGATTGCTATATAGATTGATTTACCAGCTAAATTTACTGACAAATTTTTTGAAATTCACGTGTGTTTATCTGACTCACGTATTAATTAATCAAAAAATGGCGGAATTTTTAAATTGGAATCCTTTTTTAGAGTTTAATGTAAAAATGCATTCGTTTCATGAACATTGTTAAATTTAGATTGGAAAATAATATATTTGGGTTAGATATTTTCTTCCAAAGGAAAAACAAAAAAAATTCTCTAGGCTTATTCAATCTTATGAACACTCTTGGCAGGGTGTCATTTTCTAAAATGAATTTTAAAAAGTAATCAATAAATATAGTAAATTTGTTTTTTTTTAATAAATCACCATAGAAAAGTACGAAGAGCAAAATACGAAAGCACTTCGATTTGCTAATGTGATTGGTCTGCAAGAAAACGAGTATCCAATTGTGGTTAGTGCTTTCTTTGTGGTTTGTATAACAAGATATCCGACGTAAAAACATTTTTTATTAAATTTGTATATATTTATTAGCCAAATATTCTTGTGAATTAGATTTTTTGTAATTGTTAATTTTATATTAATTATAGAGAAAAAAGTGATCTTAATTGTTAATTGTAAATAATAGTTTTATATAATTTTTATTCAATACATTGACAGAAAGAGAATGTAGCAATAGAAATATATTCCGTAAATAAATTTATACGTTGATAATCGTGGTTCAAGCTACCTGTTTTCTTATTATTTATAAATTTAAAAAAATCTAACTGCAAGCATATTTATAATAAATTATCATTTTCGTTGTTATCGACGTAAATGCGTTTGTTGCAAAGCTTCCTTAGCCACCGCAGTTAGTAATGGCGTTAAATCGCCATCGACGAAAATTGAAAGTATAGCCCAGCCTTAGTGTTCAACTCGATTAAATTGATAGTGTATGGAAGTGGTAAAAGATCGGTTCGTGAGACGACTGTTGGAGACACAAAGCAATAAAAAAAAGTAGAAATAACAATTGGAGTATTGATAAAACTAAATACTTGAATTTCTGAAAGCGATTTTGTTTGGTGTGATAGTTGAGTTTTGAGTGCCAACAGCTAGACGATCGAAAAAGCATCTTGAATCTCGACGGGAGAACACTCTCGGGGCTCGCGGGGAAGGAAAGGCACTGTAATGGCCGCCGTGTCATGAAATGAAGGTACCTAGCCAGTGTTGCGGTTCCATAATGGAGGAAAACTCCAGTTCAGTTTCTCAAAATCATAATGGACCACTCCCAGCTGGTGCCAACGTGTCTGCTACTAATGAAAAGCACCAAAACAGTGACAATGCAAGTGGTAACGGCACCAAGGATCAAAGACCACAATACTCAATGCCTGGCATCCTCCACTTCATTCAGCATGAGTGGGCTCGCTTTGAGCTTGACAGATCTCAATGGGAGTTAGATAGAGCAGAGTTTCAGGTGATTATTCTGTAACTAATTGGCATTTGAATTGGATATTGAATTATTTTTACACTCCAATTCATTTTTAATCATTTAGTTATTTATTTGTTGTTTTTCTTGTCTTAACACAATTATGAGCTTCGCTCGATTGTCACAGTTTTAAACATTAATTATTGATTTTATCGAATTATTATGTTTTAAACTGTCTTCAAAAATGGATTTTTTTTTATTTATTATTCTTATTTTTTCCAGAATCTTGCTTTGTATTTTGAACTGTAAAAATTATTGTTTTATTCCTATTATAAACATTTTTATCGATGGCATTTTACCTTGACATTCATTTTCTTCAGTATACTTCAGCATAGAGTGAGCTTTTTGAGTATTATAACATGTATATAGATGTACATCTATACATATTCACGAAGACCCGTCGATTAGTTTATTTTTCATCCTAATTATCTATTGCACAATCAAAGAAAAATTATAAACTATTTCTATCAAGTTAAAATGGTAAAATGAATCACGTGAAACGTGGATAGTGATAAGACCGGTATTTAAAACTTTTATCAATCTTTAAATATCCTTCAAGTGTATTTAAACAACTATTTTTGTTTAATTAAATAAATTTTCAAACAAGTGTTATTGCTTTTCATTATAATGATTATTACTAATTAGTGTTCTTTTTTCAGGCGCGGATAGCGTTTTTACAAGGTGAACGAAAAGCTCAAGAAAATTTGAAGAATGATCTTGTGAGAAGGATAAAAATGTTGGAATATGCATTAAAACAAGAAAGGTAAACATATGAAGTTTCTTACATAATAATGAGTGTAAGCTGTCATATTATTTATAAATGATGTACGATGTTTTATTGAATTTGTGTCTTACGATAATGATTAATGTAAAACAATGTTCCATCGTACATTCAAAGTAACAATTGTTGTTAAATAGAATTATCGAAAGTGAATTTAGAACTTAAAGTTCACGAACTTCAGTTTTTTTGTATCAGTGAGTAAATAGTATAACGATCATTTTCCTAAACATTATAATGGTTAAAATTCTGTTTTGATTGAATAGAGCAAAATATCATGTATTAAAATATGGAACGGATATTGGAAGAGACATGGAGGGCGATGAAAAACCTCTTCTTTATGAAGAAACAACCACAGGTGGAGGAACAGAAGGAGGTGGAGGTGATGAAGAGGCAATATTTTCATCTGTCAGCGATATCTCCTGGAAGCAAGGACGTCAACTTTTAAGAGAGTAAGATGACTGTAATTACTTAGTTACTTTCCATATTTTCATGCAAGTAAATTCGATAATTAATTTTTTTTTTACTTATAGTTATTTGTTTTAAATATCATTTGATAGAGATTTTTTAAAATTAATAGTGGATTATTTTTTTCAGATATCTGCAAGAAATTGGTTACACCGATACAATTATTGATGTTCGATCAAACAAGGTACGATCTCTTCTTGGGCTCAATAACAACACAGAATCTGATGACATCCATACGCCAGCGGTTAATGGTACTGAATGGTCATCAAAACATGGCCGTTGCTGTAGGCGAAAAACTCGAGATGATAAAAAAACAAAAGTAAATAAACTTCATAGATTTTATTTCCTTTTCTTTCTTTTATTTATCATCACTGTTCAACAAATGTCATCTAAATTCTCAATAGTTATATCCTTGTGAAGAAGTAGGTATAGTATGGAAGCAACAAAATCATTCTATAAATATTAAATCTAACGTAAATAAAGTGATAAGTCCTGTTGACTAATATAATAATTACATGATAAATAATTGTTCAATATTTCAGTATTAATCTGCTTTTATTCTTTTTTAAATAATACATTTGGTTGCTTATTTTAGTTAATTATTGAGAAAAAATGAAAATCTGCTTTCATTGTTCTTTACATACACATGATTTTATCTTCGATAATTGCTACTATATCATGATTTTAATTTGAAAATTATTTTAGCCAATTCGAATGGCAGATGCAATAATATTCGATGCGGAAGCATCAGTAACGGCTAACTTTGAGTTTCTTGCCAATGCTGATATCGATATGGAGGAGGAAGAAGGAGAGACAGAAGATGACTTTTATGATAAAGATAATAATGAAGTTAAGCAGAATGAGGATTCAAGAATGATGGCAGAGGAAGTTGATGTAGAAGCTGAAGAAGTATTCAATGAGTTGAATCTTTTGACAGAAACCGAAGAATCTATTCCAAGCTCAATTATTCGAGTTAATCCGGATTCAGCAAACTGGAGTAAGATTATTTTTTTGGATAATTATAATTCTCTTGTAAAATATTATATCTGAATGATTAAGGAATAAATTTAATATTTTAGAAATTTTAAACCGTGAGATGGGAAGAGATGCTCAGCGTCCGACTGAAGAAGGTGATTCGGCACTGGGATTAGGAGAACTAGCATTATTAACAGTTAGTAATGATGCGGAGGTAGCGTATGATGTAAGTACACTCATTGTCTTACCCATTATTCACTTTTAACTCCTAACTATTCATTCAATATATTTTATTATTTTAACTTATTAATATTAGAAAGTAACGATTTATTGTCGGAAAGCAAGTAATTTATTTTCTAATATCTTAATTAATTGTAGATGTCTTCAAAAACAAAAGAAACATTTAGAAAAACTTGGAATGCAAAATATACACTTCGCTCCCATTTCGATTGTGTCAGAGCTCTCGTCTTCCATCCAACAGATCCTGTTTTGATAACTGCTAGTGATGATCATACTCTCAAACTTTGGAATCTTCAAAAAACAGTACCAGCTAAAAAATCAGCATCATTGGATGTTGAACCTTTGTATACCTTTAGGTCACATACAGGTCCAGTTTTATGTCTGGCAATCTGTAGTACAGGCAGTCGATGTTATAGTGGAGGATTGGATAGTATGATACACTGTTGGTCTGTTCCTTCAGGAAACATAGATCCTTATGATACTTATGTACCAGAAGTTCTTTGTCAAACACTTAAAGGTCATACCGATGCTGTCTGGGGTTTGAGTATGTTTCATCCACGATCCCAATTGCTATCTGTCAGCGCCGATGGTACTGTTAAACTTTGGAATCCTCAAAGTAAAATTCCTCTTCTCAATACATATGTTTCCGAGCAAGGTACGTAAAAATTAAATCTGATAAATTAAGTTTTCTTTTGTATTTAACTGAAGACTAGAAAATTGATTGTTAAGTTATTCAAAATATTACAATAAATATTTTTTGTATTTTCAGATGGCATTCCAACTTCTGTTGATTTTGTGAAAGATGAACCTCACAAAATAGTTGTAGCTTACGAAGAATCATGTTTAATATTTGATGCAGAAACCGGTTCAGTAGTATCACGACTTGAAGGCAATGGAACCAGAGGTGTAAATCAAGTTGTTGCTCATCCAATTCAACCATTAATCATAGCTGCTCATGAAGATCGACATATTAGATTCTATGATCATCGTTCAGCCTCATTAGCACATGCAATGGTGGCGCATTTGGAAGCTGTTACTAGTCTTGCTGTCGATCCGTACGGACTTTATTTGCTTTCAGGCAGTAAGTTTTCCTTTATTATTTTATTAACGAATAATATTAATATAATTAATGATAGAATGTTGATGATCACTTCATCTCTTACCTTCTTTAATCAACATCGGTGTTAATTACTGTATTATTTTTGTAAAACGTATAATTAACAAGAAAATTCTTTTCTAGGCCATGATTGCAGTATAAGATTATGGAATATGGATAATAAGACTTGTGTACAAGAAATAACAGCACATCGTAAGAAATTTGATGAGAGTATTTTAGATGTAGCGTTCCATCCGTCGTTACCGTTTATCGCTAGTGCTGGAGCTGACGGGCTTGCCAAGGTATTCGTGTGAGTGATAATAAAATATTTCAGATGTGACTCTTCGTTAGAAACGAATAATGTGAAGCGGTTTTTGTACTCATATTCTTTTTTAGATAGTTTTATTTGTATGTACTCTACCCTTCCGAATTTATTTGAATGTTTTATCAAAGTAACTTCATTGATAAATAGTTGAAATCATTGTAGCTAAGTATATCAAAGTAAAAAAAAAATTTTCAGCATATTGAAATACTCATATAGATACATAAATACATGAATAATTATTTGATTAATATTAAAAAAAAAAAGAAAACATAGAAAGAGAAATATAAAGAAAAATCTGAAAAATTTTAATATTGAAATGTAATCCGAATGATAATATCATTTGAAAAACAAATAAACTGATTGTTAATATAACCGTCACTAAATAAGCGTCTAATCAGTCGGTAGCGTGAAATAAATAAAAAATTCCGACAAATAGAACGAAGAATGAAATAAATGGAATAGTGACAGACTTTTAATGTATTGGAGGTAAATTATATGTTGAAAGATACTAAGTAAATAACGTGGATCACTGATTTTTATTATAATTTGAAGTACAGAAAGCCACTGCCGCAGTAGCATAATTATATTCATTTAAATTATTTATTATCATAATATCACAGTTACTGTTGCACTAGCTACTGAGGATTATTTGCAATAAAAAAAGCATTAAATGATAAATAAACAACAAAAATGCAGGTCAGTTTGATTTTTATTGACTAATTGTGAACAAAACAAGCAAGAAACAAATATAAAATATACAAAAATATTAGTCTCCCATTACACGACTTTCGTGCTGTCCCATAATATTAGCCAAGTTCAGCGTACTAGTAATTCATAAAGATCAATAATGGATAGTAATAACCATTATTATAATTAATTAATATTAATGATAATGATAATTATAAAAATAATGATAATAATAACAATAATAATATTAATAATAATGAAATAATTCCTAAGGTGATTATAAAAAATTTAGACATAAAATGAATAACAATAAATTATAATTGTGTGTTTCACTGTAATATATTGTATTTAAAAATAGAAAAAGACGTGTAACTTACTTATAATGCATACATTTCGTTTAAACGAGCTCTCTGTCTTGTTTTTTAGTAGCTTTTTATTTTATTTTCACTATCGTATCAATTAATTATAAATATAAGTTAGTATAAATTCAATTAAATGATTAATCGAAAGCAATTTTGAATGCATGGGCTTTATCTTAGAATAAACTGCACAATAAATTATATAAACAATTCTTGACTGTATACGTTTATGAAATACACGAAGCTGTAAATTTTTTTATAACTTCACTGTTAATGTTTATTGATACGCCAATTAACTTTTAGTAACATAATTTTTATTTAGATTTTTTACAAAAATGATCTTAACCAACGTTTAATAATTACAAAGTAGTTCTGATAATTACAACAACCAGTTAAACTGTTATAGTAACGTTCATAGAATTAATATACATAATTAATTTCACTTAATAATAATTGTATTTTTTGTTTCTTACTCAATCATTTCGAGATTTATAAATACATTCCATTCATGAGATAATCAGCATCATGAGCAAAAGGACCATGACGACGTCCACGTTTTCTCACTATTCTTAATCGACACGTTATCAACATGATCATTATTAAAGTCACTACAACACCAATTGAAAGTGATATAACAGCACCTTTAGGCTTTAAAATGGCATTACTATTTTTGTGATTATTTTGTTGAAGATGTTCCGCAACAAAATGATGAATTTTCACTTCTTCATGCTTTTCTGTAGGTTTGTTTAAGGTTTCTATTGATTTGTTCGGATGATTCATTGTAATATTTTCTTTATCATGAGAAGTTTTAGAAACTGATAAATCCAATTGTTTAGGTAGGTGGACATTTTTTTGGGTTTCTAATTCTTTTTTAATATTTGAATTTTGTTTCAATGTTGAAGATTCTTCAAGTGGCAGCTAAAAAAAATTAACGAATTTGAATAATAATTTAATGCATTATGTAAATTAATTTGAAGTGAAAATTTTTGAATGATGAATAAATTTATTTAAAAAAATACCTTGTTTTCTTTAATAATGGGTCCAGTTTTCTTTACATCACTCGTTTCTTTAATTTCTTGTCTTTCTATTGTTGGAGATTCTGTTGGCTGAGATTTTTGTTGTATTTCTACAGCTTGACTTTCATGCCAACTTTCATGATTCTCTCTGGGATAATATGGTTCATAAGGTCTTTCAGGTTCTATGTAAGGTCTTCCAACTTCTCTATTCTCTTCAACATTTTCCACCAACATCCCTGGTTTTTTGTGGTTAAAAATATGTGATGGCTCTTGATCGTAATGAGTTATGTCATTTTTTCCATGAAAATTATTCAGTGATGGATAAGATTCTTTGTTTTGATCATACATTTGACGATAATCCCAATTATTTGCATATCCTTGAGGCCCATAATTATTTGGAGACATATGCATTATTTGTTGAGATGGATACTGAAGTTCTGGTTGCTGAGGAAGACTTGGCCATGCTTTTGGAGGAATTTCTGGGTTATTGTAAAATGGAGGATAATTTTTATGATGAGGGAGAATAACAGGATATTTTGTGAGTTCTGGACCTGAGAGTATTTGTTCTTGAAGCACTGGTGGAGAAGGTGTAGGTTTCTCTGTTGGACATCCAAGGTCTGAAGCTTCGTCAGATCCATCAGCACACTGGGGAATTCCATCACAAACATTATAAATTGCTATGCAATCATGAGAAATTCTGCATTCATACTGATTGCGATGACATATCGTTTTTGGTGGGGATGTTGTTGAAATTAATGATTGTGGAGATTCAGTTATTACAAGACCACTTGCCTCTGTATAAACGTATTCTATTGATGATCTGTCCCTCATTTTTCGCAAAGATTTCAATTCATGTTCTTGTTGACTTCTTCTAATTTGATCTTCATGATGAATCGGATTACGATAATTTAAATTTGTTAACACAGCACTACTGTAGTTCGCATGGGTCGTAAACTTACACTTGAAATCATGAGGTGGACCACAATGAAACAAATAACAACTTCCTTGTTTCTAAAAATGAACAGAATTTTGTATAATTGAAATATTCTTAAGTATTACTAAAACAACTTACTTTTTCTTCAAAAATGAATACATCACATTCTTTCGTTTTACAACAAAGTTTTAAACAATCCTCCCTATTATCCAACTCAGCTTCCATTATATACTTGGCTCCAAGCATGAGAGAGTCTTGAGTTCTAATGATTTTGTCTGAATGAACAGCAAAACTACTGATACACATTTGCAATTCATCTTCAGTAAATTTATTAATTTCTTTTAGCGAATTTTCACTATTAACAAACTCAAAAATTATAATAAATGTCACAAAAAGCCGAAAAACACAAAAACAACTCATGATTCTGGTCTGTATGATAGAAACACTCGGCGCATGTCTATGTCTCGCGTACTACTCAGCGATCAATATTCATGTTCATGTAGTGTTTCTAATAATTACTTAGTTTTTTTATTTGTAAACGTATCCAAATTTTAATAGTTAAACATTGTAATAGTTGAAAATTTGAATAAGGTTTATTTATTATTACTATAGGAATTTGGAACATATGAAAATTAAACAAATACTGCAAACTAATTGATAAATTGAGCAACTTCGTATTATTTATTATCAAAATATGTTTTTTGTCGACAATAAAAAATCTGTAAAAATTAGTATCTAAATTAATACCGGGTTTATTCAATTTACAAATACATTTTACGACAGTTGTTTAACATTTTAGTGCCATAAAATAATTAAAAAGTTATTTTAATATCATTTTTCATTGCACATGAACAAGTTTCATTTTATTGTTTATGACTCTGACTCTTATTAAGAGTAGGAAAAATTATTTATTTTACAAGAATTTTTTATTTAATGTTATTTAGTTATCTTATCATCATGCATATATTGCATAAACCCTTGAACTAAACAAAGAACATGATTAATACATTCAATATTTTTTTAAAAATAAATTATTGTAAGTTAATAATGTTTTGAATTTCATTCGCCTCTAGATAATTGTTATTATTTAAAATAGATTTTCTAGAATAGATTACCTTGTTCAAGTGTTCATTTAATAATTTAATCTTCAATAAAGGTATAAAATTATTATTCAAACGTTATAAAAATACATGCTTTTCATGTAAATTATTCGTTGGAGAATAAATTGATACTTGAAGATAATTACAATTACTTTAAAATTTTTAATCTTCAATAGGTATTAAATTTCTAACAAAGTATACGCTACAATTGACGTTCATTTTTTTAATAATTTTATCCTAAACAATTTAATATTCTCATAAACGGCAAGTTTATGGAATGTAAAGAGGTAGAATAAAAAGGCCAACAAGAGAGCATTTTTCACAGAACACCATTCTATCTTCCACTTCATGTTTTGTTCACTTTGAATTATTTTTCGACACTTCTCTGTGTGTGTGTGTTCTTTTAACCGATTACTATTTTAAAGGTCGAGTATTCTTGATTATTTATAATTATTTAATACGTTTTCGTCTTTAGATAAAAAATATTATTGAGCACAATGAGCATTAAAGTTCACTTAGTTTACACTTTCAATAAGAAATGTTAAAATATTATATTGAATTATTTATCATTAATTGTATTAGAATCACAGGTCGACGATCGGCCTTGCATCCTCGGCATTAGAATTCAATAAAATATAAGATTCTTTGACAACATGGATTCGATTTTGGCTACTTATTATCAACGATGATCCTCGTCTTATAGTTTTTTTGCCCAATTCAATAGCTTCATGTGTTGTAATAAAATCATTTTGCGCTTTAGCAAATATTGCACTGAGGACAAGTAGACCGACTAGAATCATTCCATACGTAATGCATGGAACTGCTATATCAGCAAATGTTGTCGACAAATAAATCCATCTTCTTATCGCTGGTGTTAATTCATCAATTCCTTCTTCTAACCACATTATTGGGAACACAATGTCTGGAAATTGAGCTACTGCATTGATATCTGGCTGCCGTTCGACTTTTAGATTCAATTGAACTCGTACTTTCCCTTCTACCGGCACACCTAGTTTCTAAATTAAGTACAACCTAATTAGTATAACTTATCATTTTTAATTTCGTTCATTAATTTATTTTATTTAACATACCGGTTGAATTTTAAAATAAGTTTCATGTAATTCTGGCACCGGATTCAATCCTACAAATGCATCTACCAGTTTTGGATCAGCTTTGTAAAAATGTGGAAAAGATAAGTAAACTGGAGCACCTTGAAAATAAAAAATCATGTAATTATTTTATTTTTATAATGATGATTCTAAAAATTTAATAATACAGAAAAATTATTAACTCACTATATTGACAAGGACTGATATTTTGAAGACCTTTAGGCGGACAACTCTTAGGATCATCTGGACAAAAGCACTCATTGTCTGGAGTTTTAACAGTAGGAGGATCAAACACGTCATCAGTTGGAGTATATAAATCTGCATTTATGCCGGCTTTTTCTACTGGACCTCGATACTGTAGTGGTAATACTCGACAGAGATCTTTGTCGTATACGTGAACTACATCGGCTCCTGTGCTTTCCCTTGGTGGAAAAAAAGATCCTAAAAATACAAATTATAACGAAATAATTTATAACCATGCATACATAAATCCATACATTCTTTCAACTTTTTAAATAAAATAAATTTTGAAAAAAAAATTCATTAAGTTCTTTACCTTCAGAAGCTGTAATGGAATTGCAAGGTTCTTCCTCCCAGTAAGGAAGACGATCCAAACCATTGATTCTATTAATTAATCCAAATTGCTTCATATCTGTATGACCAGTAAATATTGTTGATACCTCATCTAATGTCCCATTTCGCTGTAAGCCAAATGCAAAAAAGATTTGTAAAATTAATTTTTAATTTTAAAAATATTTTTAACTTTTTTACTCTCTGCCTCTTATAGAGTTTCAATCAATTATTTTTATTTTCAAGAGTGTATAAGTTGAATGCCACATCTATTATAATATTTTAAAAATATTCTAAAACTAATGAAAAATACATGTCATTTGCGAGATCAATACTTAGTAGGATTACATAATGGTACAATCAATTAAGTTATCAATTCAAACAGTTGATAGATTAAGTGAAGGTTGCTGAAGCCATTCAAGAATGTTAAGCATCCAAGAATGCAAATATATAACTCGAGCTGACTCTATGTACTACTTTCGCGTTCTACAAAGATTGATTGATACATTCTTGGTGATTATTTTAAATGAGAGTAAAGTTAATAGCTTCCTTATAGATAACACATTGCTTTCCTTCTTTTGATCAAATAAAGAATGTTGATTACAAAACTATCGTAAATTATTGAATTACAAATTAATAACTAAAATTTTTTATCAAAACTTACAGCAAGAAGAAGACCCATTTGATGCATAGGTCTTCTTGCTTTTGGAAAAAATCGATGGGCTATACTGACTAATGGGTCATCATAACCAAAGACTAATTGTTGAGCAGTCACTGGAACAAATGGCTTCTGGTTCAATCCGCTAATAAACATTGATAGTCCAAAGTTTAAAAGACGAGGTAGACTTTTGCTTTGTGTTGACAATGTCTGGAAATAAACGTCCGTTTATAATCGATGTACAAATACGTTCTACTGAGTTTAATTAATGATTTATGAGTCTAGACATACCAAAAGAGGAATATTTGGAACTAAAACTTCAAGGTCACTATCTTTAGATAACTCCGGAACAAAGTTTAGAATTTTTTTATGCCGGTAAGACACTGTTCCATTATCATGAAAAACAATGTTGACTTTTTCCATGTCTTCTCTGAAAAATAAATTTAAAATTGACATTAATTCTTTTTAACTAATGGTAATACTTTGATTCATTTAAAAGTAAATAGAGTGTTCTCAAAAATTGTTTACTCAAAAAATAATATACTACGTTCTAAAAATTATATTATATTTGAATAAATTTTTCATTGACCTGAAACGTTAATAAGACAATCAAATTGCCTTAACGATGAAAGAAACATAATGATCGCATGTAATTTATTGTTCTTTCAACGATTTTTATGATGGGACTAATCCAACAAAAATTCAATTAAAGATAAATAAATATTATATACAATTAGCTTGAAGAGTTGGTAAAAAACATGAGTTGATATGAATCTTAACTGATAGATATTAAAAAAATTTCTCTAGGAAATTAAGGCATTGAGGGTAATTTCATTTCTTGAATCATAAATTTTCAATATTTTTTTCTAACAAACGAAAAATTGATATCACTTAAAGAAGGCCAAACTTTCTCATCCGTACATAGACACCAAAGAATTGTTCCTATTCTATTTATGATGAAGAAGCATCAGTCTTGAAGAAATAATTGCTGCAAAGAGCTTTCTTGATTATTCTGCGTGATACTTAATCATTATTGTTGAGAAAGCAACTGGGCATAATTTAAAATTCTTCCTCTTTATTTACGGATGAGAAATTAGGTGAATATGATTGCAGAATGATTCACAACAATTCATCAACTATCTTTCATTAAATCCTGACAGTTTAAATTATTCGTCATCATCATCATCGATAAAATAATAAAGTCTGACGTGAAGTTAAAACAAAAACAGATTTGAATATTTATGTTAACGTTATTATTATTTATAACTATTCTTATTAATTTAAAGTGAAATATTAACTGATAATCACACAAAAATAATCAACCAATTCTAACTAATTAGTATCTAAGTGAAGTTAAAATTTATTACTTGGTAATATATCATAAGAATATAGTAGTTGAGAATTGTCAAGTTGATAGATTTATGATAAAATATTGATTATTGATTACAATTAATAAATTTCGACGTCTGACCATTCATTTATTTTTTCACTGGCATATACGAAATTTATGTAATAAAATTTTTTTAGACAACAAATAAAATATTGTTACAGATTGAAGAATAGCTGAGTTCATTAGTTGATTCAAATTGAATTATGAATGAAATGGAATTTTTAAATACCTGTTACACACCTCAAGATTAAATTCCATACCCTTGTGGTTGTGATAGATATGTTAATATATAGCTTTCTACGGAAGTTCGTGGTATAGGTCGACGCTGGTTAAAGGAGTTAAATGTGTGTACAAATACGCAACCATTACGAGAAATTGCTTCTGTCATACCGCGAACAGATTATATATATAATGCATAATACATAATAGTATGTAGTATTATTACATTATGCCACGTAATAACAGATCATGATTCAATCCTGCGTATCGTATCGATAAAATCACACCAAGGATAATTCGCTGAAGGACTCGAGTCTACAAATGTTGGCTAATTGGAGAAAGTAATCCTAGGACATTTCTACATCTCATAGATCCTTAACACTTAAGCCTTCTATTAATCAGTGAAAATTAATTGCCGAAAGTATCCATCAAGAGAATTTGAATTTTGCTTCTAATGATCAATTGAATTTTAAAAAGTTTATTTATAAAAAAAATTTTTTCTTGGATACATCTCTACGTCTATTCTTTGAAATCATATCATTTCAATAATTTTACAGCTTTTTGATACTTCTTACTCAATCAATGATTAAATGATGATAAATATATTTAAACTTGATTTATAAAAATCAATCGAGATTTTGTTTTATGAATCAATATAAATTGATAACGTATAACTTTTTTTTTTCTACAATTAAGTTGAGTACCAATTGTGCAAGTAGGGCAATAAAAATGTCATGTTGAGGGCAACTTTTACTTTTTTATCTTGAAATTGTCTCCCTGAACGTGAAAGTGATATATGTGTACACTTGTCCGCGAAATTCTTTGTTATTCTGTCCGTGACTTTCCCTAATCATGTGTGGACATTTGACTTGTTAGCTTTTTATCAAGTAACATAAATCGTTGGTGCGTGAGTCAACTATTATCTTTTTCTGCAAAAATTTTAATGAGTTCCAAAAATACTTATAAAGATATAAATGATAAAAATACCTTAATGTAAAGCAGTTTCTCATCAGAGACTCTTATCTCTTTATCATTCATCTTCCATCTCAAGATTTTTTATGGACTTTATGCGAAAAATTAAGTTCCTTCTATGATAAAATTTAGGAAAAACCTGTATTCTTACATGATTTACGAAATCACTTGACTTTAGATGTTAGAGGATGACATTTTGAGTGAATTTGTTCTTTTAGAAATCTCAAAAATTCATATGGTATTGAATTATTAAATTACTATAGCGTAATGGATTGAGTCATATCAACTTTCATATTATAAATTAAGTAAAAAAAATAAATCAATAGTTATATTATATATCTTTGGTACTACGTAATTGTTAATAATGTAAACGTATCATACTAAATTGTATTGTATCTTTGATGGAAGTTAAATATACGAATAGAAAGTATTAGAAGGTAAAGCAATGTAGCAAGTGCACATGTGCACTTAACCCTGCATAATTTAACGTATTAGATAATCGAATTACCAGGTCACCGTGCCACCAATACTGTTGATAGTATATTCGAAACAAAAGTTCATTTATAATTGTTTTTTAATTTAATAAAGTTGAAAGTATAATAATGTATTTAATAATCAAATATACTTATTTTGAACAAACTATCAATTTTCACTTGATCAACTTGAGAGCAACAATTAACCCAATATTTTTTTTCTGTATCATTTTAGACCAACTTTTCTCTCATCTCGCTTCATTGATTATTAGACATAATAATAATAAAGGAAATCTCAAAATGTTTTTAGCATTAAGAAATCAACTGTCTGTTCATTTAACAAGGGAAGTAGATAAATATTTAACACATTTAATCTAATAGATAAAAAGTAAAACAAGATAAATCATAATGCGGAAGAGAAATTCAAGCACGCGATCATCATTGACAACTGGTCTTTACTTTAGAAATTTGCGTCTGTTGGTAATACTGATTCTTTCTTTTTATTTCAAGCGGAAAACAGAATTGCAATTTCTTTGTTATTTATTCTTTTTACTATTTTATCACGTTACATATTTGCTGAAGATGTATATGTAACTTGTCTTATTTACTTCTCATTCGTAGAAATGAGAGTGCGGAGTAGGGATGATTATCAAGAGACGTTGGGTTTGGTTCACATTGGACATATTGGGTATCAAGTGAAGTTGTTTATACTCTCACTACATATATTTCGATATAATACACAGCTTCATAACGTTATGGACTTTACTCACAAACGATTACTTTCCTCTCAGCTTTTCTTTTTAGAACCTACGTACTAATCAAACAGCAATGGTAATGTAATTTATACAATTTTATGAGATTTATGTCATTATTTCTATTTTGTATTATATATTATTTAAATATATTTATATTTTATGGAACTAATTAAATTAGGGGTTATCAGCAAAAAAATGTCAAGATAACCTGTGTATACATAGTCACTATTAATTAGGTTATTATGTCTTTGACTACTGTAAAAGCAAACATTGACTAATAATTATTAAAATTAACTTTTTTTTATCACGCTAAGGTCATGACATATTCATAAAAGATGTTCAGAAAAAAGATTATCTATGACAATATTTTTTTTTAAAACATCAAGGTAATAAATAAAAACTGTATAAACATTATTCCATTTGAAATTTCCGTAATATAAGTTGATGTTTTAAATAACCCTGAGAGTTCTTCAACTCTGTAGTTACCGTAATGAATTTAATGGAGTAGACATTGTAAAAAGGTAATTTGAATGTCTTCAAGTGCATAAAAAATAATGCTTCTCGAGTTTTTTTAACATGACACAGTAGAGAGGTTCTATTTATTAGTAATAAGTCCAATTAAAATTTTATCTACTGATTGAAAGTAAAATAAATAAATAAAAAAAAATAAAACGAAATTTCTATATTTTTTGTTTCGTTAATTAATAACATTATTATGTGCTGCTAATATGTGAAGATTATAAAGAATATACAATATCAAAATAACAAACAACTCTATTTAATTTTACTAAAAGTATTATTATATGTTAGCAGGAAGAAGTTAAAGCCTCTGGCAAAGACGAGTATGCACTGAAGAGGAAATAAATTTAATAAAGCTGAACATAAATTTCGGAACGATGCAATCCTATGTGAGATACCTGTTGTTATTATTGCTGATTTATTTTGAAAGGCGGCTACATTGAATTAATATACTGTAAAGCAACTAGATAGGAATGCATATATCTGCAGATACATCAGGTATGTATATTTATTTCTTCATTTCTTAGCATTTAAATAAATCAAAAAGTCAACAATTCGACCATTTTTTTGCAACAACCAAGGTCTATATCATATTGTATTAAATGCCGGAAGTTTATTAATATAATAACATCTAGATAAAGTGTAAACACCTATATAATTAAGTTCTTATGATTTATCAAACAATCTGTGTTGTTAAATCAATAGAAATAGTAGATTACTTACTTATATACAAAAGGTCCAACCTCTTGAAGTTTAGGTTTCTCATTATAATTGAGAAAATTTTCTGCATTTGTAACGTTGAATATATATACTTTAGTAAGTCTTACTACTCCAGGTTTTTGCCAATATTGGAAGGAAAGAGAACCATTCCACAACCTTAATTGCTGTAATAATAAGCATAATATTACATTATATACATATATTATCTTTGGTTTTATTAATATCTTTCATACATGCTGCTAATCATAATTCATCAATACTTATTTGTGTGGTAAAATAAATTTTTTTCTAAGAATAAATTAGTGAAAAATATTCAATCAGCGAAAAATAAAATTTCATAATAATATCCAAACGTTATGTGAAAGTTGCTAGTGTTTTAAATAATAAATAACTAATAAAAAATGCTCTATTAAATTTTTTTCGTACACTACTTTATTATAAAATTCATTTTATGATTATAATTGATTATTTAATGATTACTCATGTTTTTTGTAATTATTACCATGTATACTTACTCTTAAGATAACATAATCAACCCAAGGAATGCTACTTAGAATAATTCCAATAGCTAAAGCTAATAAGCCAAATAGAATAGCAGCTATTCTACCTGAAAATTAAAAAAATTTATTAATATATGAAAAGAATACAAAGTAATTTTATGATTTTTTTTATAAAATTTATGCCATAGTTATTGCAAAATTTAATTACAATATATGATTATGGAAAATATTATAAAAAGGATTAAAAAGTTATTTGTGCATCATTGCAACACATTGTAAGTGTCTTGAATTTTTTGTTTGCAACAAATAACTTTATTAAGATTCATCAGTTGTTTTTCTTCTGTTCGAATGAAAAGATAATATATAAAAAGATGTCATAAAAGTCTTGTGAATATCTAAAGAAAATTATGTGTTTGTTGTAGAATGTAGTTTTATTTTTTATTTAAATAACGTATTCTGTCAAGTATTAATTTCTGAAAAGTCTTGAAAGTATTTGAAGTATTTATTGAATATTTGTATCTATAAAATAGATAATTTTGAGTAAAAACTAGATCGACCTTTAAAATAAATTAATTTATTCATATAGATAAAGTAAAATTGAAAAATATAAATTAATAATTATTCAATTGAATTATATTATTATATCATGATTTTACAGGAAGTGAATCTTTCACGAAGGGAACCTCCAAGAAGTTGTTCTTATATCCATAAAGCCTGTAATTTTCTTGCTACGTGCACATGGAATAGAAAGAAGAATTACATCTATATAATACGAATAAATGTGAGTACTCTCTTCTGATAATTTCGCATTCGACCAGTTCCAATCATCATAAGTAATTTGCCATACCAATACATAATACATAACATTACTGAGCATAATTGTGACTTGGAGGAGACCTTGAAACTGTTATTTGGGAAATTTGAGTGTCACTGACCCCAAGTGAGAATTGACCAGCTTCTTAAGAATATCTTGACATTGGAGATAAAAGCGAAAGTTACTCAGCAATAATAATAATTTTAAAAAACTACTTAACGAAAATGATATTATGAACTAGATAATATTAATTTACATTCTAACACTCTACAGTTTTAATTATTAAATTAAGCTAAAATTTAATTTCATTTATTAGTTGAAATATTTTCAATCGCTGTGGTAATTGTTTTCGAAATTATCTAATACTTTAGAAAAATCTGTAAGCATAAATAAAATCAATTTAAGATAATCATTACGAGGAAAGTTAAGTTGGAAAACGTAACAGTTACGAGAAAGTTAGATGTTTTAATAGTTCAAGAAAGGTTTTGTGAGAAAAGAATTGAGTTATATATATATATATATATATATATATAAATGTTTCAGACGATCTTTTTTTTTACTGAATATCTATTTATGGATTCACCGATTAATTAAAGCATTTTTTGCATTATATTAATCAATTAAAAATTTCTATTCTGAGTTTTAAAATTTTTTTTATATTCTGTATATATTATTCAACATTTTTTGAATGTGTAAATTCATCTCAAATTAGATCCATCCAAAAGGATGTTATTTATGTGTCTGTAACTTTGGTAATTTCTGGAACCGTTATCCAAATATTTTTTGAGACTTTAACAATTAAATTGAATGTTTAGTACATGCTAAATTTTTAATCCGGAAACATGATGCATTAGCTGAACGTTATTATCGTGATGACCTACTCAACGTTTACCTCAACATTCTCACATCCTACTTCAGTCCATAAGAGAATAAGAAAAAATTTTTACCAGACAGAAAATTAAGTTTATCTACGTCAGAGACAACAAAAGATATTTTTATTTTTACATTTTGCATGATCGCAATCTTTTTATAAACATGGAAATAAGTTTTTTCTTATTTTTGCAAGAAAAAAATAATTCAAGAGCTGAAAATTACTTTTTAGAGATTTTTCTGATCGGCATAGTATATTTAAAATCCAAAATATGTTTCTTATCATTAGGTATCCATTATCTTGAATAGTTTTTTAAAGATCTTGACCTAATTCTTATAAAAGTCGATACACTTATTGTAGGAACCTCAAAAAAATCAGGTCAATCACATCGATTGTTCATTGCATAAGATATATCGTACAAAATAAAGCTAAAATATATTGGATTCTGTGTGAGATGTTCATGTTACTGCAACTGTTATACGCAGAGTCATTACAAGATAGGAACATTGCGTAATGACCATCGTGATCTCTCCTTTCGCGTTTGGCACCATTGGCAAATCATCGTTACGTTCATTTCTTAACCTCAGAAGAATGAGTTAGTGGCGTAAATATAAAAAGTTTCATGTTCAGTTATTGACCTTCCTAAAAATTTTATCCAGTGAATGATTGTCCTTAATGTGTCAATCATATTACAGTTCATCTCATGAATAGTATGACAGAAGTTAATAAAGTAAATATAACTGTAAAAATAGAAGTTTTTGTATTTTCAGCACTTGAATTTTGACGATAAAATTTATGAGAATTATTTACCAGAATTCTTTAGAATGAAATAACTGCTTCGTAAAAAAAAATTAATTTACAATAAAGTTTTTTCTTATACTTAAAGTACTAAATAATCAAGAAAAAAGATCTTTTTTGCTTAAGACTTTTTACCAAATACAATGAATATACTTCAAGGTGTCTACAATCTAAAAGAATATCCTACTATAAATTTATTCAATTAGATTGAATATGTGAAAAATAAAATGAATTTGAACACTTTTATTTTCAATTCTCAATAAGATAATGTGGTTTTGCGATGATCTAACCACAAGGAATATGTTTAAAATAGTTGTAAATTTTCAAAGTAATTGGATAGCATATAAGTTGTTGAATTTATTCAATCGTTATTTGATTTTTTCGAGAAGAATAAATTAAACACAAAAATTCAACAATAATTACACAAATATTACTTGGTATATCCTAACCAAACCACTTTATTTTATGGAAAAAAATTATGCGAATTTTATCACTTTTTTATTTTCGTTTATGTGATTTTATAACTTTTTTACCATTTTCTTGAGTACTTTAAAAATCATCACATTTTCACTACCGTCTTTCCAAATTGATCAAGTCATTGACCTTCCATCTCATCATCTTTATCACTTGCTTTTAAACTTGAAGTGTATTTATCTTATCAAATTTTATTATTATTATTATAATAATAATAATAAGTTGTTCATTTAACAGAAAAAAAATAATCAATCTGTCTTAGTTCTACCATATAATACAAATTTAATGTCTAATTATCGTTCTGACAAATGGTCTAAGAAAAGTAGAAAAATCAGAAGATGTAAAAGGAGTCAAGTAGAAAGCTATGAAGATGATACTCATGCGGAAATGTGAAAAGATAAAAGCTGTTGAATGAGGTCTATTCCAAACAAGAATGCATGAGGCATACCACAAGAGACGAAGGTGAATATGCCGCAAATAATAACTTAAAGCTGATAGATACAAAGAATGAAAATAGTAAAAGAGAGTTAATTATCTTCAAGTGCCGTTATGATTGATGCTTTTAAGGGAGTTCATCACTAACAATTGTTGAAAATGATTATTTGAACAATTGTTTCTATCAATTGTTATAATAATAATCACAATTATAATTGTAGTCGTCATTACCATAAAATATTAACCAGAATCATTACTTCATGTTTCATAATATTATTTATCGTTCTTTCACTCTGGTTATTCTTCGCTAATAAGATAAAACAATCAACTTAAGAAATGTTTAACAAGCATTACATAAAGTTAACGATAATTGTTGAATTAGAAAACTGCATTTCTAATGGTGATTATTATACCTTTTGAATACATTGCACCATATTATTTATTTATTGGCATTTAAATTATTAGTGATTTTTAATTGTATCATAAATAAATCGATGAGTAAGGTTAATTTATTAACCGATAAATGCATTGAAAAACAAAAAGATGTAACATTCCATTTTAATATATCAAGAGTAGTAGTCCTTCAATATTTCAAAGGATTGTTTTTTTTTCATGTTAACCTGCAGGAGAGACCTTCATTGGAAGATTCTTTGCAATTGGAAATATCCAGTGAGTTCATTCTAGTGCATTATCAAGGGCAAATTATAGTGAAATGTTTCTTGTGGATTATCATGTTAACCTTCAAACTTTCCCAGATGAAAAGCAAGCTCAATAGTAAGCCAACAAAACGTTCATCAGACAGGCGATTATCCTTAGGTTCGTATACCTTGTAATTGACTAAGCTTGCTGTGAAGAGTAAATATGGTCGAGAATGGAGATTTATCGTGATATGGTATTTAAGGGAAGCACGTGAAAGTTGAATCAGAATTTAGCCTCGCACTGACCTTGTTAAATGATAGCTTGGAACTTAATCATTTTAGTTTTTTAATTTCATCAAAACTTTATGAGTGGTTTGATTTTTTTGCTGTTTAATGAATGAATATATATTTAACAATATTTTAATAATTTTTGAATAATAAAATTATTTATGGTTTTTTAAATAGTGAATCCAATAATTTGCATGGAATAATTGATTCTTCATTGCTTCTTAATATTTTATTTTGTGAACTAAACTCATTATAACGATTTTAATGTTGAAAAACATTTTTGAATTGAAATACTTTTTTTTCATTATTTTCAGATAGCTCCACAAATCAGTGAACTAGTAGTTAATTCCATGAATAATAGTATCAAAGTGATGAATGTTAAATAGAAAGTAAATCCTTAATATTTTCAATTCAATTCATCAAGAGCAGTTCAATGATCAGCGGAAATTGAACCAAAAAAACTTGTTTCAAATCCTATATCCTCTAGGATGGAAGATCAATCAACTTAGAATCTACTGCGAGTGAGATTGATTAAAAAGAAAAACGTTCCAGGTGAGCTCTGTAAAACCGGTTAATATCGAAACTGATAAGTAATAGTTGATAGAATGCATGTTATGATTGAAACTGTATATTTCTAGAATTATAAAGTAAGGTAGAATCCAATATAAAAATTTCTTTTAATTCATGTTTGCCACATGAAAATAAAATTAATTTTGTTATTTATGATCATATACAAAAAAAATCAAACTGTCAGTTTTCATTCAACTATGTATAAAAGATTAATTTATAGCGGAATTTAAAGAACCGTGAGCGAAAACCAGTCTTCAACTGTTTAGTATTATAGAACAAGATATCTTGATGGTTGCTTTAGATGCTTCTTCAACTTGTTTTTACTCATCATAGAAGCTACAGCTGATGATAGGGTGGGTTCAATACTCTTTTATGATTGTATAATGTGTCTTAGTTACCTACTAACTGACATTCTTGAAGAACTATAATGATCATTGAGGCAGAATAAGAGGGTATCGTCGATCGTAAAATAGTAGAACGAAACGTGGGTTGAAATCTCCGTTCTTTTAGATCTCCCTTTAGATCATGCTGAATATTTATTTGATTTGCTACATCATTGCATTTCAATGCAGGTCAATTTTCTTAAACTAACAGTACTTTTAAACCAGTTCAACTAACTAGAGAATTAATCATTTATTTAGGATATTACAGTAATTGATGAATTTACTTTATTAAATGGTTTCTCGATAATTAATAGCAATCCAGTAAGCGGTATATATTTAAAATCATTTAGTTGGATTTTTTTTTGCCTATTAAGTTGTTATTATTTTATTTCAATTTTTATGATAGTTTGCACAACAACAAATTTCCTTGCCCACTTTTCTAATTATTGAAAAAATTCTAATTGTATAGTAAAGTACTTTTTAATAATTATAGTGTCTCGAAAAAATCAATATTCAGGGACACAGGTGTCAAGAAATTATTTTCACATATTCGCAAACCTTAAATTACCTTAAATTGCAACATGTACCAATCAATCTATACAAAGTGAATGCCAATAGCGAAAGCAGTATAGTACACTGTCTCAACCATTTCAATTGGTCTAAATTTCAACAGTCTATTGACAAATCTAATAAAGCAATAGATAATGAGTCTTAATAACAAAATATATTAACACAAGTATTTGGCATAAATTTTTATCGGATTTTTTATTTAACATCTAATGTTGTTTTTTACAGATAACTAGTAGTATGCAATAACTACGTAAAACGGTTTGCTATGGGATCTTGAAGGCGAAAGAGGTGAAGTGACCGGTTCGCATTTACGCACGAAAAGATCTGCTGCTTCTAGTCATTGGTCTTCCAGCATCATGAGGAATGTTGAGGAGTGAAAGTGATCTCAAAAATATCTTGGCATGGAGTACATGTGTAGAGGTAAGTATATTCTCGACTTTTTCCCCTTCTTGGCCTTCTTCTTGTCAATTCCTCTATTACGTACTGTATTTGCAATATGAATATCCATGCGCATTGAATGTGCTTCCAACCAATCTAAACAATTCTTATTGAATAATAGTTCACCATTTTGCTAGTAAGAGTAAAAATGTTTGGACAGCTGAGATTTTGTAATACTGACTCTATGTTCAAATGCAAGGACCACTGCATTTCTATGATATGCATAACTTTTTTTATTCTGTATGCCATTTGCATATCTTTCTATGTTATGTTGATTTTATCAAAGATTATCCATTTCTATTATTTTTTAATGATTATAGGTTGGTCTAACTTATTCATCAAAACCTGATTAAAATAATTAGCTGAAATTCAACTTAATGTACGGCAAAGAATAAATAGGCTTGTATTTCTACAAGGTGCGCAAAAAATATCAAACATTAAATTCTTCAGAAAGGTCAGGCACACGAATGCAGTTGATTAATAACATGTCTGTTGTATTCATAGAGATGAAGATTTATCTGTTATTTGCCTGTTTAATTTTTATTTTATTTTATTGTCAGTTTAATTATTTTATTCTTTCATTCTCTTTCATAAGTAATCCTAATTCGACTAAAAGACTTATTTTTCATATCTATTTGAAAAAAATCAACAAAAGATTTTGATGAATATCAGCTTCTTGATCAACTTGAGAATTGTGGTATAATCATGCAATATATGAAGGTGCAATGTCCTAAATGTCTTCTCCTTCACCTTGATGAAATTTTTTTATTGTTCAATTGTATATGAACATTTATTGAAAGTATAAAAAAATTTTTGATGAAAAAATAAAATCATTAAATAGAAATATAAAATTCTTTGATGGAAATTTTATTTCGTCGTTTACCTTTCATTTCTTTTCAATAATGAAAGTATTTTGCGACGTAATAATTTTTTATCAAATGCTTTTACGAAACAATGAATAGAAAAAAATGTTATAATTATGATAAACTCTTTTTTTCAATTAGATTATAATTAAATATTTAAAAGTCAGTATTATCATACATATCAAAGATATCAACATCTCATCTTGTGTTGTGGTTACAAATAGATGAACATATTTTATGGCTAACCACAATTACCAAGCTTATGAGAATTTCGCTTATGATGTCGTGCAAATTCAAAATTTAGTTTGGTCTACAATTTTCTAAGGTTAACTGTAAGAATGCACGTTAATAATTTTATAAACAACTGAATTTTTATATCAAACATTATTGATATTAATACATTCACTAGCCTCTTTTATTAATAATTAATTAATAAATAAATGAATTTACTTATTTAAAATCTTACTTACTAATACTAAGTCTCAACGTTTTCTCTATTTGGCTATATTTCAATATAATATGCAGAATACTTTTGCATTAAAGAGAATGTATTACTCAGGTGACATGTAAGTTGTGACCTGCAAAGGTAACACATAGCAAGGGTTCTAGTGATAGTTGAGTTTCAATCAATGATTCTGGGAGGTATATTTATTATGAAAATGTAATAGTCAACTACTACTTGTATTATCAATGACAAGAAAAATGTTTCCATAGATTTTTTCAAAAAATTTACATTTATGTAAACTTTAGACGTTGAAAAAAATAAATTAACTACTCTACTATGGTCATTCAGGTTTCCTCGGTTGACTTATTATCTCAATTACATCATACGACCGGCATCCAAAAAGTTGATCAGTGCAAAATTGCGAAACATCTTTGCTTTCCCTCAGTAATGAATACTCTACCTCTTTCATGACTGTACTCTCAATGTATCTATATACCCGGGAGCTGTATTCCTTAAAAGAATAGGTCAAGGCTAACGTTCTCTGTGAGGAAGAAGCAATGATAAACGTCAGGTCGTTTACATTATTTATTTATTTATTGTTCTCATATTTGTATTGGACCTCCATTAATCATTGGAACGTGCTTTTTTTTTATTTCAAAAAATTACAAACATGTTTTATCGCAGATTTTAAATACACATTTAATTAGTGTGATGAAAAAGAATATGTAGAATTGAATATATTTGAGAAATACTGTAGATATCTATTTTGTAACTTTTATAATGTTTAAAACTTGACGGGGAAAAAATTGCATCATTGAAAAAAAATTACCGTACATTGCAATATTACGATAATGTATTTATAGTGACATTATCTTTCACGATAATCTTTTCTGAACAAAACTCAAGTTCTCATATGCTTAGCACGCGTTTCAGTTTATGAGTAGGAAAATTAAAGAGATGCTACTGAAGTGTTCGAAGGATTATTCACCACGTTGAAAAGCTAGAGAGCCAAATGACCCCTCATTATATGTATATTTATTTATAAATTTACCTCATTTAGTAATTAATGTATTACGTAGTTGAAAACATTGTAAGCTTACACATTTTATTCTATTAACTATCACTATATATGATAACTTTATTTTATCATAAAGAAATGATATACTACAGATAATAACTGCGGATAAATCACTTTAATTCATACCAAGTCAATTAAAATTTGCTCAAAAGCTGTAGAAATTAATTAATACACAGAATATTTTTTAAAATTTATCAACATATTTAACGTTTAAAAAAGTTTATAATTTTTTTTAATTCCTATTTATTAAACTTTTTTTGCTCTAGATATGTCTTAAAATTACTCTACAGGGATAATAAAGAAGTAATTAAATCTTACCATGTCTTAACTTTCCATTTTTTGAAATAAACATAGTTAAAGGTCTAGGAACTCGTTCTGAACACATAGATTCTCCATTCTTATGCGGCCTGATTCCAAAGAGGGCATTTCTTCCGACTTTCATGTATTGTCGGCCCATCTTCTTTGGGGAACCAATCCCAAAGAGTGAGGTGATAAACTTCATTTTCATTGTCTTTGATTTTTAAATGTCACAAAATAATTGAAATCACAACTTTTTTAGTATATAAAAATTAATTAAAAGAATTCAATAATTAAGTCACTCACTTAGTTTTATCACAATCACAATTTACTTTTTATTTCTTTAGCTATATTCTTTTTCACTTCCTGTTTATATATGTGATTTACTCATTTATGAAAATATTTTAATAATGTGACTTTCTCAGTTGTTTTATACACGAAATAGAATTTACTCAACTATTATTACTATTGCTCTGGTTGTCACTCAAGATGCCATGTAATAGCACACAAATTGTGTTACAATTGGTTTGTAATGATTTATATGGTAATTGCATCTTTCACGTCACCTCTCCCAACATTGTTTAATAAATTCAAGTAAATTGTCATTAAAGTTCATTTAATTTAAACAAAAAAAAAAAGAATCAAATTAAAGAATAATTATTTTATAAAAGTTTAATGACAATAAATTTACTTTATTTAGACTATTTTTCTTCTTTACTTTCCGTTTTTCTGCGTAAACACAAACGTAAATTGCTACTACCTGTTTTTCATTCAACTTTACGTATCACACGTGTTGTGTATTTCCGTTTAAATGTACAATTTTATTTAGATATGCTTGACATCATCGTCACTACATCACTTCCTCATTTTTTCGTATCTGAAAAAAATTAGAGAATTATTAGGTCTGACTATTGAATAAATGATTAATGAAATATGAAAATAATTAAATACAACAGATTATCAATGAGTTGAAATGACATATAAATGATCTAATTGAATAGTTAATCTTCCATCAATCTTTGATTCGTATTCATATAGATACAAATTGTTGACAATAATTTTCTTGCCTTTTTTATCAGACGTCGATTCATTTGATCAAAAATGCTAATTTAAGTAATTATTAATTTACTTTTTATCTTCACTGACGGTCAATCATTTTTTCATATTATGTTAATAAATCTTTCTGCTTTTTTTTTTCGTATTGTATTTGATTATTATTTCTTCAGCCTTCTTATGTTGAAGACTTGATGAGCAAAAATAAATTTTTGTCTTATGCTCTGATAGTTATTAGAAGTAAAAGTAGGGCACAATTGTATTTTTCGAGGAATGCAAAAACAGTAAATTGTGTGATGGTACATTGAAGCTTAACTTAAATTATTGTTAAATAGAGCAAGTTAAAACGATTATAGAAATTTTCTGCTTTTGTCTTTTAATTGAAAAAAATTAATGATAATGGCATTAAAAAAAATCACCTAAACAGTTATAACTCCGGTTTTTGTTTTTTTTTTTTTGTAAATATAACTGACCGAATGAAATAGAATTGATAAATGATATTGAAAAAAATAATTGGCATCTTCTAGACAACAGTAAGCTACCATCGTCCTGGTCAAAGCCTACTTGATGATTCTGTTGCATGTCATCAATTGACAAGAACCTTGGCGTGTACTTTTTCATGGTAGATAGCTTTATGACCGTTATTGTTTACCGGTTTCACTAGACAAACTCTTTATTTTATTCATTAGACATAACTCAAAATACTATCAATTTGCAAACGATGATTTCATTTTTGAATGTAAAAATTTAAAAAAAAAAAAAAAAACAAAATTAATCGTCTTTTAATGGTAATATCGAATTTTGAGTATCAAATTACAGGGAATATATTGTCAGAAGTGAAAAAAACAAGTGTAGTGAGAAAAAATCCACTTAACTTGAATTCTTGAACCTGTTATTTTTTTAGTAATAATTTACTAAGGGCTCATCGTCCATAATTTAGCATAATTTAATATCACCAGACCACCAGGAAACTCTTTTGAGTCATCTTTTAAGTTTAAAAGAATTTTTGAGTTTGGGATTTCCAGAGGTGGAGAATTTATAGTGATAATTCTAGAGATGGGAAATAAGTATTAGTGTGTGTTATTGACTTACATAATATATAAGATTGTTGGATGCTTCTTTTCGAGCTCCACAAGGTTCGTTAACAGCCCGTCAGATCCAATCTGTCTTTATGTAACTCACCGGTCAACATCGGAACTTTTCTAACATAAAACGCTAAGTTTCTCTCCAACAGAAAGCCACCCGTTTGTATCACACACTTATGCGCGCAAGGAAGATAGATTGATAGATCGAAATAAGAGAGAATTAATGTTGTGCATACTCTGCACTTATTTACACACGTACCGGTCATCTACTTGAACGCTGCTGCACAACAATTAGTTGATGCTTCCGCGATTAGAAAATTTCCATTTAATTCATTCATGTGTAATGCAAGTGCAGATTTTATTTGTACTATAAGCTTTGAATTCAGATTACAATCATAGAAATAACAGCCGAAAATTTGATTTAAAAAAATATATATCACTAATTCTGATTGAATTATTTTTCAGCACCAGTCAAATCACTTGGAAGAAAGAACTTCACTTTGATTGCGGATTATTTGAATGCTAATCCAAGGATGAAGATCAATATTTTTGGAATAAATTATTTGAAATTTGGTGAATATAATCAAAGTAATTTATGCAAATGGTTATTGATGATAATTATTGATGATTTTTAATTAATTTCAGTGATAGATTATTGAAGCCAATTGAACTCGCAAGTTGCCGAGGATTTAGTGAATCGGTAGCGCGCGGTGGACCACAGTGTGGCATACACACCGGGTAGCAATCACTGACGGGTGCCCCAACGTTGTCGGGCTACTCACCGACCCGCCAGCAAATGTACAGAGTAGTAGGGAATGGCCAGGTAATACTGTAACGAAGAAAGAGTGAGAAAGGAATCGGCATAAGTATATTATATCTTTCATGAACCGTCAGGTGTATATTTGGGGATAGAATTTCGTAAATACATTTAATAACAAATAAAAAAAAAAAAAACATAAAGACTTTTAAGAAGAAATGAAATAAGATTGCTCACTGCGTCGGCATAAATTAAATCGACCTTCAGGATTATTCTTTCTTTTTTGCTTTACTTGACTTACTAGTGGTAAAACCAAAAATCTTGTATTAAAATCAAGACTACAGAAGTTTATCGAATTTATTTAATTATTCATCATCATCAAGGATATTCTTGAGTTCATTGTCGCGTTAAAGGAATTTATTCAAACTCATTTCTATTCAAAATTATGATTTCCTTATGAAATAAATAAGTAATCATTGATTCTTGATGTTTTTAAATGAAAAATTCATCAGTTTTGTTAGGGATTTTTCTGTTTTAAATGAATTTATGAGGGTTTATATCTAATTCACATCAATTATTCATTGCTACAGTCTATTAATAATCACTTACATTTTTTAAAGTGATAATTAACATTAATGAATTATTTAAAATTGAAAAAAAAAATCATTTTTTAAAATAATTTTTAATTAAAGATTTATACAATTATTTAACTTGAACACAAAAAGAGGAAAAAATCGTTTTTATTTTTTTTTAATTTGAAAATTTTTTTATCTTCATCTTTATGAATAAATAAACTGAGTATTTATTTTTTCCTTATAAAAGGAAATTAGCATTTACAAAAAATGAAAAAAATTGTTCGTTATTTGAAAAATGAAGCATTAACTAAATTAGTGTGTGACTATTCCATTTCTACGAAAATAAATATTAATACAGTCATAAATATAAGTTGTACGAGCAATTATCTAAACGTACTTTCTGCTTTGCATTGGATCCGGCTATATTATGCAATCTAGATCATGAAACATTACATAGAGCAAGTTAGCATGAAAAGTTTACAACTTCAAAATGCCGCGTATTATGTGTAATATACATATACGAAGTTGGACACTCTAGAAATATATTAACTTGGATTTCACCCTGGATCATAAACGAGTAAGACAAGGTCTGCACACATCCTGTTGCTAAATCTCAGTTTTGCATCCAAGGCTGAAGAACATTGCACATACAGGGGATATATTGATCAATGACCCATAAGTTGTTGGAAATTACTGTGGTCATACTTTTTTGTTTTATTTAGTCACAAAGAATTTAAACTTTCCATAAAGATAATCACGATTAAGTCTATATGTCTACCAATCAAATGATGTATGAAATACTAAGCTGAATTTTTTAATCATTTTTTTGTATGTTTTTTAAGTCAATTTAATTATAAGTTGCTGAATGACTTGTTCGATTAAGCATCTTGAGAGAAAATACGTATAGAGGAGATGAAAAAGAAAGCTACGACCTTCGTCTCCAGAGTGTCTCAAGGAACTTTTGTAATTTTAGTGCATCTTTTTTGAAAAATTCAAACGATTTTTTGTGATGTGTAATCTTGATAATAAAATGTCAAACATTTCATTATGTTGACTTTTATTATGGGGATGAATTTCCGAAAGAATTTTTTTTTCAATAATAAACATATTTTTATTATTTTAGCCTTTGAAATAAATTTATATTAATTAATTTTTTTAGTTTATTAAGTAAATTTTTACGAAAACAAAAAAAGGAATTTTTTTCAATTCGAATTATTTAAAATAGTAAATTATTAAAACATTCAACAAATTAGGCAAGTAGTTCATAATTTGCATAATCATTGGGTCAATATTCAATCAGAGACAAGCCTGACCTATTATTCAATAAATTCACGTGTCAACAAAGTGCATTAAATTTTCGAAAGTTCTTTCAACTCTGGTTACACACAGATAAATAAGACAACTATATTTACTGAAGATAATTCATTCTAAATCACTGAGAGGAATAAGAAAAAATGAATGAACCCACTAGCTTTCTGAATGAATTCAATAAATTGTTGCTTTAACATACTTACAGTTTTACTTGGATGATCAATTGAACTAACAAACTTCTATTATTTGTCTAATTCCATGATACAAATGTTCAAAGCACTCTATGTCTATTCACTTTAAAGTAAATCAAAATTGTTCTGGTTTTTCTAGTTTCTGAATTTTAGTTTTGAAATAATGTACGTTCACTTTTTTAACTTAAAACGATCAAAATAGTAGAACTGTGAAATTATACAAACTGGCAAAAATATTATTCCAATTTCGTCATAAAAATTTACTACATACTCTTATTATTTATTACAATTTTCACGAAATTAAATAACAGTTAAAAATTTAAATCACTTCTTCACTTGCGAAATAAATTACTGACAGTATATTTCAAATAAAGTGGTTGCAAAATGGATAATGAGAGAAAATAAATTGTGTAAAGACTTTTAGAAAATGATAATCGTGGATGTTCATCACTTTGAAGAGGGATGCTTGTAAATGAAGCGATCTATGAATCGTACGCGGATATATGTGAGCAGTTCTTTAACATCTACGTCATTCAACGATAAAAGAAAGAATCAAAGGACACCTTTAGAAGAGGAGGTGCATGAGATGTAGAGGATTCAAGAATGGACCAATACAAATGAAGAGAAAAGAAGATACAGAGTAAGAGAGATGTTAAGAAAAATTTATTTGTCCTCGATCTTTATCCATTTTTACCTACAACCAATTTTCCTTTCTTTTTCTTCAATTTAATTAATTTCTAC
This sequence comes from Chelonus formosanus, assembly GCA_028641665.1. NCBI lineage: Eukaryota > Metazoa > Arthropoda > Insecta > Hymenoptera > Braconidae > Chelonus > Chelonus formosanus. The sequence goes on from CM054005.1 coordinate 7,052,787, forward strand.
AGAGATACTGGTTTTAATGATGATAGTTAAACAAGTGAAAAACATATCATTAAATTATTTAACAATTCATTGAATCTGACACTTAATAATTGTTATTTCCATAAAATACTTTTTTTACAATGCTATAAAATGGTGCTAATTGTCAGTATTATCAGATTAAATTAGTATCCATCATGAATTCAAAGAGACAATAGTGTGAAAATTGGTAGGAAATGTATAAACTTATATGAATCTTTTGTAAAGAGATGCTGAAAAATGAATATCATTCTTCCAGGAAAAAATCATAAAAGCTTAGGGATTTTCTAACATATTAAAACAATTTGAATGGAGTTGAAAATTGATAAATTTATCGCTAAAAAAGTAATAAAATAATGAAGATTTGTTTTTTTCAGAAATCAACGTCATAACATTCGAATATTAAATTCAGCACTTTATAAGACATGACCTTGATCCTCAAAGCTAGTGCTCGTGCCTGTGCAACTTTGTAGAATTGAACTCTTCGCTATTATTTACCGTTAAGGTTCGACTTAGGTCAAGATTATTACTCTATTTGATTGTTTTCAAATGTGATAGGGTAAAGTTGAAATTCGATAAATGTCAAATTTTTTTGCCTACTTCCTGAATTTTTTAATTTGAAAGAGTTTACATAATATAATTATATGATCAACATATAAATTTATATAATAGGTTTCCTGTGAAGGCAACTTTTTTTATTATTTTGTTGACTGGAATTTAAAATTGACATGTTTTTGTTATTCTTCCAGGTTTCGGTTCAAAGTCTGTGCATTTTTTTTGAGGAATGGATCATTGGAAAAGTCCGATAGTATTATTAATCAGCTCAAGGAATACCTCATGTCAATAAAGCGCACGTCAGTATGTATAAAACCATTTATTTCAAGTTCAAAGAATTTATGAATATTGAAAAGGGAACAATATCAATCATTTAAAAAATTTATTTATTTAATTTATTTGTTTAATTTCCATTAATTATTTTCTATTTTACATTTTTCATAACTTTTAAAATTAATTAATGAATGTTTAATACAATTATCAATTAATTATTGTTATCACCATGCTAATTTATATATTATAGCTCTTGAAATTATTTAATCAAATTGATATAAAATTTATTCCTCTTATCACTTACTTGTCGATCTTAAATATCAAACATCATTGATATTGAAGAACTAGAACATTCTGAAATTTATTTTTTATCAATTCGTATCTTACTTTGTATATAAATAGTAATCATTGAGACCAATTTGATTGACTTGAAAGGTTTCAGAAGTTAAGTTATACTAGTTATTAGATTGTTGTGACTAATGTTCACTTAATTGTAGCTTTCGATAATTATTGTTTTGGAAATGATTTAATTAATTATAAACAATTTATTGTCTATCTAGAATATTCTCAGTGACACAATTCCACTGTCTTAAAAATATTATCCCGTCATCATGAATTGCATAATTAATGAGTATTGCATACTAATATTCTTCATTCGGTTGATAAATAATTAATTGAGGTGAAAGAACAACTAAAAAAAGGGTATTATCATGAGACAAGACGTAATATGTGATACTCTATCATTTCCATTAGATAACGTCTCTGACAGATGCAAAAGCGAGTTGATGATTCGTTTTTGTATTTTTTGGTGTAATAAAAGCTTCTTTGGCCAAAAATAAAATTTTAGATGTGTCGAAAAATATTCTGAGGCAATAGAAAGGTGATAAAATTTGCAACGAAATAAAAACGAACTTCTCTGAGTCATTTTAAAGTAATATTAAATTGTTTACTACTCTTCCAGACTTCTTATCATTTGTTTATAGATTTTTTATGCAGTTGTCTTATTTTTATTTTTTTTTTATTTGACGTTTCTTTTACAGAACTCGACGTGCTACTTGCCTCATTCCTCCCTGATGCGTTTCTCTACTAACTCGTTTGTGCTAATCGCGCACCAGTGAATGTTTTTCGATCACGAGTCAGGAAATAAAAAGATTTTTTCTAATATAGTAAAACATCAATGGAAATATGAAACATACATTATTATCAATACTTGATGGTGTTTTCTTGCTAAAAGTATAATCAATTTTCACCTTTAGTTCATCTTAGCTTCAGGCGATTTATATGTAGATACAAAACTTTATAATATGCTGATTAATAATAAATATTTTTTGATAAATAATTCTTAACATAGCTTCTTACTAAAAAAATATTATCATTGATGTCTTCATTTACTTGATTAAAATTACACTTCTTGAAAAAAAATTAATTGCATAATTTTTATGACAGTTTCAGAGAATTGAATCAATTCCTTGATTATTCGAAATTTTTTTCCATCTTCAATAATTAAAAAAATTGATTCTAAACTTGAATAGACCAATAAAAAAAAACAAAAGCTGTTTAACTTTTATGTTTCATCAATGATCTAGACCTGAATTCTTAGCATAACAGATAGTGATTGTAGACTGAAATTTATCTACTATGTATGTAAATAAAATAATCCACTCTCGCTCATATATGTAGGAAGTCTCAGTATGGTAAAAGAGTCTACTTATATTAATACTATGAGCTTACGTCAGGTAATTTATCCCTCGGAGTAACAGGATCTCGGCCCCATTCGAGTTATTCTGAGCTACGCACATTTCCGTAGCAATCCTCATCTATATGTTTCCGCTTTAAAGTACGCACAATCTTATCGAGAAAATTGGTGAAGGTGAAAGATTACAGTATAAGTTTCTATTATCAGCATCTTGCTCGTTAAAATACTTTACTGCTACATTAAGAAGATACTACGCAATGTTCTATCTGATTAACTCAGTGTAAAGTTAAGTAGAATTAATAATGTGTTACTATTATCGGTTTATTATCGATATTCAACATTGCATTAAATGTTCTCGGAATTTCTACAGAAATGAATATTCCAAAAATCTACATAATTAGATCGACTTTTTGTTCTGAGAACTCGTCAATGTTTATTGAATTCGTTAGCGTATGATGATGATCAATATGCTATCTTCCCTTTATAACAATATTTTAGAAAAAAAAACATTACACAATTTCGAATAGAATATTACTTCCTTCTTTTTTTTTGTTTCATTTTATAATCGATTTTTATTTTAAACAATGAGTTATTAGTGAAGAAAATGTCTCATCTGTAACCAAGAGAATCAAATAAATATTAATCTTATTCTTATCTAACTATTAATGTTAGGGAATATTCATTTAGTGTCTTTTAAATGAGTGTCATTTTAATTACTAACTATTATTAATTAATTGTTTCTATAATTTATAATGATTTATATCACTTAAATAAAATGTAAACGATTGACTTTTCTATTATTCATACAAAGTTTAATTACATCTTTTTAAAAAAATTATTTGATGAGATTTTTGAAGCACGTCATTATAAGTATGTTACGTTTTGTATCAGGTCAGAGTTTAATGATAATAATTGGTATTTATTTTACACTTGTCGAATATGAATTGAAACAAATAAACGACTGTTGATCCTTCTATTGACGTAAAAGTTTCAGTAAATAATTTTTTCTTAATTTTTTTACATTCATGAACAAATTGTTGAATTGTAGATCTCGAAAATGATGCTTATTGTTTCCTGGTGGTGACGAATTGTTTTCACTTTAGATATTCTTCGTGTCATTGACTAGTTATTAATATTTCTATGTACCTGTCAACATAATAAGGTATAACATTGAAAATCATCAATAAAAACTTGAACAAACAAAAGTTCATCAGTATTCTTTTCCTGTTACGTATTTCGATTCTTTTTTTGATGGTACCAAGTCATCCCAGTTCATTGTCAGTCGACGAAAAAATTCAACTTTGTTACGTAAAACTTTTGCAAGAACCAATCGTTCGGTTTCAACCACCAATTGTTTGAAGAGTCGGCAAAGTTCTTTTCATCATTGTCAAAACTGTCAATATTAAAATCTATTAGACATCAATGTTCAAAGTTTAATTTATGTCATATCGTTTTTTTCTAACAGACAATATATAATAATGACAAATGTTTTTCACAAAAGATCATGTTTATTTTATATATTGAAATAATTATAATAGTTATTTTAATCACACTCTAGCCTTGCTGATTATTTAATTATTTATAGCTGTCGATAGAAAAATCATCTTGTAAATTTTCCAACATAAAAGTCATTAGTAAATATTGTTTGTCATTTATTTTAAATTACTTGATAATTTCAACTTACAATGTCTGTTATTTTATATATTATTTTCTCATCAGATGTTGACTTTGTTTACTACTTTATGATTAACTGATTACAAGCTTTAATGATATTATTTAAGCCATTCATCTGCTTTAGAATTTTGCAAAATGTCAAGTCATTTAATAATTTAAATCTCTCAATTTCTAGGTCGAAAAATGAATGATTGATTTAAATAAACATCTGGATAACGTTATTTTCCACTTGTACATAAATATTTATTAATTTTTCCTTACTACTGAATCATATGAATGAAAAAATTAGATCTCGCATTTATAAATTATAAACTATGATGATGTTTATCTTGATCAAGGACATAAAACCATCATTTTATGAGAATGGTATTACAAATCTTTGAAAAATCATATTGGTTATTAAAAAAATCGTCATGAAATTTTTATGTATTTTGTAATTTATTCGTTCTCCACTAAAGAAAATTTATTTATCAATTTAAAAATTTTTAGAAAGTACTTCAACCAGTCAGTGCCACCTGCAGGTATACTGTCTCACTGGGATTCCCAATATTTGCATTAAGCAAATTTATAAAGATAACATCCTCGCTGATACTGCAGAATTCTTCTTTTCAAATATTTTATTTATTTAAATGAAGTACATTTAATCGCATAATTAAATAGTGATTTAAATAATAATTTTTCTATTAAACAACCATTTTTTTCAAAAAACAACAATAAATAAAATAATTTTTGACTACTAATTATATAGCTGTTTTCTATGTTTTTTCAGAATGATTTTTCTTCAGTGCCATTGAAAAATTACATGAGCTATCATTAAATAAATGGAAACAACTGAAATTGTGCTTAACATCACTGGAAATCCTACTCTACAAAAACACATTTAATTAATTTATTTATCTTTGAATCATCAAGTGGAATATTTTGAAAAGAATAATTACTTGAAATATTGCATAAATGTAAATCGATATCCATGTTGTTCAGCAACTCCAGCACAAACAACATTAGCAGAAGCTCCAATTAAAGTAGCGTTACCTGAAAAAAAAAATCTCTTAATCAATAAAAAAGTCATACTCGTGATATATCTCATGGTAACAATAAAATTACAGCTGTTTAAGAGATTAAAATCACTTATCATTGGCATGATAAAGATCTTACGATAACGATTGATGCTATCATCGATGTTATTACATCATTAAATCTCGAAATTTCTATAATCACGAGCTTTCTCTTACCTCCCATACAAGCACCAAAGGCCAAGGCCCAAACCAAGGGTTGCAGAGGCAATCCAAGTTCATCATTTTTTGATAGATTAATTACAAGTCTTATCATCATTGTTGTTAAAGGAACATTATCGACAAGAGCACTTGCTAATGCTGATACCCATAGAACAAGAAGAACTGCAGTAGCAAGTCTAGACTCCTCATTAACTGACAAAATAACCCATTCAGTTTGGTTTCCAATCCAAGCAATCAATCCCATTCGTGAAAGCGCCTAAAATATGACTAAATATTTACTCGAACGGTTCTCCAGTAGTGTAAGAGGTCAACGAACAGATAATCAAGAGAACATGTAGAAAAATATTCTAAGAAATAAAACTAAAACAAATCCAGTCTGACCTCCATAAGGATAAACAAGGCCGCAAAGAATATCAAGGTACTCCACTCTACACGTGCTAATATGCCGTCAAAATCCTTTGTATCAGCTGAAATGAGAAGAAGAAAAACACCTAACAAGGTCGTCCAGCCCAGAGACAAGTTTACATATGGCAAATGATGTAGAAAGAACAGAGTAATGATAAACATCAAAGCCACAGTACATTTTACTAATAACCATTTGTCTCGAATAGGATACTAAAAAAATGATAGAATACATTTATATATTTTTTTTCATCATGGACACTTAATATGGTTATTATTTTTTAGACTTACTCTTTCTTGTAATTCTTCAAGTGTCATTTTGTACTTTGCTATCTGTCCATGATGATTTGTCAATTTACTTGATAATGAAGTATATAATCTTTGTACTTTCTTCAGAAGAATCTCACGAACAAGCTTTTCTTCTCGACTATAATTTGACAAACTTGATGCTGCTTTCTGCCAAATAGCTATTTCGTGCCTCAACTCTTGAACGTCTTGAGGTTCATCATATCCTAAATCTTTAGGATCTCGAAAATAATATCGTAGCTGAACGCAAGCTACTAGAAATGCAAGAATAACTCCCATTGACATATGAAGTAAAAATGTATTAAAATCAATACCCTGAAAATTTTTACAAATATTACTAACAATTCTTGAAAAATTTTAAAAGAATTAATAAAAAAATTATATCTTACCGCATTAATTACATTATAATTAGATGTAATTATAACATTTGGGGGATCTCCAACAGGTGTCAGAGTTCCTCCGATATTCGAAGAAATGACGGTGGTGATGAGAATGGGAACTGGGTTTATTTCCATGACTTCACAAAGCCTGATGGTCACAGGGGTCATCAAAAGGACCATTGTTGTGTTGTCCAAAAAAGAAGACATAATAGCAGTAAAGAAACAGAGAATAAAAATCAATGGCCACATTTTTCCACCGGCTATCTGTGAGTAATAGCATACTTTATTTATTTTTTTTTTTTTGACGAACTATTTGACATTAATCATATTTAACTAATCTTAATTTTTCTTTTTTTCAGCTTTTAAGCAAAATAACCAGCTTAATACTTAGTCAGGGTAATTATTTAAAATATCTAAAAAACATTTAAAAATTACTTTATAAGCTATCACTGCCAAGTAATCGAAGATTCCTGTTTCTCCAAAGAATGCCACAAGAATCATCATTGAAAACAGGAGTAAAATAGTATCAATGTCAATCCATGATACTATTTCTGTTGTCGTAGGACGCTAAAAAAAATTTTACTAAATCAAAGAATTATTTAAAAAAAAGCTCAATTGATAATAATGATTATTGTGATCATTATAAAATATTATTTCAAACAAATTTACTTGATTACACAAAGCTAAAACTCCAAGAGACATTGTGGATGCAATTATGGCTGCAAAAGCTCGATGGATGACGTCGAAAATAATCAATATATATAATCCTATGAGAACCATTGTTCCATAAAATATGCCATCATTCTGGTTGATTGGAGATAAATCATAAATAATGGAAACAGGAAAACTCTTCTGTATATTTGTCTTTAAATTCACAGAAATTGTGATGTTTGTTTGATTATTAAGGCCGTAATTTACGTCGAAGGTTTTCTGTTGTTTTCGAACAGATGTCAGATTTAGCTCTGAAGAAGGAATAGATATGATCCACGGTGTCGATAAGATCTATGAAAAATAATTTTTTCAATCATATCAACCGGATGAGTAAGAAACAAATAGAATGCGAATTTGATGTTAATAAATAATACTACTTGCGCACTAGTATTGTCCATGTTGTTCATCTTATCTTTTTCAATCAACTCGAGCCAGATTGTAAGGCTGTATGATGACAAATTTGCATTAATATGATCTGATTGTGTGGGAGACATAAATGGACCCTCAAGTTCCAGAGAAACTTGATTACTTATTAACTGCTCAGTGATCACAAATTCTGAAGTGACTTAAGGAAAAAATATGACATTTGTATAATATTTCATACGAGAAATAGTATGCGAATGTGCTCAAGAAAAGCAAATATTATATGAGAATGAAAGGATACTGTGTACTTGAGAACTTGACACTGATAGCATATGCATCATACTGTGTTTTTCATTTCTGATCATTAACAGTAACTAAAAATAAACATAATTATTTATTATTGTTATCAATATTATGTTATTTATAAAATTTTTTAGATAGAATTTTTGAACTTACTGTAAATGTTGCCCAGCAACAAATAAGAAATATTAATTTGCAATATCGGAAGAATGATTTTTGTAGGAAAATATTTGATCTTTCATGATGAATAGTTCCATATTCAGTAGATTTTCGTACACTGCGAAATATTAAATTACTTTTCCAACAAATTTTTTGCTATCCAATATAAAATTAAATAAATCATATTTGAAGTAACTCACTGGGAATATGGAGTTTTATTAATTAAAGGCATCTTTAATTTCACTTTATCACTAATCACAACATTTAAGTTGTTACTATTGTTAATGTTTAGAATCATATTATAAACATCTTGATGAATATTAATCAGTGTAGGTCTCAGACATCAGGAAGTTGACTTCATATTTATGAAAACTGTTTTGAAGTGGCTGAAAAAATAATGCTTATAGAAGATGGTGTATTACTATTATTATTCAATAAATTCACTTGTACTTGCCTAAGGTACTTAAGAGTCTCTAGATCTGTTTCATCTTCACTTGTATCAAATAGAAAAGACATCTGAAATTAATTGATAAATTATAAATGCAAATCAGACATAGTAAAAATAAATATACAGTTAATTCACAATTGATCGTTATGATTATTTTTTACTTCTTATGAAAAGTTATTTTGAATACAGATTCCAATTGAAAAAATATATAGTATTATTATAATTTTTTGATATTAAATCAATCTAGTGGACCGATCAAAAAACAAGTGATAAAAAGATTTAACCATGAAGGTCGTGATGATTAAATATATTTATCGATTAATTGATCTTTATTTTTTATTAATTGTTTTTTAGTTACATAGTAATTTATAATATATTAAAGATTTTCAAATCTGTTGCTCCTTGAACAAGAAACTTTCTCGTTGAATAACAATTTATAAAAAAATTTCAGTAAATAAAAATGTAAGAACAGACAAAGAAAAACAATAATATTTTTTTTCATCTGAAGTCAACAAATAATATTTTTATAATTTTATCAGTGGACTATACGAAATCAGTTGAATATCTGATCGGTTATCCTAATTAAAACTTTTATAATTAAAATATTTCTTTTCTATTACTATTCTAACGAATGCATCTTGTGATCCTGGAACTCAAATGAATATAGCTATCAAATTCTAATTCAAATTAAAATTTATAATTAATAATAATTATTAATAAACATTTATTATTTACAAGTTTATGTTTTTGTATCGAATCTAGACACATTTATAATTCGATAACATTACACAGATTAATCCGGCTATTAAGTCCACAAGCATACGTGACTTATGAAAGCAAATTTATCCACGAAATATCAGGATAGTCATAAATTATCAGTAAAGAATATAAAACATAAATAATATTTCTGAATTTATAAATACCCTAACAAATCTGACTAAAAAAAGTTTGCAAAAAAAGAAATTAGGAAATTCTGAAATAATAAATATTACATAAACATAATTCGTAGAACACACGTGTTGACCCTGACTTATGACATTACTTTATCAATAAAAAAATTTAAAAACTACTCTATTTTGGATAATGAAAACTGTTTCTTAAAGAAGCAGCAATAATTACAGTGAAAGTGTTGATTAGATATAATTGTGTAATTTTCTATTATTATTCATGTAGTCAATTTAAACTGCTCATCAATCTCATAGTGATTCATTATTCGATAAATATTTTTTCGAGGTTTTATTTGCTAATTAAATTATCATCTCAAGACGTTGATGATTTCCAAGATAAGCTTTGAGAAGTCGATTAAATCATCTTTTGAATTGTTATCGATACAATTTAATCATAATTACCTTATTTGTAATATCGATCGTTTTTCTAGCATTTTCTTATACATTTATGATCAATAAAACAAAAAAACATTTTAATTTATTTATTTATCACGATTAATTAGCCGAGTTTTTTTGGTTCTTTTTTACATAATTTACATCATTACAATTTTTATGACCATGTTCTTTTTTTATACTGGAAAAAATTTAGCTTGAATTATTTACCATTCTATTTTTCAAAATTTCTGTTATGTCTTGTATAAACAAGAAAAGATAAGTGATGCTGTTAGTGGTCTCATCAATTCTCTTGGGATTTTAAGTTTAAAAGGGTATCTATTAATACGATAATAATATTAAATATTTAAAGTTTACATGTTATTAACGGGAAAATCCCATGATAATTAATAAGAAGAGTGGAATATATATTATCTATTTAATTGTAGAGATGTAGATCATAGTCTAAATAAAAGTTAAATAGACATTATAAGTCATATGCAAAATCTTATCACTGTTGCATTTGTTATTTGTTTTGCAAATCTGCCTCAGGTAAATAAAAACGTTAGTTTAATCTAATTTGTCTTTTTATAAATAATTATTAAAATTTTATATTGTATATTTAACAACTTTAATCTCATTCATGATTTGCGAAAAATGTATTATCGACTAATTGATCTAAAAGATGACTAAAAGTATACATTTTCAAACATTCATCCTTTTATCTTGTGAACTAAAAATAAAGAAAACTTGGTTCAGCCAATATTGACACAATTAAGAGTCATTTGAAAAAATTCTGCGAAAGATTATTCACTGGATAACAAGATAATAGTGGTTTCCTTGAGTATTGACTATTGACTCTTAAAATTTATCTTAACAGCGATTGGCTGACTCCCCCACATCAACTGCCAATTTCACCAGTATTTAATTACCCGACTCCGACTGCAATCATCATTCAGATCAAGTGAACAGTTGAAGAAGCAACTGAAAAAAAATAACCAAGTCAAGTTATTAAATTTTATAATTCAAACAAATCAAAATGTTTGCAAAAACTGCTGTACTTTTTACTATTGCTACTGGTAAGCATAATTAATTTTTTTAACAATTTATCAAAACTAGTATGTAGTCATCAATTTTAGAAAAAATATGAATACGAAATTAATCAATTCTTTTGCAGTCCTAATTGTTGGAATATATTCAGCAAGTATTAGCACTGATGATTATATCGTTGTCGATGAAGCTCCTGAAAGGTGTGAAGTTGGAAGAAAGTACAAAGTAGATTGTAATACCTGTACTTGTTATGAAGAAACTTCTCTTGCTTGCACAAGAATGAAGTGTGTTCATCCTCCAGAAAAGAGATCTGTATCAGATGATGTTCCTCAAGAGCCATGGGGTCGTAAGTGTCAATTTTCATACTGTTGTTTAATTTACAATGAATATATTTTTATATTAACTCATGTGAAATTTTATTTTGTTTAACAAATATAAATTATTCATGACATATTATTGAACTTTGTTAACAGCTCTATGGATTCCCGGAACTCCTTGTGAACCTCGTAAACAATTCTACAGCGAGTGTAACAGTTGTTTATGTACTCCTGATGGAAGAAATGCTGTTTGTACAATGAAAGCTTGCTTCCGACCTTCAGTGTCTGCGTAGATAATAGTTTTTACAAAATCAAAAGTTTGTTAGAATAGTGATTGATATAATAATAAATATTATTTATTTATTAATTTTTAAATATAAAACTTCTCATTTTGAATATTTTTCGCAAACTTAAATGTTTTTTATGCTGCAATAAATATAAATTATTTTATATTTAAAACTGTATTTTTTATAGTTGATAAATAAAATTTAATAAACAAAAATACTCTGTTTAAAATGAAACCTTCCATTCAAAAAAACTATAAAAGGTGTGAACAATTTTTTATTTTATAATAGAAATTGATTTTAAAATTCAAATAGTGCGCTCTTTTTAATTAAAATTTTAGTTCTTATGAAAAGCGCTGGTATCGTTTCTCCCACTATCGATTATTGCGACTGTAGCGCCAAGTTGACTGTTGTAAACTATGATTCGAATTTTCAAGTTTGTGCATGACGCTAACGGTCAGCGATGCTCATAATTGTCTATTGTGTTAATAGTTTGGATTTTCGTAGAAGATTTCGTTATTTTCTTGACTTATTTATTGACTAATAACAAATAACAATAGAATAAAATATTTTCGTCAACTTGGTAAGTGATCTTTTTTATTTCATCTAGTCAATACTTGATAAATAGTGTTGTTTATAGTATCTTGGGTTATGCTGTCAAAGAAGCATCATTAAAATAACGTTAATTTTACAGAGTTTTTATCTTAGCATCACGATGGTGTTAAATAAACGAGATTTAGAAAAAGCTTTTTCACCTAACAAAGTTAAAAGACTTGTAAAAAGACCTGGAATAAATCCAGCTAAGCCAAGCACAAGTGGAAGTACATCAATGGTGCTTAGTGATGACGATCAGACAAGTATCAAAGTTGTTGTAAGAATTAGACCGCAAAATGAAAAAGAACAACAAGACAATTTCCGGAATGTTATCAAAACAGTTGATACAAAAATGTTAATCTTTGATCCAAAAGAAGAAGAAAATCCTTTTTTTTATCGAGGCATCCAGCAAAAAGGTAGAGATCTTCTGAAAAAACAAAACAAGGAACTTCAATTCATGTTTGATCGTGTATTTGATATGACTGCCTCTAATGCGGAGATCTTTGATGGGACAACAAAAGAAGTAATTTCAGACTTGCTTGAAGGATATAATTGTTCAGTGTTTGCATATGGAGCAACAGGAGCTGGTAAAACTCACACAATGCTAGGAAAAGATGATGATCCAGGGATAACCTTTCGAACTATGGCAGAATTATTCACTCAAATTGAAGAACAAAAGGAACATCGAGACTTTAATCTTGGTGTAACTTATTTAGAAATTTACAATGAAAATGTTCAAGATTTATTAAATAAAAGTGGCCCTTTAGCATTGAGAGAAGATGGTAGATCAAGTGTTATCGTTGCTGGACTAAAAATAAAAACAATTAAAAGCTCTGATGAACTTCTATCACTTCTCGCATATGGAAATAAAAATCGAACACAGCATCCAACTGATGCTAATGCTGAAAGTAGTCGTAGTCATGCTGTTTTTCAAGTTTATATTAATATTACTAATAAACTAGATGGCCAGGTTAAACAAGTAAAACTTTCAATGATTGATTTAGCTGGATCTGAAAGAGCTTCGGCCACGGGATGTAAAGGTGCAAGACTTAAAGAAGGTGCGAATATTAATAAATCTTTGCTCGCACTTGGAAATTGTATAAATAAGCTTGCAGAAGGTATTAAACATATTCCTTACAGAGATTCAAAATTAACTCGTTTATTGAAAGATTCTCTGGGTGGTAATTGTCGAACAGTAATGATTGCTAATATTGGACCATCAAGTTTGACTTATGAAGATACTTACAATACTCTTCGATATGCCAATAGAGCGAAGAAAATTAAGACTCATATGAAAAAAAATATTATATCATGCGAAATGCATGTTACAGGATATATCAAGCTTGTAGAAGAGCAAAAGAAAGAAATAAATTTATTAAAACAAAAATTAGCTGTATTCGAAGGAAAATCAACGCCGAAAAAATCATCAGAATCTGAAAATGAAGAAACGAAAAAACAGATAAAAGAATTGAAAGAGAAAATGATTGAATTGTTAGAAAGAAAAAGATCATTAAATGAGAAAATTCTTGTACTGCAGAGTAGTGATAAAATTCTTTGCTGTAGAATTCAACATAAACTTGCGGCTGATAAACGTTTGCAAAATCTATCAACAAACGTTGATTTAATAATTGAAGAACAAAATGCAAGCGGGAAATCACGGGTCAATAAATCTCTTCTTCATTTTAAACGACAACGAGACATTGTTAAAACACAAATGGTCCAAGCTTGGAATGAACTTCAAGAAGTTGAGCAGAATATCAATGCTCTTAACAATGAAATAAGGACAAAAGGTTTTGTAGATAAATTAATAGATACGTGTGCATATCAAAAAAGTCTTCTGGATTGTCTACGATCTCAACAGCAATATGAACATGCGAGGAAAGTTTGCAGTCTTCAACTTTGTGAATTAGAGTCTCTGGAGACAATTCATAAAATGACAAGCAGCACCTTGCAATCATACTTCAATATGATGAGCGGCTATGGAACAATGACAGATAAAATGAAAGCTGAATTCAAACAGTTAGTAAAGTCTTTGGAGGGAGTTAGGAATATTAAATGGGCTGATGCTGATTTAGGAAATTCTCAAGATTCTTATAGTCTTACGTGTCTATCCATTGATCAACTGTTGGATCCAATGAACAATGAAATGCCAATACATTCTGCTTCCTATTTAGATGAAGATGGAGGACCAATTTCACCAATTTCGGAAAATAACATTGTGGATAAAACTTTCAATACTTCTCCCAGTAGTGATCTTTCTAAAACAGAAGTTCTTGATTCGACAATTACTTTTAGTGATCAGGATTCACCTACAGTTAATGCCACCATAGAATTGAATGGAAGTACAGGCATAGATGTAGCTAAACTAAATAATACATTCAGTTTAATAGAAAATAAATCAAAGAAAAGAGTTCTGAACGATAAATCAGCTTTCGGAAGTAAACCTCCCGCTAAACAACCGCGAAGAATTTCTCCTAAAACGAAAACTACCTTAACTCATACCAATGGCATTGCTGGAAAAGAAAATAAAAGCACACAAAGACATATCACATCCATGACTGCCAAAAGTGTTTCAATTATAAATAAATTGAAGACTGATCGATCCAAACCAGTACCACAATTATCAACAGCTAATTTAGATCCTCCATTAAACACTTCTGATTCATTAAAAGCTGTAAGAACTAAAGAAAGGCGTGGAATAAGTGCATCTCATCCGTACCAAAAAAATGTTAAACCGAAGTAAGTACAATGTGTCGAAGAATCTTAAGTTATGACAAGAATCTTTTTTTTTTTTTTTTATAATATGAATTTTTTAATGAATGCTCTTTTAAAGTTTTGATAATAATCATATACTAAAAAATGTTACTATGAAAATGTGATTATTGAATAAGCTGCTATCATAATATTAAAAAGCATTAAAGATATATTTTTATAATAATAAACCAAGCGTAAATTTATATTTGTATGCTTGAAAAATGAATATATTATTATAACAGAATCTGGAAAATTCCAAAGTGACCAGTTTCTTTTGTTAGTAATGTGTCTTTTCTTTTGTACTTAATAAAATTATGTATTTCAGGGTAAATTCGACATCGAATTCATCACGAGTTCCTTGGTAAACATTTAGAGGCTAAGTTTAATAATATTTTTTAACATTCATAACAATTTAAATATATTTTATATCAATTATTTAATATTAATAGCAAAAATAAACTTTTTTTGATATCGAGTTGACTATAATTATAAAAAGAATAAACAAAAAGATATTTTAAATAAATTTGTAATAATAGATTTAGAGAATTGTTAATACAATGAACAAGTATTGAAAAAATATAACTGCCATGACAATTTTTTTTAGCTGATTTGGATTGTAAAGTTAAAAACTACAATTGTTGTTAAACTATAATTCGAATCAATTTATATTAATTAGTCTGACAAGATATCAAAACGACGCTGAAAATTACCAAATTATTTGGAATACATCAAAAATTTGATAAGTACTATACTTTTATTGCTAAAGAGTTATGATATTTTTATACTGTGTACAATAAATACTATTTGTCGCACAAAAAAGTATAAATAATTTATTAATTAAGTTTCAAAGAAACATAATTATAAAATATATATTAATCGAGACCAATAAATAATTTTAATACAATATCATTAAATATTTTAATTTTGACAGAAGTGACAATTTTGTGAATTTTTTGTTGTTAAATCATTAATTATTTCACTCTTCAATGTGTTATAATAAATTTATTATGCACGTTTTCATGTAAACTAATAAAGAATAAAAAAAATTTATATACATCAAATCATTTTTATATTGAATATTAACAAATATCCAAATTTATTTAAAATTATCCATTATCAACAAATGGTAATATATGAATACCATTGTTATTACAAGATGGCGTTTATGGCGGCCAAAAAGGTCGATCAATCTCGAGACGGCATCAAACATGTGTTTGTGTACCTTTCTCTCAAGTACAAATTCTACGTAACCGCATTCCAGTTTATTATTAAAAAAAAATACATCAATTGTCTCCATATTGTATAGTCTATAAATATTTTAATAATATTATAAAAAGTAAATAATGTACGATTAAACATAAGCCTGATCAAAAGCCACGTTTATCAAAAATCGTTACAAGAATGGTGTAGTGACCGTTTAGAGACGTTGATTACAATGTATTAAATTTTCGTGTGCCTTCGGATTTACTTAAAATAATCCAGGAAATAAGACATCCGTTGAGTTAAACCGAGATAACCTCAACAAGACACTGAAAGAACCACATTATACACAGCCGAGAAATATTTAGATCTGAATACATGAGTAAACAGAGTGCAGTGTTTATTGCATAGAAAAGCGACAGAATATTCTGTGCCAAATTTATGCATATGTATCTAAATTAATTGGAAAATCTTAAATAATCGTTTCCTTGAAGATTTTCATGAATTATTTGAGTTTGTTACGCATTTATTCATATATGATATTACATGATATGTCATAATGTCCTTGAATCATAACAAAAGTAATGATAACGACGAAAATATAGAGACACAAGTGATTACTGAAAGATTGTAATAATAAAATAAATTTTTCAGGTCTAACCTGAAAAATTCATCGGTAAGTCATTTATTACAACGTTTCACGTTAATTTGATTATTTAATTATCATTAAGAAGGTTACTGTGACTACATATCTCACATTTTATTATATCTTATCATTTTTCTTTGTTCTAACTAGCTTAAGATTTTCTATTATCAGACAATTAAATACAAAAAAAAATTATTCGTTCAAGTAACATGAAATAATCATTAACAGAGAAATAATTGTTACAGATGAAGATACAAATTATTGAGTATAAACATGTTTAATATTTACTTCTACAAAATACACAAAAAAACAATTATGCAATATAAGAATATAATTCTTTATTTATTTTTATAACAGTTTTGAAAATAAAAAAACTCACGTTAACGTAAATGAAAAATCGTAATCGATAACTTGATGAAGAAATGTATTGTAATTTTGAAATTCCACTTTAACAATTGATATTGTGGTTTCAATTATATTTATTTATCTCTATCATATCCGCATTGGCTCATGTTTTCTATCAGTGAATGGTTAAATCGTTTAATAAGTGATCATATGACATTTATGTACATTTTCATTAGAGACTATTGTATATCCATGCATTCATGGTATTTCACAGTTTACAAAGTGTTCTTTAGAAATTTTTTTCTTATTTCCAGTGCGTTAATTAAATCTACAGCAGGGATGTTTTAAAAATTATCAAGATGTAAAATTTGAAGATTAGCTGCCAAAAAGTCCTGGCTGGCGAAATACATTTTATGGTTGTGAGTTAATAACGTGATCACACAAAGAAAGTAAGCATGAAGCTCGTTCCAGCAATTTATCTTGGATCTACGGCTATTGATCGTCGATTCAGCAGTCCTATGCTACCATGGATCACGAAAGAGATCAAAAGAAGAAGCAGTCATCAACGAGTACGTACAAAAAAATGAATATTCATAACACTTTTGTTTATGAATATTCAACACTTTTCTAAATGCTTCTACCGCAAATACAATATTTTCAAGTAAACAAATAAATATTCTTAAAAAAACTCTAAGAAATTGATTCTAAACACTATAAATTTTTATTAGTTTTTTATTAAATTTTATTTTTTCAAATTTAAATCTACTCAAAAGTGTTACAAAAAATATAAAACGTAATTATTAAAAAATCCTTGTGGGTTGTAATTTATTAAATAAAATGTACAATCATGATGATAGAATAATTTTCTTTTTTACAAACATTCATGAGCAAAAAATTTTTGCTTTCTTTATGATTATTATAACAACTCAGAAAATCATATTAACGACAAATTTTTTTACATTCCTTACATGCAAGTAAAAAATGTCCCATAATCATCATCTCATTATAAAACCGCCCTTTAACTCGAGGTCATTCATGCTGAGAGCGAATGAGGCTGCAAATTGTGGCATTAAATTCTATACCTGGTTTCCTCGCGTGAGTTACTTTCCTCAGATAGCACATAGAATCTTATAGCATGCACTCGGAATAAGTATGTAACAAGAGCATGAACAAGTGGATATTTTTTATCTTTGTCTTACTTTGTTTCTTTTATATGACTTTTTCACATTCCAAATATATTTATGTATTTTTCTAAACCTTCTTTGTTTACTTTCAGTTCTCACATTAGTAAATTTCATTAATAATTATTATAAATTTTCATCAAGTAATAAACACTTGCAAATAATTCAGTAACTATCATAGAATTAAAATTAATTGCAAACAGACTTGAATCGTAATTTTTCCTCATCATTATCAGCTTCTACTTAATATTATTATAAAGAAAAGTTAATTTAATAGTAAAGAGACGTGTGAAAAATTTGTTATTATCTAACTTACGGTATTTTATAAAAAAATTGTAAATTTATTTTTGTAATGTTATTCAGTAAAAACAACAACGATTCATAAATTATAATCAGTTTCCATCTTATCTACTGTGCGAGCATATGTTCAAGAACTCTCACTTTTTATGTCCTGTCAAATTAAATATTCAATAACTACAATTGATAATTTATTATCTAAATATATTTGCAGTTCTTTCAAGTATTATTTCTCTTTTCAATTAACTATGTAAAACTGAGAAAAGTAACCATACAATCGTATTCTTTATCTCGAAGTTTAAGATTACGTCCTTCGAACTATTCTATTTATGATTTTTTTTTTTTTATCGTTTTAACATGAAGTATAATTTTTGCTACAATCAGTCTAGTACAAGAACAGGGCAATCTGAAAGAGAAAAATTACGTAAAGGTTTTTATAGCTGTCGATAAACATTAGACGTTAACGTCATTATTGAAACCCGTAGACGTAAGTAAGAAGGCTGATAACAAATACAAATGATTGAAATTTTTTAAAGAATATGCTTGAGAAAGATGATGAAAAAAAATTGATTTATACAGCTTTTTACATAATGAAAATAATTTATTTTTTACCCGATCTTTTGAAATATTGAATGATAGTTTTCATAATATTCGATTCTATTTATTATTTTGTTTTATTTAATAAAACGATTAATCAGCAATTCATCAATTTTATACTAATTTTTAAAACTAAATTTTCCAGGTAAATATACTAGTAGCTTCTGGATATATTTCTGCATATTTAAATGATAAGGAGCAGCCATTATTTAGACATTCACTTACCGGACCGTCCAAGCCTCAGCCACTTTCAGCGAATACTTCGGATTCCAAGGGTGGAAATTTCTTATATCTTATCAAAGGAGATGATGGACTTTATTATTATCATTTATTCAAGGTTGAAAATGCAGAAATCGTAAGTAGAAAATTATTTTTTCTTTAAAGAAGAAGTGCAGAAAATAAGATTTATTTTTAAGTATGACAAAATTGTTTATTCTCAAATTTATTCTTGAAATGTCCTTCGATTTATCACCATTGATGGCTCCTCTTGTTGACGTTTGCCATTTTAATAGAATCACTTTATTCTTGTTGAATGTTACACGCGTTTATATAATCTTTTCAAAACGTTTTATATTCCGGTGAATGAGATGACTCGAACGTGACGTTTTATCATTTAGAAATAGATCTACGACGAATCGTACTAGACAGTTTGGCAACTGGCAGCTTAGATATTCCTTTTGGCAAGGGCTCATTTGATATTTAGTTTAAAAAAATGATTATTCAAGTAGTTGAGCTCATTAATTAATTAATCCATAATGAAAATTCTTGAAAATGAATAGATTCATTATTATCTTTATCTAATGTGTTATAAAACGTCTTTTTATTCAATTTAACAAAGAAAATTTTTTTCACCAATAATTTCACTTTATGACATGAATTACGTCATCGAAAACGTTTTCTTTCGACTTTTAATCGTGCAGAGTTTACAAATAATAGTTAGCAGGTTGTTGCAAAAGTTGACAAATAAACTACGTAATGTAAAATTGTTTTTTGAATTATTTATAAAGGCTGCTTATTAAGAGAACTAGGAAATGAAATGTTATTATAACGCAAAATATTAAAATAAAATTTGTATTTATTGATATGTTTTCAGTGTCATTTCGCAGAGTTTGTTGATTGATACTGATAGACATAGTACTAAATATAATTTTTATATCTATGTCTTTAAATGATGATCCAACTTCTTGGCTTAGCTCTTTGACCTATCCATCGTTACTTATAGTCGTCCCAATTGGTTGAGATCACCTCGAAATAGATACACGTGTCTTGCACACTCCTCACACGTGAACCGGTGACCAACTTCAGCGTGGCCAGCCACGCAGACTAGAAAATTAATATTTTCATATCATTCACTTTTCTCAGGAATATTTTGACGAGTATAATTTTTAGAAAATCTTTATTTAACTTCAATTATTCTTCTTTAAAGTCTGAAATACAGTAAGTTCTTGTGAATTAATATTTTCCAGATGAAATAAATTGAATTATAAATTTATGGAAACGTTTCAAGTTCGTTAAAGTGAATCTTAATTTATTTTATGAATCACATTAGAAATTTTTCTTCCCCTCTAAATCAGTTAATAATCTCAAAAACTTGAAATGACATTTTAATTATTAATTATACTATTTGATTATCTGCCATATGAATATGTTTTTATTACATACTGTGAACAGGAAGAGCTCAATTGTGAAATCACAAAATACTATTCCCTTGAATACTTGAAAATTTTACGTTATAGACAATTGTATGCTGTATTGTCAGTCGTAAATCAAATATAATCAACAATGCGTAAGACAAATTACTGTTTTTCACAAATTGGTTTAGAAATTATCACGCTTATCGAGCGGAAGGATTACAAAACTTTCAAATTATTTATTGGAATTTATTAATTCTATGTTGAACAATTATTTAGTAGTTCAATTGTCTCATCAAAGTCCTACTTAGAAATAATAAGAGAGGTAATTAAGAGCAATTAAAAAAATCAGAAAAAAAAATTCTAGTGAATAAAATATTAATCATTAATATTTTGTGAGTGTAGAATAAACAGTTATGTTTTCATATGAGATTGAATTATTAATTCTGTTATAACCTGGTAGTTAGAACATAAAACATTTTAAAAGTCATTGCAACAATCAATTTGATAATATCAATATTTGCTGTATATAAAGTTCTTATTACTTAATTATAATTGTCGCATTGATTGAATATACATTCTTTCTATAATATTAGTAATTATAAAATGAATATTATTGCATAACAAGTTTGGTTAATAAAAAAAAATAAATTCTTATTAGAAATGTAAACGAAGTCAAACATCTAGTTTTATGAAACCGATAAGAGTATTGAACTCAACAACCTGCATCGATAAACCTTGCATATATTAAGCTTTATTCGAGTATTCGAGTCATTTATAAATTGTATATCCACGTGTTGGACACGTACAATATGATGTTTGCAGTGTCAAGCTGCAGAAAATGAGCTATAGGTAATATTGGCTTTTCTCTTGGTTGTATGATGGCTCTTTTGACTCGAGTGTCACATCTCTCAAGTAGTAACCAATCATCCAACTGATTTCTTTTGCCCAGTAGCCAATCGTTGATTCTTGTTTGTACATCCACGAATGAAACATGCACCGTTAACTGGTTAAAACGTTGTGACTATTATTAAATTCGTCCTCAACGTCTTCGTCAAACGATCAAACGACATTGATTACTAAAATCATTTACTTAATAATCGTACAAATGGACACAAGTATCACAAATAAGTTAATGAGAAATAAATCTCCTTATAAAGTTTTTAAACAACGTGATAAGTTTAAAAAGTTTAAATTTTAAAATATTAAATAATTAAAAGTGTAAAGTTTTTTTTTTTATTGTTATTTTATTAAAGTTTGTATCTGTGAGTGTTTTGTACTTAAACAGGTGTAAGAGTTGAAAGAAGAATATTTTCTTAGTAGAAGAAACATTTAAATACTTGGGAATGATAAAAAGAATAATACAACATAGTTGAACGTACTCACACGAATTATTATTCCCATCGTAATACTGTGAGTATATATGTGTTATATTTTGCATAAGTTCTTCGTGATTCCACAGAGTTTTTAATCGAGGATAACAATCTTTACTGCAACATATTATGAGGAGGGAAAAGGTCGTCTAGTTCACTGAGTCTGAGAACTCAATTCTACTTCATAAGTAGTTGAGGATTTTTTTTGCCGAGTCCTTCAAGTTTATAAATTTGTGTAGTGTCCTTGGACATTCAAAATCGGGTTAATGTTTATTAGTTTTTTTTATAAGTCAACAATAATATTTTTAAAGAGACAAAAATATTTACATCGTAATAGTTTTGTTCATGTACTTGTTATTGAAAGACAAATTTTTGTTGTGATTCAATTGTTGATTTCATCTTCTAAAATAAATTTATAATATTCATTATAGAAAATCTTTATTTATAATTTTTGCTTATCCAAATAAATATATATATATATATATATATGTATATATATATAGATAATTTTTAGAAAACTTTCTTTACGATAATTATTTATTTATTACTGAACAAAATCGATCAGTCAACGATTTTTATATTTGTAAATGTGAAGATTTGTTGTATTCTCAGCGTTCTACATTTAAGTGTATTTCTCGGCTATTTTTTATTAAGCAAACGTGTTGAACAAGAATGTTAGAGCCACGTTAGCATTTTATGCAAAGACTAATGAGTTATTTCAATGTGTTAGATGCAAAGAAGTGGGTTGATGAATCTCAGTCTCATATCACGTCTAAGAAATTGTACCGATTTCACTTTGACTTTAATCCAATCCTTGTAATCATCATCATTTACATGTATTTTTTTTATCAAGTTGCAAGGAAGCACACCTAAATCGTATAAGTAACTGGGTCGACAGGTGAAAAGATAAGATTCAATGCTTTAGTAATTTTAGACTTAGCAAGTTGTCTATGGTCAAGAACCTTTTTTTTTCTTCTTATTTCAACTCTCTTGTCTTTATTTTAACTTTATTTGTATTTAGAAGGTCGTAATGGCTTTTCTTCTTATATAACACTTAATGTTTCCCTCAGTACATGCACATATACTTATCAGGAATTGTTCCCTGTGGCTATTATTACGTAAATACGATGGTCCGTATACTTGTGCACGCAGCGTTGGTGGTTTATTTTGGATCTGAATGACAAAGATATGATGTGACAGTATATTGCATCTTGCAACTAAGTACTGCTTTCAAGAAATCTATTTAACAAAATTGAAAATATTTATAATATCTAAGAGTATTTTTATTTCATTGAAAACAAAACGCAAAATAAATATAGAATTCTATTATATTATAATAAAAACAATTGAAATAAATTTATAGATAATTGATTTTAATTAATATAAAAAATTTTTTAATTATATATATTTTACTAGAAGTATATTCACTAATAGAAATGATAAAAATAGTTCTTGCTGTTTGAAGATACATAAATTTTCCTGTCTTTATATCAGAAAATAAGATTTAGATAAGCACGATTTGATGGCTTATTTTTCATTTGCGTCACAGAGAAGATTTGTTATAAATTTTCAATATAAAATATATTTCTACAATCTCTAGAATAAAAAATTTAACTAAAGGATTTGCAAAATTTCCTTCACAAACAACATAATATTGTTAGAATGTAAAAAATGATCATTATTAACATAATTTATTTGGTTGAACGATGTATCTTTTTTTCATTCAAAAAATAAAACGTAGATAAGCAGGAAAATCAAGTTCATGGCCTAACAACCCACGAACATTAATAATTGTCTTGACGAGAGTAAGAACAAGCATTTAAAAAAATTTCCAACAATGACCGGGTGCATAGATATGTTTCGTAATAGTCCATAGTCTTCTAGGAAGTCTTCTTTTATTTTCATCAATTGTATACTTGACTCTCTGGCCCTGGATATGCGTTTTGTCTTTTCTCGAATGTATTAAATTGATACTCGTGCAATCATCATTATTTAAAAAAAAGAAAAACAATATTAAAATCTCAAGTATTGAACATAAAACATAAAGAAAACATTTTCAATAAATTTCCAATAGACCTAGATACTTAACACCTCTTTTTTACTCTTAGTTTATTGTAGCTTGTTGTCATTTCTTGAATAAAACTTCAACTAAAGTTTTTTTGTATTGATAAATCGCTTTCATCTTCTCAAGCTTCAAGATCAATAAAAAATCATTTTTCATGTACTTTTTTATAATATTATTTACACAGTCTTTGATTAATTGTTTTTCGTTATCAACAACGAATGTTTTGTAAGTGAATTGGATTATTATGTCAAATATGAATAAACAGTAAATTGCAGCAAAGAAACTATAAACAACTAAAAAATGATTTTCAATATAAATAAAATAACTTTGTGAAGAAAAATAGACTGATACATTTATTGGGAAAATGTCGGAAAAAAATAAGTCATCAAGGTTGCAGTATCAGTGATAGAATTATTTTCAAGTTCATTTAGTTTAAGAATTTTCTGGTATGTCTTCTACATGATGAAAATCTAAACAGACAAGAATTATCACCTCATGTTAAACTGCAAACTAGGTGTTATGAATAATTAGAATAATTATGCTTTCAGAATAATAGATGAGTTTGATCAGTGGACATCAAATAAAACTATCAGAATAATCAACAGATTATCAATATAATCAAAATAGTCTAATGAGAATAGATATAGTTCTACCTTCAATTCCATATTATTATTCTGTACACGCACTCAATATAAATTCAATGACAAACAAAAGTAAAACTAAAATTTGATTAAAAAAATTCTAGAAAACAATTTAATACTAAAATATCTTATGTAATAATGTGACTATTGTTTAGTTTCTTTTTTTATAGAAAAATTGTACGACAATATGAGGAAAAAATTTGCATCTCAGAAGAAAGTATTCGAAACTTTTAAAATATTTTCTCAAGTCTGCTTGTCTAAATTAAATTGAGAAACTTTTGCTTCTTTTTTTTTCATATTTATAAATTTTGAAAATAATAAAAAATTTTTTCAGAATTCTAGATAATTTTGGATATTATTTAATGGTTTAGTGATTAGCATTGCTGTCAAAAAGTCCATTATAACAAATTTGTACAAATAAATGAGGACTAATTTACTTTAATCAATTGATTCGTTGTTAAGTATACAATAAATACAATAAAGAAATTCTGAAGATATGTATGAAAGTCTTGTGATAATATGTTCATTATGGTCTGTTGATTTTGTAAAAGCCCTTGAGGGCTTGTTCTCTTGTTCCCTCGGGATAAATAAGCATTTACATCACCTAAGTATTGTAATCTAACTAAGTGTCATGCGAATACTTCACAACAATTTGACATTTATTTTGATATTAAAGGAAAAAAAATAATTACATTAATTTAATTACTTGATTGCAATTGATTCATGAGAAAAAAAAAACAACAAATTTATTGAGGTAACTGACCGTAACTCTGTCAATTAAATTTTGCCTTTTGTATTTATGATATGTATATGATAATGACGTTATGTAAAGTTGATGAAATTGCGATCATCTACCTGTACAGCAAACATAATGATACTAAATTAAAATTATTAACAGTATAATTATTTACAAATGAATTTTTTTTTTTAGTTAAATAAATATTTATAGAATAATTTAATTTAGAGAAATTAAAATTTTTGAAAATTATATTAAAATTACTTAGATTTATATTTCTAATGGATTTTTAATCTTTAAATCACACTTGAAATATATTAAATTTTCATTTCGTCATTTAAAATAAAATTTCTGAAATTTTTTTCAAAATATAGGACGTCCAAGTTGCCATTCGAGAATTCTTAAGTAGACTGTAATTTACATAAACATTTAATTATAAAAATTGGGCTTCAAAAAAAATTGTAACAAATACGTGAAAAATGAATTTTTAGATAATTTCAGAGTAGTGACCTTCGGTTCATTTTTTCTTGTCTCTTTTCTTTTACCTCTGCGTGTCTTCCATCCATGTGACGTTTTCATATGTGAGAACACGTAGAACACGCAAGGCAACTCTTAGAGACAGTCGCGGTATTCTGACACGCCAGTCTCTGTCTATACGTGCTCCCTTCAACAAGGGACATTACTTTCATACTCTTGAGAAAACCATCAAACAATAGGATTAATAGAAATATTTTTTTTAATTATTTAAATTTTTATAAAAAAATTTTTTTTTCAATCTAATATACTTCAATGTAATTGACAATAAATGTGCCAATTTTAAATATTTTTCGAGTGATTTTAATTGTTCAGTTTCAAAAAATGTTTTTATAAAATGTGGGTGCAAAAAAGCGCCAAAGTTTTATATTGAAGTGAATGACATATTTTAAGAGTTTGTTTGTAAATAATATAATAGATATTGATAAAAATTTTTAATTCTTTAAAAAGATATTTTTTAATAAGCGATGATTACGGTGCCAATGTCTTCATCTAGTCCTTATGTCACTATCTCATCACATAGTGATGCTAGTACTCTCAGAAAAAGACCATCGGTAAGTTGATGATCTTGAACTCATGACTTAAAGTTTCTTCCGTCAACAATAATAACATTTATTATTGTCTGTAGAAAATTACGGTTCTTTTAGGATAGATAATTGAAACATTGTTACATATGTCTTTTTTGCATAACTAATCATTTATGAAATTATTTTTTTTTTTGAGCATACAGATTATTAGGGACAAAGAAAATAAAAATAAGCTTTGTAATATTCCATTATTCATCTTCAGTTGGAAAATTTTTCAATTTTTTTTGAGCACATATAATAAATCACTTTGTGCAGATTTATTGTATAATTACTATTACTATTTCCTTTTTTTTCTTTAATGAATATGCTATCAACATGTTGAATATTTGAGCCGTATTTTAATAATCCAAAGTCAGTATTTATAAATTTTTTTGAATAAAAGAAAATAAAAATTTTAAATATGATCGTTTATTTAAAGTAATGTAAAATATTCTTCATAGTAAACTCGAAAGTTCCTTATGCTATGAAGCTAAAGCCAAGAGCAAGAGAGAGATTGTGCGTTTCTAAATTCGTATCGACCGTTTTTAACGACGAGGAATTTAAAGACTACATACCTTAGTGTATAGTCTTGGTTGTTGTAGCAGTTTCCATTTAATTTTAATCGTCATTGTATGTATAAATATCATTCTTGAGTATTGCAAAAATGTTACAATAAAAAGAATGAATTAATCAAATGAAGAGAAAATAAAACAATAAAAAAGTAATAAGTCACTTACTTGTTTGCAACCATTGTTATTTCAAGGATAAATCTCGAGACGATTAAACACACAGTAATACAAGAATGACAATTCTCGAACTATAATATTAACTATTAATTGTTCAATTGATATTATTTAGGTATTACATGAAATGGTATGATGAATCTGTTAGAGATGTTCATTAATTAATTTATTGATTAGTAATCCTCAATATGTCATGTGAAGCAATGAAATTGAATCGATGTCACAACACAAATTATAGGATAATGAATTTTGCTATGAGTAGGCATAAATGGAGGTAACTATAAATCAAATCTTTAAAGTTGTATATCTGTTTATAAATTTAATAGATTACTTAGATTAACTTCATCTGGTTTTCATGTACCATTACTTCTAGTGATATGTCATATCAATTTATAACAAAGTTACTTGAATCAAATATAATTGAATAATTCTTAGAAGTAAAGAAAAAATTATTAATTAAGTTAAATCAATTTTGATGATAAAAACTTTCTATTATCTATTTTTTGTTCTATTTAAATTTGATATCTACATGGAATCCCAGCAAACAGAAGTTGTTAATGGCAGCTGGTGATACTGTAGGAGGGAAGAAATGATAGGTAGATAATTAAATGTTGGCCATATGCAAGTTTCCTCGTCAACATGCTTGATAGTAATAAAGAGCTTGTATGTAATTGGATAAAAGAAGCCAGTTGGTTCAATGATTTTTTCTGTGTCATCAACAATCGCCACAAACTTGTCTTATTTTCTCTTGTAAACTAAAGGCTATGGATTCTATAGAATTTATTGGCCACTTGATAAAATACGTGTTCTAATTAAAGGCTTGGCGAAAGAGACTTAATCAATAGGTCATAGAAACAAACTGTTATTTATCACTAGCTCTGTAGGTAAAATTTTCTCAATAAAACATTGAAGATGAAGTTCTTCCAATGTATTTCATCCACCACGAGAGTTAGAATGTTTCTTTGAATTTATTTTAGGTTCGTCCTTCAATGAACTGAAGTGTTTTTAGTTGCGAAACTAATTTTGTTTATCAATAACGAAAGAACTTGATTTGTATATCATCATTAATTATAATGAAAATCAACGAAAGCTAAAATTAAATTTTACTTTTAAGTGCAGAAATACCAATCTGTCGTTGGAATTTTATTTTATAATGGTGAAATTTTTGTTTTAGGTTCAAGAACTTTTCAACGCGATGAAGGAACAGTCGTCGTTAGCAAAAATTAATCGTGATCGTGATCTTCAACGATCTAATAGCAGTACAGCAGCCTTGAGTATAGGTGCTGATATCTCTCCAAGTTCTTCACACTTTTTTGAAGTGCTATATATTGCAAAAATTCAATTAGCTCATCAAAAAGTACCGGAATCATTTATTGACGATGCCATGGTTAAACTTAAAGCCCATGGCTTGGAGAAATCCAAGTCCACTGCCAGCAATTTACTTGCTGACTGTCAAAAGTTAAAAAACCGTCAAGCTAACATTGTAACTCCTACAAACAATAGAAGAGATAGTGGGGTACGGTACTTAATTTTGTTAAAGAAAAAATTAATAAAAGAACATAATCTTTTAAAATAAATTATGATAAATAATTTAAAAAAATTTTTAGGATTCAGTAACGAGTGATTTAGGAAGTACAGATAATGTTTCATCGGGATCGAGTGTAATATCTCCATCATCACCACTAGCAATAGCGTCAGTTTTAACTGGATCAGTAGAGTCTCTTCCAGTACCGAGTAAAGAAAAAGACTCACAAGAAACTTCAAAAAAAGGCAATAATTCTACAATACCATTACCAGAAATGATGAGAAGTAGAGCGGCTTCCACAGGCAGTGTTTTAGGACCGAGGAGAGAGTCATCGACAAAAGGAAATGAAGATCATAATCGCACGATGCTATTTCAGGTAACTGAAGTAGTGTTAAATATGGAAAAATGAAAGTTTATCATCTAACAACTTTTAAAAAGTAAAAGTCAATGATTGTCACTAATTTCAGGTTGGACGCTACGATCTAAGACTTATTAGTCCTGATAAAAAACAAGTTTTATTCCATAAACAGTTAAAAGATATTGCTAGTTGTGTTCAAGGATTAAAAAATCCGGAACATTTTGGATTTATATGCAGAGAAGTTGCTGCTGAAGGTTTTGCTGGATATATTTTTAAATGCCAGTCAGCTTCAGTGGCAGATGATTTAGTAGGAGGTATTTTTATTTTATTAGTTTTTCATAGAAATTATTATACTGTATGATCTATTCATGGTGTTTAATATTAATTCTTTTTAACTCTAATTGCAGCTATAACGCAGGCGTTTATAGCAACATGTCATGGGAACAATCCAAAGAAAGAAAGACATCCAGTATTTTCCTGTGAACATTGCCCTATGGTGTGGTATAACAAACTTTGCCAAGAAATTGAAGGACAAAATGATAGAAAAGTTCAAAGTATAATATTTTCCCGGATGGAAATGTTACCGGAAGATGAACAAGAAATAGTCGTAACCAAATATAAAGGAGCTGAAGCCGCAGGCGGTTCGGGTCGTGAGTTCAGTCTACGAGAACAAAATAAATTTTTAATGTTATTACTACGAGCTCACTGTGAATCTAAGCAGACAAGACACGTTCATGATACTGCAGAGAATAGAAGTGAATTTTTAAATCAGTACTTGAGTGTAGGAGTTGGTAGCACAATATTTATGAAGGCAAAAAGATCTTTGACAAATAGTTTTGATCATCTGATGAAACGAAAAGGATCTAAAGATGATTTTGGACTTGGATCTCATCTTGTAAGAGAAACTTCTGTGCCTAAAAGTGATCGTCAAAGTCCAGTTAATTCAAATTCTTCAGTTGGAGATATTAATTCTGAGTCCAATAGGCCAAAATCATTACGTGTATCTCCAGAGCAGCAATTGATTGTTAATACTGGTCCAAAGAGCCCTATGATGGACATGTAAGTAATTGATGCAAATAATTAGAGAAAAAATTAGTTATAACAAATTTATTACCAGAATATAGGCAATCCTTTAGTACATAAATAAATCGTAATTGATAGTATTTTAATAGTTAGATATTTGATTTATAAATAACTTAAATTTACTTAAAGAGTAATTTTAAAACTTTCCTTGGTTTTAGTTATTTTTTTACTATCTATACCTTTTTTTGACAGATTCTTAAAAGTGGGCAACTCGCCAAAAATGTCGCCTACAGAATCAGAGGAAAGCAACCGAATCCAATCGAATAATTCTTCTTGGCGTCAAGCCATTTTGAACAGAGTAGTAACCCCAGGAAAAGACCAAGACGTCAGGGATGGTGATAAAACAGGAAGTAGCATCAATTCTAATCAAGGATCAATGCCCAAGAGATCAAAGCAAGAATTGCGGGAATTATGGAAGAAAGCAATAAACCAACAAGTCTTGCTTATTCGAATGGAAAAAGAAAACACAAGGCTACGAGTAAGTCAAGAAGAAGCAACGATGAAGAGAATTAAACTTGAGTACGACGAGTTAAGCAGTTGTGCTCGAGAACTCATTGATGTCTGGGACCTATTAGTGAGCAAGCAGTCGAGAATATCGACTAAATGTGACAGCAAAATGCTTCTACAAGCAATAAAACAAGGAGTTCCAAGAGGAAAAAGAGGCGAAGTCTGGCAATTTTTAGCTGAACAATTTTGTCTAAAGCAACCACCAATCGATACACGTGAATTTCCTAATTACAATACTCCTTACGATCTTCTACTAAAGCAATTGACTTCTCAACAACATGCAATTTTAATAGATTTAGGAAGAACATTTCCCAATCATCCTTACTTTAGTTCTGCTTTGGGCCCAGGTCAATTAGCTTTATTTAATCTTCTCAAAGCCTACTCTCTTCTGGACCATGAAGTAGGTTACTGCCAAGGGCTAAGTTTCGTTGCGGGAGTTTTACTTCTTCATATGTCTGAAGATCAAGCCTTCTTTCTTCTTCGCCATCTCATGTTTAGAAGAGGACTTAGAAAACTGTATCTACCAGATATGGCAGCTCTTCAACTTCATCTTTATCAACTTTCTCGATTACTTCATGATCGATTACCATCAATATACAATCATTTTGATAAACATGAAGTATCTCCAACACTGTACGCAGCCCCTTGGCTATTAACTCTCTTCGCGAGCCAATTTCCTCTAGGGTTTGTCACAAGAGTTTTTGACCTTCTCTTCTTGGAAAGCTCCGAAGTTATCTTCCGGGTAGCGTTGGCTTTACTTGAAGAACATCAAGAGCAATTACTTCTGTGTGATAGTTTTGAAGAGATAATGGATTACTTGAAAGTTAAAGTGCCAGCTGTTGATAAATATATGCTAGAACGAGTGATGAAACACGTTTTTCTTCCAGACACAGAAATTGCACGGCAGTTGAATGAATATAGGGTTGAATACCAAGTTCTTCAAGAAGAAATGTTATCAGTAAAACCTCAAATTGAAAATATGGAAAAATTGGAGATGTTAAATAAGCAATTGACTCAACAAAATGCACATTTGAGTTCACAATTAGAGGCTGCTGTAAATAATCTTCAACGACTAGAATCTACAAGGTCAATGCATCAAACATCCGTACATAAATTAGAGTCTCAAAATCGTAGCTTAGAAGTCTCAATTGCAACTCTTGGTGCGTTTATTCAACAGTTAGCAGAAACCAGGTCTGATATTGAAATTCCTGGTGATGTTAGAAGAATCGTAGCTCAGTTGAGTGTTGCTGAAAAGAGGAGAAATAGTAGTGCACGATCTTTTCCACTTAAAGTCATTGAAGATAATAATAAACGATATGAACCTACAAAAAGCAATTCTACAGGAAGAGATTCAAAGAATTTATTAAAAAGCAGTATTGAACCTCCATATCCGTTAAAATCGGCTCTAAGTCAACCTAATCTTGGAACTAAGTTAGAAAAAATGTCTTCGTTCTTTGCTAATTCTCATAATCATATTCGACAGCAAAGAGCACAGATTGCTGCATTAAGAAGCGATAGTTTTGGATCTCCGACTGCTTTAAATATTAATCTTAATAACAATAATGATACTAATAACAATAATAATAATATTAATAATGATGAAAATGATCCAAAAACTGTTAATATAGATATTCAAATAACTGATGTTAACCTGACAACAGATAATGTAATTCAAAGTGACAGTAATTTAAAAATTGACACAGGGAATTTGGAAAAATCAACTTCATTGCCGTTGAATGTAAAAATGAAATTGAAGCCCACTAAATCGGCATACGAGTTGGGATCTGTTAGAAAAATTCCAACAACTAAATTAGAAGATACTAGTGATGGGATAGCTAGTCTTTCTGGTACTATTCATCCATTGGATTCCTGTAGTGATGTTAATTTTAAGTATGGTGGGACGACTAAACTTAAGTCGATTAAACCGATTAGATTGTCTGGACAGAGTGGACAGAGTGAGAATTTAAATAAAGAGATTCAGAATCAAAATCCTGAGATTGTCTCTAGATAACAGATGATTTTGGTGACTATTTGAGAGGAATAGTTCAGTTAGATGAAAAAAAAAATGTGATTACCAAAAGTTTATCAAATAGTTTTAAGTAGTTAATATATAGGTAAAATTTTATATTATTTCATCACTTAAAAATATTTAGAAGATAATCAGAAACATATAAAGTATTTTTTGTTTCAATATCTTAGATATTACAGAGTAATTAAAATTAAAATAGTGTATTATTGTTGATATTGTTTATTAAGTTTTTTTAAGTTTAAATTTTCTTTTTCATTTAACTGAACTATAAAAATAAATAAAATGTAACATATAATCATGTCTTCGAAATATATAAAAGTAGATTTAACAAAAATCAATGTCAATTATGATACTTGTCCTCGGCGTCTTTCAATTAGATTTACCAATATGAAAATGAAACATTCTTGGTTGTTCTTATCATAAAAAAAAATCATAATTTCATTATTTTTTTTCTTTTTATTTCATGAATAAATATTAAGGCTTGTGGTCTAAATGAGAAGATAAACAGTAGAGTAAGTTAGTAAAACTTTATGTTAAACAATATTATTATAAATAATTTTTATTTACAAATATTTTCAAGACAAGTTGTCATTATTTTCGTCCAGGTAAATGCGTCCAGATTATTTTTTAATATTAAAAAAAAATAAATCAGATTTTACATAAGAAAAAATAACTTGAAATAAACTTATCAGCATGTCTTTTTCTATTCTATGAACAGTATTTTATCTCAGCTGATTATTTTATTATTATTTAAAATATGTCCGGCCTTTAACAGAAAATGAAGTAGAAACAGAATCCAATTTAGTAAGTTAAAAATTAAAAAGTACATCGCACAAAGTACTAGTAATCGAAATTAATTATAAAAAGGTTTCAAAATTATTTCTTTGATAAAGAAATATGGAATCTCTGGCATTCGATCAAGGATTTAACCTTGAATAGAAGCTGATTACAGAAAATATTATAAATAAAATATGAATAAATTTCGATTAGTAGTTAATTAAAGTCTTGCCGTACAGAAAATCTATTGAAAAACAATATTGGATTTTTCGTAGTTATGTAGAATATGACATAAAATATTAATATAAATCAGCAGTGTGCCAATGTGAAGTGGAATAATTATTAGAATATTAGAATGAATATGTAATATTGTTAAACAATTGTGGATAATAGAAGAATATAATGTACGTAATTTAGAGTGTAACAAGTGATTCAAAAACAAAAGATACAAATTGATCAGTTACCATTACAAAAGGCGCATTACTGCCAAACTTTCCGTAATTATCACTAATTTAATTCGCATAATGGAGAAAGAATATTTAGTACTTATACTTTAAGCTATCATGGATTTACAGAGTAGTACAAATGATGATAAATACTTATATGTAAATTTTAACGTATTAAATGAGAATTATATCCAACAAAACCGACTGTAATTTCATTTTTCTTGTTTATGTATATTTATAAATATTTATGATTTTATTGCATGTTTATATAAAGAATAAATAAATTATATAACGGCATACAATCACTCATTATTTTTTTTTCAACTTCATACCTGATTCTAATGCACTGAGTTTTTCATTAACTTTTATAATAAAAATATATTTATTCAAAAATAAAATTAATTTATAACATAATTAATTTATTACATTGATTATTGTTTATTTATTGATTGAAAATCACAAGTTTTAAGTCAGGATAGTCTTTTTTTTAGTTTTTATACGAATTTATTTGGTAAAGGTTAACAGCCATACCGTCGTCATACCGTTATTTCAACCTTTCATAGCTCAAAAAGTTTCCACTTGTATCCGGATTACAGAAGAGCAAAGGAGGTATAACATAGAAATTCCGCGCGAAAAATATTTAAAAATTTGAATTTAGTTCATAAAATATCCGATAGGAGCAAATTCAAATTTCTTAAATATTTTTCGCGCGGAATTTCTATGTTATACCTCCTTTGCTCTTCTGTAATCCGGATACAAGTGGAAACTTTTTGAGCTATGAAAGGTTGAAATAACGGTATGACGACGGTATGGCTGTTAACCTTTACCAAATAAATTCGTATAAAAACTAAAATAAAGACTATCCTGACTTAAAACTTGTGATTTTCAATCAATAAATAAACAATAATCAATGCAATAAATTAATTATGTTATAAATTAATTTTATTTTTAATTAATTAACCGTATTAAAATGTAAAAGTACGACAACAGACTCCATACTTGTCATGTTCATCTTCGTTTTGTGGATTTTTGAAATAAAAAATAGGAATGAAAAAAATTAAGGAATATATTGTTAATAAACATGATTGAATAATTTTAATATATATATATTTCGTATTCAAAATATAATAATGAACATTACACATGATGCTAGATCATATCGTGACAATCAGCACTGATTGACACTTACAGTGGTACCGTGTAATAATCTAGTCGAACGGCTAGCGTCTGGAGAAGGCAGATATGAGATCGGAAATACAAAAAGCTACCGAAATTGGCCTTTTCGTTTGTGTTATAAAAATGGCAAACGTAAAGTGCCAAATAGGCAATAGTTTAAAAACTGGGTCGTTGTTTTATCATTATTATTTTTTAACAATTTTTTTTTTCTATTATCCAAGACGTATCCGTTCATCAAAAGTGTCGACTCGATTATTTTTTAAATTTCCGTTTGTGTTCGATTGAATTTTTTTTTATTTAGCAATTCAGGATAGTATTAATTAATATGAAATGAATTTTGTTAAAACAGTAATTTTTTTGTTACATAATCTTTTTTTCTTTTTTTTTTAAATATTATATTTTATTTTTTAGAAAATAATAATGACTGTGTATTAATCGATAACATCATAAATACGATGTAATGATAAATAGAAATCTTTATGATTAAAATAAGACTGATGAGAATAAAAAATCAATAGTTAATACAGACGTTTGTTGGTGCATCTGCATGTTAAAAGACGTTAGCTTCAGCATTCCTCCACTTCTTACGCATATAATTATTATAATACATATCGTAGTTATGTAATAAGATCCAAATTTCTTATGTAGGCAAGCAAGAAGCCCACTCACAATTTTTTATTTATCTTATCTTTTATATCTTCTTTATAAGCCCCAAAACCCTTAAGAATATTTAATTTAATATTTCGTTTTTT
This sequence comes from Chelonus formosanus, assembly GCA_028641665.1. Taxonomy (NCBI): domain Eukaryota; kingdom Metazoa; phylum Arthropoda; class Insecta; order Hymenoptera; family Braconidae; genus Chelonus; species Chelonus formosanus. The sequence continues at coordinate 7,088,830 of CM054005.1, forward strand.
ACTATACAAGTGGCAAGAAAAAACAACACTCAAACTGCCTTATCTACTAATATTTATAATAATTAGGTAATCATCACAGTGATAAACGAAAAATATATATATATTTATTCCATATATATATATTTATATATATGTTTTTTACTCCTTGTACACTTGATCCATATCATTATCGATTATTTTTTTAAATCAATATTTCCATTCATTTTTTATTTCAAGCGTCTTCCTGTGGCACTTAACACACACATACACATCAGTTTTATTTATTTAAAATTTATTTTTTCGTACTATTATTATTTTACATGTTTTTATTAATTTATTTTCTCCGCTTATACTTATGCCTCCACTAAATATCTAGAAATGTTTTTTTGTGTTAGCAGTATTAAAAATTACTTCAGGTAAGCATACTTGTCTTCCGGTACTCGATAAGTTATTTACAAAACAATTCTTGTTTAAATAAAAGATCAAGAAAAATCGACGTTAACAATTTCTTTCTTTTCTCATTGATTCAATGTATAAATACCATTATTGATATGATAAACTCTAATAAATTATATTAAATAATAAACTTTATTTTTGTTTTTTTTTCTACATTTTTTTGTTTTCTTTCGTGTCTAATCTTTGATGAATTTATTTGCGTATACCAATGACGTTAAATGATTGTTCAATGCTTTTTTAATCAATTTATCGTCAATTCTTGCCACTTTTATCTTAATTATTAACTAATTAGCAACACTTATTATTTAAATATAGCATAAATAAATTAGCAACGACAATGATTTTTATGCTTGGCATAAAAAGATTTTTTCTTACATTTAATTATTAATTAATCAATAATGTTATCTGACTTTATAAAATATGGTATAAATGAAGTGACTATCGAAGTATTGCATTCTCGAATACCGGAATACAAGTTGTTTATAAAAAAATACCTAATTATTTACAGTTGAAAAAAAATACTTGACAAATTCCATCTTTCTGTATTTCCATGTTATTTTTGTTTATCTTTTTTGGGGTCTATTTGTGCTTGCGCGTGTCGGATACCACAGAGTTTCTCGATATAATTGGATATACCTTGTCGATAGGCCACGATAATTGCAATCGTTAACAAATATTTTTTTTATGGCTAAAATTACATTTAAAAAATTCCAGGCTTAATATCGCATGGAGTTTCGAAACGATGCGAGTCCATGAAATAAAATTGAAGCTATTAAAAACTCAATAGAGTTAAAATGATTAGTAAAATGTATACAAATAAAACATTATTAACTACCAGTGCGAGTCTTTTGCCATATTATCACTCTGTGATACAGACATTTTAGCAATAATCTTTTCTTTTTATCGTCTGATAAGTACAATACACATCTTTTCAAATAATTCTTTTATAAGAATTGTTTCTTCATCATTGGCCTGCCCTTTAAAAAATCTTTAATCCTGTAAAGAATCGATTTCTTGATTTTAAAAACTTCTCTTCTTAATATATCAATAAATCTAGCAGCCAAACATTTTCTGGTTCAGCGTAAACTTCTCAATATATTTCCTTAAAAACAGTCTTTATACATTATACATTATTTAAATCAGTATATACAGATGTGCAACTAGCTAGTGAATAAAAATTTTCTTATTTTTATTTTAATTATTATTATTTTTTTTTAATATTTATGTTTAATTTTTTTCGTCGCATCTTTCGATAGGTAACGACGCTCTGCGGTCTAGTTAACTCATATTTATCAAGAGTTTTACTCCAGTTTTTTTTTCAAAAAAACGATCAACCAACCTTGAACGTCGATCACTTATACCCTGATCGTATTTACAAGTTCATGGCTACAAGTACCATTATTCTTTTCATTTCAATTTATTCTTTTTATACTTCATTTTCTCTTTTTAGCCAACGTCTTCGATATTATTTTATCACATTCAAAGACTATCACATTATCCATGACAATTGATTCGGTTCAATAAAATAATACATTAATTATTATTACTATTAATCATTACTGTGAATAAAACAATTTTAACGTTGTTTTAATTAATTATGTCAATGAAAATGGAATATATGGCGATTATTATGAATATTTTGATTTGAAAAATTAAAACTATAGGTCTATTTAACATGAGTTATTGATTAAAAACATATATCAGATTTCATTCATAAACATGACTCTTGGTATAAAATTAAATACATAAAATAATAACTACTGATAAACTTTGTTTTTCAATTCAAAATATCCTTTGACATTGATAAAATAGAATCACATTTTGGATAATGAGAAGTAGCTAATGACCTGCGAATGAATGTCTCGAATCGAATTAGTTAGCGTGCCGCTAATAGATTTGAATGTGATGCAAATATGTCTATAACATCGTCTAGGACGACGGCGACGACGATGTTAGTAATTGCGGCTCGATCGACGTCGGAATCTCGTTGTCCAGACGTCAATTGAGACGTCTGTTTCGATTAGCCTAGGAAACACAGCTTTGACAGTTCAAGCAGGACAGTGTGGGACAACTTGTAGTCCTCTCACCATTTCCACTAATATCAACTTCTCTTTCCACGCAGTTTCCATCTCTTCTTCACACTTCACTGTCTCTGCTTTAGTTGTCAGTAGAATAACATATGTAGAGTGTGTATCTAGGCTTGAAGTACCACATTTCTATCAATTCAGACATATCATCTTGACAACAGTTTGCAGAGTATCGCAGCGCCCGCAGAAAGTACTAATGAGACTCTGGACATCGACGCTGAAGACGTAGCACTTGCTCGAGTGAGGTCTTCGCACATACCTAAAAAAAATATTTTAGTTATATTTACCAATTTTTTTGATTAAATAAAAATGGAATAATTGGGAGTTTGACTGTATATTGTAACTTCAAATTATTCTACTATTCTATAAATTTGTCTAACATTTCAAATTATCACATTGTTATACAGTATTGATCGATTAAGTTCGGTGGTTATATTGGTAAATTGTTGAAATAGCTTAGTGTTCAGGCAAATAATTTCTCACCTTGGCTAGCGAGTCTGTATCCGGACCATTGATCGGTCGCACCTCTTTGGAACTCGCGTGCTGGTTGTGACAGCCATAACTCTTGTTCTTGTTGCTCTAGCCTGGTGCCTCTACCTCCAGGTAATTTAGGCGGTGGATTTGCCCAGCGCATCGAGAAACATAATGTCTCTATGGGCTCCGACATTGAATCTCTACTCTTTTGCGACACTATCGTGTACCATACACCATCTTCCTCCCAACTGTCATGACAAGAGTACACTGCAAATAAACACATTAATTAGTTTTAATACTCCTTACATGACATAGCTTCCACTCGATTATTTTACAGTAATCTTTACTTAGTGAGTGTTTTTTTTATTTAACTAGTATAAAATAAGACTCGAATGAGCATGATGAATTAAAGAAAGCCAAAAATGATTGAAACTTTTTTGTAAATATTTTAATTAACTTTTGTTGAGTATCAAGAAATGGAATTTATATTTACTTTAATCCTGAAACAATAGTTATTGTTGGATATAGCTTTAATAAGTAGTACACTCACCGAGTTGATCCTCACAAGTATAAGTTATAATCATTTCACTCTGATCCGGGGTATCACACCCAATCTTAATATCAGAGACAACATTGCATTGCTCATCCTCATTTCTTTGTTCATACGTCCTCTTTTCTGCTGCTCGTTGCATTTTTGTATCTCGTATTTGAAGACTAGTCTCCTTTCGTTGACGTCTTGGAGTTGTTGACGACAAAACATACGGGGAAACGTAACCAATTGCTCGATATCTTCCTGGCAGTGGGCACTTTCTTTTCTCTGGAGTTGATGCTATAATGGAAATAAGTCAAACATTAAAGTAGTTCATGTCTAGTGTTGAAAGTTTTGAAATAGTTTTTTGCACTTTTTTGAATAATATTTTAGAAAATGTTGGTAAAAATATGAGTAACATTATAATTTTTTTAATGAGAAGATGTTAAAGTTGAAAACTGTTAAATACAGTTAGACAAGAAGTCAAACTAGTATACAAACTTTTTTTTTATAAAATGTATGAAAATATATTTAATAGAAGGTAAAAAATATTTGGAGAGTAATGGATAAATGATATTCAGACGAAAAAAAGGTATCAATTCAATGTTTAAGATGATTAAATTGATAGAAAAAAGTTTTTGAAGGAAGAATGAAATGAGCAAAAGACCAGTTAGACAGTGTTGAATATTTCACGATGCATCCTGAAGTAGAAAAGTAGAGAAAACGACAGCCAATGAAAATACACGTCCATCGTGATATGTAAAGTACAATGATTCCTAGGGCATTTATCTTCGTCCTGCGATACAATCGCAGCCATTATTGCTCGACAGTTATTCATTTTATCCAGTCATCCATAAATCAAGAATTATTATTAAAAAAGAAACGAAACAAAGAATAAAAAACAAGAAAAAAAATCTAAACCAAGAGAGAAAAGAAGAAGAAGTAAAATTGCAATATTTCTTTTTCTCCGGTTAGTTCTAGACAATGATTTTTTACTCACTTATTAAGGTAATGTATGGTATACTTGATAGATTTGCCTGCTGACATGCTTCTTCGGGAATAATTGTTTTAATACCTGAAATGATAAATAATATGATTTAATTAACATGATAATAAATCATTTGAAATTAGTGAGAGATAAAAATATGGCTATTTTTTATTGATTTATTTTATCTTCTCGATATATACTTTTCTTTTGTTCTCACAGAAAAAATTAAATATCGGAACATCGATTTATTGTATCCACTTGTGTTAAAACTTTTTTAATATGATAATAATGATTCAATAAATCAATTTGAAATTATGCAATACATAAATGTCTTCTATTAATATTTTATAGTTAAAAGATTATTATCAACTTTTTTTATATGTTCTCTAGTTAATCATAAAATCACTTTTGTTAAGAATTCTTAGTAAAGTCTAAAAGTTTAATAAAAAAGATTTTTATCTAAATAACACCTAGTTTATAAACAGTAGTTTTTCTGTATGAAAATTGACTGTAATTTTTTTTGTCCTTAGTATAATATGTAAATAAAAAATTAATTTATAAGTAGCATGTCAACGTGATAACTTTATTTTTCACGTGCATGAAACTATTAAATGCTGCCTATATTAAAATTAATTATTCATACGTAAGAAAAGTCGAGACGAGATTATTAAAAAGTTCGTCAATGAAATATTGAATATAAAAAATGTAGGATGAGTATCGGAAGAATTAATGTCAAATACAAAGAAGATTTTACTCACTTGATTCCTGAAGTTCAATCACCTTTCCATTTCTTCTGTGGAAAATCATGCAGACGTAGCCAATTTCGCTGCAATAAGAGCAAAAGTGACGTATATGAAGAACTGAATTTTTATATCAAAGGATATTTTATAAAAAAAGCCCCATTGATGAGAATCATCAAACGGGTTTTCATCATAACAATAGATGTCGAGAATGAAAAATTTCTGTTACTCACCAACCACTCGTTACGTGAGCTACGAGCATTACTTTTTGGCCGTCTGAGCTTTCATTCACACGATTATGACAGACGATCCTTTGCTCATGTTTGTCTCCTGTTATTTTTAGCGTTGCATTCCCTGACGTGAAGTGGTAAGCTCTTGTACTATCCAACGAGTGCCATGCATGATGCTTAGTTATCCAAGGCGGATACTTGCATTTACTACGTTCCTTATCCACTGTAATTGAACATAATACTCTGTTAAATATGATGAATATAAATCCTTTTGTCATGTAATCTTGTTAGACATATTTTTAAATGATGTACTTAAGAAGAAATAAAAAGAATTCAATGATATTTGTGAGGTAAAAGAGATGAGTTTCTTATGTAAAATTTAATCTACTCTTTTCAGATTTACCTTTCAGAATAAAAAAGAATCTTTTTATTGAAATTTTTTTCTATCTGATTAATCTAAATTAGTAATTTTATTCATCATTAGATATTTCCAAAAGAGAACATTTTCTATTGTTTAAATCCAATTTAAAATATTCACATTTTTATGTAAATCTCTCTTTTATTTTTATGCATAAGAAAAAAAAAATAAAATAAATGGTTCTTTGAAAATCCATTCAATACATATTAAATTATCAATAATAATAATGTGTATTTAACAGGAAAAGATTTGGAATGCTCAACAAAGCATTTTAAATTTAAAATTATTTTAAAATGCATATTTAATTTGTCATAAATTTTGTTTTGTTCGAATATTTCACTAAATCATAATAAAGCAATTAATTTCTCAATTATTTTTCATTGAAAAAACTATGAAAAAATACGAAATTTCGATGTAAATGAATAGTCACTTTTACAACTCAACTAGTGTAGCATGTGTGAACTTTCAAAGAGCATTAGTTTTAAATGATGCTCTTCTTTTACATACCTTTGACTAGTTTGATGGTTCGAGAGCCTTCTGTAACAGCAGTCAATGCAGCACATGTCGAGTCTCCTGATTGTGCCAACTGATATGTTACCTTTTCTCCTTGATGATGGTTTGATTTCTCATATAGGAAGCACCTGGAAAACCCAACAAATAATTATCATGAATAGTACAATGACATAATAACAGAATTATACGGAAACATAACTAATTTGTATCCTCTATATACTTGTTTCAAGTGTCTCTTGGGATGAAAATCATTAATTGATTTATCTATCAATTCTGCACTCTATACTAGCGGCAATTTGGCTAATTGAATGTTCCCCTTCCAATTAGGATCATTGCGTATAATTTGTTAGATCGCTCTGCCTCTCGCATGGGTGCCAGTTTAATTTTTTTATTGTAACAATTGTAACCAGTGGGAAATAATTGTATCATGATTGTCATTTATATTATTAACTGGGCCACTCATTGCAAATCACAGTAATTAATTTAAATTGATATTAATCAACTACTTTACAAAATTCATTGTTAAAAAACTTGTGTTGCATTAGAGATTCATTGCCAAAAATTTTAAATTACAAGTCATTTCAATTAGCCTTTTAGATTTCAAAGCACGAAAATTTTGAATAAATAATCCAATCAACATTTTGTCTAACTTTGGAAATTATCAAAGTTTTTTTTTTTTGCTTAATTGATTACAACATCAAATAATTCAATTTTAAATTAAAAATACGATATTCTTGATATTTCATTTTTATAAATTATTGTTTATTTTATTTAGACAATTATTTCTAAATTATTTTAGTATTTATTAATGAGTAATTTCCTTCGGAAAAAATAAACATAAGGAAGCTAATAAAATTACCTAAATGTATCCTCATTATTAGTAGCAGCATTTCTCCCAAACTGTTTGAGAGTACCAACCAAATATTTGTCCCTACCATCCTTCCATGTTGCCAGACACTGTAGTTCTTCGGCTGTAAAATAAACAAATTTACTTTTTAAAACACTGAAAAAGCTTCAACTATTACCTACATTTTATGTTAAAGATACAACAAAAAATTGTTAATTGACTTTAATTAATTAAACTATTGGCTACTACTTGAAGGAAATAAGTCAGTAATTTATATATTCATCAGTTTTAGATATAACAAATGAATTCAATGAATGATATAACTCTATCAGAAAGCATAAATGTTAGGATACGTGAATATGAAAGAGATAGAAAAAGAAAAGACTTTTGAAAGGGTGAAAAATCCCGTCGGGAATCGACGGTGCATGAAAGAATGATAATCGAATTAGTTTATAATCCATTTAGCGGGTTCGATCTGCGCGTCTACCCTGTGCATTGTGTTTTATTAAGCTACAATCGACAGAAGCCCCAGTTTGTTATGTAGGGGACATTTCTGAAGTCCCCTAGATCATCGTCTTGATTTCAAATAGTCTCACGGATAAATTCAATTATCTATTTGTTTCATGTGTAAATAGAACTGAAATCATTTTAACATTTTAAAAAGCCTCAGCTAATATTTTTTATCATCATTTGTCACTGATTTATATCAAATATTTTTGAATTAAAAAATTATAAAACCATTCAAAATTTTTAAATAAATTAATTTCGTTTTTGATTTATAATTATATAAAATTGTTTTAATTTCTATTTTATCTATTAAGCGCTAAAAAATATCTGTATTTTTAGGTAATAAATTTCCAAATTATTTTATTTGAATTTTATATGTTATGTTATAAAATGAGTAATTCTTTAGAATAAATACGAATTAAAATAATAATACAATGTACTTTATTTTGCTAGCGATTCAATGGTGGAATTAAAACCATGTTGAGTGTATTAAGAGTAAGATTTTTAAAAAAACAATAGGGAAAATAATAACAAATATTTCTATATAGAAGGGGATTACTTTAAAGAAGGTGGTCTAAGATGAACTTTAGCACTAGAAAAAATGTAGATAAATAATTTTTGTGTATTACATAAATTTAATGGTTAATTTACAGCAGAAAGTAGATGGTAAAAGAACCTAAGAGCTTTACTACAACGTTTTACTATGAATATCCCGTCCAGTTTTTTATTTTCTCGTCTCGTGATAGAGCAAATGAGTGTACAGGGGGTTTATGCATTGCATCTACCGTAAATTTCAATAAATATCAACACACCGGGCGCCAACAGCCGCAATTCAATTTTAGATAATTAAGTTAACATTTATATTTCTATTTTTAATATTTACTCATTTGCTTGATGAGCAGTATAAAAAAGTATTCTTTTTCATTCGACTTTTTTATGCAACAGAACAGATAAAAAATGCTCTGCTAATTTCATTTATTGATTATACTCATTAGTCAGTATATTACCAATAAAAAACTTAATAAATAAAAGTTTTTAATGTTTATCAATAAATTAACTGTTTATTAAAAAAATCCTTTTATTTAATCAAACAAATCACGTCACTTTAAAACATTTGATTTCTTTTTCTATATATAATTAAATAAACTTCAAAGCTTGATGTTAAAACATTTATTTCTAATAATTTCGAACAATTTTTCATATTATAAAACAATTAATATTCAAGACATGACTATTTCCAAGCTACTAAAAATTAAATAAATGTCTCAGAGGATATTTTTATAAATTTTCCAATAACTTGGCTACTAAAAATTGTTTCACTCAGACATGAAGAGATGAATTTTTTATGACTTTTTATTAACGATCATATTCTGGTAAATGTAATAAAAAATTCATAGCTAAACAATGAAATCAATGATAGAGTAATAAATTATAACGACAATTTTAATGGGACTTTATCAAGAATTATACTTAGAATATTAAAAATTAATCGTAAAATAACTTACTTGTGCTTTCGGAGTACGGTATATCAGGACAAGCTTGATACTTTAGAAGAAGTTTACTGGAATCAGAACAGCTTTCGGCATAACTCACTGGAGAAGTGCATTCTTTTTGGCCACGATTATAAGTAAAAGTGTATGATGCTCCAGAGAAAGGACATGGTATTGGTTCAGGATTTAAACGAAACATTGTATAGAGATTGTCATCAGTCCAGATCGATTCGCACAATACTTCAAGACTTCGAACTTCAGGTGTACATACGCCTACTGTAACAAACGTTATATTTCTTAAATAATCAGAAATAAACATAAAATATATATAAATAAAACTAGATGATTGAGATAATTATATCAGAATATCATTTGCCAGTTAAACCCTCAAGACTTGCACATTTTTCATCATAAAAAATTTCTATCTTGATACCTTTTTAGATAGCTGTAAGAAGAAGACTATAAAGAAATGTCATAAGATATTAATATTAATGTAAAATATTGAGTGACTTTTGGAATTATATAAACTTGGCTTTAATATGACAGTAAGAGAAAAAAATAAAAGCTTTGAGAATAACCAATAAGTGTTCGAAGAGGGATTTACTTGAGTTTACTAAGAAGCTTAACTCTCCTTTGCGTCTTTTGATAATTTATTCACTCACGGTAATCCTTCACGTAAGCATATTATTTATAAAACATTATATTAGTCAAAATTGATGCTGAAAACATGATGATTTACTTAATGAAATTTTCATGAAAGAAAATAACTTGTTCTTCTCTGACCTTTAAATGCAATCGTGAAACATCCATGAACGTTAAGATAAAGTTGGCGGTTGGATTGAATTAAATGTAAAAGGTATATTTTCCAGGGGAGAGAATCGTGCGCAGTTGGTTGCATTTTGCGTAGAAGAGTCTGGGGTTGTTATACCTAGTACGGAAGAGGATATAGTTCTCTATCTGCTTTGATAATTTATGCATTTCCCAGGATAATCCCTGTATATGAAAGATAGTAGCCAGAGGCTTCCCTCCGTCGTCCTCACTCCTTGTCTGCTTGAAATAGAGGGTTGAAGGTTTGCAAGGGGTTGGTATGCGGGTTTAAGAGGGGGCAAACAACTAAGTGGGGATGGTGGGGAAAACTTTGCTGTTACTTGGCTCTCTGAGCTCACGCTAACGAGACATTAACGGAACAAAGAAGCTACCCCCCCATCATACACTCCGTCATTTTACGCCCCTCTTTACTTCTTTTACTCTTTCCCTTCTCATTTTCTCTCTATCTCTCTTGGATGCTTTCTTCTTTTTTTTTTTTACATTTGCCTGATCATGAAAGCCAAAGTCAAGGATCTAGACCTCTTCAAATGTGAGTGCCACTTTTCGACGATTCAATGCCAAATAAATATATATCTTGAGGTCTTTTAATTTCTTCATTCGACTAATACAAGAGCTTTCTTTTATTTCTATTAACATACTTTTTCAACGTTTTTTCAATCAATATTTTTGAGTGATTTGTGAGTTTTTAAAAATGGATAGAAAAAAGGCTTTGAAAGCTTGTACCATTTCCGTATATGTTCTGTTTATATATGTATATTTTTTTTCTAGCTTTTACTACCATTTAAAATTGGATCGGTGATTTCATTTCATTTTTAAAATCAATTTTAGAACTTCCGATACACTTGTTTTTTTTTTTTTTTTTGAATAAAAAAGTTGGATTTTGGCTTGAATAATTTCAGGAGACATTTCCTATTGCTTTTGGAATATAAATCTTTTATGTTGAAGATTGATTGAAAATAGCAATTCTTGTACTAAATTTGACATTGATTTAGAAATAAAAAAAAGTATAAAAATGTTGATATGATATTTATTATATAGACTTTCAATGATGATATATTAACTAGTGAGGGGACATTTTATGTGAAATAATATTTACGCATAAATGAAATAACGTTATTACTTTTATATTATCACTTACACACAATCTTCGACCATCATAAAAGTGTTAACGCCTTAAAGAAACGCGTTAATGTTCTAACCTGAGGATAAAAGTAGAGAAATGATTACAAGTGAAAACTCAACTGCGTTATATAAAATACTGTTAAATAAAAATGCCTCAAGATTTATACTTAATTACGGTGAAATGAAAATTGTAAATGAATTTAATTCGTATAGAAGTCACAAATCACGCTAATTACTTTTTAAACTCGTAAACTGATGAATTTTCAACATCACGAAAGGATTATAAATAATTTCATGTCAGTGTAGATTGTGATTTTATGTAAACAACCAACGTTAAAAGAAGAGAAAAAGAAAGATGACGTCCATTGTTTCCGTTTCAAGCAGGGACTATGATTACCCAACCGCTGGTGGCTCCATTCACAGCCCTTTGAGATGCAAATGCTAATTGAAATGTAAAAGTTGGCGACCTCTATCGACTCAAGAACCACCACTAACTTCACTTCTTCTTCTTCTTTCCTTCCAAGAAAATTTTCACTTTTTATCATTTAAAAATATTTTCTTTCACATTCAAAATTGATTTGTAGCTTAGATTATTTTTTGATTTAATATCTAATTTATCAGCATGAAACTTTATAAAAATTTATTTTTAGATAAAAAAATAATTCAAAAGGTTAATTCAACTTAATTTCTCTATTTTATCATGTGACATTGTTGAAAAAACATTTCAGAGGAATCCATTCATCATCTCCAGTTTTTCATATTTTACTTTTGAATGCTATTCTTTGGCTCTTTTTATTCAGTGCAGTTTCGTCAAATTCTCGTTAAAAATTCTTGGTGCCTCGTCGTTACGTCAACCGAGCCGAAGATCCATCAGGTCGTCTTTTAGTAATGCGCCACACCGAGCTTTTAAATCCGTAGAATCGACTTTACTTCAAGTTCGCGCGATTAGAGAGAACTCTGTTGAATAAAAAAAAAAAAATAAAAAAACGACGAGACGAGTAAAGGGAAAAAAGGTTGAGGCTAATCACGGTCTATTTGCGATTAATTTAAACTCTTTCGCGCTCATGAATTTCCCTTTTATCCGATTTTAAATGCTGTCCCAACCTTTCTCTGTCCTCTGAATCGAATTTTTTGTTCAAATTAATTTTTATTTTTTTCTCTGTTTGCTTTACAAGCTGATTTACATTGATGAGTTGAATTATATATTATTTTCTCATTTTGTACCTCCTTTTTTTTTTTTTTGTAAGTAAAAAAAAAAAACTTTAATTACAAACTGCTGCAATATTTTTATGATAAAATTTATTGCTCAAAGTAATTTTTGTTCAAATGGAAACAAATATTGAGTGAAAAGTTTATTTTTATTTTTATAACTACTTTTTTTTTTTCAATGTACGAGAAAGGATACAAAATTTCGTGATACCCATAAAAATAAAAGTTTTTTAGAGATATTTAAATTTCATAACATTCATAACTCACAATTTACATTGACACAAAAGTGGAAAAGGATCGTTAAGTCTTACATTCAAAAATATGATTTTTCATGAGAATAAATTATTTTCCTGCAGCGAAAGCCCTTTGCAATAAAACTTTTGCATGGTTGACACATAGATAAATTTTTCCTACCCTCTCACTGCCCCGTAGGGAATTTTTTGGTCATTTGGGACAACGTGTGTTATCTCAAAGCCAAAAAGCACTTACGGAAATTCGACATTGCGCCAAATATATACGAAAGTGTTACGAATACGTAACAAATAATATAATATACCTTTTTATAAATACAGTTAAATTTTTTTAGATTACAAAAAAAAACCAAAAGAAAAAATTCAGTTACATTCTCTTATTATCTCTATAGTTTCTTTTTTATTTTATTTCTATTTAAAAAAAAATTAATTTTTACTGTTGTAGATTTGAAATAATATTTCATTAAATATTCAAGAATTTCACCATGAGTTTTTACTTATTTAATGAAGTTGCAACTCATACTGAACGGAGCTCGAGTATTTAATGTGTATTTTTAATCCTGAGAAATACCAAAGAAAATTCAAATACCATTGAAAGCTTCGGAACACGACAAAATTCTCATTGTAAAAGTTCCACGGTGTGATACTCTCAAGCATTTCCGGTACTCGTTGATACGTTATCACACGGAGCGTTAAAACCGTTTAGTGACTTTCGTGACTCGATCCACTTTAACGAACCACCAAGGTGGTTTGCAATATAACTACCGGAATTTCTTATTTTATGGTTTCTATCGCACCAAGCGACATCCGGCTGTGAGTCCCCTGAGACCCCCCCCCCCCCCTTTCAACTCTATATATCCTTTAGTGAGCTTTACTATAAAAATGTAACTGCGTCGTTGTTTTCGTGCAACTATCTACTTCTTTAAAATGCCAATCGCTCCATTTTATTTTTTTCTCTCGTGAATAATAAAAATAAATTCATTTTCTCATCAAGGAATGTTCCTACTATACTCACAAGACTATTTTAAAAATAGAAATTATTTAAATGGTAAATAAAATAATGAAAGAAGTTTTTAGAAATATAAATAACAAATTGAGATGACAGTTAATCTGGCAAATATTTTTGGCTACTTGAAATTCAAAGAGTCAACTCCTTAATTAGCCTGTTAAAATAAAATTAATTAATAGCATCTTTAACTGACACTAATCGGTCTTCTCAATTAAAAAAACTTTTTTAAGTACACTTGTGTAAGAAGTTCTCACTTTCTATTAAATAAATTCCAACATAGAACTTGAAGATATATTACACACAGTGAAAAGAAAAATATTTCATCAACTTAAAATAATTGATTCGAAGAAAAACAGCTGAATGAGTGAAATAAAATGAATTGACTATAATAAATGAGTTGATAAATTTAATAAGAGATATTTCTTTATATAACTTAGCTGTTATTCGACCATCAAACAATTCAATTACTTCTTCAACAGACACTCGAGTTGATGAAATAAATTTTTCAAACAATTTATTTGATGTGTGTCGAGCAACATCTAACCCATATAGTGAAAACAATTAGTGAAGAAAATTGGTTCCAGCATGGAAAGTAACATTTATCCAGATCATTCTAATACCACAGAGACGTTGTTCATGTTGTTTTTGGATCAATTCAAAACTAATTGGGCACGACGTAATCCAGCATGACGAAGATCGAAGGGACTACCGCGAGTACGATCGAGTCAATTCACCCTGTAGATTACCGTCATCGCGCCAGTGGTTTTCCTTGGTGACACGTTCGCGCCCCCGTTCCACCCGTTAGTTTGGAGTCCGAGGGGTTAAAATATGGGTCAATATACAGAACTCACCCCTGTCTCATTCAATGTCCCATCTTGTTTGAAACCTCCAAACATTCGATCACTATTTTGCAACTAATCTCCAACCTGTCCAACATTCTCTTCATCCCCCTCCCTCTCCCTTCACCCCTTTGCCCGCTCAATTTCTCCTTCTCTAACTACTTTATCCCTTTCTATCCTCTCCAACTATCGACCAAATCGATTGCACATCATTCTCTACAGCTCACGGATATAATTCGTCGGACCAGTGCATATGAATTACAGGATTACAATTTTGTTTACTTCGTGTATTCATGAATCAATGTATGTGCTACATTTTCATCCCTCGAAATATATTTATACGCTCACTGAGTTACATAAATCATCGAATTAAACTCAGCAATTGTCGATACAAAAATTCATTAATGTTTGTCAACAATGATAAAACTGGTTATTTAATGCCGATGTTTATTTTTATTTTTAATTATGATAGTGGATTTTAAATAAAGAACTTTGGTATTTATTATTTTTTTATTATCATCCGTCTAGCCGCTTATGTTATTTATATCTGATTAATAATCAATTCATAACTGCTTCATGAAATAAATTAAATTAATATGCTGTTCAATGTGATCGGTATTTCTATAATATTAATAACTCTTTCAATCATTATTTAATCGTTATTAATTTTTTATCATCAATACTTTAAGAGATTAAATTTAATCATTATTTTGTGAGTTTACTCAAATTATTCATTTTAAAAATTACAATTTTTCAACAAAAATAAATATTTTTTTTTCAGCAAAATGTTTATTTTTATAAGCTAAAAGTTTTTATGGGATGAATAAAAATTATCACACTCCTGAGTTTGCTGAGGGCATTTGCAAGTTTAAAAATATTGCTATTATTTTTTATTTATATATCTAAAAAAAAAAATATGCGCATGTACAAATAAATCAAATAAAATTTTAGTTATCGTAATAACAGAAATACTGATAGAATCAATGAATAGAGATGCCAATTTAATGATAACTTACTTTTTTTTTAAAGTAATCATGTATCATTTCAATAAAAATTCCATCAATTTTATTGTCGATTTGTATAAAAAAAAAAAAAAAATTACACAAGTATATTTATCAAATTATTCATGACAAATGATGTTAATTTCATCAAAATTGACATGTCAATCTAATAAAAAAGAAGTCGGCTTTAAATTTCAATAAAATGTCACGACTTGTCTGCTGTTATAAATCATTCGGTAGACGAAAGAACTACACAATGGCTCCATCAGATGGATGAGAGAAGCTTGGGGAAGTATCAAGGACATCTTGGAGTAAGAGGAAGAGGGGAGATGTGAAAAAAGTCAAAAGAAAGTTGGTGTAGGACAACGATATCTTGGTCAGCGGATTTCGCGTCACTTTTACTATCTCCGAACACGGCCCGGCAATTCTGTGGGTTTTGTGGACAGACATGGAAGACTGTAACACGTATACACACAAGAGATGGGATCAAACACCAAAGACGTTACGGGATAGAACACATGCACGTCAACAAAGACGACGAACGACGTCTCAACGTCCAACGCCCTCACTCTTGGGGATGAAACGTAGACAGAAGAAGAAGGGTCGTTTGCCTCGCGGCAATAAAGGATACGTACACACCAAGAGGTTATAATCTCCCTTGGGTAACTTTGAAATTCAATTTGTTCAAAGTAATTGCATCAGGCGTAAAAGAAATCAATCTATAAACGACTTTGAATTTATTATTTTTCATTATTGATTTTGTTTAAATAAAAAAATTCACTCATTTATTAGTCTATCCACTTTTTTAATACAATCGGCTTGCGTTATAAGTCCGCTACGTTGAAGCTTTCCCAAAGTGCTTCTCCTACCATTTATGCTGAAAAAATGTTCTCCGATCTCGCGTTATATGACCGGTACAAGAATATAAAATTTATCACGTAATACATATATAAATTCTATCAAAAATATTAAAAATTATATTCACAATTAATAATGAGATGTACTTTTTAGTGAATAACATAAATATTCAATATAGATTGCATATTTACATTTTTTTAAATTTATTTTACTGATAATTCTCCTAACGTTCAAAGCGGACTAATAACGCGAGAATCAAAACAAATGGAGGCAAAAAACAATAAAATTCCTTCGACTACTGCGTTAGAGTGAGGGAATACTATTTCGCGAAATTCTATTCCCCTACAGCCCCGTACGCAGACTTATAACACGAGTCGACTGTAGTACTTAATAAAAATATTTTTTTTTTATTTGTATCCACTTATAGTACTCGGAATAATTATTTATATTACTTATACATGATTTTTTTTACATCATTGCTCCATTTCTAAAAGGATATATTAATTATCATTTTTTTATGCTCCAAAAATTTGAACCTTTACATTCAATAATTAAATACATTTTTAATTAAATGACATAATAATAAGAGTAATAATATTATTTAAATCCAAATAGTACAATAAATACTTGCATTTCAGTTAAGTAAGTTGTTGCTCCAATAAACTTTCCTCCTCATTTCTCATATAGCATTTAATAAAAAAAACTGTAATTTAGACTTGACCTAAAGACCTTGCAAGTATTAATAATAATCATCATAAGTATAATTCTTTGGTCTATAGAAACATGGGAAAGCATTTCCTACTTGCTCATTAAGGGCGTATATAACATTCTTCAAACCTCAAACCCATTACATTAATGGAGTGCAGATCTCGTTGATCATCGAAAGAGCTCCTCCAACCTCTTCGCTCTTTCTCTTCCAATACACTCTTGGTGACACTCGTTGAGTTGGAAGAACGAACTCTTCGATGAATCAGCACACTGAAAGTTTCGCTTACGTCATCGGGTACTTAAATATGGCTGCTAAGTCAGTGTACGATAATTGTGCAAATGATAACATCGTTCATTTTATTTATTTAGGTTATACCTTGTTCTCTTATTTCTTTTGCGTTTTTTATATTTTATGTCACGCCCTGGTTTTTTTTTTTATCTCATACTAACATTTAATTAATTAAACAACGAAAGACAGATTAAGAATTATCCATTATAAATATGTCATGTCTTTACAATTTTATTCGTGAAATAATTCTGAAAAATTTTTATTAAATAGTCGAGATTAATTTTAATTTTTAAATAAATCTAATTAAACTCCTGATAAGATATTCCATTCCAAGTATTATTTTTCTTCTTTAAATAATAATTATTTATAAAACACACATTATTATCATATTATCATGATTCATTGATAAATATTTGAGATATTGAAATCATTTCTAAACTTTGAAATAATTATTATTCGGATCAATTAAAAGTTACTTTGATGAATGAGACGTATTAATTAATTCAACATTACGCGCAAGTGCACAAGACAATAATTATATCAGTGTAATCCTTGGGATATACTATTTACAGATATGCTCTTTATTTTATCTTTATCCCACTGATTCTCAATTACGTATAATCTTCCCGACACGTCCATGACTCTTGGTAATTATATATAATTCAGTCCTTTTTTGTCTACATATGGATACTTCTGTACTTCATTGTCGTTGTATTGAATATCAATTTGACTTCAATTTATTGATTTATGTTGTGCTCTAATCTACTTATTCCCAACGTCTGACAAGTCTCTATGTAGAGTATAATTTTAATAGAATTAATTTATCCATAGCTTTCTAAAAGTAGAATTAATTGTGATTTTTGACAGGACAAATTGAATTTTGAATTGCAAATCTAAATTTAATTTGTTAACTGTGCTAGTTGAATGTTCTAGAGATATTTTTTTTATTTTAAAATTTAAAAAATAATTTAAGCAAATTATTATTGGTATTATTATTAGAGTGATGATGGTTGTGAAAATTTAAGCATTCAGATTGTTGTGTATTTTGGGGTTTAAAGGATAATGGAATAAGTAAGCAAGAGACGAACAAATTAGATGGTTGAACAAGCGAGTTAAGTAATGGGATTCTCTATCGCGAAGATACGAGAGGTCATAATGAGTGACAGGTTCGACGTGCGAGCAAGACAAACTGAGAAGGATGAATAAAGGGAACACTGGGTGACTGTTGATTAGCGAGGGTAGGATCACTCGCGTGGGTGCCGAAAGAACCCTTGGTGAATCTTTGGGGGAGATAAGCATAGGACACAAGGCTGCAAAGAGGAGAAAAACGAAACGTGCCACGGCATTAGAGAGATAAGTGGCGGCCAACTGCGAGAGGGAAATGTTTAGGGATAAAAAATAAAATGAAAAGAGAAAAAAAATGTTTCTCTCTTACGACATTCGAGAGGCTACTTGTAATCCAGTTTTTTTTGTTTTTTTACTACTGAGATATACCCACTTTCTGAGCTCTACTACCTACCCTCGGATAAATTCCTTTGGACTACGACCCATGAAATCCCTTATTCGACGATGGAATTGATTAGCCTCGTCACCGAGACATCAGAAAAAATTGGCAAATGATAAATGGGAGACATAAAATTATTTAGCTACCACTGAGTCATTGAAAAAGATGGAAAGATAAGATGACTTGTCTCACCAAATATCCATTTTGATTTCACATCGGTCTCAAAATATAACCGTATTCTCTATAATCAACCGAGTCAGTCGTTTATCCAAGATAAAACCCCGTTGCGTAATACCTTCTGGTAAAAATTCATACGTTCAATCTCAGCTACGAAAGAGAGAGATTGTATCGTTGCTATTCTCGTTTTGCCTTGAATTCCTTTTTGCAAATGTGCATCCTGATATTCTTGTAAAATAACCACACATACAAATTTTCTATTTTCTTCATAGAAGATATACATTTTTGTATTACTGTTTTTGAATTTTATTTTTTTTTTCTTTGCATGTTCTTCAATTTCGAGTACTGTCATAGCGAATTTTTGCATTGAAATTTGTTGATAAATATTTTATATTTCAAGTATTCAGAAAAGTGCACTTTGAGATGAAAGTATTTTTGATTCTTTTTTTTTTTTTTTTCAAAATGAAAATAAAAAATTACATTACAAAGTTAAAACTTTTTTTCCACATAACAGAATATCAGTATGAAGTTTAAAAGAAGTGGAATTGAAAAATTTATTTTTTAGTAAAAAAAAAATACTAGGATATTCGAAATTAAATAACAGATAATCTTCTATTAGGTACATTGAAAATTCTGAAAAATTTAGATGTTTAAACGGCAAGAAACGTTTAAAAGTCGTCTAAAAAATTACCGTAGTTTGTTTATAATGTTTAACATTGCAAATACTTTAAGTGTTTAGTTACTAAACACTTGGATTTGCAGTGTAAATATGGATATTTTAATTAAAAAGTAAAAAAAAAATGGTACAAATATTTTAAAAGCTTGATGAAATAAAAAAAGTTAAGTAAAGAACAATCCATTAATATACTAAAAATATTAATGAGAAAGAATATTGGAAATAATTTTTCTCTCTAGTGTTCACAGTTTTATCAATACACAATCGTTATTTCAATTTTTCAGGGTAACAATTTTTATTTCTTTTCTTGTTTATTGTTTTATTTTTTATTATTTTCCAGTGTTATCTCTGAAACTAGTGTAGCAAGTATGAAGAGGTAATACGGCAGCAGTTACGCCCGAATGCCCGAATCGAAAGCCCAGTGTTACCAAGAGAATGTGATAGTAGGAAGAGGGAAAACACGAACGATGCGTTTTTCTTCCTATCTCACTCTCTTTTGCTCTCTTCGTGGTCATAGTTTTGCGAACGACATAGAGATACGCAGTTTTCGTTGTACATACATGTCGTTCCTGTTGTATATACCACATGTATGTACCAACTACAGCCATCGTGATATGGAAGCTGTGGAATAGGATACGAGAAGCCAGATAAATATAATACCACCGCCAAGTGAAGAGAATTCACTATACATGTTCAAACGTTAAATAGAATTGAATATAACCATTAGTCACGGAGATTTCAATCGTTTCCTATTACATATACTATCATAAACACATAAACAATGACGAATGATTTTTTATTATTTAGTTAAGTGTAAATTTACTGCATTAATTTTTTATTCAATTTCCCCTGACAGTTAGCCCTCGTACTCTCACATAAGGGGGTAGATTTGGCCAGTCATTGTGGTCAGGATATATATTAATCTATTGGCTCGTTATGTCTGTCTGTTATCATTTTCTACTTAAGCTATAAAACAGCCGGAAAATGACTCTTGAATTTATATATCAAAGCTTAAGTAGCCGTTACGAATTATGGAAATTTCATCGTGATTTTTAAGCGGTGTTATTTTAAATCATCTTTAAGGAGTGTAATTTTGAATAAAAATATTTTATCGATTAATAGCTTACAATATTAATGGTATGTTTGAGTTTCATCAATCATTCTAGAATGTTTAAATATTTTAATGCAATTGAAATTTGAAGGCTTTTTTTTTTAAAAAAATATTCAATGCCGAAAAATATGTAAACAATTTATTGATTAGTTCATTGTCGTAATTAAATAAAAAATAGGATTAAATTTGAGTAGATAAAATAGTTGTGGTAATTTGACTAATAGATTATTAATACAAAAAATGAAAGGGGTTTATTCAAAGCATGGATGATATTTGGGAATGCGTCAGAAACTATTAAAGTGATGTAGAAGAGTGTACAGAGACAACAAAAGCGAGGATGGTCATCTTTATCAGACTATTTCACACAAAATACACATGGATATGGTATGCGGAAATGCATAACCACATTTATACGCAAAACATTCGAGTTTGAGATTGCTCTAGTAATAGCAGAGTTTGGGCAAACCTTGTCTCTCTCCATCGCTTTTGTCGCTCGTCCATACGATACAACATGAGATGATGGCAATATTCCACGAATGTAACGACGTTACATAACCGACCACATGCGGGATTGTGCGTACAGAGTGCGAATTATCGTGGTTTCATTCTCATTTTACTCGACTATTCTCCAAATGAACGTGAGACCCACCAAACAAAATTCCATGATATGGAAAGGTGGAACATCCGTCTGGTACACTAGAGTAAGTGAGATAGCTCTCACACATATGGGAGACATGCCAACTTACAGTAGTTGAGTACTACCAGGATCTCAAAGCTAAAACTGAGGAAAGGATCGTTGCACCGTGTCGACCCCTTAATCGCGAGAACTCACTCGACTGGGAAATTACATCCACCCACAGTTACCGACCTCTTCTACTTATACTTCTGGGGTGCCTGTGTTACCTAGACTCACCCTAAATGTGAGACTACTTGGAATCTGGAGATTCATCTGGAAGATAAGACACGCGGGAAAGTAAAAGCAAAGTCATGCTGATGTGCTCTCGAGGAAAAGAATGAAAATATTTTTTTTTTACTTTTTATAAGTCATTAATTGGAATAAAGGAACACTGTAAATTTTAGTGTCTTATTTTGAAACATTAAAAGTGTTTTGATATGACATCACTCATTTGATTAATATTGTAGTCACTTTTTAAATATTAAAAAACGTTTTAAAATCGAGATAATTTTAATCAAATGGATGACGTCATATTAAAACGATTTTAATGTTTTAAAGTAAGACACTAAAATTTACAATGAAGAGAATGAAATTTTTTTTTGTTTTAGAAATATTGTTTTTAGTTTTAAATAGAAAAAAAATAATAGGTTTTGACAATTTTCAAATCTAGATTAGTCTTAATAATACAATAAAATATTTTCAAGGGATAAAAATATAAAAATTGGATCTTGACTCGAATTGAATTTAATAAAAAATTGACTAAAGAGTGTTACATTCTAATGAAAAATAAATTTCACAAAAGTTCAGTGAGATCGATCCAATTATTGTCAGCTAACTTACACATATATATATATATATATACATACATATATAAATAAATAGGTCAAATGTGAAATGTTATTTATTTTCAAAGTCGATTAAAAATTGATTGCAGCGTGGAAAACATGTGAAAGCTCTGAATAAAATCTTTCTCACTGGGGATTTGTGACTTGAATTAGTCAACTTTTCAACTTTGAGTTTGTTTTATTATTAAAATCCACTGGAAAATTTTCATTATTTATTAAAACAAAAAAAAAATTTGTCATCATAAAAAACAGTTTATATTTGTTTTAGTAAATAATTGAAAGTAATTTTCTAAAGCTTTGTAAATTTATAAAAATCATGGATAATAATTGTTGACAAAAGGAACTTAAATATTCTTTCAGTGAATTTTGAAATGACTCTAATTGGTCGAGTGAGTTGATATGCATGATAAACCAGTGTACACTGAAGCTTCACGTGTCCTATCAGTATCATCGGTATTCATAACTGCCAGGATATCAATTTTTTTGTTCAATAATCCACTAAAATGTTGACTCGCAATGTGCCATATGGCGAGAGACTGGATAGAGGATATATTGAGGCCACGGTAGGCCCTCGCGGCGAATACAGGATGTGGCAGAGTACAATGGACGTCAGTTTTAGTTACGGCACGCCCGTCAACCTCGGAAATCATCGAACGATGGTCCAATGTTCCGTTTAGTTATAACCCAGCTTCAGCTTCATGTTCTATGAGCTACTCCATATACACGAGTATCCTCTACTCCGCGAAAAGCATATCCAAAGCACCCTACACTCGAAGCTGCTTCTATTGTCCGGAACCGTACGTCCGTGTCAAGACCGGAAAATCCTCATACTCTGATCGAACCGATGCACAATTACGTTGCAAAGACGTTATGCTATTCAAAAATAATCTTTCTGACAGCACAATATTACATTTTATTTTGTTATAACATCTGTAAAAAATTATACTGCTTTATTTCTCATTAAGAAGCCACTGTAAAAGTTTTGATTTATTTTCTATATTCATAACTCACTTTATCTTGAACTTTAAATTACGTCTTTTATTAACTTTTCTGTATATAAAAAAATTGTAATCAATCAAAAAAAAGAAAAAAAAATTATTTTTTGAATCTATTCAGTCTTTATCATGTTCTAATTGATTTATTTTGAGCATAATTAAAGTTCATTATGATAATTAAATGATAATTTATTTAAAAAAAGATTAACACCAAGAATTTTGTAATATCGACTTCCGGAATTATACCTATCTACACTTTACTTTAATGGAGTGTCACGTAAATCACAGTGTTTTTATTTAGTTACATAAATCATTATGTTGATTTAACACACTTGTAACTAACACCAAAATTATATTGCCTTAGATAATTTTTTCTTTGTATACTCTTGATTAAGATTACAGTTGTTTTTTTTTTTTTTTCAATGTTTAAATCTCATAATTCGTCTTATCTTCATGTTCTAATTAGTTTTTCTATTTTATGGGATTTAATAAATCACAGTGTGCTCATTTGTAATACTTGTAATTAAAAGAATTAAAGATGAATTTTTTTTAATCTTTTAAATAATTTTAATATTCATTGAAACTAAAATAAAACTGTTAATTTTCAAGTTTTGTATTTATCAAATACTTTTTATCTTAATATCTTAATTGAATTAAAATGTATCTATTTTTCTTTCTCTTTTTTTGTCAATTTTAAAGATTTTAAAAATAATAATAATTTTTTTTTTACAGACTTTAATACTATTTGTATTAATTTACTTAATGAATAAAAAATAATAATAAAAGTATAATAAAATATTGAAAGAAAATGTTGTTGTTCAGACAAGTTGATCTCATAAAATCCATCAGTGATAAGATGCTCTTCTTGTTGATAAGGTATCATGATAGCCAACAACAGAATGGAAAGTATACAAGGGTGTATATAAGGATGCAAACGATATTCTGTATAGATGTATATAAAAAGCATCGTGTTTCCAACAGGAAAAGCCGCTGGTTGTATATTGATAAAAGCATCAGTGTTTTCTTTCGATATTGCGTGGATTGAAGATGATGTGTATGTGTATAATGAAATATAGGAATGATATTACTTACCCTCGCGAAATTGAATGACATTAACATGACGATCATTTATTATGAGACATCGATAACAATTATCACCAGTCCTGAAAAAATGAATTTCATCAAAATTAATTAATTTGTATAAAGAAAACAGTTAATTAGCTGGCAATTAAATTTAATATGAAATAAATATTCAACAATCATGACTTCCTATGGTTTCATATAATTAACATGATAATAGTCTTTTTAATTTTCATAAATTAGCTATTAAATATATTTTAATCTAATGAAAAATTATTCTTGATGCATAATTAAGTAGTTAATATTATCAAAACAAACTCATTAATTGAGACAAGTTTGCAATGTCATGAATATATCGATTTTAAACATTTTTCATTTTTGATTTATTTAATTATAATTTAATTATTTGATTGAAGGGAAGTTATTGAAAGAATTCTCGAGTCTCTATTTAGACATAAATATCGACAGGTAAGGTAAAAATAGTGTATTGTCGAGAAATAATTGTCAGATAGATCATTAGTGAAATAATTGAATGATACTTACGTGTCGTAGAGAGAGTACATGTCATTTTTGTTTTCTATGCACGTCTTGTCTCCAAACGAGGTGGCATTTATAGTGACAGGAGACTGTTTTCCTGACTGGAACCATTGTCCTGACCATGCTTCCGGAAATTTGCAGGAGCCTGAAACACGAACAAGTTTCCTCGTAAATACCAACGTCCGATTTTGCAACTGCTACTGTTGTGTTATACTACGAGTTCTCGGGGTTGTTTAATTCTCTTTCTATACAACATAATATGCTGTGAACCATAACTCTTCTCTCTTAGCTTCTCGAGCTCATACAATACATATATTCAATACAGACAAGATGATAACAGGACAAACTCCTCTAACAAGCTCCCAAATATCTTTGCAAAAGCGAGAAAACATTTTCTCGCTTCCTTCCTTCAAGTTTGCCTTGTAAATCGGCCAAGATCCGGGCCACCTCGACAATAGATTTATATGTTTTTGTATAAACTTTACCCTCCTGACAGTTCTTGCACTTTTCAAAATTACTTTTTACTCACAAACTAAAGGTTAAAGCTCGCTAAATTTCACCATGAAATTTTTGTAATCATCGTTTGACACTTTTAGCTCTTTTATCATCACATATACTTTTTATCCGTTCAGATTAAATTTCAAGATTGTAATAAGATAGTTGATACAATCGACTGGACTCAATCGCCTTTTTTTCACAGATAAAGGTTTGCCACATCCGGTTTTGATGGTTGCTAAGATTATCTCCAGTAACTTTCAACACCTTCTCAATAAAAAAATAAAAATTATAAATTTGATATCCTTTATATTTATTACGAAAATAAAAATAAATAGTTATATTTTTTATAAATGACCTAGATAAAATGACATTTATAATTCAATCACTGTCTCGTCTTAATTATTTTATTTTCAGAAAGTCCTAGTTAATAAAATTATTATTAATTATTATCACTTTTAGATGATTAAAAATAAAATTTCAAAGAAATCAAGAATGTATATGCATGAACAATAAGTCAATGGAAAAATCTTGTCTCTTTTATAACCACCCCAACTGCCTTCTTCTCAAACAACACCGTGTAAAATCAATTTTTTTTTTTTCAACCCCAAGTAGATTTCGTCATGAACGACATCTCGAAACTCTAGTCTTTGACCTACTGCAAGAGGATGTTTCAAAGACAGTCTTTTTTTTTTGGCGATTGAACTTATTCATAAAACTAGGGTGTTAGATAATTCAACAACAAAAGAAAGAACAGAACTCGAGGGAAAGAGAGGATCTTGAAAATATATAATAGTTGACCTACTTCTGAGGTGGTTTCATGGGAGATCTATCGATATAAAAGAAGGTGATGTGACGACCTAAATCTAATGACATTTCAGTCTGACATGGATTTATATAGAACTAAAGCTACTGTAAAAGCTTTTAGTCACTGCACACAATGTCTTAGATATGCTATTAGAATTTTCTTAATATAAGAATAATTATGAATGACAATTACAAACTCTCTGTGTTGTAGGGAAATAATATTTTATTAAATCTTGGTTTAATTAAAATTTAATATGATATTATTCCCATTAATATTAATGATAATAGAACTTGATAGAACTAGGTTAATCAGATTATTTTTCTACATGACGCAAAGTAGGAGGGTATGTGATGAATAATTATTTAAATATTTTAAATACAGTAAAATAGCATGCTATCGTGTGTATTTTGAGGATGGGCATAGTCAATTCTCCCCTGATATCAACTGGATTCAAGGGGTGAACCTGTTGGGACTGACGCGTGTCAATGATCCTCTGGAGACACAAGTTCATTTCTAGGAACGTGCACTAGTGATGATCGACAACGGACGATTAATCAGCCGCAAGTTAATCAAGGAAAGACCCAAGTGGTTTCAAAGAATATTACTTGATCCAATAAATTTTAATTTCATGTTTTATTTATGGTAAATTGCAAAATGTAGCCTTACGAATATTTATTATATCAGTCAATGAATCATTTAGAAAGTCTTTTGAGCTTATGAATATTTTTGATCATGATCATGATTTTTTTTATCTCTCTTTTTTTTTTTTTTTGATTGAAGAAAAGCAAACAAGGTTTGGAATATTCTATTTTAGGTCGAGCCTTCTGTGGATGTGTAGTGCCAATGGGAATCACATCAAAGGTGAGCTTACGGGTGATGTGAAAAGGAAAAGAGCAGAAGGGAGGTAATATTGAAGTACGACGTCTGGCTGTCGTAACTCTGTCAGTCAAAGAGGAAAGATCCGTCCTGTCTTGGGACCGTGTCTCAGCGTTTATCTCGTCTATTTTCTAGATGGTGTTGCTCTTTTGTCGTTAAAGATACCAGAAGAGCTAGTCAAAAATATAGAAAGATATTACGAAATGGGAAAGTAACTAAATAACTAAATATAGTTTATGAAGGAAAAATCAATGGTTCATATAAACACACCCACCAACGTTAGCTCAGCTTGACTTCATTATATTTTGAGCTGCTTCGCGGTCGACAAGCTGCCTTTGAACTCTGACGGCTCGACATTTACCATTTGGTGCGGACATGCCTTTGAGTTTGGTTTTGCGAGCATCGTTACGGTTTTAACAACCAAAAGAATTCATACAGACTTCTATACAGATTTTAAACTCCCCTTCTACTATGTTTTCAAAGACTCTATTATATCTTCAAACGTCTCTCATTTTAAACTCATCCCTTATCCTATCTGACAGTCCAATACCTCATTAGCTCTTCAAATTTCTTCATCTTTTACACTTTTCATATTACAAACTAATAAATATTCTTATAAAGCACCATTTCTTCGCCTTTACTATTGGTAATTTATTTTTCAAAAGCCTCTTTTTGAATGATACTTCTTCAATGTAGCTATTTTTATATCTGGCACAGTTTTATTTTCTGCATGATCGTTCATTATTTGATAGATATCAAGGTATTAGAAACAGAATAATCAAACGTAATTTCTGAATGCTGCTAATCTATACTAATTGCCATTTTGCATATATTGAGAGAAATATATAGTTTTATTTACTATTATTAGTTAAAAAATGACTCAATTATTTTTTGTCAAATTAGAAATAAACACAGGATTGTAAATCTAACTACAGATTTCAATTTTTACTGTTTTAAAGCACTGTAAATTTTAGTGTCTTATTTTAAAACATTAAAAAACGTTTTAAAATCGAGACAATGTTAATCAAATGGGTGACGTCATATTAAAAAGATTTTAATGTTTTAAAATACTCTCTAAAAATGAATCAGTGAATATTCACTATTTGTAGTGATAATAATATCACTAATTCATATAGTGATGGTTTTATAACTGAAAATTAGTGAATATTGACTGTTTTGCAGTGATTTTCACTAATTCATTTTTAAAGAGTAAGACACTAAAATTTACAGTGAAGAGCATAAAGAGAGTAAATGAAAGTTAATTTAAAACTGAAAAACAATTTGACTGAAATATAAATCAAGAACGAGTTTAAACAAAGTGAATAATTATCAAGATCTTATTCAGTATATAAGCTCTTAATCTTTATCGAAATAATAAATAATTTTTTTTTGTTAATTTGGCAATATGTTCAAGGCTTTCCCCTCGAATATGAGATCCTAAACATGTGCAGGGAGGTACACAAGGCTAAACTCAATAGCGTTAATTGGTAGACAACGTGATACAGAAGATCATACATACCGATGCCTAAGGGAGAGAGAGAAAGGATGTATTTCAACCCCATCCTAGCAATACAACAGCCTCGGGGTGGTTCGTCTTCCGTGGGAAACAACCGTTCTGTTCCCTATTGCCTTTAGGCTGTCCCTGTATCCTCCCCCATTTGCGCCCATACGATGGCCAACGAATACAACCCCAATCACCTTCTCTCTCTCTTCCTCTATACTGACACTAAGGGTTCGTTGCTATGTGATACGTTAGAGATACTGATACCCGTGTAAATGAATACCAAAAACGTACGTAGATATAGCCGTCAAATTCATCTCTGTTACGAGAAGGATCTTTTGAAATACAAAAATCGCTTTTAGGTGTAATATTCATTGAAAAAAGTGTCTAAAATAGTGATTTTTTTTTTCGTCGCCTTATGTTATTGTCACTGTTATCATTGTTAACTTGTTTTTGCTGATTAATTTAAATATTTTTAAATCTTAAATAATATTATCTGATAAAAAAAAAAAAGAAGTAGAGATTTAAATAATATGATGGAGAATAGTATTTAATCTGG
Source organism: Chelonus formosanus (assembly GCA_028641665.1). Lineage (NCBI taxonomy): Eukaryota > Metazoa > Arthropoda > Insecta > Hymenoptera > Braconidae > Chelonus > Chelonus formosanus. The sequence continues at coordinate 7,118,042 of CM054005.1, forward strand.
TATTGAAAAATAAATCTACAGTCTGGGTGATTTTCTTCATATAGAGAATACTATTGGCGGATTGGAAATAGCTATGGAAAATGAATTATTAGAGGGTAATTTGCCTGGAGGGTGAGTGTTTATATATGTATGTTAGCAGAAAGGTATATGTATGGGGTATATATTAGTGAAAAATGTTTTATACGCCTTGGGCATTATATATGTATAATCACATATGTATTTTTTTTTTTACTCTAACGAACAACGGGGGTGACAGTAAAATCGCGAAATATGTTGTTAGTATACGATACATTAGTGACAGCGATACGCACATAAATGAAAATTGAAAATATATACAGGCTTGTGTACACCCCAGGCGTCCAGCAACTCCCCAATGGATGGTCGTTCAATTTTTCCCACGGTTTTATTTTTTATTATACATATTTTTCATTTATACTTTTATCTTTATTTTTTAACAATTCATTTTTATCACTATTCTGTCGAATTCAAGGATCAAAAAAAACAAGCCTAAAAAAATATCACTGATGTTATGGAAAATTATGTCAACAGTTTTTCAGGAAATAAAATTTGAACAAAAATTATGGTAAATAATGCAAATTTATTTTGCATAAAATAAAAAATATATTTTGTACTTTGCAGGCATTACTTTGGGATTTACAAAGGGGATGAAAATAAATCTTTCGAGATACCAGAGAATTTCTCTACCCTCAAACTCCTCCTGAAAGTCATTCTTCATTAACCAACCAAGCTTGAGCTTGTCCCTACACTGTCCTCTTCGCTCTTTGAATATTAAAGAACCTCTATAGGTTCTACTAGAGATTCCTACAGCCACGCCTCAGAATCATTCGATTTAAATTGAAATCGAAAAGACTCTCTCTTAAATCCACTATCTCAATTGTAATTAATGTCATTGCTGATTACGTAATTACAACCTATACATTTTCTTCTGAAAATAATTAGATCTTAAATTACTTCATTACCTATTGGATTTTATTAAAAGCATTATTTTCACTTCAAATATTCTGTTACCTAAATTTTCATCTCATTCAACACAAGCTCAGTCAAATTCATTTTTACCATTTCAAAGTCTATATTCACACATGTCTTAACGTCTATGGCTTTGTTTAAATTACATTTACTTTACCTTGCTCCAATTTCTCTTGACTCAAAGTTGATCAAATTTTTCAACAGATCCATCAAAAGTTTTGTTTTTCAAAAAAATATCAAGACTTGGAGATTGATTGAATATTTTTAAAATTCAACGGGGCGACTAATTGTTGATATCAAGTAGAATGTCAACACGTGAGACAACAAATAAAATCTTCAATTATTCATGCTGTTAGTGATTCGAAATGTCAGAGTATGATGATGTCGCAAGTCGTGCAGGGTGAACATAGGCCTAATTAACCACACAGTTGGAGCATTAACAACTGAATTTGGCAAACAATCGAATTACAGGGCGCGAGGGCGTGCCAGAAGTCCCGGGAGTAAATATATATATGGCAGAATATGAACGCGTGCGCCAGGAGTATGCAAGGATCGCTTGCTAACACGTAGATTTAACGTACTCATACCCAATCAGATCTTTATTCAGACGAAAATGACAAAATTATAGTCACGTGCTTCATGTCTCACACGTACGTTTCTGTTCACGTTTCCGCAGTTATTATAGAGATTTGGTCAGTGTGACCACCACAAGACGTAACTTATTTAGGCATCAATGCACCCTGTTGAGAGTTTATAGTGTCATGTTTAATGTATACACTGTTGTATTGTAGAGTTGATGGTATATATAAAGCTACCCTTTTACCGAGTAGTCACGGAGAAAAGCCAAGGGGAGTTGCCGTGTGACTGCGTAGAGACCAACTGCAGTTATTACATTTAATTATACACGAGAGAACGTAGCGAATTCACATGGGCGACGCTCACGTGACGCCGTCGCGACGTGATGACGAGCGTCCGGCGACGTTGTTTACTCTCTCACTCTCTCTCGCTTTCAATATCCCCAACGTTTTTCATCTTTCACTCATCACAACTATTACCTCTGATTTTATCTCCAATTGATCATTATCTCATGACTTGTCTATTCCACGAATTTTTATACCTTTGATCTAACATTCGTAACATGCAATTATGCTACTATTACCTCATTATTGTATATCTATTTTTTCTATCACGGATATGTCCACTCAATTATTTATTATAAATAGCCACAGGTGTAATTTGAGTTTAGAAAACTTTTTAATACTTTTTCACATGAATGCCGAAGTGATAAGGGTAAATAATTGTTTATTTATTTGTCGATTTTCGGGATTTTTTGGAATTCATTTATTTTTGAATAAAAAAACCGTTAAACTGTCTAAAAGGTGTTATCATTCTCCACGTGTTCTAACAATAACAGTATATTTTATGATTTTATCTGATAGAAAACTGTCTCGTGACTTCATTTGTCAATTTCTACGAATTCCCAACCATTTTAACATAAATTCACTTAACAAGTGTCATTTTACTATAATTACAGATCATTTTTCTTTATCAAAGGCTCCAAGGTGTATATTTGTAATGTAAATTCACATCTACAAGTTTCAACTATTATTTGATATAATTCTTTCTTACTAAACTTACTGTATAATAAATAGAATATCATGTTGAGAAAAAAAAAAAATTACTTTTTGTGAAAATTGTAGGTTACTTAATGCCGTGATCGTTTTGAAACTTTTTTACTATTTTTTTCCCCTTCGGAGAAATAATTAAAACAGTGAGAAATAATATTGACGGATATTTACATTGATAATAAGTAATGCAATACTTTATTTAAATTCATCGTTATGTTGTGTGAATGATAACTAAGAATTATTTCATTTTTACATAATTACATGATAATAAATTGTTGTTATTTTTACACTTTGTATTTTTTTTTTTTTTTCATTCCAGAAAAAATACTAGACTCTTTATTTTCATCTATGAACAAATATAATGATGATTATTAGAAAAAAAAAAAAATAGCCACTTAAAAAAAATTTCGAGTTTAAAATTCTAAGAAAGAGATTTGCTTAAAATTATATACTATTTTCGTACGAAATATACATTTAAAAAAAAATGAAATAATTGTTCCATATATGGAAGAGTTTAGAAAAAAATATCCGACATGATTTTCAAGGAAAATAAAACATGCAAAGATTTATTGAAAATATTACATTCCCTATCATCACTGCAAATTTCAAACTTGGAATGGTTATATTTCAATTCACTTAAAGTGTTTTAAAAGAACGTCACCCATTTAATTAGCATTGTAATCACTTTTAATGCACTTAGAAGTGTTTAAATATAATAAGTAGTCCCATAATTTGATATTTATTACAAAAAACCAAACCTGTAACTTGCTAGCAGTCAATTTCCATGAATTTATAACTATTTTAACATAACGTCATTGTACAACTGTCATTTTGTCACTCCATTATACAGATTTTTTTTTCTATTTACAGCCCATCATGAACAAACTGGTTTTTGTCATCGCATGATGCAAATTTTTTTTTTTTCATAATTAAAATAAACGACGATGAATATTTATAACGAGCTGACGTTTGATGGAGTGCATCATATATCCGCGGTCCAGTTGCGTTGAAGAGGGACAAGGGATGGTTTGATGCTCTTCATGTAATATATTCACCCTTTGAACCCTTTCAAGGCCGTATGGTTACGGCTGAATGGCCAGTTGTAGGACACACGCGTCATTCGTCTGTGTCTCATCGTGCAAAGAAGACAATCGATGCACAATCCACATGTTATTGGATGCTATACTCATATACATACATGTCCCATGCGCGTCTGTCTGTCCGATAGCTATACGAAGAGCTTAACATGAGTCCACGTTACACACGAGTGATCCGAATCAATTCAGTACACCGGATTACACGATTGGATATGGATTTATCATCAAGATCAGAAATGTTTGTTGAATGTTCATCAATAAGCTAATTTGACAAGTGAATCATTTATCATTATTTACTTAATTCCGTCAGTGATAAAAATAAAATACCAAGATGGAGATTAATGCAATTAATCTTAAGGGATTTCACCAAATCCTTCACTAAATTGTATTGGCAAACTTCCTGCAGTAAAAAATACAATATGAACAATGGAAAAAATCTTATACCACAAAAATACCTTTAATTATCATTCCATTTCAATACTCAATGAATAAAAAATTTTTTTTTAATTCTTCAAATTAAGTTATCATCAGTTTTGTTGATTAATTGATGAAACTTGATATTTAATCTTACATTTATTAGTTTATAAATAAATATAGAACAATTTTTCTCACTCAATACAATAAAATAAAATATGGTGTTGATTAAAAAGGATTCATTTTATAAACATGTCGAACCGATTTATTAAAAAGTTGTTAACAGTTTGAGGGTAAATTAAAATGTAAAACAATTCATTGAACATAAATGTAACAATCCGCATAATGAATAAACGAAATGCTACAAAAATTCGAGGAATTCGATTTCGAACAAGTATACAACTTCAAAGATGAAAGTATATCGGTATTTGAATGTGTGGAATAACAGTCAAAAAGGCATACATAATTTAAATGAAAGCTATTTAAAATGAAATATCTTAATAGTTATAACACTATTAGAATAATTAAAATAGCTAGTTAATATTTTAATTTAAGTGAAAGTTACAGAATAACAGAAAATTATTGCATTAGAAATCCCAATTTTCAAGAGAGAAATTATGTCTGCAAGACGCAAGAATTAGGGGACAAATCTAGTCAGGAGATAATCCTGTGGCCTAGAAAACGACACGACCGAGAGAAATGAGACAAGAAGAAGATCAAAATACTTTATTCTACCTATATTTTTATCTCGCTTACTCCTCCTCACTCTCTTTCCGTCGTTTCGCTAGATGCAATTAAGGGGGTTGGATCATCCAATTTGTTCATGAGACCGCAACAATGTTCCTTGATTGAAAAGAGAGTCAAATCCGTCGACGCCAATATTTTTTTCTCTTTTTCATCTTTACCTATTTCTTCTTTTAGTCAACTATAAATTTGTTTTCCCTTAATTATTATTATAATTATTTTATTATTTAATTAATGATTCAAAGTTACTAACTTTATTTCAGCTACACTGAAAGAAGGATCAGAATTATTGAAATTATTTGTCCTTTGAAGTTTCTTGAAGAAGAAAGAAAATAAAGACAATGTTACATTCAAATTTAATGCAATTGTCGTTGCAAATATTTCAGAAGTAAAATGTAATTAAATTTATTAAAAATACACTGCTAGAAGAGATTTGTAATAATGAAGGAGGCTTCTTAAATGTTCAAAAATATTATGTAACAGTTATAATATTATATCTTAACTATTAAGTAATATAATGTAACATTTCTTAACAGTAATAAATCTTTTCTATCAGTGCATATTGAATTGAATTATATAAATAACAATGAAGTAAAAAAACAATAAAATATTTAGTAAAAGCATCTGTGCATTTGGTAGAAAGATAAGAAGGATAAAGAGTAAATAAAAAATATAAAAAAAATATTTAATGTATGGATTTAAAAATATTCTGCTGTATCACCTCGACTGGTTGGACAATAGAAATGGATTAATTATAGACGTGACAACTATTGGAATATCGGCAGGAGATTAATCTCCGTTATTCCGTAAAAAATGTAGAGGTAAAATGTCTGGACCAGTGGTTGCGGTCGATCGCGACGAGACTCGTTTATTTATAGTATACATATATTCACCAGCTCTTCAATCTTCAACCGATACTCATATGCATCTGCAAGCGTGTGTCTCTCTGCATTCGACAGCAACTCAAAATAAATACTCGGTAGCTCTCAGCGTCATCACCATCAGAAACAGAACAGACTCGTCCCTCGAAATCTTGGAAAATTATTTACGAAGCTTTATTATGTATAATAATACTTGCTGATTCTGTGATTTATTTTCATCAAAATATATATTCTCACCACTGTAAATCGTAGTGTTTTATTTTAATGCACTTAAAGTACTTTAAAATGACGTCACTCATTTAATTAACATTGTAATAACTTTTAATGCACTTGGAAGTGTTTAAAAAGTAAGTACAATGTTAATCAAATGGATAACGTCATTTCAAGACACTTTAGATGCATTAAAATAAAACACTACGATTTGCAGTACTTCAGGAAGATAAATTTCTAAATAATTTAATCATAATATGTTTTAAACAAATTAAAAAAACTTGCCATTTTGACAACTAAAGTTTTTTCAGTCTTCAAAACTGAATAGTTGACGTGAAAATCTTTTTTTGTTTCATTTAGAAGGCAGCTTTTTTGCAGAAGATTTATTTGACAATTTAATAAGCGTATTTTGACTGTATTTTGAGCGTTGTCAGTGAGGAGATGAAGAGATGGTGGAGGAGGAGCAGAGGGATGAATTGTTGAATAGACGTCTTGGGACAAATCACAAGAATTTCACTGAGTATCTTCTACAAGAGGGTGGGTTTATGGAGGGAGCTCTTGCAACTATACTGTGTTCTAATTGTGGCACACTATAATCGCGCTGAACCACCCTTCTGCATGAGCGCTCCTCACGATATTTCGGATGAGAGAGAAAGACGTGTAGACGAGAGAGGTGGAAAGCTGCATTACAGGCTGCGTTTGCGGCGCGGAAACGTGGCTCGACCCGTAATGTACTCGATGAGCTTAATAATCAGGAATACACGGAATTACGTGGAGTGAATAGGAACAATGTACGTGATACTGTTGCATACGATACAACTGCACTTGACGCACTCTTACAATCGTTACAAAAGCTCTTTAATTAATTATTTACTTTGTTGTATATATAGTGAATGAGAAATTTCTATTATACATATGTATAATAAATCTATTCATTATTAGGAATTATTGGTTCGAATAAACTATCTATAACATTAATATTATTTAGTACTTACAAAGGGTTCAAAATTATTATAACGATTTGTTATCAGTTGGAAAGATTAGCTCCAAGTTATAATGATAATCGTTCAATTGAAAATATTATGCTCCCAATTATTCAATAATTAGTATTATTGGTTCTTCATATTCATTATTATCATAGAGAATATTCCTATTTGATTATTGTATTTATTTCTCGGTAGAAATAATATTATTTCGAGTCTTTGTTTGATCTTTGCATGTCAGTATAAATTTAAAAAAAATAACTTGAATCATGGTATTATTTTTTTTTAAAACTTTGTTCCAATCAAATAAATGGTTACAATAGTCTAAGAGGTAATAGTTTGGAGTATAGAGAGTGGAATAAGTTTTCTATTACAAAATGTTTTGATTGTAGAAAGAGGAAAGTGAATTGCTTTTGGTGCGTGTTTACACACAATTTCGCAATAGTTCTTACTGGCAGTCGGGTGGATTATTGATTTTCGGCTACAAGGGTGTTCTTGCTCTCTGTCACCAGTAGTGAAACTACGCCGTCTCTTTATAAGGGTTGTGATTACTCTATGGGACTGTTTAAGCACAAAAAATGGCCGCTAACAAACCACCGCACGTGCAAGTATCCGGAGAAAAAAACGGAGATGAATAAAAATAGAAATGAACCACTCAAAAATTCGTAACGGAATTGTTCAAGTTGGACGCGTGGCTTAGGTCTTTTTCTTTTTTCAACGGAAACATTACTGGGGTCAAAAAGGGGTGTCTTGAGCGTGTGTCGAATTAACTTGATTCTCTCAAAAAAAAAGTGTAGCAAAATCAATTGGAAAATTGACAAGCGTAAAAATAATTTTCTTCCTTGAATATTTTATGGGTTTCATTCACTAGAGACGTATTTACTTGGCTATTTATTGTATCATAAAAGTCCACCCATTTTACTTTAATTTATCTCATTCTACCACCGAATTTTTCGTTGTCTCATATACAATGTTTCAGAAAAATAAGGAAATATTTTTCACTACTCTATTTATCAGTTCAATTTATAAGAAATTAATAAAAATATTTCACTCACGAATCAATGAATTCTCAACTGTTCGACTCGACTTACTTGGAATTTTGCCTGAAACAAGAAATAAAAACAGTCCATTATTTAAAATATCGAATATTTTTAAACGAAAGTATTTTATTTAGTAAATAAAGTACAATATGGGATTTGGAATGGAAATAAAATAATAATAATAAAGAATAGAGTGAAACCGTCAAATGGATAACATGATAAATGATAAAATGAAATAAAAAAAAAATTTCGCATTAGCAATCTCGGAAGTCGGAGGGATGAGGCACGATAAACGGAATCCACAGGACTACGAAGCAGGGGGTCAGGCATTAGTAGATTTAGTGCGCATTTATTGGCTCCCAGAACAAAGGGCGGTCAAGGGGTGGAAAGCATCGTAGTGACCGCCAGGCATCTGCTTTGGACATTCGGCGTAATTGCATTTACAAACACAAACGGGTAGTATGCTAGAGTTACGCACGAGCCAGAGAGAGAATAAGCGCGGTGCACGCAACTACACTGTGTTGTACAACCGAGTTTGAGTGCACAATCTGCGTATTCTCTTTTACTGTTTGCATACCTCGAGAGCGCGGATTTTAAATGAATTTAAATGTCAGCCCCGCGGGTCTTTGAAGAGTTGTCTTCAGGGAAGAAGAAAAAAATAGGAAATAAAGAGAAATTGTATCGAGCTTTCAAAGTAATTTTTCCTTGCTTTTCATTTGGTTTTCCCCCCTTTTTTTGTTGATTCTTTTTTTTTTCTACTATAGAAATACAAAAGGTTTAATTAAAGAATTTCCACTGATAGATATGGTAGTGGAGTTAAATGTTGAATCTTCCTTCTTTACACTTCACTACACGAGGAAAAAATTGAAAAGAATAAGAAAGTTTTCGGTACTGACGTAGATAAAGTTCTCGATTTGCTAGTGACTACCATGCTTTGACTCAGTTTTGTGAGTAACACGTGTTCGTGGGCTAACTTTTTGACCAGCAAGAAAAACTTTCCCAGGTGGTTAGACAGAGAAAAATTATTGATATGTGTTCAGTAATTTGTGACTTGCTTTCTTTTCATTTAAGAATCTATTCTGCTTTCAAGAGCAGTGATCATATTTTTTTTTACATTCTAAAAATTATTGTACTTATCCACTCAACACAGTCTTATTTTTATTTTTATATCCAAATTTTGGTAATTGTGCATTAGTGGAGCTCTACCCCAATTTCAGTCCAACAATTTTTTTAGCGATTGGCACGCTTTTTACTACCTATAACTAGAAAATATACGATGAGGGAAGCCGATTTTTCATCACGTAAAGTATGATCAAGTATAATAATTGAAAAATGACTTTTCAAAAAAATTTTCAACAGCCTCCTCCCCTCTTCCCCGTCCATCTAACCTTTTCAATTATTTCTTAGTATTCACGTAAAGTATAATCAACACAAGTAAATATAAAAACCCCATTTTTTTAAGAATAAATATGAAAAAAGCCCCTATATTAATATCATTTTTTTATGATAAATAATTCTTAAAAATGGATTTCCCCGACATGAATAGTCTATTTTTATGAAGCTAAAAACAAATCAGGCATTAAAAATTTTTTTATATTGAAATTGAGATGGAATCCTACTAATACACAATTATCCAAATTTTATTATGAATTTTTTATATAAAAAGAAAAGAAAAAAAAAAAGATGAGAAAGAAAAAGATGTATCTTTTTTCCTTGCTATTTATTCTTAGAAAATAATTTCCTTGTGCTCATATGTTCTGCTCATTGGACTTTATTATAACTACGGTAAATATACGACGGAAATGAAGGAGTATACATGGAAGTATGTAATATATGTATATCGTGGGAAGTATCACTGCTGTGCTAGATTTTGTGGAGTTTACTCATCCTCTCGTCTTCTGCAATCCGCATACGATCTGGTATTTGCTGAGATACATCAGAGTATCAATATCTCTCGCTTTTCAACGTAAGGCAAGGGATATTGGTTTGCCACCCTTCGCAATCAATTCGCAACCAAGACGAAATTTTATATTAAAATTTACTAAATAGCAAAAAAAAAACGAACTGAATATTAAATAAAGAAAAGAAGGAATCTATTGGATGAAAAATTTTCATCATTTCAAGAACAAAAGTGTGCAAGTGAGAAGAAATATAATCTCTAATATACTTCTAGTTCACTTAGTTCAAGATCTAAAGAAGTTTGACGAGAAAGTGAAGGGAAAACAAAAGCTCATAGAGACTCAGGAAGACGATAAGTTCAGTATGAGCTTGATAAGTAGAGAAGTCGATGAGGGAAAAAAAATGTACCAAGTCATGCACAGTATTTGTCTTTTTATTCTGCATAAACCAAAAGAGGAAATGAAAGAAATAAAATGTCTAAGCATGAAGTCTTGGCGAAAGCTCTTGACTGTCTGATGGCATGCGAGCAAAAATCTTAGGGACTAGTGACGATAGGGCTACTCTTGATTCTCTTGAAACCCTTTCGGGTACTCTTTTGGACTCTTATTTGTCGCTTTGTTTGCTCTTTGGCTTTGGATAAAGAATCTTTCATACACAAAAGTAGCGTACTCTCACTTTTTTTCTCCATCAATCTCTTTGAATGTCGAGCTATTTTGTTTCTCCCCTCACCATTATTCTCTCTAGAGTCTCAATCCGCTTCTTATTATTTTTTTTTCCTACTATTGCTCTCCCTTTATGACATATCGAGCCGTCGAATAAAAATACAGTGGCTCTTACGTACTCTGCAGGAGGTTCGATTTTCTTTATACGCCACGAATAAATCCCGTGGTATTGGTAGGTAATACCAGCGTCTTCTAGTCCCTTTACTTTATCCAACCTTACCCCCTTACGGCGTTCCACTACATTTCCCTGACTGCATCCGCTTGGGAGCTGCAAGAAAGAAGAGAAAACGCCAACAGGAGTTGGAGGAAAGCAAAGTGGATGTAGACCGAACCTGTACGGCCGGCGCCTTAAAGAGGCCGTGTCCTACTCCCGAGAGGTAGAAAAAGACACTTAAACCACTTTAAGTTTTTCCGTTCTCCTTTTACGTCTTCTTCTCCTTTTACACTTCTTCCTCTTTACGTCATTCTATCAACTAAAATAAAACTCATTTTTATAGGAATATAATAATTATTAAGTTCTTACGTTTATTAAACAACACAATTAAAAATATAATCGACAGTAAATATAGTCGAATGTTAAAGATAAATGCAGTAAATAACTATTCCTTTACCCTAGCCAAATTTTGTTAAATATTCCAATATAAAATATATGTAGTAGCATTGCTAGCCTGCAGGAGACTAAGCCTTTGTTCCATTTCTTTATACTCCTCTGGCCCTGTTAGCTGTCATAAAAAAATACCAATAATGTAAACAAATATAAATTCTTGGTACACGTGATTAAGAATAAAGTCAATGTCTCAATCTCCTGTTTACATCTCTCTTAAGTTTATTATCCAGTGTAACATGCCGAGCTGGATCTAAGTGTAGAAATAGTCTCCTACATTTTCTATCAAGAACTCATGTTTATTAGAAAAATTACTATTTTAAAGCTTACCTCACTAAATAAATATTTTTTATAAATAATTTATCCTCTTTTAATTGAAACTCTTGATAAATAATCCCCTTCTTTTAATCGTAAATATTCTTTATTTGAGACACAAAAAATGTTGATGACAGAGACTAAATACAGCTGTCACTTGACAGTGTAAACTGTAACAAAATCTGTCGACAGCAGTAGGTTAACATTGAAATTTTTTGAAGTAAATTTCCACCGACTTGGATACACTTAAAGACTGTATTTCTGTCTCTAAAATATATTAGAGCCTTTCAACACTAATAATAAGCAGTTAAATTCCACAGGTATTTAATGTCTACTGAGTATCTTAATCTTGAAACACCGACAGTGAATGACGACGTCGTAAAAATGAAAATACCTCTAATCCGACGATTAATGTTGGTGTTTTGACAGAGTTAGCAAGGATAATTGTGACATTTTATCCCAACTGTTAGTCGTTAATTTAACTGTGAAAAAAAGCATGTTGTTTTTTACTCATTCAATTCCCTTGGATATTATTTTTTAATTTTTAACTTCTGGTCATTGTTTAAATGACATTTATTGACTCTATTTAATCAAATGAAAATATCATTTTCTCTTAATCAAATTTTTTTTTATTTTTACTGATGTTTAAAGTACCATTTAAAAGTGAAACAATTTTTCAAAATATTTTTTTGATATTTTTTATTTTTGAAAAAAGAATATTTATAAAAAGTTTTATTAAATTAATTTTAAATTGATATATTTTGTTTTGAACGAAAAGAAATATTTAAAAGGTATCCAATGTATTTTCACTTCAATTAAAATATCCAATTCAGAATGAAAGTAGTTTTTGTTTAAAGAGGAAAGGGAAAGAGAGTTAATAGACTATAAGACACCTTTTTGAACAAAATAATTCATTCATAAAAGCGGATTTTATAAAGACAAAGGCCGAGGACTTGGTCCAAAGCAAGAGGGCGTCACACAAAAATATAACAATTCATAATCCAATTTATGACAAGCAACGAACAGTACCACTTCCGGCATTAAATCCAAAGGATTAATTCTCCACCTAAAGCTTTTGGTCACCCTTCCTACCTCCAACCACCACCCATCAACTAAAATGAGAGGATTTCTAGTAAACTGTGTAAAACCTCTTGGGTTATACATTTCTATTTTCAGTATTTTGCCAGCGAACAAAATGTCTCGAATCAGCTCAGAATCATCTGTATCCGTCCACAGTATTGTCGTAGTCCCTCTCTCTCTTTTTTTTTTTTTTTTCACCCTTTCTCATATCCCGAAAAGTCGTGGCAATTTGTCTAGCTACTTGTTCCTCTCTTTTTCTACGGATTGTCGTCTTGGTGCTATGAATCATCGAGTTACTTTGCTCTAAAAGTTATTGACAATAGCCTGAAACAATTTTGAGGAGTTTATATGAGGAAGCTTTTGGACGCTAGCAAGCCTGTGTAAGCGGCATTGTTCACGGAAACGTGTTACCACCCTCGCAGGGTTTCTGCTCGAGGCTAAGGGTAGGTTAGCGAACATACAGTTATGGCCAAAATTATTTGAACGCTTTTGAACGATCCCAATTCCTCAACAAATTATCAAAGAACTCGAAAATAATTTAGTCATTGTTATATCTTTGTTATGAATTTTAAATATTAACAATACATTTCATTACTATACCATTCAATATTTTTATCAATTGTTCATTGTATGCTTAATTAAAATGATCAAATTTCTCTCTATATTTCTATTTTTTTTTATAATTTTGGAGCTTTAGTGTAAAAGGATACATTTTTGAGAAATTAAAATGTTGAAATGAATAATTTGATGTCGATTAATTTTTTTTATTATTTGCGATAGTAAAAATGTTATTTATGATAAAATTAGAGATGAAAAAATATCAATTAAAAGTACTAGTTATTAACAGATTGTTGAATAATAGAAAATAGCTAAATTATTTTTGGCTAATACTGTAAGGGATGAACAGAGAAGGGATATGCTTTTTGTTGTGAACATTGGAAGACCGTATGGGCCATGGTACGTTGCACTAGGGGGTGATTTCGACCACCGCCATTGCCACCCCCTCTACAGAAACACCGTGTTCGTCAAAGTGGGCGTGCGTCGCGTATTTTCGGACCAGGGAGTAATCGAGCATGCGCATGCAATTCATGATATCCCTATGTACGCTCTAAATATCACTGACCAGAGATATCAAATGTTTGTCTAGGGGATGAATCCCTTTGGGAAATACATTAGTTGTAAAATTTTCATGCGTCAAATATTTTTTATCTGACGTAAGTACTAGAAACTTTAATTGATTGATTTTGATGGATTTGTATAAAATATCATCACTATAGATGTTGCATATCCATCTGTTTTTTATAAGCTAAAATAATTTAAATTTATTTTAATTTAATTCTAAAATGACAATGAGCGATTGAATTGGCTAAAAATGTGACGCGAATTGTTCAGGTAATTTTCCTAATGGCAATTAGGAAAATATACATTTTTTTTTTTCAACTAAATAAATGAGTTATTGAATACCTTTTTTCGATATCCATTAGTCAAAGTATTTTTAATTTATCGGAAAAATGATAAATATTAAAGATGATTTGTTGAGAAAATGAGCTTTAATTATTTTCCAATGAAACGTAGATATTTTTACTTCATGTTCCAGTTTGTTTTTAAAAATAATTCAGTCATTATCTTATAATTACGATAGGTTAAGTGAAATCCACTTATCTGATAGACTGAATTATAAGCTAATTATTAAATTAGAAATATAAAAATGTAATAGGTGAGATGGATTTTAAATGATTTTATTTTATTTTTAAAAGAAGATAATGATGAAAAATATGCGTCCGATTTTTATTTATATGGAGAAAAATATTTGACATAAATTTTAATTTAATTCCAGAGTGACGAAGAGCGATTAAATAATTTAGAAATGGAGCAAGCATGTTCGGGGTTATTTTTTACCTTTAAACAATATTACAGTGAGGATGAATGTGAGGGCTTGGAATGAATAAAAAGAATGTACTCGCACACGTTGGTGCTACTAGTGGCTTGCGATCACACTCCGCGCTTGGGCTTATGGATCTCTGCCAGATATCGTGCTTTACTCCTCTCCTTCCCCGAGATAAAACTCACCCCTGCGGGAGATAATCTCTCACATTACCAGCAGCTTCCTCGTAGCTTTCTTGTGCTTCTTCGCTCCATCTTCTCCGTAGAATTCCGGAGATACACATTTGTTTTTTTTCCTATTATTTTTTCTTTTCTCTCTCTCTTTTTTTTTTGCATTCAGTCTTTTTTTTTTTTATTTCCAAATTCCCTCGTTGGCAAACACTGACTTTCATCCGTCAGGCTTTCACTTGACGTTAGAGAGAAAAACACTTACTAAACGAATGGAAATTTTCACTTGCGCTTGAATTACTCTCCATCAGATCGAATTAAATATACAAATTTACTCAATTTTCTGAAAAAATTCCTGTCTCTTTCAAAAATAATATTTTTATATAATTCAATTTTATTATAATCGACCATTTAAGAGTTAAATTCTATTTGAAGAACAGAAAGAAAATTTTGATTTAAAAATTTACTCGGCATAAAATGTGAAATCTAATAACGAAATTATCTCTTCATATTCTGAACTGCATTTAGTATAACAAAAAAAATTTATTCAGCTATTTTTTTTTTTTTTTTCTAAAAAATCATTTTATATACCTCAATTTGATTTTACAATTTAGCGATTGTTGATTTGACTTAATTTCCTTCCACAACTAAATTATTCAAGACCATTTTCTCATGAGATACAAAATTTAGATAAACTGAATATTTATTTTATCGATTTATTGCTAAAAAAAAAATGTCATCTTTTGAAGAGGAAAAAATTAGTCGAATGCCACTTATTCAAAGGTGATTCATATTTTACTTGAAGTAGAAATAGTTTGAAAAATAGTAAGATTATTAAAAACGGGAAAAGACACTTAAAAAATATAAGAGGAATGTCAAGGGAGATAAAAGGTAAAATAATATCGAAATCTATTGAAAAATTTCGCCTTTGAATATCTCCGCGGATGGCATCTGAGGAATAATGCGAGTCAGGTGTATTCTAAGAGCGTGTCGGAGGGAAATATAAAGAAAGAGACGGAAGAAAGAACATGGTACGTGGTAGATACACGCGTCCGCAACATAAATAGTTCAATCACGACGGGCTTAACGTCGTAAGCTCTCCTTTGCTTTTACAACCCTCTCTTCCCTTTCTCTGTATCAACTCACTCACTTTTTTCGCTCTTTTTTCTCTTCATTCTTTCTATGTAGTAAAGAAAATTCTTCCTTTCTTTTTCTATCGTCTTTGTCTCTGAACTTTGCTCGCATCGTTTCTATCCCCATATTGAAATATTTAATATTTTTAATAGAAAGACGATCCGAGAAAAGGACACTGTCGACGACAAGGGTAGTGGAGGGTTCAAGAGAAAACGTAGAAGTTTCACAGAGAGGCCAGAGGCACAAGAATGTTCCAGGCAATTCCCAAGACAGCTAAAAGAAAGTTTTTCTTATGAATTATTACGCCTCCACGTCTTTCCCTACATGCAGAGCTTGTTGGATTTCTTCAATTATTTCGCGTAATGGACGTTTCATTTTCCTTCACAAATCCCCCCCCTTGCCCTTTTAGTGGATTTTTTTTTCATCTCGAATTTTTTAACTTCATTTTTCTTTATTCAATTGAAATGGATCACGCACTGTTGTTCCTACTAAAATGTTTTGTTGAAAGCTCTCTACTGCAACAACCTATCAACAAAATAAACTTTAAAAAATCTGTCAATATGCCAAATTTTGTGACATTCGACCTACTACAAGTAATATCCAATTTTACTGACAGAATAATCTACTGATGTTTAGTTCTTTTGATGCTTTAAAATATGATCTGTCTTGTTATCTGTTATAAAATAACCTTTATGTCAAAAAAATATACATATTCCGGCGGATATATTTTTTTTATTGATTTATCAGTTCAATATTATCATTCTTAAAATACACAATTTTACGTATGTTAACTCTTACTACCAATAAATTATAATATTTTAAATTAGTAGACGAAAAAATTATTCCCTCAATTTATAAAAATTTTTTGATCCTTTATATAAATATAAATTAAATAAATGTTTAAAAAAAATCCAATTCTCATTCGAGTATGTTGATTTTTCATTAAATTATTTTTTTCAATTTACAAATAAATGTGAATCATAGATTAAATTAAATAAAAAGCGAAAATTAATTCTAAATGTGGGAATTACCGAATAAATTGAAAAATTTATTATCAGTGGTTAAAATTTTCCTCTTGAAAGCAATTGTGATATTTTATTTAAAAATAGGAAATATTCAGTCCGTTAATGTATATGTTTGATTTAAATTAAAAACAAAAAAAAAATCTACTTTATAATGTTTTCTTGGTACAAAATAATAATTCAGACTCAGTTGAGAGTACAAAAGAGTTTGTTTTACGCAGACTAAATGTATAATGTTTAAAACGATTTTTTATGGCGGAAAAAAGGTGAAAAAAATATTCATGTTTTGTTCATAGATGAGATTAAAAGATAAAGCAACTCGCATATCAAGCGTCTGTTCTGTTGAAGGTTTACAGAGAGTTGAACTTATAAATTACGTTTTGTAGTGCAGCATAACGGGCGCGGGTATTCTCTAGACGCTTCAGGGATTACACGAGGGGTGAGTAACTGTCTGCTATTCGAACACGAGGCCTTGCTTTTCTACTCCGTTTTCTTTTTTTTTTCCTCCTTTCCATCTTATACTTCTTTCTCTACTTCCAATGGTAATGCACCCTCTGACAGGTCCAGATTCGCTGTAAGAAGAAACCCTCGACCGGAATACGAACGATTTCCAACCGACTCCTTATACTTTTATTCACCCGGACGAATTATAGACTATGCAAATATCCATCTCTAAATCAATTTCAGTCTTCTTTACACACTGTGTCTACTCTAAATCGACCACAAAATCATTTTCAAATGCCATCTGTATCGCTCTCATTTTTCCTTTTTCATCTTTTATTTATTTCTGAATAATTTTTTTTTATATTAAATTCCTCTTTTCTGAGAAAATGATTCCAACAAAAATCTTTCTGTCATAGATGGGGGGAGAGTGGGGTAATCGAGAACACCTAAGGGAGAATTGAAATAAGATCAAAGTAGTTAAAGTTATGAATGTTATTCATTATTGAGAGTTTATTAAGATCTCACAGTCAACGAATTCTATCATTATTTAAATCTTAAATAAATCCTTTTGATGAACGTTTACTCATCATAAAGTTTTCGTGGGCATCATAGATTACATTTGTTACATTTCACCTAGTCGTCGTTGAGAGGATCTTCATGCTTTTCGTCACAATGTTAGACACCTATTCCATTTTACTCAACAATTACGTAGAACTGTTAAAAAATAATAAAGTCAACATATTTTGTACATTGAGTGCGTTGTCACTTTACTGCTGTTTGTCAGGCTTTGCAATCGGGATCGGCTTTTGATTGCATTACTTAGAATATGTTCCTATCCCTTCTAACATATCTAAATATGGGTGTTAGCAATAATCCAGCGTTCGTATTTACTCCACTCTCCCCTACTTTGTTTGGGTTTGTTGAGATATTTTTTTTGGCCAAAATTATAAAAACTATTTTCTCAAAAATAATATGGGGTTTTTCATATGGAACCCATAGAGTTCATTTCGACGTCATATTATATATAAAATATATATAACCGTTGCAATACCTGTATTGCATTTTTATTGCTTCCTTTGAATAAGTTATTTATTCATTCATTCACATTTTTTTTTATTCATAAGAAAATTTTCCAATACCATTTGTATTGCTCTATTATTTTCTGTTGTCAGTTATTTATATTTTTTTTTCTTATAATTCCTTTTTAGTTGACTACTGTACTCAAGCACACAAGAAAATTTATTTCACATTTCAGTTATCGATACGCATTCCTGTGACAAAATAAAGCAAAAACATGCATAAGCGCTCAGTATCTACCCTTCTACCCTTCAACATTAGCATATAAATACAATTCTAACACCCCGTAGGAAAAAAGTTTAGTTCAGAGCGAAAGCACTTACTTCCAACTTAAATTTGGATAGTTAAAATGTGTTGCAGAACCTACTCTACCACGTCACCCTACTCTCTTTCACCTGCACTTCCACGTTCATCCTTTCTGCACGCTCTAAAGCACAGTTTCTCATTCTACGCAAACGAGAAACTCTCTCTGCTGTGCGTCAAGTTCATAGACGGATACGAGAGGAAAGAGAATCCCTTGGGCACTTCGTAGAACGTGTTCCAAAATATCTCTAAGCTCACAGACGACACTTTCCTACTCATGGAATTCATGAGTTATAGTAGGCTCCTTGACCCTAGTGATTTCTCAAATGGTGACGATTTTTTTCCATCTACTGCTTCACTGCTCCCTTCATTCGTGCTCACTCACGATTTCAACAACCAATTTATTTTTTTGTCTCATCAATTATCAGTTAATTATCGCATTTCCTTATATTTAACCATTAGCTGTTTTTTTCTCTACTTCTAATAAATAACCATTTCAAGCTAATACAATAAAACTTCATTATTCGTCCCTGCTACTTCGGAGATATTTATTTTCATTAGATCAATAAATAAATTAATTAACATTTCAACTATTTACTCGACGCAAATTTATGTTCTTGAATTTAGAGATAGAAAAAATGTTGTCATGTAGTAGAGAATAAAAATTATCTATATAGAACACTATAAACATGTAGAAAAAATTCGAATCTATTGGGTTAGTGCATTAGTTCTTAGACACTCAAACACATTTATTAAAAATAATTTTATTTATTATTAAAGAAATATTAATCCACAATATAATGTCATGTTCTACTCCTATAACATTCTGTAGAATAATAGATTATTCTAGTATATAACCGAATTGGAACCTAGAAAAATTTTTATGAAATCCAAGTTTCCAAGGATTTATGCACCAACCAAATAAAATTAAAATGAATCATCGGTTAAATCACTTGATTGTTAAAAAAATAAAAAAATGCAGCAATCAAATCATTCAAGTCCAACAGCTTTAAAATTCAATGATAACAATTGTTCAATTCAATTGATTAATATCAATATTAATTAAGTTTAATGTTATTAATTAAAAAGAACTCTGAGCTTTAAACTAGATAACTTTAAACTATTCCAGGCTGACATTCTTCTGATGCTTTTTAGATGAAAATTGTCAAAAAAAATCCTAAAATTATGTGTACATTTATTTGTCATTTGCTATCATTGTTCAAAGCAGTTGAATCTCCAGGTACTTAGAACTCAATGAATCAATTCTATTACTGATCCTCTTCGGAGTTCATTAATTCAAGCTTGATCGTTTCTCGAATGAGTAGGATTTAGAAACAACAGTAATCAAGAAAATATCAAATATTGTTGAAACAGCTTGTCAATAATACAGTAGACAATTAGAGTAATCTGAATGTATATCTAAAATTCTCTATCAACGATACGATGATAATAACGAAGAAGGAGAGAGAGAGATGATTGGAAATTTATATCTGCTTCCCGATAGTTCAATAGTTAGGAATATATCCGACAAAACTGACTAATTAACTATGTTAACGTCACTGCGATCGATGGAAAATGATGGAAATTGAACTCCAGTTACAGAGTTTACTGATTCAGTTCCTCACATAAACATATGTGATTTGATTTTCAAATAACCTGGGCATATATCTGAGTTATTACAATACATCGCATATTATGTTGTTACCAACTATTTTGTATCCGAATGCTATAACTAGATTAACTGTTATTCTATTACTGTAATACATACTTATCTTTTTATCTCTCAAAAAAAATTTTAATTTTATTTATTATTATTTTTCAATTTATTATCGTAAATTTATTAAATTTCATTCTTTAGAGTTAAATTAATCATCAATTATTCTGTTTGTAATATTTTTATAATTTATTATCTTTTAATGGAATTTATTATATTATATTTAATTATAATAATATTAAAATAAAATTCTAATAAAATTATTGAAATATTTACTTTCATTGTGGATAAATAATGTATTCATCTATAATTTTTATTCTAGGTGGTTGATACTCCTGTCAGCTACCAGAACAATTATTAAACGCAGATGTTCCTAGCATCATACACTTTTTTTTATTATTTTCAAATTTATTAACAAAATCAATAAAAAAGAGAATGTATTGAATAAATACTAGACTAACAAGAGAATGGCATAAAAATCCGCCTGCCACCTGTAAACCAGTGTGTGGTATAATAGAAAATATATTTCTTCCCCTCGTTTGACCACCAGTTGTCCTATTCTATACTCAATAGTCGACATATCAAGTCAGGAGAGTAAAAAAATAAAGAGGAAGGCAGAAGGATAGAAAGCATGAATTGCCAGATGTCGAACAGGCCCCAGAGTTGTTGTAAAGAAAAATATGAAATGCCATGGCGTCAAGCCCATGAACACATCCTGTCTACGTCTGGCCCTCAATCTCATAAACTATCGTGTCATGATGCCTGCCACATTCCTATTATAGAATTGTCATTAGTCCAACTCTTTCCAACTCAAGTCTAGACATAAATAATGCAGGATGTGTTGGATGACAAACTGGAAATATTGCGTGGGTATTTGTCGACACTAAGAAATCAATTTATTATTTTTGTAATTTTTAAATAAATTAATCTTCTCTGAATTGAATTAAAAATTTTAATGGTTCTTTGTCTAGTAAAATTAATATTTGATAAAAATGACGACAAACAAGGATAAGAATTTTTTTAATAAATTGAGAATGAAATTAAAAAAGGAAAAAGGATGCTGTTTGAGCTTTGATAGTTGATTGTTTATATCGAGAAATGTTGATTGTCTAGACATCGAAAGACATGAGTCAGTAGAAATGACATGGAATAGTCAGACAACAGAATTAACGTTGTCTTTGGGAGGGAAAAATAAAAGATATGATGATTTATGAGTGAATAGATTGAGATCTCAGGTTAATCGATAACTCCTTTATAAATTGATTGACAGAATAAACGCGTCGATGCGTTGTTCAAAGACTTCATGTTTAAACCGGAACAATTGAATCGTTGAGAGTGGCTTTCAAAATGTCGAAGGGTTATCACCATCATTCGAGCCCTTTTTGAGATGTCGGTATGCTAGACAAAGCTTGTAAATCGAGCTTCTATCTTTTTCTCCACATCACGTTTTCCTTCTCCCTCGAGGCCAATTTATTATTTACTTATTTTTCCCGACAGATCCCAGGTGCCGTACGGCTTTAATAGTGACACCAATGGAACCCACGTGGAGCAAAATTGCCGTTTTATTGAACGAATTAAGAGGCCTACGCGCTTTGGCTCAACCCCTCTGTTAAGGGAGACAAGATAGACACAAGATTTTTCTCGAATTACAATGCATTACACGATTAATCCACGTTATAAAATATCCCTCTCATAAATAAATATTTTTATTAAGAGAAACAAAATAAATTAATTAACTATAAATCATCGTCCAAGTCTTTTTATTAAAGTCATTTTTCAGGGTTCTGTAGTAAAAATAGGATGTCCAGCAGAATTACAAAGTATGCTGGAAAAAGTATATAATTGACAATTAAGAAAATGTAGGTTATCGACTTTTTAAATGGGTTGAATTTAATTAAAATTTAAATATTTTAGCATTGTTTCTAACAGACAGGGCCAGTCGAATTTTGTGCTTACGATATTAATCGATCAAACATTATTAAAATTAAATCGACAATTGTTTTTATTTTTTTTTTCTTATTTTAAATTTTATTATAAAAATTTTTAATTAAATAATCATTTTTATTTTTGTTGTATAAAAAATAATTTATCAGGGTATATATAAATATTATTTGATGAAAATAAAGATAATATTTGTCGTAATGTAAATATTGAAAAAATAGCTGCACCGAGAAGAGAACGAGAAAATTAAGAAGAGAAAAATGGAATAAGAGAAAGAGAGTTAAGGAAGAAGAGACAAGGAAGTGAGAAAGAGTATAACACTCTAAGTTAAACAAACGTTCTTAAATTTCCACGACGGCAGGCAGTTAATTATTTTCCCTGGTGGAAACGCGATATCCGGCTCCGCTCAGATTTCGCAAAGCGTAGGGGGAGAAAGGGGGGAGGGATGAAACTGTGTAACGAATAAAAATTCACGTCGGAATGAAGACTGAGAGAGATTGAGAATGAGATTCCCAGGAATCCGATAAAACGTGCCTTCCAATGTCGCACAGATTTATATCGAGAGCATACAAGTGCTCCGAAGTCTATGCACTTGCTTCGTCAAATGCACTTTAATCGAGAGTCATTCAAATGTAAAAAATATTCAATAAATCTAAAACACAAATAAGAGGCTTTTTTTTCTACCCTTATAAGTGTTTCCAGTTTTAATCAAGAGTATTTATCCTACGAGCTTATTTCAATTAAAATGAGACATAAATACCAGTAATATATTTATACACTTTTTATTTTGTAATTAAATACTGTAAATTATTTTTAAAGCTATTTATATCCTATTAGATAAAATAGCTTGATATCTTGTTTCGATAATTAAAATAAATTAATCGACTTTTATGAATAGATGCAAGATGAGTATTCAATAAACTCATTAATACAAAAATGTTGGAATAATCTAGATAAAATAAAACAATTTTATTTTTCTTTTGAAATAACCCCTAAAGTAGTAGCACTCATGTGTTTTAAAAGGAGCGTAAAAGAGTTATTTAGAGTATGTGTTTATTACGAAATAAATGTGAATTAGATGTAAAACTCTGAAAAACTTTTTTAGGCTCTCATAGTGAATATTTTCCACTCACAAACGATTATGAAACCTCAACAAGCTATTCTCATAATTTCCTACCTCTATCTGTCTGGTTTATAATTTTTTACTTGAGTTTTTTCGTATATAATACGCTTCGCCAAGTGAAAAACCGCGCATGTTTGAATGCAGGTCGCAGATGTGAGAAAAATAAATGAGAAAAAAAATGTACCAAATGAGAGAGAGAGAGAGAAAGGAGAAAATTTTGTGACGATGTTGCTTGTTGCTAGACTAGAGAATGTGTACTTTTATCTGGAAAAGTGGCCGCCGGCGATTAAAAAGTTTCATTACCGCCGGCGTCAGTTTCGTTCCGGCTGAGGAAATAGAATACAATTCTCCAATCCGGTCAATCTCGTTTGTCGGAATTTTTTTTTCTTGCACGTCTACACCCGCACAGTACACATGAGCACTCTTTGCCCCGTTACTTCCTCTCTGAAGTCGTTTCAGGACTCGTCGAAGCCAGTTGCTGCCTCTCAGATTGCTACACCCGTATTCCACCTCCTACTCTCTCTCTCTCTCTCTAATATACACATCATCCACCTTCTTTCTATATACTTTACTTCATGTACGTATAGGTATACCTAACATCTATTTGTACATATACACATTTATTGTATACATAGTGCTGTATTACTGTACAGACTACACTATACTCCACACGAGTTCTCTCGCCCTGCCAACTGCAAGAAAGATGGAGAGAGATTGCGGATGCCGCGGGGTCATGGAATAAAAAATGAATGGATTCGCAGGAGGAAACGGCCAACTTATCAACGTACATGCGCTCACACAGTTATCAAAAAAAATTAACAAAACTGAATAAAGCAAATATACTAACAAAAAACAAGCTCAAAATACCTTTTTTACTGATTTTTTTTTAAGTAACCAACAAAATTGAATAAATGCGAAATTAAATCAAGAAAAATGACTAAAATTTCTCGACTTAAAGAAACTTTTTTTACCTTTGTTACAATTATAAGTAAGTACTATCAAGTTTAATTATTTTTTAAAATCACAAAAAATTATCTAGACTATTTTTTTAATTTATAAAAATGATTAATAATTATATATGTATTTATAAGAATAAAGATAAATGATAAAGTTTAAAAAAAATAATTCTTCAAGGAAGTAAAATAAATTCTCGGCATAGAATGAAAGATTTTCTAGTTAATGTCGCGCTCAAATAATGAATTCAATTGAAAAGAAAGATGAAGATTAGATGGGAAAAATGTAGGAAATTTTTCGGAGTCAAAGAAGATATTTTTCTACTTATGACAACTATAAGCAGGTGTTGTCAAGCGAACAATTACATGAAAAAGACGATGAAATCCTGACGACAACAATGCAACCTCCAAGTCTACACCACAGAGATGTGGAGAACAATACAATGAGTAGAGTGAGGTATGTTATATGAGGTGGAGTTAGTAGAGTGAGAAGGGCTCGCGCGCGAAGAAACGATTAGTCTCTATTCACACGTTCATCTTCTCTCCCTAGTAGTTCTCTAGACCGTTCACTTGTACTTCTGACAGTGCCTAGTATTGTCCGTTTATTACCACCTGAAAGGCTTATGTACTGCTACTTTTTCTCTCAAGGAAATAAGACTTAAAAACCTCCTTCACAATGTCTATAAGTATGCAGTTTTTAATTTTATCATTTTTTCCTTCAACTTCTTTCTCTTCTCTTTATGTTTTTCCTTCATTTTTTCCCCCGTTACGACAAAGACAAAGTGACAACGCGGAGGGGAAAATAAATATTTGATCAAGTGAATGAAAAAAAAGTAAAGAATTTAAAAGACGTGATCGAGGAGCTCCAACGATCCGAAGGAAGACACGATTTTATGGGATTCAATGATCCGACCACCTGGGTGCATTCAAGAGAGACAGTCTTCTTTCTTTTTTTTCTTTATTTTTTATTTGTACTGGGAGAGAAGGACAACCCCCCTGTGCTTGCTGGTCACGAAGAGAGGTAAAAGGGAAAAGGACTAAACCCTCCGGCCTCTCAATCTCTGCCTCCATACACTCCCCCTTACTCTTATTTCTTCATTCGAACTACATACAAACCTTTTGCGGTTTACCCAACTTGTTTACTGCAATAAAAACCCACCAAGTCCATGTTTTATCTATGCAACTACCCCTTTATCAATAAACCGCCTCTTTCACACACTTTATTCTTTTCATATGAGATAGTTGTTGATTTAAATATTTTTCATTTAATATACGTCGTGTAAATAATTGTGTAATACTTCCTGTCAACTTCAAAAATTCTCACAAAATATTTCCCCTTTGTTTACATCAACTATTAGTTCATTGATTGACATTGAATCAAGCATACTTGGAATAATTAATTAATTATATTAAACAATTTTTATTTCATATTTATTTAGGTAATCTAGAAAATTGTTAAATACACAAGAGAATATTTTTTTTTCTAATGACAAAGCTAATAATTTTCTTATTTAAAAATAACCCTTTGTAAATATACTAATGATTTTTACGCCGTTAAAAAATTTACTGATCACTCATTTACAGGGTAGTAGAAAATTTTTTATTTTTTTAAGAGGTTTAATGGACTGCTGAATGAAACAGAAAAAAGCTACGTAGCGTTGATGGATCAAATGTATATGGACGTTGTGTACTGTGTTTCATATTTTCGAGTGGCCACTTCCCTTCTACAGTATCGGCCACTCAACGCATTACGCCTCGAGGCTAAACACCCCTCCGCATGAGTGGAAAGAGATGGAGTAGAATTAAGGGACCATTCACTGAAAATCACAAATCGCCCAAGGCTTCATCGTCGTTTTCAATTATTTACTCGAATTTTTTATTTTATTTTTGTAGCTAAAAAATAATTTTAATTACTCATGCGAATATTAATGTTAAACGTAAATAAAATGGCCACTTTTATAAACATAATAACGAAATTAAAATGATTAAATTTAATCAAACAGCTCTTAAAAATATGATTTTAAAAATTGATATTAAAATTTAATTTATTTTAAAAAGAATGAAATACCACAAAGAATAGTATTAATAAAATTTGATATAAAACAAGAGACTGAAGGGGTTAATAATAATACAAGGGTAAGCGCAATGTGATTGCATTACAAATGGAGAGAAAGTAATTCACCCTCTCTTCCGCGGTTCAACTTTTTTATTCACAATACTATGTTCATCTGACCCTTGGTCATAATCTATTGTTAACGAAGCTCGGTTATTAATCTCTGAATAAAGAGAATGAGTACTAGAATGTAGAAGCTGTGTGAGGGTAATGCCAATATAGACCAGGGGAGATTTCCCGACAGATTATTACCCTCGACACTTTTCATAAGTATTCAACACATTTTTCATAAAAATACCAAGCGAAAAATTCAATCTTCGTTATTTAATCAATTTCACAAGAGCATTTTTAACTTGCAAAATATCAAACACAGCTGCGTAACGATTAAGAGACTGAGAGAGAGTCAAGGTGCTCCGGAATTTAGTGACGACACCTAAGATATCGAGAAGGAGCTGTATATAAAGGTATGTCGTATAACGTTACAATGGAGAGACATTAAACAGGTGGCCACGGTCCCATTAGCAAAGCACTTCGCATGTTGCATCCGTGCAGCAACGCATTTATATACCCATGCACGTGCCCACAGGCTCTTATATTGCATCGATCGACTTTCACAAAACTCTCAGCTGCTGCTACTGCTATTACTCCCCTCATCGTATCCTTTTCCACTGGAATTAAACGCTAAAATTATAACGACTTGTTTTTGTCCACCGAGATCTGGCAGTTTGATTAATTGAAACTTTCGCTGGGTAATTAATTGCATCAGTAATTCAATTCCTCTTAAATTCTCATCGTATTCTGAATAATTGCATTATTTTTTTCTAATAAAGTTACGATACATTTTCATACTTTCTTTTTATCAACAAATTTTTTGGTTAATTAATTTTTTCTCATTTTCATATCTTCGATTTATGATCAAGAACAGTAAAATTTATTTATTTATATTGATTTTTTTGTGTTTTAGTTGAATAAATTCTTAAGATGTTTTTATTTCAGCAAGATGTACGGAATAAATTTACAAAAAAAAAATATTAAAACGAGAAAGAAGCAACTTTGTACTTTTTTTGTTTTTTTTTTTATGAAAAAAAATAAAAATGAAAAAGTAGCTGAATTGTTTCGAATATTCAAGCTTCGAAGAAGTGAACTGACGTGAACCTTGGCCGTAAGATCAGCAGACACGATTTACCTATAGAGCTTCTATGGTATCTTAGCAACCAACAACTTTCTCTTTCTCCGTCTTTCACCCTAGAATTTTCTTCCTTCCTACTTCCTTCCTTTCGCTTTTCCCTTCTTTGAACAGTCACTCTCACTCTCCGTTATCGATAATATTCACTCCCCCCAAATGTCCTCATTAACGACAAAATAATAAAAAAAAGAAGAAAAAAATATTCTCGACTTCATAATATTTCAAATAAAAAATCATTTTCTAAAGTTTCAAGAAGGGAAAAAAATAATAAAAATAAAGAAAACTTTCCTTTATTCTCTTTCGATATAAAAGAAAGTCTAACGCTCTATCACCCCCTTCTAAAGTACTACCCTTCATCGTAACTCTACCGACAACCCAAGTAGTTCGAGCAGTACACGGTCGGACGGACGTGAAGACGCGAACCAATACCGCCAAGAAGTTCTGATGTCTTCTATAACCCTCTGAAGCTCCTGAAGATCCTACTCTTCCCTCATCCTCTATACCAACTACCATCTTCGGGTCATACAATATTCACTTCCTCTCGTTTCCCATCCGGGCTATGTCAAAAACAAGAACGTCTCTCGGGCACAGTGTGCCAAGGGCCTCTCTCCTTGGTGCTTTCTCTTTTGAACTACTACTTTTCTTCGCTACTTGTCGATAAACAACTATAGAAAGTTACCTCGACCTTCCTGACATCCACTTTTAACAATTATGACTATAGAACTTTTTTAAATATATTCATTGAAAATTTCTTTCATCATTTATTACCTAATAATAATAATGTTAAAATTCGTATTTAATATAAACAATGTTGTCTATTAATTATACTATTCATTTCTTGAAAGTATTCATGGTTTTTATTTCTAAACTTTAGAAACTAATTACAGCTTTACATGATTAAAATATTCATTTTCATTGAAAGAAACTTCAGATATTTTTAGCAAAATTAATTATGAAGAACGAAGGTAAAAGAGAACAAAAAAAACTGTATGCAGAATGTACTAAACAATTTTAGTATATTAAAATAAAATTTCATGCTAATTTAATTTAGGCAATAATAATAATTATTATTATTATGAAATTAGTGAATATTTGTAATAATTTCCTTAAGAGTTTTACTTTTGAAAAATATTAACAAAATAAATATGTATTTAATATTTATAATAAATATTGCAAAAAATTATACCAAGTATTTTCATGAAAGTCAATGAATTAATTACAGGAAAGTTTTAAATGTTTCAATAAAATTTAATACACACCATGAAAATGCTTTTAAAAAAATGAATAAGTAAATTGAAAAAATAAAATTCAAAAATATAGGTATCTTACTGTTTCGTGTATTTCTAAGGGGAATTTTTTCAACTATCAAAGATCCTCATTGAAATTTGGTGCAATTTTCTACAATTTATGACAACGTTGCATGTGAACAGTTGTACTTATATATTTGCAATTCGATGGATAAAGTCGAGTTGTATTTCATTGAGAGTTTGAATTTTATTTGGAATACTGAGCTAATATATTTTATTTATCGTCACGATTGAATAACATATCAGCAAAATTTGAACGATAAAGAAAAGTAATTGTATCATTGAGAGAAAAGAGAAAAAAGTAAGGTATAGATATAAGTAAACATAAGAGTATTTATGCTAGATACGAGTGGGAAAATTTTCCAACGAATTGAGAAAATTGACCGAGTTAAAGCTATGAGGGTGCACAAGAGAAAAAGCAGTAGTTGCTCAAGCGCAGTACCAACCCACTCTAGCAATAGTTTCAATTTGAAATGTTCGTCTGAGTGAGTCTGCAAGACTAGAATGTAGTTTGATTGCTCTCAAAAGTTCTTCTCATCTGACTGGGCTGAGTGTTAAAAGCCATCAACCTTTCGTATGAGTTATAAAAGCTTCAACTGTTTATAATTTTTCACTTTTCAATTAGTTTTAATATCATTATTACATATCTTCCATATTATTTTATCTACAAATGTCACCTGATGAATTAGAAAACTACTTTCGGACTTACTAAGTTTTATCAGCAAAATGAAAAACTATTTTAGCTTTTGTTTTGAGAAAATAATGTTTTACTTACAAAATGAAAAAGAACTCATCAGAATCACTCACCTGAAACAACATAGAAATAAATTAAATTAATAAAAAGAAATTTTTAAATAAATTGTTTTAGTAATTCTAGATGATATAGAATTGAAAAATTCTATTTTCTAATACACAAATTTAGACCAAGTTAGTAATAAAAATATTTCTTTTTTGTAATACAGAGAGAAAATAATCATAAAATAGAATCTTTTGAATTTTCGTTGTTAAATAAACAAGAATGAAGTAACAAAAACTCGGTACTATTGGCAAGTTTTGTACGACACAAAGCTCTGGGTGTTCGTTTTTTCATAAGAAACTAAGAGAAAAAATAGAATGACAGGAAGCGAAATATAGAAAGGAGAGAAAGGAAAAAAGCATTTCTACGGTAACATACACGAGATCGTAACATAACCCGTCCTTTGTCGCGAGGATGCAGCCAATAAAACGGAGCCAGCTCGAGCTCGGTGCCCATCCTCAGGTCTTATCGGGATGGGTGTACATTACGATACGCTTTCACGCACACGTCTCACCCTCTATTTTCTCTCGACCACCCATTTTGCAGCGCGACAAAGAAAACCGCAAGAAATATATCGAGACTAATGTCTGACAAATGACTTTTATCTTCAATACTTGAACCTAATTATATCTCTTATGTTCACTAAAGATTCTACATCAAGCTCCTTCATACCACTTTGATATAAATAAATACATTATCGGGCTTTCAGAACTTTATTCCTTTTATCGACTCAAGTATCATCATTTATTTTTATCTTATCTTCAACAACTGTTGATATATTTCGTAATTGTTTTCCATATATGAAAATAAACAATTTAATTCTTAATTTATCCATTTTTATTGAGAAGACTCATTTATAGCACTGTCTAAGCAAAATTCCGATATCTCTAAAAAAGCTATTTATTATTAATATTTTTAGAAACTTTTTTACATTTTATTAATTGAAATCGTCTTACTTTTGCCCACTTATCTGTGAGATTGTTTTATTAAACTCATGAATTAACATAAAAACACAAATGATTTCAACAATAGTATGCACTATACATTACTCAAGTACATTCTTAAATAATAAAATTATTTATTATTCATAAAATTTTTAAAAGTTTAATTTTGAAATGCCGGAAGAATAATCTTCACAGGTGTAGGTGGCGTGTTGATACCTAATGGCGATAATTTCCATTAAAACGCGAATTAATCCACCAAACTTTAAGAATATTTTTCGCGAAAACTATCAATTTGCGAATATAAGTTTCCATGTCAGATCGTTTTATTTTATTCTTTATATATTATATATCCGGCTTCGCTTTAAGTTATAGGATACTCTGGGGAAAACAACAACGAAATATCTCAATAGTTTATATTCTATAGAATCAAACACTTTTTTTTTAACTTCCCATTAGAAAGTTATTATAATTGGGTTGATTGGAGAAATGTAAATTACCATCATATCTCCATGTTTCAAGATATTTGCAATTATACTGAAGAATTTTAAAAATAATGTATGTACGTATGTACGTACGTACAGATGTCAGCATTTTTTTCGTTTATGATATCTCAAGAATAGATCGAGATATCGACTTCAACCAAAATTTATTCGAACGATATTATTATAAAGGAGAACTCAGTGAAACTCGAACGAATTCAGTCAAGTCGTTTTTTTATAACAAAAAGAAAAATAATAAATAAATGGAAAGATTAACTATTTGAAATAGTAAAATGTAATCACTTTTTAGACACTTCCAAGTGCATTACGAGTTACTAAAATGTTCAAGTGCATTAAAATAAAACACTACGATTTTCAGTGTAACCATTTTCATTCAAAAATTAAGTCGATATTGATAAAATCATTATTGTTCACAACCCAATATGACTTTCAACAATTACGCATTATTTATAACAATTTGGATTGGTTATAAACACTTAATAATAAAAAGTGTGCTCAGGCCTATTATTTATTTATTGTTTGATAAATAACGATAGTTTTTCCCTTCAACGCAATGCGAAATCTGAAAAGTGTGAGAAAAACGTTGAGAATGGAATGGAAAGGAACAAGGAGGACATGGAGAGGACAACGTCAAGTATGGGGAAACTCAGGAGAGAGAATACAGTGTAAGTAGGCAGATGGAATTTCTTGGAGCTGTGGAATTTCCAACCGTGATATTACGCGAAGCCGGGCAAGTTCTCAGTTCGTTGTCACAGCGTTCCTTCGTGCGGCTTTGTCAACTCAAGAACCTTTACTAGCTTAAAGAAAAAAAAAAGGACTTCTGCTGGTCTTCTCCAAGTTACAGTCAACGTCTTTCGTTGCTTTTTCACTTGGGATTATTCTTACTCTAACGAACAAAACGTAGCGATAGAATTCTCATGAGGTTTCTTGTCTTTATTAACAAGAACTATTGTCTCATCTCTTCTGCACAAGTAGGAAAGAAAAAAAAAATAACTAACTAAAAAACATCTTACTTTTTATCTTTAAATAAGCTACACACTTATCCAAGTGATTTAATAAATTAACTTTTAAGGATTTATTTAAATAATTCATTATTAGTTTAAGTAAATAGATGAAAAGTATACTGTGAAAAATGTTTTATAAATGGTAGGAAATAAAAAGTTTGTTTTACTACAATGGCTGATGAAATTATTATCACAATAATTCTGTCGTTCACTTAGTGTTATAGGTTCAATAGGTGTAAAGTAAAATCATTGGTGTGAATAACATAAATATTACTTTTTTATTATTTAGTAAACGATGCTCATAAATATTAATAATGATTAAATTTTCAATAAAAAAGACATTTAATGATAACATGTTTCTAAAGTAAAAAAGAAAATGGAATGATTTTATTTCCTAGAAATACGTTAAAAGCATTATTGTATTTTTTTAGTTATATTTTAAGCTAGTAAAAGCTTTTCAAAGTAATTCAGTAAAAAAATAGTAGTGTAAGTTTCATGATAATGAAAAGAAAAATGGAATAAAAAAGACATAAAATAAAATAAATATGTAAAAGTTTGAGGTTCATGTTTAACTACGTTATTTTTCAATTTTTCTTGCTGCTTAAAAATAGTTGCACGTCTCTTGTAGCTTTACCACTAGAACGAGAGAACCCTGTAGCCATTCTTCGTGGTGGTACTCGTCGCGCAAGTCCCACAAAACCTAAGGAAGAGGTTAGGCCACTCGTCGGTGCTTTCTTCTTTTTCCACCTTGTTCTTCTTCACCGTCACCAATGCCGCGCCCTTCAAGAGTCTCAGTAAAGTTAGGTCAGCTATAATACAGCCAAGGGGGTGGATATTTCTAAGAGTAAAAAAGAAGAAGGTGCACGCGATACTTCTCTTTTATTTTCCTCATCTCTTTTCCCTTTCTACTTTTTTTGTCTTCTTGATGCGGATACCGGTTTATTCATTGAAAAGAAGTGGAAAGCATTTGGTCCTGGCATTGTTGCTTCAGCGTTTTCAAAACCAAAGATTGAATGCCTAGGGAAGATTTCAAGGGACGTTGAAAGATCGCGGATGAGTCCGATTAATGTTTCGAATGGATATAAAACTTCCTTATTCACCTTATACTTTTCCTCTCAAAGTAAAAAGTAAGATTCGGATATTTTCCTTCTGTGAATGGAATTATCTATTTTTTCTTACATTTTCCAAGATTTTCGTATATAAGTTTAATCTTCTCTATGGTTTTAAATAGAATTTTATTTTTGTATGAATTTTCAAACATTTTTAGAC
Organism: Chelonus formosanus; assembly: GCA_028641665.1. NCBI lineage: Eukaryota > Metazoa > Arthropoda > Insecta > Hymenoptera > Braconidae > Chelonus > Chelonus formosanus. The sequence goes on from CM054005.1 coordinate 7,151,528, forward strand.
TATTTTCTTTATTACAGTTAATCATAATCGGCTTTAAAGTGTCAATTATATTGAAAGGAAAAATTTAATGTTTCATATTGTATTGACTATTATTATTCATCTAGTTATAATGTAGTACATAAATATCAGCACTTTTTATTTATTGTAAATAAAAATTGGTCTAATCTTTTTCTAAAAAAAATATTAAACCAATCATCCTTTGTAAAAACTCGAAATTCGAGTCGAGAAATATCAATTTCAAATCAGATAAAATTAATAAAAACTTTGTAAAAAATTGTTAACAATCGATCAATTAAAAAATTGATTTACAAAATCAAAAATTTTTTTATGGATAAAGGACAAAAGTTTATTATTGTTTACCAAAAATAATAGAATTTATGTTGTGATGTTCAAAAGATTTTAATGGAATAATATTTAGTTTCAACATCAATAAAATAAATGGAATTATGTTGTTAAAAGTTGAGATGTTTTAGATGCACAATCAAAATATACAATAAATATATGAATGAACTTTGAAGCAACTGAAATGGTGTAGACAGCTGAACGGCCGATGAATTCGCGCCCACGTTTCCATTCTGCGTAACAGCAACTTCGTTAGTTACGCCAACTCCAAGTTGCTATTGTCTACATGTAGGCTTTATTACCAGCACCCTGGTGCTTTCAACTCAGTCTATACATGCCGCGAATCTCTGCGTCGTGCCGCATTTCTCTGGCTAGGAATCGCTTGAAATTATTGTCCAACTGGGATTACTCACGGGATTAACGTCATGGTGCAATTAACTGTCGATCCATTATCTTGGATTTGTAGACGTCTCTTTGTACTAAATAATTATGTCAAGTTTCATGATGAAAAACAAGAGATGAGAATTCAAGTTTTTGCTATTCATTCATGATAAATATGCCTTTGAAACATTTTTATTTCACTCTGCTAATTTTACTTTATTTTAATTCTCATAAACAATGAGCTCATAATTTATGCAATTATATATCGTGCTAATTAACTTGAAAGAATAATGTGAGTGTAATTTTAAAATGAGGAGGATTATTATAATTGTTTCTTTGATGTTGATTTAAGGAATAAATTAATTGATGATTAGTATCCCGAGTAAAAATAATCAGTTTTTTTTTCACAACGTGCTCAAACCTAAAAATATTTTCGAGGCCTATGATGCACCCTATCCGAGTTCAAAAATATTTTGAAAATTTGTCGTAAAAACTTATCATTGAATTAACTTTCGTGCTACAAATATACATTTGTAATAATTTATTGTCAAATATAATCTTAGAATATAGGCTTTAATTGGATGTATTTTAGGCCTGAAAAATATTTTTGGGCTTGTTCAAAATTTACACCTGTAATGGACCTTGTTTGAGCCTATTTATTTTTACTCGGGATTGTAAGTGAATTTTCTCTGTCCTAACAAAATTGATCTATAAATATAATGGATAATTTCTTTAATAACTTCTGTGAGAAAAAGTAACGTGGAAAGTCATCAAAGTAAAATAAAATTGTTTCATAATACTTCATCATCACTGCAATACGATAAAGTTTAATCCGAAAAAACGTGTGGTAAAGTGAAGAAAATTTCTGCAATTCACTCACAACAAATTTGTCCTGAGAAAAATGATTGTTTTCTCGAGAAAATTAATGGAACATTTTTTTCTTAATCTTTTATGACGACTAAATGAGAAAGAACATTTGATAAGGATGTGAGATATTAGTGACGACCGAACAACTTCCTTCGCCAGATATACTTCGTCATCATTTCTCTGTTTCATCATTTGAAGGAGCCTATCGTAATTTACCATCTCTGACAGAGCACTTTTCTTTAGAGTCCACCAATGTTTTCTTTCTCTTTTACTTCTTCTTATTCTTCATCTCCTTCTTGACCCCTGTCGACCATCATGTTCTTTCTTCTTCTATTTTTTTTCTGTCTCTCCATCGTGGCAGAGAGCTATCACCGATAAAAGCATTTCCAGCGATATCAATGATAAAACGAAGCATTTGTCTTCGCTGAGGGCCCCCGATAAAATCGATGAGTGCTAGAGAGAACACGAGAGTAAGTGAGAAAAAAAGTGAAAAACCTGTCCCTGAAAAATTATCACGAACTCACCTCTATGTTTATTTTATTTCATTATCATTTTTACTTTTCTCTTCAGTTAAAAAATTTGCAAACTGAAACTAATCAATTTTGTCCAACAATTTAAATTAAATGTCTATTTGAATAGAACAAAAATCATTGAAATTTATTCGAAAAAAACCTTTTTAATTAGTTGAGTCTTTCATTACAATTATATTCTTTCGCAATTTTTCATTTAATTCATTGAGTATTATTGGTTTTTTTCATAAGAATTTGTTAATAAAAAAAATTATCCTAAATCTATTCCAAAAGTCGAAAAAAGAACAATAAAAATTAATCATTCATTGTTTATAAAGCAAGTTAGTATAGGAATTTTTCCAAAAAATTTCTATTGAAATTTTATCAATCATTTTGAGTGACAAACCAAGAAAAAAAAAATTTATTGAAAAAAATTTAATAAAAAATTCACGATAAAAAACGATAAAAAAAATTCTTTCGAGCCAATTTCATTTTCGATTCACTAGAAACTGCAAAGTAAAATTTAAATAAACTGAAAGATTAAAATGAAATACATTTTCATCCAGATTTCTCGATCGCCTGAGTGCATTGCGAATTGTTAGAACGACGGGAGAGATAGGAAGTGAAAGAGAAAATGAGAAATGCCAGAGCGTGCTCGATATCAAAGAGTGAATTCGTTCATCTCGTTTGCTCTTGTGACTTTTGTTAAAGGGCAAAAGAGCAAAAGCATACAACTGAGTTTTTCATTCAAGATATTCTCCGAGTTTTCAGGACTCTTAAAACACAACTAAACATTACAGATAAATAACTATTCTATTTATATATTTTTATGTCTACTCTGTCTTACCTTAACAATAAAACAAAAATGGCTCAAGTTAAACAAAGACTCTGCAATATATAGTTTCATATCTTTCTTAAGAAATAAAATGCTTTGATGAAAATTGAATAATACTTGCCCTTTTAGTAACAAGAATTATCTTTATCTTCAATTAAATGATTTATTTTCTAGTCGATTGAAATATTTATCATTGAATTAAACATATCTATCTAAATAGCTGTAATTCTTTAAATCTAATAATGAAGCATGATAAGAGGGAAAGACTAACGGTGGTTTTCTAATAAAAATGTTGCGTTAAAAAGATCGTTGATCGTAAAAAGTGAATTCGAGAAATTTCATGAACGATAGTAGGGAGAAAAGTAAAGAGAATGAAATGATGCGTATTCAAATGATGCAATTACGAACGAGTAGAACGACTCGCCTGTGAGTTATTTCGAGTATTTAATTGATTAACTCAGAAAATTAAGCGTATTAAGAGTAATCCGATTTGCAATTCTGTCAGAATATTCTGTGAATTATTTAATCCAAGTATTTCAATTAACAAAACAAAATGAATAAAATCCAAACTGATTACAAGTTTCAATCGTTTACACAGACAACTGAGTGAAAAAGAGTAAAGGGCTAGTTGGACAGGTATAAGAACCACAGTGGGATACGATGACACACAGAATTGTCAACATAGTGTGGTTTAGAAATGCGATCGCTTGGTGTCACGCTATCCCTTCAAAGTGAGAGGGTAAAAGTAAAGAGTGAGATACCAACTATGAGAATGTACACTAGTAGTTGGTCTACGTGTGTAAATCAAAGCACGCGCCCTGTACAAAGCGATTGCTTCTACACAACAACGATAAGATCACTACGCCAATAGCTATTGGGAAAACTTGCAACTAAAGACTCTAGAGACTCTAGGTAGATCTTTACTTTAGAACTCAAAAGAGCCGCTAATGAGAAAATCATCACTGCTTCTACACCACTCAATGATAAACATCTTCATCACCATCTTTTTCACTAAATCATTTATTAGTAATTATCTATTTTTTCTTTGGTTATAACAGATGGTATTTATTTATTATTAACTTCCCATTTGAAAGTTATTGTAATGAGTACGATTTATCAAATTAAAAATTTTAACAAATCTTCACGTTTCAAGATCAGCAGAGTTCGAATTTATCATTTTTAAGATAATGTCTGTGTGTGCGTCTATACGTTTGTTTGTTTGTTTGTTTGTTTGTACGTTGGTGAATCATTTTTTTCCAACGATAACTCAAGAACTAAGCAAGATATTAATTCCAAACCAATTCTGTTCGACAGATAACGACAACAAAACATGCTCATATAATTTTTATTTAAATCGAATTGACAGTTTATTTTTGTTTATAACCAATAAAGAGATTTTAGATATTTTTTGTTTCGGTTATTTAAAGAATAAAAAATAAAAATTTTAACTTTAAATTAATTTTATTTAAAATCATTTATATGAAGAGTATGAATAAATAATTATATTTAAATTGTCAATATAGATTGTAAAATAATGTTTACTTATGAAAGGCATCAAATGGGAAGTTAGTAGCCGGGGTAAACCAATCATACCAAATCCTCTAGTTTTTATTTTGTTTTAAATAAGAAAAAAATCTTTGTTAAAATAAATTGGCAAATAAATCAATATGGCGATAATTAATTTATTTAGAGAAACAATTTCAAATAGTTTTAGTGTGGTAGTTAGAAAGTGTAATAATAAATGTATGTTAGTTACTTTTAGTCACAGCTGTATCTTAACAACGTAACATATTTCTGTTCAATTCGCGCTGGCAGAAGTCAAAGTTTGTGATGGGAGTGCGCAAAGTCCTAATCGCGTTGTCTAAACTCTAATGTAATAACGAAAGAGCAAAGGGGAACCGTTCGACTCGGCTGCTTTCGTTTGAATTCTCCAAGGGAACATAATGTTGTATATATTCTCGCTCGGTCACTCCTCGGCAATTCTTTACCGCAAATTTAATTACAAAATGTGCTTGTACATCATATCAAATAAGAACACTACACATTTATATGAAGAAATAAATGTATTGTTATAATACAAAACTATTATAGCGTAGCGAATTCACATGTTCGTCTCTGATCCACCGTTACAAGCTAATTCTCGGCTTTGTTGCAATATGGTGTTAGCAAAAGCGGAGATAATTCGTGTAGAAACGCGCAAAGACCCTCGAGAGACGGTTAAAGTAAGGGAGAGTATAGTGAAAAGACAAATGACTGGCTGTTGTGTTAGGTGGTTTGCTAAAGCCCTTGATGAAGTGACAACACCAGAAATATGTGAATTAACAACTGGACAAGTTTATCTAATCATTTACTTCGTTTAAATATTCCTTTAAGTGTTTGCCTTTGTTTAACTCTTCAAACAGGTAGAAATTATTTTCAACCCAAAATTCCTGTTATTGTTTCGAAAAATTTAATTAATCACTTTCCACTCTAATGCCATTAATCATTCTTTTCCATTGAACAACTTATGATTCAATTCATGTTACATTTAATAAAATTATTGAGTTTGATTAATCAAGCTTGAAAATTTTTTTTTCAAGGGAGACTTTCAATTAGTTTAATATATATTATTATACAATTACAATTCTGGGGTTTAAAAATATATATATATATATATATATATATATATATATATATATATATATCCTCGACTACTGTCAGAAAAATACTGTCAACAAAAATAAATGAATACTTGGTTCAGTGACCATTACGACCACTATGAGCATTAGAATAATTTCTGTTGTGACTTTCACAATAGGTTTTCGTCCCTTTTTCGTGCATCACACATGATTGCTAATATGTTTACTTCCATCAGTATTATTAAATCTCCGTGATTTATTATTCTTCGATTAATTTAGTTAACGCAACAAAGTAGCACATAAAATTCTATTCCCTTGCAAACCTGACAGCCATATAAATTCTGTATACAAATATCTGATTTTTATTTATATTTATATATATATATATATCTTTTTTTTCTTCTATTCTGGAGATCGAATTTCACATTGGACATGGATTTACTTGCTTCCATTTCCTGTGACTTTTCTTTTTTCATACGTAGGTTGAGAGGACATAGCCTGGGACTTCGTGAGCACTACAGTATATACATATATATGTCAGGTGTTGTATGAATGTCCTTTTTGCTCTTTTGCGATACATGTATGTCTCCCGCAGTGGCTGACACAATGGCTTTGACGCGAGAGATGCCATCGAGGACCCCTGGAGAATCCTTAGGATGTCTCTATGTTCAGGTATCCCGCCGTGGCTCTCAAATTAGAAAGATCGGTTTTCTTCAGTCCCGCCTCCTCCTTCAAGCAACCATCGAGGCGCCTAGGGATATTTACACCCAATGGTAATAATCTCGATGTCTTGTTCTAGTACAGGATCGTAAATTAGCAGTTTCTTCCCACTTTTTTCCATTATTCACTCTATGTCTACCTTCAGCTCACTTCGATGCATATTTACGGCTCGATTCCTCAAGAGAATATTCAAATTTTTTGACACATATTTTTTTTTTATCAAGCAAATTATTTTTTATGATATATTTTCAATTCTCTGGTATTTTTCATGTATGTAATATTTTATTTTTTATCAGATCTTACTGTCAAAGATCAGAGAGAAAACGAATTTAAAAGAGAAAAAATAAATTTTAGAATATTATGATAAACGATTTTATTAAAATTTCAAATAAGAATTGTTGAGTTATTCGTGATTTGAATAAAAAAAACATGGAAACATTTTTATTCCGAAAATCGGTTAGAATAATGCCTTAATAATTTGAATTTACAATTGTCAGTTATACTACCATTAAATTTTTTTTTTACCATAAATTAATTGTCGTCAAATAATTTTATCATCCCCTTTTATTTTTAGATAGAAAATAATAATTTACAGTAATATTTTACTAAGAAAAGAAATTTTTTCAAACGCCTATACATATTAGCCAGTAGGTTTAATTTAAAATGACTACCAGAAAAACACTCTATCATTTTCATTGCGGAAGTATAAAGAAGTTGAGAGAAAAATAGTAGGTAGGCCAATTTTCTCATTATCTATATAATAAAATATACATACTGAGGGATAAAAAGAGGGAACAAATGACTATTATTAAATAGAATAACTGAAGGAAGCAAGGAAATGGTCACGTATTTGAGGATTAACATTGAGCATAATTATGGTAGACACCTGGAAGGAAATACAAAGGCAGCTTGTGCTTCGTGACGATTGGGTGTTGTCCTTTGAAATATTACATTCTAACGAGGGAAATGTGGGGGCAGTTGAATAATGTGTCCGCGGTGGCACAAGCTTGCTCCGGGAATCCTTGATTCAGTTGGATAATCGAATGAAATCGATTCGCGTGGCCCGGACACACAATTCGCCACAGGCGTATCCTTACAAGTGTGTTAGTGTTACTGAGTGTTAGAGAGACAATCATACGTGTACAAAACGACGAGTGTGTTGTGTATCGCGCTTACTGGCCGCGCAGGCTTGATTATGGTTACTGGTCCGCATCAATTATTCGAGAACGCTCCTGACTCGTGTACGAAAGGCTGAATCTGCTTCTCTCTCATTCTCTCTTTCTCTCTCTCATCCTGACAAAACGGGGAGAAAAGCCCGGGCATCGATCACAGCTTTATGTCGCCATTCGCATGCTCAATGCTTTTACCTTCCGTTTCACATTTCCGCAAGTGCGCAGAAAATTTTTTGCCGATATGCATTTTATATCTTCAGGACGTATCTTTGGTAGTTTTTAAAAAGCCTACGCTCTGTGTCCACCAATCCTCTTTAGGATATGTACTCTTGGAACGTGACTTTAGATACTATATTCTTTCGACGTTGCACAGTAAGCAAAAATCTCCAGACGTGTATAAAGAAAGCAAAAAAAAAAAAAAAAATAACAAGTAAAAGAAAAGAAAAATTCCAAGGAACATGGGCTCTCCAAGAAAGAAGCGTGTGTTCACCCGCTGTGCACATGTGGATCCTTGGCTTTAAATTATTATAGGCTTCTTCTTTTTTTTTGTTACAAAACAGTGTTGAATAAAAACGCCATTAATTTAATTTGTAATATTTTTGTTGTTATTTTATTTGTTATATTGAAAATTTCTCATTAATGTAATGACTATATTTCGTTCCATAAATTAAAAAGTACCTAATAATTAAAATACTTGATAAATAAAAAAATTGTTATTTAATATTTATATAAACATCATAAATATATAATTAATTAAGGCAAAATTTAAGAGAAAAAAAAAAAAATATTTATACAGCATTTCAAATCTGATAAGATATTGTTTACTCAGAGGTTTACCAGTTTATTGTATTCCTTCAAAACATAATAGTTTTTGAAAAAAAAAAATGGGGCGCGTGGCGCGCGTTTGCAACGTGACAAGGCACGCGCATTCTTTGTTCCGAGCGCGTTGAGCTTTCGAGAGAATCTGTTTGATAGAAAGGCCACAGAGGAAGAGAGAAAATGAGAAAGATATTCGATACCTTTGAAGACCGATATATACGCTCGATCGACGAGAATGAAAAATAAAAATTTCGCTATTCACAAAGAGAATTTTGTTTTTGCAATTCGCGACACTCGACGTTGAAAAACTCGCTAGAATAAAAGATGAAGGATATCTCTATAACGTTTGGAGTATAGAAAAAAGTTTTTCGTTTATATACGATCTCTCTATATCTTCATATCTTTCAATTATTCATCCATCTTCAATCATACGTTTTGTTTTTATTATTTTTGCAAAACAATTTTAATGCCAAACTTTCAAACGTTTACTTACAGTATCGTAAATCGATATTGGCTCTAAATAAAAGCTTTGCTGGGTTTTTATACATACCTGAAACAGAAATGAAAGAAATATACATTAGAATATATAGGTACTAAATATTGATAAATTATTGTGGAGAAAGCTTTTTTTCAATTGCAATCACTCTATTGATTTATATTCAATACTAATTGACTTGTTTTTTAAAGACAGTAATTGATACGAATTTTCTCTAAATTACCGGCTATTTTTAGAATACTTTTCAGTTAAAACTTTGAATATTTTTTATTATCAAGTGATGTCTTTTACTAATTGAATAATTTTTTCAAATTCAATGTAAAAAAAAAAAAAGAGTAAACATAATCATAAATCAGAGAGAATATGAAAATACACTTCAAACAAGAGAAACATATTTCAATGAATAATAATTGAATATTAAAAATACAAAATGTTGAAATTCTGAGTAACAATCCAGGCCAATCAGCGGCATAGGCAACTCAACGAGCAAAGTGGACCGAGTTCACTAGCAAGATAAAAAGAAAATAAGGTTAAAGAGATAGAGTAAGCAGAGCAAAGTCAGAGAAGACAGCAAAAGGAAGGAGTAATTTAAATAATAGACGAACGAGCGCGTCACAGAAGGCTCGGCTGTCGTACCCAAGCCAATGTGATTTGCTCGCGTTCAATGACGCGAATCCACCAACTCGTTAATATTTATCAGCGCACATCCTTCTAGGATCATTCCACCCCCATTTTGTGGTCCCTTTGTCCATAGTGATTGCCTTCGTTAATTGTTTGCTCGACAGTTCTATCAGTTCAAAGCACTTTCCTTAACTCCTCTCGTCACTCAGACAAATCTTCGTAATGAAAAAAGTTAATAGAGGAACAAGAAATTCATTCGAATAATTTCTCACTATTCTTTTTATTGATCCATATATTGTGTATGAATAATCCACTGTTTCATTCCACCATTACATTCATTTTTCCAAAATATATTCAGTTTTTTTTTCTTTAAATCAATCAAATTTAGTTGAAATATTCATAATATTAATAGAAATTATTTGAAAATAATTTTAATTATTTCCTTTGATTTAATATTGTTGTTAATAATATAAATATTTACTTGTAATAAAATATATTCATTACTAATCTGAATGTAATTTTAATTAATTTTTCGAGTTGCAAAATATTAAATCAGTTTTCATATTAAATTATTGACCATAACGTCATAAAATATAAATTTTAGTTGATTATTCATAATTCACTGATAATAATATTCGAAATCTCTTGATAATGAGTGAAATCATAAAAAATTTGAATTATATCAATTTATAATTTAAAATGAAAAAAAAGTATGGTGTTAAAGGATAAACTAGCACGAGGAAAAAAAGTAAGAGTAAATATGCACTTTTCGCGTCGCGTTAAAAATCTAAAATCCGTAGTGCGATTTGCGAGAGTGCAGTGGACTCTTTTCCAACCCCTTTTACCACCCCTTGAAGGTTCTTCTCAAGGGAATAGTCACGACCTCTTCTGTTTCCTACTACCACCCTTCTCTTTTCGACCTGCTTTCTCGTACCTCCTCCGTACCACCCACTCCTCAGCGATAATACTTTACGAGTCGCGTTGTACGACTCCTCCCCGCATTTACGACGTCCTACAGAAGAGAAAGAAAGTAAGAAAGAGAAAAAAGAATGTCGCAAAAATATCTTGTCTCAGGGTACGTTGCTTTGCGAGACTCCAAAACTTTCTCAAGATCCACGGAAACGATCGAGTGGCTTGTAGAGACAGCCGTACCACCTCCCGCGAGATTGTCGAGACGAATCTAGTTTTAGAAACATCAATTGTTTACCCTGAAATATACGACCCTTCCTTGAATATCGATTCACCTATTTTCGTCAAATTTATTCCTGGTCATGCAGCTATTGTTTAGTTGTAAATATCCCATTTAACTGTTTCAAAATATCTGCTCTCATTTTTCTCTCTTACTCACTGCAAATCCAAATGTTTAACAACTAAACACTTAAAATATTTATAATTTTGAACATCATAAATGAACTATGGTAATTTTATAGACGACTTTTAAACATTTCTTGCCGTTTATCAAAATGCTATAGTTTGTTTATGATAGTCAACATTGTAAACACTTAGGTATTTAATTATTAAATACTTTAATCGTTTTATTAGTAAACACCTTTTCTGGATTTGCAGGGACTACCATTATTATTTATTATTGGGTTGGCCAGAAAGTCTTGATCGTTTTTATAGTTTCATTTAAATATTTTTTTACAAAATTACAATGAGTATCAAATGACAATAGATGCACCGTCATTATCTATTACTCGTAGCTAACGTTCTGGTCGAAAATGGATACCGTCATGAACTAAGATTTAAAAAATTTAACGAAAAATACTATAAAAATGATAAAGATATTGTAGCCAACCCAATATAATTAAAACTTATTAAGCTCAAGATGTTTATAGTCTCGAGAAAATTTTTATATTAAATATCATTTAAGAGAGACACAATAAAATGACCCTGTGAACGAAACTGAATTAATTTCTTAAGATGATTTAATAATAAATAAATCAATCATAATTAGTCGCAATTTATCTTTAGATGAGGTTATCACTATTTAACAAAAATGTATCCGTTCCTGATAATCAGTGTATTTATAATTATCTTATCTAATATTACTTTTCATTACTTGGAATCTCGTCCTCTCACTCTTTCTTTCTTTCCTTCACTTAGTGAATAATTATAAAAACCTCAGACGCGTCAAATAAAATAACTTTAGCAGATAATCGCGGTGCAGAAACGTTAATGCATTCCAATTCTGCCAACGTGAAAATTAATAATGTCTCCGGGTTAATTACGTGACATTTATCTGAACGTCGTGTCTACCGAGAAATCTTGGTGGCCACAAGAATTTCTAGAATAAGATGATGAGAAGGCGGTAACTGGGAGTGCCATGACAAGAGATCCATGAAAATCGGAGAATAACGAACCAGGAATTTAGGTTGTTTTGGTAATAAAAAAATATTTCCAGTGAATCATACTTCATTTAAATGTGAATAAATACAATTGATAAAAATTGAAATTTTTTTTCATAGAAAATGTATGACAATATCTATAAATATCATACTTTATTGAGCATCGATAATATGTTGTAATAGAAATTATAATTTCCAAGAATAAAATAATATTCATTAAAAAGCAATCCTTGTAATATTGGTATTATTATTTATAATATTAATAATTAGTTGTGATTTGACTGTTGAGAGGAACAATCCGTTTTATTGGATGATTATAGAGGGTAAAGTGTTGGAGGGAGCAAAATCATGTTCCATTAATAAGGCTGAAGATAGAAGACAGAGAATTGAAGCCAGACGGTCTACCTACTTTCCAACAATACCCACGTCCAACTTTCTGAGAGCAATGGCTCGTATTCATCCCTTTCTCGTTCACTGAGAACGTTTTACGACTTTATTTATAGAGAACGCCTGTTTGCCAATCTCAGTTACCTATAGACAAACTGTTTTCAAATAGACAAAGTGTATTAGACTCTATAAAAAATCCTGTCCTTTTAAAACACTCTTTTTTCTACCTTCAAAACAGATTTTATCATTTTTTTTATATCAATTCTTTCAAACATATCTATTTAAATGTCTACGATTTTGTTTATTGTTTTTTTTTATTGAGTAGTTTTGAAATTGTTGGGAATAATAATTAAGAGAATTGTTTTGATTTTGAAATAAATTAAATGAAAAAGTGGCAAAGTTTTTTAAGTACAATAAAAATACAACTGATGTATTTTACGACAAAGTGGCTTGATTGTTGTCGCGACGTTGAAAAAGTTTATCGGTCATGGGATGCAAGAGTAACAACTCTAAAGCGAGCGCGTTAACATCCTACGCGGCTTCAAGCGCGTTAGTTTATGCCGCGAAGTAACTGGCGGAGACATGCCCATGAACAACACGTCCCGCCACTCTAAAGTGAGTTGCAACACACCGACACTACCCGGATATGTCTCTACCCCTTACCCTACTCGCCCTTGCTTTAGTGCATAAAATATAACCATGCCAGTTGCTGTCTGATGCAGTTTAAATTCTATCCACCCTTTTACCAATGCTAGCAAAAATATTTCATCTTCATATCAGTATTTTCCATTCTCATCAATCATAAATTTTGACTTAATGGATCCATACTAAAATAATTCCCTTTTCCATCCATTTCTTTTCATATCTATTTCAACATATAAAAATATACGATCCTACCTTTAATAATACTATTTGATTTTCTAAAAATATCTTTATATTTCATATAAAAAATATTCAAGAAGTCATTCTTTATAATAAGTTACATTTACATTCTATTATTTATTCGAATCATTTCTTACATTATTTATCTTTATATTAATTTATTCATCACTATAAAAAATTCTGTGTAAATGTGGTTTTACCCAATTCAATAAATCATTGTTTTTATCAACTAAAAATCAAGAGTTCTCGTAGAATGCCATGCTATCAATCCGAACGAAAAAAAAAATAAATGAAAGATAGAAGAAACGATCCATGACTACGATTCGGGACTTTCCACTCGACCCCATCTTTAGAAAGATTCCCAACATGTCCTGAGGACACAAGAACGCTTCAATACCCAAGAGATTTCACGCAATACACTTTGTGAAAATAAAAAAAAAAGAACAAAGAGGGAAGATATACATAAGAGAAAAAACAAACCGCGTGGGTGATACGAGGATCAATTTCTTACTCGCGGTTGGTTAGTAGCAAAGGACGAAAGGTTTTAGAAATATACGAGGGTGAATGCGATGATGTTTAGAAGAAAAAAGGCGGCAAACAACATATGAATTGGAGACCCTTAAGCCTCAGGCTAAGGATAATGTGGAATGATGTACCAGCTGCAGACTATGATGAGTAATATTTTCCAATTACTATCATCAAATTACTGGGATATGAACATGTCCAAAATAACGAGTACTGAATTTATGTACAATGTTTTTGTCATATACGAAAATTTTTATCTCAAATAATTTTATTAAGTTTGTCTTGCTGATGTCTCAATCGATTTAACTGGCTTCAAGTTGGTAACATTAACCTATTAGTTCTATTAGCAGCCATTGTATTCTTGTCTCAGACGCTATTTGAGATGATTCGTCTAGAGTTTCGTTATGTAGGTATTGTTCTCTTATCACTGATAAATTACTACGGATATTGGTGTTTCTCCTATGAATAATAATTGTTTGATTTATATAATAACGAGTGGATGAATAATTATACTTATTTAAAAGTAGAAATATTTAATTAAAATTTTTTTTGTTCTATTTATTAAAAAGATGTTTTTTAAAAGTACAATCATTAAAGTTGAAAAAGTTTTTCATTAAAATACTAAACATTCAACAAGTTGGAATTTTCAAATTTATTACATATTTCAAGGACTTATTTTAATTGTACATAAAAAAGAAGAATAGTCAAGCTGGAGTTATTATTTGAGAGCTATTTTTAAAAGAGCTGATGATAAAGATGATGAATAAGAACGGCAAACATATGGTAGCGGGTACGAAATTAATTCAGAAATATTTTTGAAGATGACAACGAGTGAAAAAGACGAATAAAAGGAGTAAAGAAAAGACAGCGAGGAAGAAGAGACACAAGACTGTAAAGTTAATTTAGTTGTCAGCTGGACAGACAGGGCGAGACTGCACGCGAAACTATTCTCATTCCTTGAGCAAGCTTGGGGCATTAAATGGCATACTTTAATGGGAAAATGTCAGATTTCTTCGGCAACGATGTCAACGTCGTCTTTGCTGGGAGTCTTTAGGACCAAAAGAAACAGAATAAGAAGAAGGAGACAATGAGGGAAAGGAAAAGCAGAAACTTGAGGATATTTTGTGAGGGAAAATGAGAAGAAAGGAGAGAGGATTTAGCTGTTATGAGGTGTCGGGTAAAGACTTTTACCAAGCTTGTTTCTTCAAGACTGGCATCACTACCAACTTTTCTTGGATAAATCTTACCTTCTATCTCTCTACTGATATTCGTATGAGATTTTTACTTGATGCCCATGCAATTTTTTTCCAAGTCTCTAGGATATTTGTGCCATCGTAAAACATGTTTGTAAAGTCTTGAAACGTTTCTAGAACAGACAGGAGACCATTTACGCATTCCTACTGTTCCATAGGAGACAAGCAGGACAGCAGAAAAGATCACGCTTCTACTACGTGACCGGAAGCTACTTCTATTTTACCAAATGCTTACTTCAACTATATTTCCTACTTCGAGTCTTGAATCTTTAAAATAAAATCCAATGTTTTCTCATACATTTTTATACTCTTCGAGTTCTCTGATTCACGATATCATTAGTAACAAAATACTGCTCACTAAAGACCATAAAAATAGATCAAAATAGATAAATCAGTGTTCACATTTTTTTTTTTTTTAACCTCAAATTAATTACTTAGAAAATTTTAAAAGCAAATTTTTTATCTAGGGTAATTGAATTAAAATTTTTTTTTGTAAAAACATTTGATATTTTTCAGCAAATAAAAATGAAAAATTTTTTTAGCATCCTCTCTTAGCAATTCCAGTGATTTAGATTGAGATTAAACTAATTTTTAGATACAGAAAAGCCTTGGTTAGACAGAATTATCCAACCTTTTTCTTCATTAGGACTCGGAAACGAGTAGGACTGTTAGTTAAACGAAGACGAAAACAGAATTAAGAGGAAAGAAAAAAGAATGTACCTAAAAGATAACGACGTATGGAGATTAATCAAGCTTTTCTTGATTAAATTTATCTCATTAGAAATAGTCGTAAGATAAAAGATTTTCTTTTTTTTTTCTATTCTTCTGAATGATAACAATCGAATTATTTTTTCTATAATTGCCAGGTAATTTTGAAGCAACCTCCTCTGGAGCAACCTAGGTCAACAAGTCCGAGAAACGTAGAAGTTATTTAACCCAAGGGACAGATCGGTAGTAAGAGAATGAGAAAAATCTTCCGCTGTGCTCTTCCGGAACGAGAGCCTCGAGGGTCAGTCCACCAATAGCTCTAGAATCTGCTCTGATTTTTCGCCATTGTCCTCTTATTCTCCCTTCCATCTATAAGAACCAACTCTGAACTGAAGGACCATCTTGAGGTGGAAAAATTGGTGGGTCTTGACCCAAATTTCTCGACAAAATAAATAAAAAATTCTAAAGGAAATTTGTTATTTAGAGATCTTTTTCTAACCTTTCTTTATTTTTATTTAATTGAATAATTCAAGACTACAGATATCAGACGGTAAAAAATAATTCAGTGAGAAAAAAAAACTTTTTTTTTAAAAAACCGTAACATTAATATAAATACAGTCAGTATTTATTATAAATTAATATCTCAGAATAATTAATCAGTAAAAGAAATGAATAATAAAGAAACATGTAATATAACATTTAAAACGATAGACGTATATTCTGAAATCTTCAAAGTATATGAGAGTTAGTTAATTTGAATCATCTTCATAGAGTTTATGTGGGTATCGAAAGGTATCGTGCACGCTCAAAGTGTTCACTTAATTGCAAAGGCGCTAATGGCTTTCTATCTATGCTCAAGTTTCAGTCTATAAGCATGCAGTAGTGTCATTAATAGTTCCGCTGCGATTGAACAGACGTTGTAGGAAGCTCTTGAAGATATTACCGCAGAGAAAGTTTTGTCCTCTCTCTATATATTCTAGACTCTCTAGACTTCCTTCTTCGATCCCATCCCAATGCTGTCCCATTGATGTCGAAGGAATAGCATCGACAAAGTGGTAGAGTGTAAAATAAACTGGGCAAGGAAACCAAGCAGTTATATAGGAATATATATAGAGAAAGTAGGAGAGAGAGAGAGAGAGAGAGAAAGAGAGTGAAGGAGGAAGAAGAAAAAGAAGAGCGAGTTTGAAGGGTCTTTCAGCTGTTAGTTGAGATGATGGACCCATCGAAGACAAAGTGCCCGTCAGGGCTCCGCGTGAAAGAAACACCGCTGCATTCAACCAGTTACCATCAGTGCTAATGGCCTCATGTTCACCTAATGGCCCTCTCTACCCGTCTCATTTTGTGACTTTAATTAATGAGAAAGATGAAATGGACCCGAAACACCTTTACTCAAATACTTGAATTAAATGAATGAACATGTAAGACAACCACTCACTCTTTCTCCTCTTGCTACTGAGCTGAAATGTGTTTCAAAACACTCTAACTAGTTATTGAATCAAATCCAATTCTATACTGATGGACTTGAATAAAAATATTTTATCAAATTGTTGCTGTATAAAATGTATTAAAAGAAATAATTCAAAAACTTTTTTAAACTTAATTCCCACATTAATTTAACATGCTTTTAGAGAGAAAGAATTTGTTCGCTCAATTTTCAGTAATTTGCCTTAGTAAATAAATAAAGGAGATAAAATGTAAACATCTCCAGTCACCTTGACTCAAATGTTCAAGTGAAATGGATCGTCAAACATACAAGAAGAGTATATTCTCTTTCGTCCTCAAGTGGTATAGAGGTGGGTTAAGAGACGACAAGCGGCAACATGGTCCAACTAATTAGTAAATAAACAATCAGCCTAACTAACGTCGCCTCGACTAACGGAACCAGGCCACAAACTGGTGGGCTGTGCATCCAGACCACAAATGCTATGTAAAGCCACCGACGAAACAGACGCGAATCCACGAGGCACTAATCGACTCGTTGGTACGCTCCAACTAAATTTTGGTAATCATACCAACGCCATTGAATTACTCGTGGTTACTTAAGCGTCAGTGACTTGTGGAATTGTTATATATTTTAACATTCTAGATTCTCTGCAATTATTTCCATCACTAAATAATAAAAGTATTAATAAATTGTAAAACATCATTAAATGATAAAAATGAAATTGGAAACAAAAGAATGTAAAAATTTTTCTTCACTTCATAAATAAATGTCAAAAAGATGTCAAGCATTGTTGGCTGGTATAATAATACAGTTGGAGACCTGGAAACTTTTTTAATTTATACACTATTTAGTATTTCGATCAAAGAAAACGAACTGGTACTCAGTGACGCGTGGATAACGTGAATCGAACGACATTGAAGGTTCATGAGATACTACGAAGTGGTAGTAATTTTAGAAAGTTGAGAATGAAGAGAAGGATGAGTACACGAGAAATGAGAGAAGTAGAGACGTCGTTTATCACGTACTTTTTACCCCCTCAGACCCGAAGCTTGACAGCCATCACGTGTTGTGCCACAGCAAGAAGTGGGTACAAGCCTACTACTGCACCAAGAAAAGAAGGACGAAAAAAAGAAGAAGGAAAAGAAAAACCCGCCAACGCACGCAGCCAAAAGAGTGGTAAAACTTGGTGACAACATCGTGGCCCTTTAGAAGATGCTGAAAAACTTGTTAACAAGCCAATCTACGCCCCAATGACTTGGAAATATTCACGCCCGGCCGGAAATGGAAAGCTTCCTTGAATCTTGAAACACTTATAAGACACAAAACAGACAGATGGCTCTTTTAAGTCAGTTACCACCCACAATTTTTTTTATTATTTCTTTTCATTTTTAAATAATACAATTATCAGCTAATTTAATCATCTGATTTACTTAATAATTCTTTATCTAGCGATAACTTATCGAACACTACTCTCTTGAATTATATCAGTAAAAATTTAACTGAATTTTTCAGTAAACTAAAAATTTACTGAAAAATCAGTTATTTTATATTTGTTTACTGATTTATCAGTTGAATAGTGCCATACATTTTCATATAAAGTATTGATGTTTTCATCAAGCAAGATTTAAAAAATTAACGTAAGTAAATTACAGTAATATTTCTGAAAAAATAAAAAAAAAAAATTTATTTATTTGTACTTAAATTTCAGTAACTATATTGCAAATACCCATGGCTGAAGAGTGCCAAAATTTGTCAGTTGATGATTTAATCTAAAAAATAAGGTTAATTATCTACGATGAAATAATCTGCAATATGAATGATATCGTAAAATTGTTAAGTAATGATTCATTTGATGTATAAAATATAATTCATTACATATTCAAAATAAAATACATATTTTTGTTCATCTAGAAAGATTTGCTTCTATTTATTGTAATTTATTAGTTTTATTTAATCAGTTAAATTGGTTGAGTTTACTGATAGAATCAGTTAAATTTCTACTAAAGTTACCAGTCACAATAAATTCTACTGAATTTTTCAGTTCAGCTTAATTGAATATCAGTGGCCCGATTGAGACTGATGTCTTTAGTGAATAGTTACTGATGTTCAGTCAATATTAACTGATTATTTTTAAGAGAGTAGCCAAATCCAATAGTTATATTGAATCTATCATTGAATAAGAATAAAATAATTTATAGAAGGAAGTTTCTGATAAAAATTCAATGAAAATATTTTAATTTACTTATTTAATGTTAAAAAAAAAATCTAAAAAAAAAAAAAAAACGTGAAGATAAAATTAAAAGAACTTATTCAATCAGTTGGAATGAATTAGACAGATCATTGACACTTTCATCAAAGTCAACACAGTCAAATTGGTTTGAGATGTCAATTGACGTGAGTTTAATTGACTGGAATAATCATCATAAAATTATCATCATCTACAGGCATCTCTTATATTTTTTATAATATTGATTTATATGATAATTGTTTTTTTTCTTCTATTTAATTCATATTACATCCAATGTAAATGAAAATTAATACATAAACAAGAAATTCATAGAACTTGACCACAATTATGTATACTCTAGCAGAGTAACTTCCATCATTAATGATCCTACTTGATTAATAAAGCTTCAAGTTACATATAAATTATAGTTTAAACCACATGCGTTCTCTTGCTCATTTGCTTATTCTACAAACCATAAAAATTTAGTATTTCTGGACCATGAGAAAGTGTATTGAAGATGAAAGGCTTTAATGAACACTCACATTTGGAATAAAATTTCAAGAAGATGAAAATATGAATGGAAAGAAATATAAGATGTTGCTGGAGGGTCGATTAAGGTAACCACGTCTCGATGTAAAATAAAAAAAAAATAGAAAAAAAAGACAGAAACTACGGAAGTATTTTTCCCTAGAGAGCTAAGACGATAAGCAGAGTTGTTGGAGATAAGAAGCTCTCTCTCTCTTTTTTTTTTTCTCTCATTTTCAACCACAAGTTCTATGCTACGATCTCTGTACTGAAAGTCAGGCGCTCTCTCGAGAAATGCCGGCAAGTCGTTTCTTTAACCTCGTTATGAGTAGGAAAATGGTGCGGGAAAAAAAGAAAAGATGCATCAGAGTCGATGCAGACGCTAATTCAAAATGAGCCTGGTATTCGTGGAACGTACTTTAATTATTTTACGACGTGCTAGGGATAAGGACTGTAGATTTATCCACTCAAGTTGAGTGAAGGGAGATAAAGGGAAAGACATGAATTGTGAAAAAAACGACCTTGGACTCTTTTTTATTTTGCAATTGTCAGTAATTTCAATTGAACTCGTTTAATCGTAATCACTTTGGAGATATGTTGAATGAATCAAAGTGCTTTGAAAATAAAAAAACATTTCATGAATGATTTAACAATAGGAATCAAAATTACTTTTTCAAACAATTCAAACGAACATTTTTTTAAATATTATCATGTTAAAAGATATTTTTTAATTATAAAAAGAAAAGATTAAGTGGGAATAATTATTTTCACGCCCACACATGTAAATGATGGATTGTCGAGTGTTCGTGTTTTGAAAACATTAATTAACCAAGCATGCCCTCGTTTTTTAACGCCCAAAGAACATCCTCTTCTTATTCTTCACTTCTACTACTTGTGTGCTACTACTATTTTACCCCTCACAGTCTTTTACTTTTGCTCTTCTTATTAGTTTGTGGCTTATAGAGAAGAGGCGTCTCCAGGAAATCGTTTGGGCAACACACGCGCCAACTTCCCCGCGAATTAACGCGACTCGACGTGTCTTAATTTAGAGCAGCCGTGCAAGAATGTCGAAACAACTGATGTTCAAAGCAGGAACTTTTTTCGTTTTGTTGAAAAAACTTTACAAAAAATTAATTAAATGAAGATGACTGAATTATATTCTGGTATTTTTTGTGTTCTTCTCTATGATGAAATAAATTAAGGATGATAAAAAATTACCAAAATAAATTTAATTAAGTATAAGAAATTTAAAAAATCAATTTATTAAAAGATAAGCTGGATAATAAAGAATTAAATGGATAAAAAAGATTCAAAAGGTACGAATTGAATATAAAAAAAAAATGTTATTTAAAAGAAAATAATGGTGATTTTGAATGTAATTCAGGAGATTAACCGACAAGAACAAGCCATTGAGAAGAAGAAGAACAAGACATGGCTCTTGCTCGTCGTCGCGGTCACACATGGTAAAGCACCCAAGAAAGAGAGAGAGTCGAGATTTCAAAGCGTGATATTTCATGGAGTCGGTGTATTTCGTCGCCTTCGTGTGTTCCTTCACGACGACAGGGCCGTTATTTACGAGCTGCGGTATTAGCGTTAACACGTACGTGTATCTTATACTCACATAGTCTACTATCTCCTCTCTTCGTTGTCTTATTCTCTTTAAACTTGCGTTGACGTTCTCTGCCATCTAGTTTCCGCTAGTCGTGAATCACTTTGCAAACATTATCATGTCACTATCAATAGCTCAAAGTGACGAATCATTAATCAACGGTTAAATTATTTTACACTTGTTACATGTCAAATCAACTTTAGACTTAAATGATGTTTGATCAATTTTGAATTAATCCATTATTACTTTTAAAATTATTTTTAACTTCTCATAAGGAAGTTATTGTAATTGGGTCGATTGGTGAAATGTGAATTTTCATCATACGTTTCAAGATATTTGCAAGCATACTGACCAATTTTTAGAATGATGTGTGTGCGTACGTATATGTGTATGCATGTCAGCATTTTTTTTGTTTTCGATATTTCCAGAACGGATCGAGATATCAACTTTAACCAAAATTTATTCGAAAGATATTATTATAAAGATCTTGAAGAAGTTTGAACGAATTCGATCAAGCCGTTTTTTTTATAGCAAAAAAAGTAATAATAAATAAATGACAAGCTATTTAAAATATTTTTAAGCACAAGACAACATATGACAAAATAATATTATTAATGATGAACTATGACTTTTAACAATTATAAATTGTTTATAATAATATGAATTTGTTATAAAAAATTAATAATGGGAAGTTTGTCGTGTAAGCACAGACAAAGTGTGCTCAGACCTATTTTTAAAATTTATTTTTTATCAGAAAAGCTATTTTATCGAATAGCAAAATAGAAAAAAGAGTTATTGTATCTGATTATGATAAATTCCTTGAAGATCAAATATTGAAAATTGTTTCAAATAACTTGACTGCATATTCCAAGTGACATTGAGTATGAAACTAAGAAGAGAATCGAGAAGAATAGACAATCGAAAGGTAAAATAAAAAAAGGAAAACACGTACGAATGTAGAAAACGTGAAACGCTTACCAGTGACACGGAAAAACCGGATTAGGGTTGCAAGGAACTTTTTTTTTTACACTATTTTTTTATTCGTAACTCGTCTTATATTTTTTTCCCCCCTTTTCAAGCAACGTCGTTCGAAGGCGACAGAATCGTTGATGTTGCAGGGACTAAGGGTGGTTTCCAAGAAAGTGCGACGAATAAGGGGTAGAAAATGTGCACGACGAAAAAAGGCTCGAAGGAGTCGAAAACATTCAACACTAACGGATATATATTATCTTGAGTAAGAGGGATAGCGAGAAAAACGAAACACTAGACACACTCTTTGCTTCATTACAAATGCAAGCCACGATCACCACCACGAAAAAAATGCAATAGGACACGACCACGAGGCAACCGTGACCGATATGCCTTGACAGAGATATTTTCAAGAATGCTTTATATATGTTACAATTATTTCATTGTCTGAGTTTGATTTTTTATACATGAATTTAATTTATTTTATAGAATTATTAAAATTTAAAGACAACTTTTATGACACAAAAACTTTTAGTTATAGTTATTGTTTAATTTAAGAAGAATTTTGATCATATTTTATTGAATTACAAAACTTTATCCCAAATAAAAAAATTAATCCAATAAATTTGAATAAATTTACACAAAGTCAATATTTATTGACTAGAATGTAAACAGTTACTTTGATAAATAAATCCAAAAATACACAAAAAAAATATTTATCGTAGTATTTTACGAGGAAATATATAATCCATAGCAACAAATTATATACAAAAATATAGTCACTTAACAATCATTTAACAGTACATGGAAAAATGTAAGTTATTTTTCTATAATCTTTGAAGCGAAATTAATTTACTTTGTATACCTTGAACAAAAAAAAAACAACTCGGATAAAAAGTAGAATCGAGTTTTGTATTATAAAAAGGAAGAAATTTTTAATGTAAATTTAAGAATAAAATATTTTATTATAGAAGAATAACTGAAACATGATGAATAAAGTATAAGAAGAAAAGTCGATTAAAAAGTTGAAATATTGAGTAAAAAAAAAAAAGGTAGATAAGAAGCCATAAATTGAATTATTTCCTACTATAAAATGCATAGAAGTAAGAAAAATGTTAGTAAGATAAAAATAAACAGTCTGTAGAATGGAAAACAGTTGGATGAGTCCTATTCCTTTCGGTGGACATGCTCTAGAGAAGAGAAAACGTGGGCGAAGAGAGTTGCGGAGACTGCGCATAGAACATTACACGCCAGGATCTCTCTGTCTGCTCCCTCTGTTAGCTCGAGGTCTGGCTCGCTTTCAGCCACATCCTTCAGGGCCGCGAGGACACAATCGATATCACAAGAGAGCGAGAGAACACGCGACAAGAGTTTACCTCTCGTGTCACCGCCCAGAAAGACAGACGCTTTTCTCGGGATATTGTAGAGTCCCTGCGTACATTCGCGTGCGAGATCAATTTGCATAAACAAACTCGATTCGATTCCGATCTTGTCCTTCGGCTACGTCGTTTATACGTGCGTTATACGCACACCGGCATCCCTCTACAGATGCCTTTCTTCCACCAACATACACGACAGTCAAACCGACAGACTACTCCTCATACTCACTACTTACTTCTTCTCTACTTCTCTTGTGTCCCTTGGGAACAACCTTACAGAGTTTTATGCGACACATTTAGTTTTTCGAGGACCCAATTTTTTATGAAATCTACTACCGCCCCGAGTTATTCCATATTTTTATACTTTAAATCACAGTAGTCTATATTTAATTCAACCATCTCTCTTTTTCTCTTCAAAATATATCTTTTTTTAAATTGCTCAAATTTTTCTCAACTATTTTCACATATTTCCAGCTTGAATTATAAACAAACTCCCAAGTTGTAAGAACTTTTATTACGAACAGACATCAAAATGATGTCTATTGGGATTTAATAATAGAGGTCAAGGATATTGTAGGGTAGATGAATTAATGGCTGGCCAATTATGGATAATAGTTAACTGTATTAGTCTGACAAAGTCTACTGATCAACTACTGATACTCAATAAATTATGTTTCTCACTGTTTATGGTTGACGGAAGAACTTGATTTATTATTTGTTTCAAGCACCAAAGGGGCTATAAAAATTGCCTACATTTCCTCAATCGATTCCACTACTCCTATTTTATCAAAAAAAAAAAAGTACCCTACATCCAAAGCAGTTGATGAAAAAAATAGGTTATTTATTTAATGAATCGATACGAAATGTATTCCATAAATTCAGAAAATATATTCGAATATCCCTGGAGTCCAAAACATAGCCCACTTAATTATTGCGATGCTTTGCCCAATATGAGAAGCTCTATGGTAGTTATGAGTAAGATAGTACTGAGGTAATAATAGAGTAGCTTTAAGGTAGTAACATCACACTATACTGTAAGAAAATGTAATTAAACCCATGTACGGCCATTTTTCATAGCTACTCAGAGTTTTATTGAGTAAAAAACAGACTAAAAATGAAATGACTTATTGTGTAAATGCAATTATTTCATTAGGAAGCCTAAGGTCTTCTTGGCAGCCCTTTAATCCTTTGTGGCAGTAAATGCTAACACGACGTTTACTCGCGGACTTGTCAGACAGCAAGAAATCGTAAAGTGTCAACGTTTCAAGACAGAACAGTTAACTAAAATAAATGAAAGTATAAAGTTTTCAACGCGGTTTGACCGTACTCGTAAACTCAGTACAGCACGATAGATACCATTTTCAAAGACTATTCAACTATTTAGTGACTTGGAAGAAGTAGTATGAAGAAAAGACATTTAGTTGCTAAACCAAGTTAATAACAGAAAATAAAAGAAACTCTGTGATGTGTACTATGCCTTTGCAATCGAGTCAAGGCGATGAGAAGACATCTGTCTGTTTCACCAAAGACCCTTTTGCTTTCGTCTTCTTCTTTTGCTCTTTCTACTTCTCCAGGACATACTGAAGATGCCCGACACAACCCCTTTTGCTAGCATCTCCCAGTGGTATTCCAAAAGGTATGGGGAGACTTTCGATGGCCTGACGGAAGCGATATATTTGACGACGAGTCCAAAACGATGGGGACCAAAGTTTCAAACGTCAGGGAATAAGAAATTGTTGGATGAATGTGAATTTTACTCAACATTTATCAAGTGTCATGACATTTATTTCAACTAAGTGTCATTTGTTTTAAATACTTTAGAATTAACTTTTTTAAAATATTACCAGTGTCTCAATAACTTTACCCTCAGCAGAAAATAAACAAGTAAATAAGATGAATATATTTTTCATGATTTTTCATTTTAAAAAATTTTTCTTTAACTAAAAATACTCTTAAATTAATAGTTTTAAATAGAAAATTTTTTTTTCATATAAAACTCTAAATTGAAAGTAATGAAATGAATATCTAAAAATTATATAAATTGAATGAAAAAAACTATTTTCGTAGTTGGAATAATTTTTTTTGATGAAGAGTCAAGTGAAACGAGCGGAAATAAGATAATCATGTTATAACTCAAAATAAGACATTGTCAGACGAATTTAAATTCCACTCAACATGAATAAAGATGACACGACATTTATTTAAAATAAACACGATTCCTTTTAAACACTTGAAGTTTTTAAATATATCTAAAAAGTTGTCGCGATATTTTCATGAAAAACAAATAAAGCATGTACTTTATTTAAAATACTTGAAATGAATGTATGAGAATATAAAGTTGATGTTTCTTATTTTTTTAAAGGGAATGCTTTTTTTAAAAAGTCTCGAGTAAGTTTAGTAACAAAAATGGCGAGTAGAATGTAATAACGGTGGTTAGAAAATCGTATACCTTACAGAAATGTAGCCAGAACTCTAACGTGATATCCCCTCGCAAGTATTTCTCTCTTTCTCTCTTCTAGATTCTCTTGGTGGCGTTTCTCTCGCGTACTTTGCTATCGACCGCTCCATGGCGAACTCCAACTTGCCCTTATGCTCTCCGGATCTCTTTGCCACCCCCGCCTGATATAGAACCTGTACCACACCCTTACAGACCCAGGCCACTCTTCTCCTCCCGCGCACTTTCCCTCATTCCGACGCATCGTCACTCATGCAGACTCGTGTAGAGAGTGCATCTCATGGAGATGCGAAGAATAAAGGAATATAACGAAGAGGAGGGAGTGAAATGTAGTGAGGAGTCTCTAAGAGGAAGAGGTAATGAAGGCAAATTTCAAGAGAGAAATACACGAGTCACGAGACACACGAGTCCTCGAGTGCAGTCAGGATAAAAATCAAAGGACTGGGGATAGTGACAAGAGTAGGGGAGATGGAGAAGGAGAGTATCGAAGCGTCAAGAGTGAGTAACGAGAATAAAGGAAAAAAAAATAGAAGTGAGTATGCGTCATTACGTCACCAAAAGACTGGAAAATAAAAAATCTACTGCTATTACTCGTGGACTCTTTATCTCGTCATTTCCAATTTTTTTTTTGCTTTTTCGTTAAGTAAAAAAATTTTATACCTCAGTGTCTAACTTGACTGAGTTTGAATTATTCTTGGGGTCATTTTCTATCTATTTATATGAATTAATAATTTTATTCATAAAAAAAAACAAAGATTAAAATTTTTTTTTAATAAACACATTGCAAATAAATTGATATAAAAGCAAACTTTAAATGGAATTTCACAGAAAGCTTTAGACTGTTATCTGGGCTATCGATTCGCATTTTAAATACATCTCGAATTATATGGTGAAGCACTTCGAGGGGTGAAAAGGCTTGGAACAGAAATAAAAAAAGAGTCAGAGTCAATGAAAGGGGTTGAAGGGATATCAAAGATGAGATCGAGTAAAGGTCGGAGGGTTGAAAAAAAAAAAAATGTATAATGAGACTGAAGGAGGTAATACACCATTACACTTGGGGTGGCGAATTTGGTGGCTCCCTCTTTTTTTCTCACGCCAAGTCTTTGTTCTTTGGCGAATTGGTCCACAGGGGAAAAGCGACGGAAGAAAAGAGAAAAGGCAACGCATGCCGAGAGTGTCCCCACAGGCATTGCTTTCAGGAACAGAGCACCATTTACTTTTAAACTACAGTCACATGCATGTAACACACCCTACACTACCAGTGCCAAAAGGGCAGTTTTGCCTTCCTCCCCCCTTTACTTTTCTTTACTCTTCTGTAAAACCACTCGAACGTAAAAAGGAGAATGCGGCTCTTCAAGAGTCTCTATGGGATTCGACCGCTTGCAGAAAAGTGCTTGCAAGCTCAATTGTCTTAAAGACATTACCTTGGACTGAATTAATAATTTAATAATCGCACTTACTTTCACACCTACTTTGCATAACAGGTGAGTTTGTCACTCTAGAGTTCCAAGTATCGATTGAAGAATGCCAAAGAATAAATAATTCCAGTATTTTAATACAAAGAAATCGAAGCAATCGTCTCTGCTTTTCTTTCTATAGAATATCATCCCAATATCGTTGGAAAAAATACTTCTAGTATTACTAATCAAGAAAAAATGTTTACTCACTGATTTGTAAATTATCTACGGACTTTAATAGAACATACCTGTAACAAAAAAAAAATAAATGTTTCATTAAAATCATGGAAATGTTTAAATTCAACGAAAAGAAGTAATATTTTTTAAAACATATTTTCACTATAATAGATTTTTGTAAAGTTGTTTACCACTTTACACAAGACTCCACTTTTTAAAAAGCTACTTTTTCCTCTCGGTAGTAAATTCAAGACCTCTCAAATGTTGAAAAAATATCTCTTATCTTCATTTAATACCAGCTATCAAGACCAAACGAGCGTGGAAATTTTAGGGAATCATACGAGAATTTTTCGATCCCCCTTTCACTCTGTCTTTCATCCCCTACTCTCGATACTGCTTCGTGTCCAGAATATAAATCGCTTCCGTAAATCACAACGTTTGGTTTATCCGGTGATTTCCGTGCGTTGTTATCCGATGCTTTTTTTTCCCTCACATCCTCCTCAGTCTCGCATTCAACCCCCCTGTTGAATTTACTCGCGCGTACGAATGCGCGCACGAGCGTCGTTAATCCGTTGGGTTACTCACGCCGTCTCGAGTTCGTGTAAACACCGGAAGTGGTCGGCCAAACCGTTTTTGGATCGCAAAATTACTTGTTATGTTCACCCCTATATTCTCTCTCAAATCTCTTGACCCTTAACTCGCTTTGCCAAGAGAAGAGACTGGGAGAATAGATACATCTCTATTGCGGGTCATTGGATAACCCTCGTTTGTCTTTTATGATCGCTTGTTTTCTCCCTATTTTTTTTCCATCTTAAGCCACATAACAAAACATTTATTTATTATTAACATTAAACATGTCTTCGAATGATACTTTTTTCGAACAAATACAAGTTTTATTTTCTTTAAATATGATGTAGCTTTTTTTTGAAAGCAATAAGATATTTTTTCTCGATGTCTTTAATTGGCAATCGATAAATTGAATGAGTACGTAAAAAAAAAAAAAAATTGGAAAAGGATAAATTGGCGAAAATATATAGATGTGATTTTACAAGTCCGACAAACTGGTTGTCTTAAAGGGTTAAAAGCATTCGGTGTACTGGGACGATTTGTCTCTAAGGAAGGTACTACTACAGTGTCCTCTCAGCTATTAATTACGTCTCAAGGGAGAATTCAGGGCCAAGATCTCCACAACGACCACAAACCTTGGACAATCTTTACTAGACACGTCTTAGATAGTAGAAAAGTAGATGAAGAAGATATGAAGCACCTGAATGTACTGGTAAATGTTTCACTCTCGGGGCTAGTAGAGATGCTTGTAAATACTTGGCTATTGCACATCTAAAACTATTAATTGTATACCCAAGGGAGCATTTAAAGTCTCAACTTGAAGAAATGAGACCAACATGACAAAAAAGTAACAAATAGATTTATTGCAGAATAACAGAAATTTACTTCAAATTATCTTAGTATTATATCATTATTTATTTGATTAATTTCATTTTATAAAATTAAATAAATATTTTAGAAAAGGAATAAATTTTTTTAATTAACAGTCAAATAAAAAGAAAGTAGTAATTTAAATCAACATCACTATCAGTTGGTTAGTTGAACTAAATTTATTATCTTGATGAAGGGAAAAATTTTTTGGCAAGTATATAGGACACGGTATTTGGTAAGTTTAAATTCTGGGACAGGAAGTTGTGGTTGGAAAGCGGAAATTAACGTCCAAGTAGAGTTGGAGAGTAAGGAGAGAATAAAAGAAAACGAAAAAAAAAAAAAAAATAGAAGCTAACCCTCAGTATGTGAGAGCGCTTGGTATATCGTCGATTGTGAAGAGATAGACAGTCCACTAGAGAAACACTCGAGAAGAACTCGACTGTTATGTTCGGACGGCGCTTCTTCGATTCCAGTGAGATAGAAACGAGTGAGAGGCCAGTAGAAAATTGAGAATAGAATAAAAAAAAATTTTTTTTATTGGTAAGCAACGGCTGAAATTCCAAGCGGCTTCCATTGCTTCTTATTCTTCTCTAGACAAGTTCTCTTATTTCAATCATGAGATTTTGACTGAGCAATCAATTTTTTTTTTTCATTCAAACCCATGAGAAAAGAATTTGTTTCTGTTTGCGGTTTTGTTAATCTTTTGTTCCATTTTCTATTTGGAAGTTTTAATTTTTTTGTCTCTGAATTTAGCGGCTTATTTCAACGACAAAGAATCGAAAATTATAATTCCAAAGAATCATGACGACTATTTATTTTATTTTCTTTCATCAAATTTTTTTTTTCTTTCGAGGATCTTTTTTTATTCGTAAGAAATCAATCGGTGTCGTAAAAGAGAAAAGAGAAACATTTTCTGCTTAGATAGGGCCTTGTTTCGATATTTATGAGGCCCATTAGTTTTATACGAGGACCGGCGAGACCAATCCTCTTTCCGTATATGGAAGGAAACGAAGTCGAGCGTAGAACGAACCAAATACGTCCAAAGTTGCAGTCTCTTTCGGATGAGATCCAGAGATGAGAGGGTAAAAAAAAACGACGACAGTACAAATGGATTAGCATTTCAGTTTGGAGTGAATCCATTCCCTTCGAAATTGCAAAAAAACTTACTACCAATTCAATTTCGGAAATAGGACATGTGAATAAAATTTATTATTTAAGTACCAAAAAAGAAATCACGCTCTATTGAGAGAATCAATTACTTTAACATTGAATTAAATTCAGAAATTTCATCAAGCGATAATAAAGGATTCTTTGTTTTACTTCATTTATAAATATCTGTTATAATAAATAAACGTAATTGTTCAAATTTGAACAGAAAAGAAAATAAGACATTGAGATATTTTTTGGAGATAAAAGGAATTATTTATGTATAAGATTATAAAAAAATTGATTTATAGATTCTAATAACTTTTTTCTTTTAAGAATATTTTTAGATTTATCCGGTACTTAAGTGGAGTATCAAATTCCCAGGTGGAAGAACCCCAAAAGTGTTTGTTGGAGACAATAAATTACATTCTTTTGTTTTTCGATGAGAAATGAGGTGACAAGAGGTCTGTGGTGAGGACAGAGCCACCAGGATAATCGATGAAAAGGATTCGAAGCTTCCTCCGCAGTGATGTGGATGCTCAATAAGTTTCTACCCACGCTACATTCAATGTATGTCCAACTGAGTGGTTATATACTCAAAAGAGACAAACGGAAAAATATTCTAGGGATTACAATGAATTCTCGTATTAATCGGCTTGTGTACGTGCATCTGAACTTGAAAAAAAAAAAACAATAAATAATCTAAACTAAAAATAACGATAAATAAAACCGATTTAAAGTTGAAAAAAAAAAAATTTTTGTTTTATACAAATTTCAATATATCTATTGTTTCAAAAATGCCCAATATAAACCATCATTACTTTGTTATTCTCATGCGGATAAAAAATTTTAACTCCCAAAAAAATGTGCGAATTTTCATCCGAAATATTCGACTAATTTTTTTCACAGCTGATCGAAGTGCAAGAGAATATTTTCCAAGTAAAAAAATAATTTTATGGTAATCGAATTTGTGTATGGATGAATAATTTTATAAAAAAAAATAACAACCATGGATATACATATATGTATCTAGAGTAATATTTGAACAGGATGATATAAATAGCGTGTTATCCGTAAATATATCTGGATAAAATCTATCAAAAGAATAGACACTATTTGTCTGATACAACAGTAACATTATAATAATCATTATCGAAAAAATTAGAAGACAAAATTGTAATTAATGATTTACTGACATTAATTATACTGTAAATCAGAAAAAGTTTATGAAATTATCATAAAAATTATTTAAAAAGAAAGGTTACAATTTTTCTGTACTATTTCCGTTCTTCAATCACTAGTCAAAGATGAAAAAGGGAAAAATCAAAGGGGAGACAAAAGTGGCGAAACGAAACGAGCGATCGACAGTTTCGACGTTCCATTATTTTGCCCCAAAGTAACCTAGCAAAATCGTTATTGAGGGGGTGGGAAAGAGGGTAGGGGAATATCCACTTAGCGGTGAATCGACTACTCTCTCTTTCTCTCTTCTCCTTTTTCACTACAGACGGAAAAAAGAATTACCATTCCACTCGATGAGGCACATAACTCGTGCGGTCGATAGAATAGTGCTTTTTCTTTATTTTTTTTTTCGGAAGTGCATACACTGTTTCCTGTGTAAATAAAACTAATGCTCCTGCATTACTTTGTAATACATGTGTGACAATAATCAGTAGAAATCACGCGTCACGTGAAAATTTGTTTTTAAAAACATTAGACAAAGTTATTTAATAAAAATAATTGATTAGAATTTTATTTTTAACTTCCCATTTAGATTTAGATGCTTTTGACAAAATAATATTATTAATGATGAACTATGATTCTTAACATTTATAAATTGTTTATAACAATGTGAGTTGTTATAAAAAATTAATAATAGGAAGTTCGTGTAAGCATAGACAAATTGTGCTCATACCTATCTTTTTATTAAATATTAATAAAAAAAAAAAATCTAGAGTCGAAGAATGATTAATAAAGATAGTAGCTTATATTTTTTAATCAAAGCACGTTTAAGATAAATAATCCATGAGAGAATGAATGATTGAATTAATTCTTATTATAATGATAGTGTATATTTGTTACAATGACAAACACATAAGAATTTATGATTTTAAAACTATTCAAGATTAGACGGTGAATAATTGATATCATTTAAATTTTTTCCCTGATAATAATATAAAAATATCAATGGAGTGATTTAAAATGATTTAAAGTTGATATTGAGGTGAATAAAAAGTGAAAAATGTAATTAATCAATCACTTTGACTGAGTAATAAAAGAAAGTGCCCGCATTGTTAAATTCCCACGTGGACAGTTAAAGACTCGAAACACAACGAACAATGGTAGAGAATTGTAATAGCTTGGGAAAAGGGAGAAAAATAAAGAAAAGAAGCACAAAGTTTTTCTACTTTAATGTGCCACGCGCCAGGATTAAAACACACATGCTTACTCCATATGACTTCCGAAGACTGTACCATTTACTGAGTTATTGACAGATTATATCTCTAGAGTTCTCGTCATCAATGATAATTAAAAAATAACTAGTATACTTGTCAAGTTTTTGTCCAATCTATTATGACAACATTTTTTATTTAATTTTTATCTTTTCTTTTAACATGTTTTGAAGTGAGTCAATAAAAAATTTATTGATAATCAATAATTGGTGAGGTACACTAATAGAAGAGATTTATTACTATTAAAAAAAGATTTTCAGTTATGAACACACTCGTGGTTTTACAATGGATAAATTTAATTTTATCGTAAAGAAATATTTTTTAACAATTGCTAAGTCGGCATTCGCAACATCACCGAACCTTGTATCAACCACAACTGTCATATTTATCAATTCATCTTTCATAATCTCACATTTTGCCTTATGCATATCTTTTATTAATAGAAATATGCATGAAACAAAACCAAAATCTAACCTCATTCGAATGTTATGTTATTTTACATTAAAAAAAAACCATATAATCCACAATAAAATATGAGTTTTATTAGTTACATAATATTCCCTCATAATTAAGAAAGTTTATTAATTGTTAAAAAATATTTTTTGTTCTGTAACAAAGTGATGTTTAATAGTTAAGATATAATTTTATAACTGTTACAAAATATTTTTTAACCATTAAGAAGCTTCCTTTATTATCACAAATCTCTTCTATCAGTATATTCCTAAAATATTGTTAATTAATTTCAACTCACTAAGTGATATTCAAATGGAAATTAATATTGAATCAACTGAATAAAATAATGGCAATGAAAAAGTTTCTGCGTGCATCAATCAGTTCATTTGAACTTTCGAGACATTTTTGATAAACTATTTTAATAGAATGATCCAAACGATCAATCTGAATTTATCTCATTTTCAATTTGAACTGATTTAATTAATTTGAGCATTATATATTTAGATATTTAAATAAGTAATTACATTACAAGCTTGAAGATAATATTAAGTATAAACTAGTTTCTCTCATATATTATATATTCAGAAGATTTTAAAAATAAAATCAATACTAACAACGATCTATTTTTCACACGAGACGAAAATATTTTATTCAGTTCCAATTCTGATATAAAATAAAGCCATTAGCTATTTTTTGTATCAATAATATTTGCACACAATAGTACAAGCGGCTTTATCTGAGTATAAAATGACGTTAAAACTATTTTTCCTTTTTCTTAAAATGGCTTTTGGAGCTATATACGTTCAAGATTTTTATGAGGCTTATCATTTACGTCTAGCTTCTACGAACCGATTCAATTACTTCGTAGCTGCCTTATCGATTAGGTAGTAAATGTATCCAGGTGTGATGCTTTTGCCTCGTCTTCTTTTTTTCTTTTTTCCCTATTGGTACACTTACTCTTTTCTATGGACCCTTGTATGTACACAGGATATAATTTATTATATACGTATACGTATTTATATATGGACTGTTAGATACTTTTATTGCATATAAACTACATCGATCGTTGAAGTTCAACTGCTCACATCAACTTTTTTACAACTAGCTTATCAATAAATTTATTTTTAAAACATATAACAACTTTATTTTTTATTTATTAGAGAATCATCCATCTGTGCAAATACAAGTATAGTATATTTTTAGTCATTAAATAATTAAACAACGAATATTTCATAATACAAAGTGAACACTGAGAAAAAAATGTACTTCATACAAAAAATATTTCATTCTATCATTAACGTTGAAATTTCAAATAGTGGCAATGAAATATTTCTTTGAAATTATGAATTTTTGATTGAAATCATTTTATTTACCCAAA
The DNA here is from genome assembly GCA_028641665.1 of Chelonus formosanus. Lineage (NCBI taxonomy): Eukaryota > Metazoa > Arthropoda > Insecta > Hymenoptera > Braconidae > Chelonus > Chelonus formosanus. The sequence goes on from CM054005.1 coordinate 7,186,117, forward strand.
TGAATAAAATTTCATTTGTATTCGAACTTATCGTAACATTGAAACAAACGTCAAAATGTGTTTTTGATAATACTGCTACTAGATTGAATAAAATATTATCTTGAGAATACTCCAAGTTTCTTTAATTAATTGAATAAAAAATTGTTTCATTTAACGAAATTTTTTTCTCAGTGAAGTGATGAAGTAAAATAAAAAATGAATATCAGCAATTTATTTCAATAATTACTCAATTTATCTTATGCATTACGTAAGATTGAATTACTCATTTGAATTTATCTATAAAACAATTTATATCAAAACGATTCAACTTTATTTCTAAAGAGTATACATCATTGAACGAGTAATAAATGTGCCTTATTAATTATTGTCCACTTTTGATTGGGAAGGTTTTCTAATTAAGTTGAGTGACGTAAAATTGTCTGACATTAAATAATCGGTTGTATTTTTCATCATGTTCTAAGAAACATACCCACACTAATGAGATAATTACTCGCAATTTCAAAAGACAAAGACCACCCTCTGCGTGCGGTTCTTTACAGATGATCTTAACTCTTTTCTCTGTTCTTCTTTTTCATCTCCTTCCTCATCTTATTCTCCTCTTGAATTGAAAGAACGACCAACTAATTCGGTTACACGCCTATCAGGCCAATCGTCTTACTCTCTTTCTTTCATTCTCTTATTTTATTTTGTTAGTTTGCTCATCTCTATTTCTTTCTCTTCATACCCGTTAACATAACTAAATCGTTGCGCACTCAAAGCACAAAGGGTTCTAGTCAAAGTAGCCTGTCAATGGTCGTCAATCTACGAGATTTATGGCAACATAGACAACGATACGACAATAGTTGAGAAGCTTCTCCATCTAACTATACTAATGTATTATTCTTTCTCTCTCTGACCATCCCTCTCATTCCCCTGCCTTTTAAATGTTATTCATTGACGTCCAAATAAATACGATTGCGACTACAGCGTGGGAAAGGTCCGTGAACTCAAGTCTTTGTACACTAATAAAACTATATTAAATTATCCTAATCCCAAAGAAATCTAGATGATAAATCACTTGGAAAATTTAATGACAGTTAAATACTGAATAAATATTTCATCAAAAAAAAAAGACTCCACATGTCACGAAATCATTTTTTCATTATTTATTAATTCAATAAATCAAAGACCATTTGTATATTTGTTTGCAATTTATATCAAAAGTTTGTGGATCATGAATACTTTGAAATAAATGAAATTTCTAATAGTTTCTTTGACATGATGTATTTAAAGTAAGTTGACTTTGAATAAAAAGGAGGAGTTAACGATAACACAATTGACTATTCCGTATATATTATTTAGCTTTGATAACACATTGGAGGGAAATCAATTTGGTTGGAAATTCAGTTAGAAATTAGCATTTTCGTTGTCTTGTCCATCATCTCAGAGTCGTCTCTCATTTCCACATGGATCGTTCGAGTTTCCCGGTGTATTTCTATAGCATGAAAGGTAGTAGTAGTAGTAGTGGTAAGAGGGTAAGAGAGACCAAAGAGAGTAAGAGGAACACGTGAAGCGGAGAGAACATACTACATACAGAGTTGAGAGAAATGAAGGAAAGAGGGAGGGAACGATATTAGTAATTCTGTCGACGTCCCCATGGCCCTTGTGTTCGTCCTACCATTCTCGTATCCACGTTCTCATCCGTCTATCCCAAAGGCATCTCACGGTCTCCTATTTTTTTTTTATTTTTTACAGTTTTTTTTTTACACCTTACATATCACATGATACAAAAAGTGCATTCGTCTGGAGAAAAATTACCTAGATGATTCACCCTGTTTTAGATTCTAAGGACAAAGTAAACCAAGTGAAAGTAGCAATAGCTGCAGATTTATTTCTCCAAACGACATGTAATTTATTCCAAAGGGGACAAAATGACAATCTTTCCGCTACTGTTCAAGTTTTATGAACTTACTAAAGGCACTCGATACAAACTTACAATATACGATTGACGACACGTGTCTAAGTTGTATGCATGACATAGAGGGAGGTAAAAGGTCAACCGTGAAACCCATTAAAATCCATACTCAACTGTCTCATTGTCAAATGACCGTCATTATTAGACCTACACAGGATTTCCTCAAATGATGCAGATACATACTACTATTGTCTCCACTGTATTATCATACATTATTCTCGGTTATTAATCAATGTGTTATCCACAACTGAATCATGGAAATATTTATTTTAATCCTGGCATTCTAAACAGTGTATAGAATTTTTGACAGAAACATTTCCAATTCAATCGAAAAAATAGGTCTGATCACACTTTGTACTTGAACGACGAACTTCCAAAAGTATTTTAAACAGCTTGTCATTTATTTATTATTAGTTTCTTTGTTATAAAAAAAAACGACTCAACCGAATTTGTTCAAACTTCTTTCAGATATTCTTTATAAAAATATCTTTCGAATAAATTTCGGTTGAAGTCGATATCTCAAGAACGGATTGAGATATCGAAAACGAAAAAAATTCTGATATGCGTACGTACATACGTACGTGCGTACACACACATATCATTCTAAAAATGGATAAGTATGCTCGCAAATATCTTGAAACGTATGATGAAAATTCACATTTCACCAATCGACTCAATTACAATAACTTCCTTATGGGAAGTTAAAAATTTTTTAAGATAAAGAAATTAGATTTATATTTCGTTTTAATACTTAATCAAAGACATGATAATTTTTTTGAATAATTAATCAATCTATGCATGCAAATCTAGATTGGTGATATAAAGTGTTCCAATTTCAATCATATATCATTAAAATTTCTGATTCGAATGAAATAATGTCAAAAACTAATTGAAAAATAAGATAGAGTCATCAATTAATTTCTTATTTCCATCATTATAATTATATGGAGCTGTAATTTGAATCGAATTATCTATCAGTAATAAATTTAAAAAGTTTAATTAATAATTGGGAGAAAAAAACGAACTGGATTAAAAAGATTGAATGAAAAGGTTGTTTTTTTTCATGATTTTTTCAAAAAATTTTTTATCCTTTGATAATCACAATTTCCATGCCAATCCTCTAGTTTCCGGCGGAAGCGTTGGATCCAAATTTCCCGGGAGAATTTTTCTCGTTCTCCCTCATCCTCACTCATTTCCGGAGAACTTCGAGTATGGTAGGAAAAATCACTAGATAAAGCAATCAACTGGCAATTTTTAACGAATCCACGAAAGTAAATTTATAAAAAGATGAATATATCTCTTTTTAATTGAATTAAATTTATTTAATAAGAATAATCATTACTTATATGACTACATTCTTTTTTTGAGTCTAGAAAATGATTTATATTTAATTACTCAAGTTGGTAATACACATTTCAAAGACATCGCCGATCGTATTGTTGTACAAAGACGTTGTAGCATAAACTACTATGTACCCCCTGGGGGTTTTGTTTGCCACGATTCTAACGCCCAACTTTCGCGTTTCGTGTGCACCAGCAATAAACGATTTATTGAAACAAAACTCAGGTTCATGAGACAAAATATGACTTGTTATTAATTTGGTTCGGTGCATGCAACGATTTATTATTATCATTATCAACGCGACGATACGTAATAGAAGTTTGTTCATACTTGATTATTAGTATCTCAGTAAATGTGATTATAAGAGATATGCTTCATCTCACTAATATTCAATTTGATAAATTAATCTCCGCAAATAACTCAATCATACTTTCGTATGAAAATGATCTCCATAAGGTGGACTATAGTTCATTACTATGACAGATATGATGGGTCAATATTTATGAAGATTAATGAATTGATGTAAATAAAAATCCATCACATTAAATGTGAGTTTGTAAAGGAGCAATCGATGGAATACTATCTCGGGAAACATTTTCATGTCGACTGCAATAGTACTAGGTCACCCCAAGCCATTCTCTCAAGATTTACGTTATTGGTTTCCGGTTTTTGTTCTCGTTTAAAGTTATCGGTGCTCTCCTTTCACGGAGATAAGTAGATCGTGCTAGACGGTGGTATCGTTAGGTACAAGGGGATGAGAGAAAGGGATGAGAAGTGCACGAGGGTTGAAGGATCGATTTGGGGGATAACCTTTGGATCGAAAACTAAACGGCTCAGCACCTTGAATTTCTCACACACCGATATACATTTTGTAACGTAGTCTAAGTCGTTGGAGGTTTCATGATCCCAAAGAGATCGCCCTTATTTGCGTGAAAGCCTGGAGGGTGACCATCAGTCACCCTTCAGTAAAGAGAGAAAAAAGAAAGAGTGTACGGTGTAGATAGGCATATAATCATTCCCCAAAAACCGATTTGCGTCCTGCGATGTCAAGCATAAACGTCGACGATTTGTTTTGTGTCTTTAACAAATTTGTTTCATCAATGAAATGAGCTTTTGAATTTTACATGAGATCTTTATTTATTTACTACATTGAATTCATGAATTTTTTACTATTTTCAATGGCCTAAAACAAGTAAATCAATTTTTTCATCATCTTATTTACATTAAATTCCGTTTATCAAAATTACTTTTTATACTTTTTTGTGCAAAAAGTTTTTTAAACAAAAATAGATATAAAAAAGAAGCTCATTATCACTGAATAGCTAAAGTTTATGAAGAATAAATAATTGATAAGTAAATTTTAATCAGTTGAAAAGCATATCAATTTTAGATGCATCAACATCGGTAATTCACTAAATGAATGAGTAAAAAGCAAGTATACTTGAGTAAAAATTGAATAAAATGACAGGTAAGTGCACATTGAAATGAATGGACGTGTGAATGGAAGATTGAAATGAATGAAATCTTGGACTAAGCGCCGGTGGATGTGGTCTAAAGAAACGCGAGGGATGGGAGATAAGAGGTTCGGATGAGGGTGCACGTGTCTCTTGTGGTTGCAGGACCAAAACACCCGGTGTCGACCCAACCCCTCTTATTTCAAACGCTCAAGTTACTGGTGCAAATACAAAAAAAAAAAAAAAGAAGAAAAAATAAATACAAAAGAACAATTCTACAAGTTGTCAAAGAAAGTAGTTCTCTTTTTTCCTAAATCTAATTTTATAATTTGCATCAGTCAGCAAAAAAATTCAAAAATATATTTTTCTAAGAGTAAAAACTCGCTTGAAAATGCTATTCTGTAAAATGCACTCAACTATCTGTCAAATAATTCGAGAGAAATTTTTAAAGATGCATCAGATACACTTTCATACCATAAAAAGACCAAATAAACATTTTCAAAAGTACGTCTCTTACGTTATTTATTTCCTATCAAAAACTATTTTCAATAAAAGATTAAATCATTTTTTCAACATTGGCAAGTTCTAAATTAATAATATTTTAGATTGAAAAAGAAAAAATGTTTATTAGAAAAACTATAACCGAGCAGTATAAGACGACGGAATAACAGCAATAAATTAAAATAGAAATAAAAAATAATAGTTCTGTTTTATTGACACCGATCTGAGTAATAAAAGTAAACATAATATAAATTTATTTTTTCAATTACAGATAATAAAAAACTGTTGATAATCATTAAGGAAGAATGGAGTGACTATTTAGCTCGTGAGAATGAACAATTTAGCTGAGATCAAACCGAAAAATCTCATAAACAGAAAATCTAAAATTCAACAGAGTACTAATTTCCGTCGGAATGTGAGGGGTTAGTCCACGTGGATAGCATAAAGGCCTGTGACACAGCCGCCATATTTGCCACCGTCTCTTGCGTCGTGCATCCCACAACCCCGAAAATTTCATTCTCGTACGTATGTATGCGAGACGTCGACCACGTATTGCCTCTTACCCCGTGGTCGTCGAGTCTATGGTCGTACGCGTCGGTATTGTGCGAGGGGTTGCGGCCTCGCTTCATTCCCTCGTCTGTATACCAAAACGTATGCTTGGGTATGGTGTAGACACCGTAAGTATTATACAGCGAAAAGTGACTCACCGTTAGCGAGGGGTAAAACGGCCAGTAACAGGAGCAGCAGGATCCTCCTCCCCAGCCTGTATTTCAGTCCCTGCATCCTGAAAAACATACACAATACATTTATAACCTCATACGTATCATATAAATGTTAGAAAGACAGATATTGGAAGTGTACTTTTCAAGGAGAAAAATAAGAGAACAGAAAAGCACTCATAATACGTTACAATATTTTGACGTCGGCCTGTCTTGTATTGTTACGAATCGCGATATAAATTCTCTACACTCCCGCAGTGATCCCGGCAGGACCACCACCAGAGAAAAGCATTGCGTGATGCACGATGAATTTCGTTCATGAAAAACGTCAGGTGAAAAGATTACTTGAATGAAGAAAAATTGTTAAATAATACAAAAATTATTATTTCAACTGATACGTGCAATCTATTGAGAAAATATCTTTTTTCAAGTAATCAAGACAAATAATCTCTTCACATTTCATAATAAATTTTTTTCTTATACAACTTGTGAAAAGTATTTCTTACATTGAAAGAAAAATACGTCTCACATTATGAAGTGTTTTTATTTTATCTTCAATGAAATATTTTTCTTTCTCTAATAAATTATAAATTTTTCTATAGATTTTTATCTTAATAAAATTTTAAAAATATTAATACCTATTTAATAATATGTTAAATGTTTTTATAATTATTACTTAATAATTGTCGTGGTGTTTTATTCAATGAAAAGAGTCTAGGCAATCGAAACAAGAAGTAGTTAAAAGTGACTAGAATACGATGGTTGAAGTTGCCATTATTTTCTCACAACAAATAGAGCTATTTGTTTATTTAATGGTTGAGTATGTGTGTAGAGGAGATAAAAAATTTTTATTTTCAAAAATGATTCGTTCTTCTCATATGTGATAGTAACAATAATATTTCGTGGTGCTGTTTTTAGCGATATTTTTTACAGCAAAGTAATTAGAATTTTTATGCAGTGTCTATCAGAATGAAAATTCGATGCAGTAGAAATTTTGTGACTCTCGATATTGTGGCGTTGGTATCGAGGCGTAGATAAAACTTTAATTACGACGTATCCATCACACTCTATCAGCGCAGGCTGCTGGTGGTGCTCTTCGTTCTCTCAGTGTGGCCTCGTTTATTTCGATTCCCCAGTCGTATTAGCGACACTATCCGTTATCGGCCATTACGCGAGCAACGAACGGAATGGCGAAAACAGGAGAGAAAGAGAGAGAGAGGACAAGATGTTTACACTGGCCATTGACGAGAAGATTCAAATCACTAGAGTATCATTTGCATTCCCTATCTCCATCTTACTCTATTCTCTATTCTCGTACGTTGTTGAAAAATCACTCGAGAATTTTCTTTATTTTCTAACCGTTTGAATATATTTCTTATTACTAAATAGCCATCAATGTTTTAAACAAAAATAAATTTTTACAACAGACATATTTTTACCATAAAAAAGCAATTAATAAAAGTTAATGTTGTTTTATTAGAATCTAAAACAGCCCAAGTTAAAAAAAAATTCTTCATTCTGGTATAAAATATTCAAAGCATTTTGCTAAGCTGTTAGATGCAGTCATGTTGAAGACTCAAATTAGATAACTCTCACCACGACTTTGTTTATAGCCGTTTAAAAAATTCAAAACAATCTTTATATACAAAAGCCATTTCATTATTTAAAAAATAAAACTTGAATACACGAGTGAGAATAGAAATAAAAAAATGGTCTGATGCAATTTAATATTCTGCAGTGTAGCAGTTCCAACTCCCCCAGGTAATGGTCTCTATTTGAGCTTGAAAAATACTCATCATCCGCAGGAAAGGCCCTCTTGACGTTATCGTATGCCTTCTTCTGCATGCCGCAACTCTTTCTATTCATCTATATTTCTTCTTTTTTTTTTTTTTTTATATTCTGTCGTCCAGAGTTTCCATCCCTTTTTCAACAGAGTCTCGACCCATCAGTCTTCCATTCTCAACGGACAGCAAAGACAGATATTTCCCCCGGAGGATGTCCACTGTGTGCTCGATGCATATCTTGTCCTCGATTCTCCAACGAATCTCCGGTTTTTTAGTCACGTATATCTCAACTCTCCCTTTCTTGTATTTTTTTCCTATTTGATCCCCTTTTGCAGAACATAACAAGAAATGCTTGTATCAAGATGACAACCTTTTTGATTTTTCATCGAAATTGTGAAACTCGGCCAGCGTAAAGATTGCCAGGATTCTCAAGAGAGTGGTCGATCGATCATCAAAGCACGTGGACGCAATATCGACGAGGTGGTAGCAAATGCGTTAAAATTCCATCGAATCTCATATCTCCCGTCCAAGTTTCCCTCCATCACTTGTTCTCATCCCCATATATGTTCTTTCATACTTTTATTACCTATCTCATGCTCATAATACAATCGTATAACGTACCAATCATTTCTCTTTTGAATTACATTAAATTATTACTTTATCAATTATTTTCACTCTCTCATGTTTTTTTTATTATTCTCATTTTTATTTCTACAATCAAAAAAGAATTAATTATCAACAAAGAAATGTTCTTTAGTATTTTAAGATCTCACATTAAAATTTCATAGCATAACTTTGCCTTACCATTCACCTTTAACGGAATCCTCATTAAAAACTTGAACGATCGATAAACACTACCGAAGCCATTACTTAATTTCATACGAAAAAATTTCTTGCTATTTACAAATGAATTTTATAATTACACGAGCTAAATCGATTGGGCAGTTATTATCCCTGAGTAGACATACCGGGGTAATTAGCAGAAGGTGACTAATTAAACGATACCAGTTGCCGCGGCAACAGACCATACAACTATCTATAACTGTTTCACGATAATACTCAGTCTAGGCGTGTTTGTTTATCCATCCTCAAACATTTCGTGTCTACGTACAAAGTCAATCCATTATACTTCTTTTTTTCCACTTCATTCTCTTTTATTTCCATTAAACGCAATATTGAACATCAAAAAGATCGTTTGTTTATTTCTTAACGATTAAATTAACTATTATTGTCAACAAAAAAAATTTGTGAAAATAAATAGTCCATTTTTATTTGCAGAGTGATTATTGGTATACTCTTTCTTTTTAAATCAGATTAAATAACAAAATTTTAATTAATTTTCAAGAATCATTATACAGTAGATTCCCTCTCATGTTGACAACCCGTGCCCGGATCATTCGCTAATGTTGACATTCCCCTTTTCCCCACTTTTCATGACTTATCTTACTCCTATGCGCATTAGCATGCGCAGAACACAAAATCGATTGAAGGATCAATGTGCACGGATGTAACTTCAATATATTGATTGAAGTGCTGACATAATAAAACTTTATAATTGATTGATAATAATTGAAAATATATTTTGTGATAATTTTGAACTGCAATTAAACCTTTTTATGAGGATACATTAGAAAAATAGCGCCGCAGAATTAGAATTATGTTGGGCAGGAAAATGAAAGCAACAGTAACGGGATTGTCAACATTAGCGAGAGAACAACATTAGAGGGATTCTACTGTAAAAGCTTTTTAGAATAATCTATCCCTCGTTGGCTTTTAAACACAAAGGTGATCATCAACGAGTAGAAAATATGGGTTAAGTAAAATTTTATCAGAAGATAGGCTTGTTATTAAAAAGCTGATTGATATATTTAATCCAACAGTATTTTAATGTATCATATATCGATTTCATAAATTATTTATATTTATAATAAATACTCTTAAATTATTATCTGTAATGATAAAATAGATATATACATATATTTGAAATGATACACTAAATGCTCAAGTATCCAAGGAATTATTTTCCAAGAAGATCAAGATTAGTAATTGCTAAGATTATTGAAATAGATTTGTGATGAGAAAATACGATGGATTATAATGTGAAAGATTTTTATAGCAGCAGATGAAAGACGTGAGGAAAATAATACAAGAAAATATGTTGTATCAAATATATATATATATATATAGAGATAGATAGAAAGATGAAAAGAAATAACACAACATTATTATTACAGTTTGGAATGAGAAATGGGAAGATGAGTTTAGAGGCCACTGAGAGACGCGCATTACAATTCTGAATGCAATGAGGCCGAGACGAGTGTTTTGTTGTGTTCCTACGCAACAACGCGGATATCAAGATCTTCATGAGCAAAACAATGGGCACCTTGATGACTTGGAAACTCGTGTATCGGATTCCAAACGTGCATTTTCATTCACGCGGCTTGTAACACGACGAGCTTCATTCCAAAGACTACTAAACACGAGTACAACAATATTCCAATTACAAATAAATTTCACCAACGAAAATCGTGTAACTTTATTCCATTCTATGTGTCTTCTTACCTTAAATAGCAACACAAAGCTTCTAATATCTAAATAAATATTCATTAATCTATTAATAGTAAACAATAAAAATTAAAGATACATTATTAATTACAAATATCATTTTAACATCCAATCGACTTTATTTTAATTAATTTATTCCTTTTAGAACAATTTTTTTTACCATCTCATGCTATTATTTCCTATAATTTTAATCTTTCTTCATTATTTTAAAGAATGCATGAAGTATATTAATTGAATGTTAACTTTTTTTCCAATCTTAAAACAGAAATTACTGTACAATAATAACAGAGGACACGATGAAAAATTAATAAATATAATGGCTTGAGAGATTGAATATAATTTCGGAAAGTTCTGTATAGATGACGGACTCGAGTTTTTGTGGCTCGCAAAATTCCAGAGTAGCAGCTGCATCCTGATAACCAGTAATTATGTATAATTTTGTGGGTGAACCAACCGAAACATGAAATTAATGTTAATTCCAATGAAAACAGATATAATCGTTGAAATGAAAAAATTAAATAAACAAAAAAAGAGTAAAATCTAATAAACATTAACATCCGACTGTTTCTCTTTTTTCAGTTAGTTTAATGTTGATGTAGGTAAGGTAACATGGAAGCTCATTGTTAGCTTGAAAGAAGCATCCTCCCGGATCTTCTGGCGGTGAGTCACGAGTTAGCTTGGAGATTGTAGACTACCGTGTTGAATATATACATCCTTACATATCCTTACACATACAGTATTCTTTAAAAATAATCTTACTTTTTTATTTACTTTCAGAATTAAAATTTCATCCTTTTTCTTCTAAATTAATTTATTTTAATTTAAAGTAATTACGTTGAGTTTTAATTTTACTTTGAAAATTTAAGTTTTAATAATAATAATAGTAATTCTTGAATTAATTAAATACTTTTAAATGAGTAAAATAATTTTTAGAATGACTGTACATAGGTACAAAGAGATGAAGGACAATGTCGTAAGAAAATCCTTTCTCTTGATCAGCAAATACTTGGCAAGTATGTGAGGAAATGTGTGAAATATCTTTGAGTAGTAAATTAAACGATATTTCCAAGCTATTAACAGATCTAATTTGCACATCGGTGGCATGTAGTATTACTAGAAATCGATTGAAGCCCGAAGGAATGAGCAAACAGAGTAAGAGAGGAACCGATAAAGGGAAATATATCAAAGTTGGTGGTCGGTGGTTCTTGTGTACACGCGATCTACGTGCTTGGACGTTCTTCGAATCATCTTTCCTTCTCTAAAACGCCAGAGGTCAATGGTTACAGAGGAGATATTTTGGCAACGGCTATTTCCCAAGGCACAAGGGCAATAGTAGTATTCAAGAAGAAGACTAGTACTGCTTAAGTACACATACACGTCTTGTGATCACACGCTTCAGTAGAAAAACTCACCAAATGTTGAGAAAAATCACAATCTACTACGAATCGCCAAGCAATAAAGTGAAACTCCACGCTCCGTTGACTTAGGACGTAAATAGGAAGCTTAATATCTGTCATTGTGACGGTAGGAATAGCTAACAGCCCTCAGGATACTATATCCAAGACCTGTATGCTTTTATCCAACTCTCTGCCTTTTCAACGACCACAAGACCACGCGTATCTTTCCATCTCAAAGATTCTACTCAACGTAATACATTCAGTCCCCCAAGTATTATTATTCAAATTCCAATGAAAATCATTCGATTTTCTATTCTAACTGTATTCTCGCTTTTTAAACTTGGAAAATCAGGGAAACTTATTATCAACTAACTTGTTGAAACTCTCAAGGAATTATTTTTCCAATATATTCTATTCTACAATGACATATTTATCTACTGATAAATTTATATTTAAAAAAAAAATAAAAAAGATTAAATACGACTGAATAAATTCTGAGGTAGGTGAAAGGGTGATAAATCATAATACATTATAAAGCAATTAGAGAAATAAAAAAATGTTTCACGGTAAATGTTAATAGAAGGTTAATGCAGGTGTTTATAGCTGCATAAAAATAAAATCTTCTACAGGAGTTGAGATATTTTATTTTATTTGGTTTTCATTAAAGGCAAGTGCAATTTTTTTTTAACAACGTATAAAAGTTGTTTTACTACTTTTTTTTTTTTTTATTGTTGAAAGAAAATGTATTTTTCAGTTAAGATGTTGATGATGAATTTAATGGTTTAAGTAAATTGAAAAAATCTTTTTTCCAATAAAATAATAACAAATTTATGCAAGAATTTTTTTTTTTTTGCTGAAGAAGAAAAAAACAAAAATAAGGAAAATCATTTAATTTAGATGAGTTTATTCCTGTTTTACTAACAAAAAATATCAGATTGCACTGGTGACCGGATAGAAATAAAAATTTGTACAAGGATATTGGCAATTTTGAAACGGAAGAGGAAACGAATCTACTGGGTTCAATCATCAGTTGAGTTTCTGGATAAGATGCTAAGAGGTTGAAAGATACTGAAGATCTCAACATCACATCTAAAACCCTCTCAACGAAAGGAGAAGCGAGAATTAAGCGCTCATTAAATTAACCTAACGAACCTAATGCCATAATTAATTCGAGAGAAACGTCTTGAAACTTCTTACGATCGTATAATTCCCTTTCGAACGTCAATTCAAACTATGTTAAACGCATTCTGAGGGTTTAGAGTCAAGAACTGGTCTACTTTTTTTTATCCATTTTATACTGATTAACAACAATTTACTTGAAAAAAAAATAAATAGATTGTCGAAGTGGAGATAAATAATTACTTCGTTGATTCTATTTTTCATTTAAAGAATTAAAGTCCAAACAAAAATAGTAATTGATTTTAGTTCACGGTAATTGATGAACATCCTTCAAATTATTACGGTTATTATCATAATTTCTCGACTGAATCAAACGATTATTTTTTTACGTTGCTTGAAATTCACTTTTTTTTGTCTCAGAATGACTACATACCATACCCTTTTATTATTTTATTTTGAATTTTTTTCTTTTATAGAAATTCCTCAAGGGCAATAATTACCAATGCTCACGCACACGATGGTAGTCCAGAAGCTGTGACTTATGAAAACCGGATCAACTGGTTTATCCCTTGCTGCAGAGACTTGAGTCAAGTAGATATACGTAGAAGTAGCAACGACGAGATCATCATGTCGATAGTCGTTCTCGATTCCACGTTATCACCCTGCACGAATGATCATGATAAAAGAGAGCCGAGGCCACCGAGTTGAAGAAAAGGTCCGCGACCCGATGTTCGCCTTTGGAAGCTCGCCAAGATAACCAATCTTGATATCAGTATGATATTATCCCACCAATAATACGCTAGGTACACATCACAATTCTCGCCAGCTCATGTGTCACATTTCAGTCTTTTGACTATTTTCTATTACATAACAAACAATGTGTGTACATAGATTCGGTGAAATTATCATTGAAATAATATTTTTCAAAGATCATATTGGAAATTCTTTTAGCAGAAATTAGTTTAATAATTAATTAAACAATTTAAATAATCATAATATATTTTTTTATTATTATTGAGATTTAAAACTATGTCCTCACAAATCGAAAGGCTCTGGTAAACTGAGACCAGTAATGCTTAGACTACACAATAGTCATCAAGTCCAGATCAGTCCTAAATGTTATTATATAAACAATATACTTATTCCAAGAAGAGTAATAAAACTTAGCCTAAGATGTATATTTATTATCAGCATAAACATGTGCTATGTCATTCACACATGAAGAAAAAACAAATAACCTAATCATTATATGGAAGAAAATAATGGAAAATTTTGTTGATACTCCAACAGATCAGATATTACTTTTAGCATTAAAGAAATTGCTTACTCAATTTTTATTCAGTTATTTAAAAATAATAACGGAAATATTATCATCACTATTGTATTTTTCTTCTTGACATCAGATAAATGACATAAAATCAAATATTCCAACTGAAAAAAATTCTATTTGACTGTTCGATTCCCACAAAACAAAGGGACGAAGAGTAAAAGAATAAGAAGACTTGAGATATCACGCAATATTATCGTCCCATAAATTGTCAAGTGTCAGAAATAACTGACATGTCCACAGGAGACGACACGAAGAGACCAAAATAAAAGTAAAAAAAATAAATAAATAAATTCATGAATAATTGAAATTATCCATCATAAGTCGAGAGGGCATTGGAATAGATCGGAAGGGTTAAGTTAGCAAGTGGGTCGAGCCACGTATACTGTCTATCACATCGTATTGTCAAGAGGGGAAGGACGTTTAGTTGGGAAACCTATGACAAGAAGACTATAGACGACAATCTAGTAGCTATCGTTGTCAGTAAGTATTTTAGTACAGCATTTATTTTACAATACTATTATAGGTTTAGTGACTATTTTGCCATGCCACGCGAGACTTAACACTGGTTATTAGCAACTACAGAAACATTAAAATAATCACGATTTAAAATTTTTTCAAAAGATAACGATAACAAACCATCTGCTATTCTTCCACGACCAAATGATTCTTTTACACTCAATTCTATACTTGATCTATACCTCGATAGTTTATATAGAACATTTTTGCAAGAATAAAATAAATAATAAAAAATTATTACCACAGTAGTATTTAAATAATTTAAGTAAATAATAATGTATATTTAAAGCTATTTTCATTTGAAAATTGCTACATTACCATACCTTTTCCTCTGTTTCAATGTATATTTTTACATTTGTTTCATAGGATCTAATAAAAAATTTACCATTAACTTTTCAAATAGGTTTTTCTTCTAAAGCAAATAAAAAATAATTTTCTGTTTTACAGTAATCAATAAAATGGAATATTTCTCTTTTTTTTTTTTTTTTTTCAAATATTTTTAATTATTATTCTTGACGTTTCAATTAAAAAAATGTCCCGACGTAGGGACGTACAAAAAGAAATTTTAAGAGGGAAAAAAATGCATTCTTAAAATAAAAATTTGGAAGTTATATTTGGAACAATTTTAATCTTGGAATGTCGATTGAAGGGATGTTTTTCACCCTTTTAGAGACTGTGCTTCGCAGGAAGAGCGTCAGGGAGAATGTAAAGAACGCCGTCAGCAAAAGGGAGAAAAAGTAGAAGTGCAAAGACCACATCCACGTAAGCGTAACTATACGCGGATAGGGAGGAAAACGAGTAGGTGGTTGCATTATTTATTGGAGTACACGTGTCTCACCCTGCTTGGCGAAGTGCACAGCGTGGTTACGTTTTAGAATCGCCTCATTTTATTCTTTTTTTTTGTTGTTACTATGAATATACTTTTCAGCCTTTTTTCCTCACTGTTTTTAACACAATTAAAATAATAGGAAGATATATGTATGGATATGAACTTATATTTGGTAAAACACTTGTTAGCATTTTTTTCACACTCATTACATACAAATGTTAATAATCAAAGCAAAACTTAACTACAAGGTAGTATATAGTACTATAAGTTTCCTGTACTTTCCATCAAATAAAGTTTCGTATTGAAATTTTTTAAAAGCAACTTCTATTAAAGAAATTAAATCTTTATCATTTCCCAACTTTCATCTTTTATTTATTTTAAAATCTAATTACTTTTTGAAATCAAGTGATAAATCATTTAAATACATTAATAAATGGGAAAAAAAATTTTTTTTTAGAGAAATATAATTGAACAGTAGGGTGTAAAAATTATTATAAAAATTAAAAGTAATAAAAAAAATTACTATTGACACTAGACAATTGAATTAGTGACAAAAGTTTTCAATTATTTAATTAATATTTTAAAATGATAAATGATTTTTTATTCTTTGTTTTATAAAAACATCAATCAAAATTATTGATAATTAGATAATTTAATATATACAGAGATATATATTTGAAATAAAAAAAATGCGAAAAAAGTTGGCATATAATAATATTAATATTGTATTGAAATTTCAATCAAAGAAATAATTAATGAAAGATTAAATAAAATTTATTAACTAAAATATGATTCGAAGTGGAACGTTGTGAAAAATTTGGATGTATCGAACGGACTATTTAATTTATTTCACGAATGATTGATAGTTGAAATTTGAAATGGAAAAATAATAGATGAATTAACGATTTTTTTTTAAACATATTTGAAAAGGAGAAATGTACGATTATCCATGTAGTGAACGTTAATAATTCAAATATCCCATTCTGTTTCAATCCGTCGGTTGGCGATCTCGTATACTAATGCACAGCGTTGCGGTAATATTCGATTATGTTACCACGGAATTACGGAAATTCCTATCAACGGTTTCATGGCCTCTCGAGTTCTCGTGTTGTTTCCACCCCTCTAGCGTGCTTTGTTAGTGTTCGAAAACGCCCTAGAGGTTGTACCTCGCGAACGTATTTGGCCGCGAATCAGTTGGAATTTCATCTAAAGGTTCAAATCCAAGTATTTAAACACAAGAGAGAAAATGAGATGGATAGAAAACGAACGAGAAACTAATGGTTAGTCCATGAGAGTTATATACTGAATATATTCCAGCTTTTACTTTGAGTTTAACTAACCAAATCGACTTTATGCACCCTAACCCTCGAATAGTGAGGCGTCCCGTCGGCTTTCAAGTGTCTATTCTCTCTCTGATCTATCGAATGTCGTTTAATTCGCCTGCAACGTCAATTTCTCTTCGCGTCAATGCCGAGTGGTCGTCGAGCCGCGGGATATGGACTCGAATATCATGAGAGCAATTGCTTTGCTCCGACAAACGTCAAAGGGTCGAAAACTGATTGAAAATTAATACTCTCTACTTTTTTAACTACCAACTAAAATCCTAAAGTCAATATCAGAGCAAACATCACTATTTTATTCTTCATTTTGACTATTTTTTTTTTTTTTAAACAAATATTTAAACATCATAAAAGATATCGTTTTCTCACACTAAAATTCATTTTAAATATTTCACAAAATTAATATCGAAATCAACTGGACAATAAATCAATAGCATAAAAGAAATAAACAGTAAATTATAATACATTGTTAATTAAAAAAAAAATTATTACAATTGTTGAGTATCTAAAAAAGTTATTTTAATTATCTTTTGAAAAAAAAATATATATAATTTTTTTTCTATAAATCCGAAAGTGTCATTGAAATTGCGTTTCCCATTTTAAGGATTTACCTCAAATTTTTAAATACGTAAATTTAGAAATATTCTTCGTTCATCTGGGGCAGCTGTCTTTTTTCTTCATAGACACAAAACGTGCACAAAGACTCACTTTGACCTGCGACCGCCAGATTTTTTGGTTCGTCTCAATTTTCAGGTTTACTTTTGAGGATTTAGTGTTAAAGAAATAGCGAAACGACTCTATTATAAGTGGGTATTTTCAACTTCAGTTTAGCTGAACAGTTCTATTCTTCTTAGCCAATTATCTGAGAAATTTCTACAACCGCACTAAACACAGTCTTTTATCAACAATAAGAAAGCAACCAACGTAATAATGAGAAATGAAAATACATCATACAGAAAAAATATTCAATTTCTAGTAAAATAATTAACAAACCGTTAAAAATAAATTTACATTACAATTGTTTGACAATTAATTGTTTAAATATTTATCTTGACATTCTGTGTTTACAAGATAAGCTACTGATATGCTGAGGGATTATATTATATAGATACATAGTATATATACTCTTACGATAGCCGATTTTATTTATTCAAGGACTCTTCTCGTTAGATTTAACAATGAGTAATCGTATTAAATTTATATCCAATAAATATACAGCTTCATAAATCTCGCAAGCTTAAATCCGCCAAGCTTATCTAATAAATAAAATTGGACTAGTAATATTAAAACAAAAAGATAATTGTAACAAAGATCAATGTGGATGACTTTAAGGCCTTCTAACGAAAAATGGATTCAACATTTCAATGAATTCATTCTATTTTATTAAACTAATTCATATACACTGAATTATTGAAATATCAGTTTCAATATTTTACATTGATATTCGAATCTTTTTTGTTAAAATCTAATCCATAGAGTCACTATTATTCCACGTGAAAAATTTTCCTTTATTCAATTTCAAATATTACTCCTAACGTTTCTATACACTTATTGATGATTTATTCGAGAGTTTTGAACTTTTAAAAGGAGTGTAAAATTTTTCTTTGTTAATAAATAACTCAGCAAAAGAAATTGTACATCAAAGGCTAAAAAGCTAAATTAAGAAAAAATGTATGTATATCTCTGAACGTAATATTAATGACTATTTTAAAAAAGTAAATATTCATTATTTCGCTGTAAATATTCTTTGATCAACTTATGAATAATCTAAATTCAATTAATGTGAAATTAAAAATGTAATGTGTATAATGACTATAAACAGCAAGATAATACTACAGTATTTCTCATCTTTACTTTAAAATATAACAGAATAATTCAAATGATAACTTTGATATTTTTTTTTTTAAAAAAGAAAATATTTTACTATGATTAAAAAAAAAAAAATAACGAGAAAAAAAATAATTATTTCTGACAGTTGTACGATGAAAGAAATTTTTTCTTTTTAAATAGACATTTTTATGAATAATTATAAAAAAAAATATTGAATGTATTTGAAGAAATGCAAAAAAACCTTGAGCATTGATTATTTATGAATAGTGTTGAAGTGTTAATAAAGGAAACAACTCTCTAGGTGTTAATTTTATAAAAGAAATAGATTTATTGTATTATTTTTGATGACTGCTGTAATTTATCTGCTGACAAGTCAGTGGATTAACGAAATTATCCAGAACAAGACATTGACCTTCTTGTAGATACTTATCGAATCACGCGTAATCGTCCCCATGCTACGATGGAATAAAGCAAATGACCTAAAAAAAAACCTGTTTCAATTCAAGATTGTCACGTGTATCTCATCTAAAAGTCTTTCCGCTGTAAATTATACGAAATATTGTTCGCTGACAAAAGATTTCTAACGCAGAGTTTACTAAAGAAATAGGAAGGTAAAAAGGTTAAAAGACACAAATTGCTTAACACACCGCACATTTTAGCTGATAAGAAAACTGCACCGAGGACACGAACGTGCCATTCTTGCTGCGCATACCTATCCCTTGTTAGCACACATTAATATTACTACTGCGATAAAATGCGAGATTTTATGCTTTGACTTTTGGATGTTTTTACTCGACTATATCTTTTCGGCATGTTAGTAATTATTACTCATCTATTGGCTGAATTCAAGGAATTTCTACCTTCAGTGGTTACTTATTGATAATAACTATTAGTTTTTTCAAATCAAGTTATTCTTAAACACAAAAAATGTATATGAATTTTCATAGAAATATTTATTTTAGTTTTTTAATAATCTTATCAACATCTTGGTTATTAATTCAATCTCATTTTTCACGATACAGGGGAATTTAATTTAAGCATAATTTTAAAAATATTATTACGAAAGACCCCCAACTGAGATTTATACAAAGAATTAATTAAAAATTCTTGAATAAGCATTTTTTCGTTTTAACTGCAATTTTGGAAGTTTTGAGAAAAAGAATAAAATACTAGTGTTTTAGAAATAAATATAAAATAATTCTTCCAATGCTAAAAATTATGTTAATGAGATTTTTTCAATTACGAATATGAACATTCATAAAATAGATGATGGTTAATATATTATTTTAAAAATTGTTTTAGTGATGATTTTGTTTAATATCAAAGACTATCTACTGAGTATAAAGAGGAAAGTTCCAAAATAATTTGAGAGGGGCGAGAATTTTCCGGAGCAGCTGGCAGTAACACCAGTCGAGATAGCAATCAGCTTGGCTAAAGCCCCGCTTACATCCCGTGAGATCATTAACCCGACAAGAGATTCTAATCACGCAACATTGCACATCGTTTTAGCATAAACCCGAATCCCTGGCGCGCAACGCCCCCGTCAACATTTCCCTCTCATTTCCTACAATCCACGAACAAAGAATTGTGGAAGATAGGATAGAAATAAAGCATACGAGAAGAAAAAAAAAGGAGTAAAAGGATACCCGAAAAACCACTATCCGGAAATCCCTGAAATTTCAGAACATTCACTCTTTTACCGTACAGATCTCCAACATTCCGCTAAGAAAATCGTTCGGCAAGTCTCGACATGAAAAAGAAAAAAAAAACAATTCACCGATCGATCAAACCTCCTCGTTTCAAGCTCGTACACGGAAAAAAACTCCCGAAGGAAGAAAGCAAAAGGCAAAAAAATTTTTATACATCTATATATGTATATATATATAAAAAGGGGAAAGTAGAGTTTACTAACCTTCACACAATATCCGCGAATTCCCGGTTTTATGGCTAAATAATAAGACTCTTCCAGACGAACAAATGTTGGCACGAATCACATAATTCACATAACACTTCACTAGTAAACACACTATGAAGACATTCACGTTACGTAGAAGTTTGAATTTTTTATTCTCGTTAAAAGGACGCCGATAGCTGAATATCTAAATATTCAGTACTTAATCTGACGACTATAAAAGACAAGAGTGTGAGAAAAAATTATAGACGTGATAAACTCAAGAAGCTCTTATGGTTAACTTGATTATTTATGACTCGACTGATGTCAAAGACAGATGTCAAAGCGAACTTGTAATTGAACAAAAAATAAAAAATGATTTTCTCGATTTTGAGACACGAGCTTCAATAGAGCTTCACGTCAGACACTTTTTTTCAACATAACCACAGAGTATTGGCGTGCGCACAGAGTATGAGACAGTGTTGGTCAGCTTCCTTCACGTTACTAAGGATGTTATTTTCTTCTTACAAAATAACTCGTTTAATTGCTTTATTGTCGTTCTTTTGACTTTAACGCGCACTTTTTTCGCAACAATCCGTGTTAGTGGTTGTCGTTGATAATAATGGCGTCGATTGGTGGGATATAGGGAAACGAAAAACGTGCCGGCTAGAGCACAACACGATGCGTGCTTATCGCACAAGCATACATTCGACTCTGAAGCGTATGGAGACTCTAGTCTTACCACTATGGGGCGAGGATGCCGCTGGAGGGAGCAAGCAACTCCACCAACTATAGTGGGGAAAGCATGATAAAGAGAACCTCTACTACTGTGCTGGTCCGACAGAGATAGAATTATTCGAACCGGCAGATCAATTTTTGGCCAATATTTATTGAAGAATAATATTTTCTTCTTCATACCAATATTATACAAGTTTTCATTTGGTTAAAGGAAAAAAAATTTAAACAATTCATTCAAAAAATATGATTACAGAGACAAGAAAATTAACTTGGAAAATTGAGTAAATGAAACAGTAGAGGGGGCGATAGTCGTATGGTGGGAAAAGCAAGAGAGGAGAGACGACGTCGCTCGATCGCTGCCGCAAAATGCTTCGGGCGTTCCCGGAAACATTCGGACAAGTCGGCAGGTATATTAGGAAAAGTGGGGAAATCCAAAGTAGGCACGTGCGATGTGGTAGAGCTGCTGCTATCTAACGGCTACATTGTGAAAGCACAGCAACAACTCGTGTTCAATTTACGTTCGTCTACGTAGTCGATGAATGGTATTGGATTGGAACACAAGAGCACGAGGGACGACGGATGCAATAGAAGAAAAAGGGTTGGGGGAGAAACAATTTTTATGCAAATAGCGAGTAATTTTTTTTTTCTAACAAGATGTGCACGAATAAAAATGTACAGCAGTATAAAATGAGAGATCAAAATACAGATGAATGAAATTACGATAGAAAACAAGATAGTAGGAAAGATATAATAAAATATAAAAAATTGATATGAAAGAAAAGTAAAACCCTTGGAAATGGTTTCTCACGTGTGATCCGAATGAAGGTGATTTGCAAAGATGCAACGAGTGGAAAAAAGCGATCGAGCGAAACCACCAAGAAATGCTCGGTCGAGTGAAAAAGACAAAAAAAAAATGAAAATATAAAATATGAGATGCAGCAAAAAAGAATAAATGAAAATGCAAATTAATCCTTTTCATACATAATATAAAAGTCGATATAGCTATGTTCAAAAATATCCTAACAACTCTAAGCTCTCATAACAAGTCAACTAATCATCCTCGAAACTTTCATAAGTACCTTTTGAAGAAGCTAAGAGTATATGATCCCTCAAGTGAATACATTATTTTTTTTATTTCATAACCTAATACATTTTCTAAATGAATATAAAATTTTTCTCTTTTTTCCTAATAATGGTAATTAATATAAATAAATTTCA
Organism: Chelonus formosanus; assembly: GCA_028641665.1. NCBI lineage: Eukaryota > Metazoa > Arthropoda > Insecta > Hymenoptera > Braconidae > Chelonus > Chelonus formosanus. The sequence continues at coordinate 7,208,643 of CM054005.1, forward strand.
AAAAGCTCTCTTTCTTTAAAAACCTTTCATACGAATAAAAGTGTATTTTCCCTTAATATCTACAGAGTTATATTTAGAATAACTACTTTTAATTTCATACTAAATTTAAAGTTATTTTGTCAAGCTGCTCGAAAATTAACAGTCTATGACAGACAGACAGACTGGCATAAAAATGAATGCAGTCATCTTTATGAATGCTTGAGACTACTAATAATAAATTTTTTTTAAATAAAAAAATTTTTATATTTTGCATACATAAAAATATATATAAAATATACTTTATCGTAAAACGGTTTATTATGGATTTTAAAATAAAATAAAACCAATAAATAATAATGAAGAAAAATAGAGAAATGATTGTGATCCTATACTGTAAGAGAACATGCAGGAAAGTCATTAAACTGTGGTTTACTATTCAATTGGTCGTGCAATCACCGCTGAATCTTAAATTCAGAATCTTGCGGCGATAATTGAAGCGTAGGAAAAAAAGTCGAAGGAACAAGGTAGAGTATGAGAAAGAAAGAAGATGAGGTGAACACTCGCAGTGTAAATAGAAGCAACGAATCAGGCTGCGCCTCATTAAAGGCGACGAGCGTCGCGCCTGATGCGTCTCTCCTTCAGGCGTAACACCCACTCTCTATCCTCTTCTATATACCCGTGAAACTGTCACCCTAAGACCAAAAAATACCGCCAAGTGTTTTAGAGGCTCGTATATCTATCAAGAAGACTTCGCACGGCCAAACTATAATTGGCAGAGTCAAGAACTTGCTTGCTATTTTCCCACCCTTACTAAATATTTTTCTTTATATGTTTTGCGACAAAAATAAGGTAAAATATGCAAAAAAAAATCATTTTAAGAATGACCTCTTCAGAGTTCATATCATCATTTTAGAACAGTATTTTTGATCCAATAATAAATTGACAAAAATAATTAAAGAATACATATATGCTAATTAATTAATCCGACAGAATCAATTATAATTAATAATATACCCATTTATCTATTAAATACATAAATTATTGTTATCAAATTATACTCAATTCCATTATAATAAAATTTACTTTAGTCGGATTAATTACCTGATGATAATGAAATAAACTCCTTATTGATATTAATAAATAAAACCAATCAATTATTAACATAATCTAATTACTGAATATTTTCTAAAACAAAATGAGATAAAATTGATATCATAAAAGACAATAAATAATGGTAAAAGTTAATCCAGAAAAGTGATAAGTATTATATGCAATTAAGCAAGAATAATTACAGAAAATTATACATGCATTTTGATGAATGATTGTAATAAAAGGAAACACATTCTTATGGACAATTTGAAGGCTACATTATGCAGCAGTGACGGTTTAATTATCTCGCATGATGCGCCTACAAAAATCGCCACTTACGGCCGGTTATTTTGCCTGTGCCACAGTTATTACGCACATTAAACGCGTTCGCAAAGTGCTTCGACGCTTCTCTATACTCATGTTAAATTAAGTGCCTGCTATCTCTCTTCGCATCAAACCGAGTGCTTTACACTCTGTAACATCACACATATCCTCTACATTTTACTACGTGTATAGTTAGTATAGCTTTTGGAGGTACTCGTCCGCCTCTAAATACACCTCTTGCCATCTTCAGATTTACCCTCGAGAATATTTTCAAAGAGTCAAAGAAGTAATTTTGCATAAAAAATCTCTTCTTTTATATTTTTTTTTTCTCACTTATTCTGCTTTTTTAATTTTTACATTTTTTTTTTATTGAATCTACTGAATGACTTGGGTGGTAATAAGTAACTCTTGGTCTGGCTTTAATTCATTTTTTTTCTTCTTGACTCAAATATCCGAGGATTTTGCAGAACCATAGGAATAACGGTACCCGAGAGCAATCTAGGTAGCCGCGTTGGTAATATTTGCGTTTCCCTTGTTTGCACGACGCTGACATCCCCCGCAGCATTTTAGAAGTCACAAGGTTTAAATATTTAAATTCCATTTTTTGAAAAATTGAGTGAATTCGGTAAATGTATAAGAGGGATGAGAAAAATGTCTTTCGAACTGCGAAAATACGACGTTTTCAGCTTAAACTAGAGGAGGACATACGTGAATGAGAAAACCCAAGAAGACGAACAACGAAATTATGATAAGTGGCTCGGTAATCACAACTATACGTTCCCAGCGACCCGCTTTTATGCTAGGAAGTATATAAAGTTGAAGAAAATGTATATAAAACTGATGTAACGAATGAATTTGAAGAAGCCAATTCATTTTTTCTTCAATTGTACAACTATTTTTGTCAAATTAACTATACTGAATACATATATTATCTTGTCTATTGAGAATTAAACTTAATTAATTTTCAATCATTTTTTAAATTTTCACTTGTGAAACATTTAATAAAATCTATTCATTAATTCAGTTGTCAATATTCATTTGATGAATTAAAAATTAATAAAATTTATCATTGAATACATTTAATCGATTATTATGTATGCAATATTCATTGAACAAGAATTATGATATTCTTTATTAATAAATGAGGGATTAAAAATTTTGGAGATTAACCAATTAAAAATTGATAAAATAATATTAAAAGTACTGTTATAAATGAGTAGTATATGACAAAATCAATTTGATTGCTTGTCGTCAGTAAACTACGATATAGCATTTCAAAATGAAATGGCTAATGTTTATACGTAAACAAGAAATTCTCGAATTTCACAGTTTCTACAACACGATATCAAACAGAAATATGAGGGATCATCTGTACAAGCTAAATATACATATACAATAATCTAGTTCTATTTTCTCATGTCATTCTATCCTTCGTAGCCTCTTTCTATCCTTCTCATTTCTCACTCCACTCCATCAGTGCAATTCCTGCTCGCGAAACCAAATATTTCACGATATTACAGCCTAGTAGAAGTGAACGAACAGAGAACGAAACGATGGACGAGCATTGGCTGGACATGGAACGCCAACAATTCCATTTGGAAATCTTGCTAAAACTGAATCTGACATTTCGACCCTTTTTTCCTCTGACTTTTTAAATTGTACATTCTTTCCAAGAAATCATGTCTATCATTTTTTTGTATGTTCAACAGGATTACTGGAAGCCGTTTATTCCAGTAATTCTCTTTATTAATCTGAATATGAACGAATTAATTTTTGTCTGTTAAAAACAAACGACGAATAAACAATTATAAATTCCAATTTGTCAACAAGTTTTTCGTCTTTATTATTTTAACGATCCAATATTGAATCTGTAAAAAAATTTTATTTAAATACCATTCAAATTGATGGATCCAACCTAAAAGTTAGGACACACTTATATAATTGTTCTATTTTCAATAAATTAAATATGTAATTTACAACGTTATGATTAAATATTACTTACTGAAAGATCAAAAGTGGTAGAAAGTTCCAGCACATAGAATATACCATCTTCGTGTCTACTATTTTCTAGACAAAAATGATGACATTGAAATTGAAATTAACTGCTTCTGAAGTGGTCTTATTGTTTGACCTTCATTGTAGGACCTACTCTTGCATCGTTTATACACAACCACATACTTTCACTTTTGTTTTTATTTCGAACGTAAAACATGCGAAATGTTAGCATTTTCATTAGCTGGGGAATGTAAACATAGCAAACGACAACATTGACCGATTAATCGATATTTCGATATGTGTAGACATGAACTTGTGTTCTCAAATAAGAAAAGTTTCGTCACAATTATTAACCTCATTTGATGCTACATCTCTCTACAATATAAATTTCTAATAACCGTAATATGAATAGTTTGATTAATTAATAACTTTTTACATAAAATCATAGTGAAATATTTCACAAGTTTTCATTTACGTCTACCGGCAAAAAGTTGATTGATTTAGTTAGTATAAAATCATATGTAATATAATATATTTCATAATAATTTTCATATTATTTGTTTTTATATGCATTAAATATATGATTTGATACATAATTACACAATAATAATCGTTCTATGCATTATAAAATGATATTAACAACACTAGCATCTGAACTGTAAACATTTATATTACACACCCCACGCCATATTGCGAAATGCGCCACCTCGCGGATACTGCTGTGATTATCGATCAATTTGAATTAAGTGCAAATCACAATAATACTATTGTTATTCATGAATTGATAGTAATTAATTAAGTAATACACCATTTAATTAAACATACGCATACATATTGGTTAATACAATATTTTTTATGATTAAATAAACAGTAATATTTTGGATTGATATGATGAGTTTCCATTTAATTAATGAATAATCTAAATATATGAATAATAATACTAAATATCAAAGTTAATATTTAATATATACACTCATATAAATAATGTTTATCTATTAAAAGGGAAAAAAAAACCATAATATTATATTTATTTAAAAATAATAAATTCGTTTATCATTTTTCATTACGAAAACTCCAATATTAAAAAACAGTCGACATTTGATGGTATCTTAAAGAGAACTTTAATAACGATAGAATTTATTTTTTTAAACATTTTGAATCCTTAAAGTCTAATAATAAAAGTGATAATAATAGATGAAATTTAACGAGTGGATTTAAAATGCATTAAATCACTATAAATTCTATTGCCAAAGACTTGGAAAATGTATCCACTGGCAGGTTAGCAACGAAATACTGTAAGGGTTCAATTTACCGTTCTCAATAGCACGGCATCGTAAATAGAGATCCACGAAATGGCTAATGGATCCGAATGACAAGGATTATTCGGATTTTCTCGAGCATCTCCTCTCGCTCAGTGAAGCACCGATCGACGTAACGGTCTTATATTTGTCCCAGGCGACTACTGGAATCTATGGAACAGAATGAAATTCATGAGAATATTACTAATCCACTAGGTAAAATCATGATAGTGATGATGATGATGATAAAGACTCACGTCAATTTGTCGGTAAGTGTGTCCGTTATTCCCATGCTTCGTTAATCTGTTCAACGATCGATATATTTTATTTTCATTTACCCTAGATATACATACGAGAGTGTAAAAAAATTTTGCACGACAAGGTACGTCAAAGTAGAGGACGAGGACAGGAAGAGCAAGCAGGGATGTGCATGTGTGTCGATAGATATTACGATTATCCGGCTTTTTCCGGCTCTCCCACATTTTTATATCTTCTCTTTCATGTTCGTTTTATTTTAATTATCGGAAAGAGAACTGCTCATGTATTTATGCATATCAATGTAGATGTAGATCAGAATAAATGTATTAGTATATACAGATATGTATATAAAAGAAAATTTTAGTATTACCGACAATGAATAAGGACAAAGTAATTAATTACACCAAAATCACTTAAGTAGTCACGTTATAATGACTTAGAACGTGCCGCACCCTTCAATGTCCTTGAGCAAATATTTTCTCACTCATCACACTGTAATTGAAATTTTATTATTATTATTGCTTCTTTTATAATTATTTAACTTTTATAAAATTACATTTTAACAAAAAAAAATATTTAATTAACTCTCGAAGAAAATTTTCATTTTTGCAAAATGCATTAGAGCAATTATAATTATTTAATACGTAGCTTATTCCCGTCGAATATTAAAGATAATATTTAATTTTTAAATTTATCTTAAAATAATTTATTCGCTAACAAAACATCATTTTTCTAGTTGAAAAATTTTTTCATCAGCTTTCTGTATCTTACACGTCACGCTTAATAGTGGTAACATCTGCATATAATTGCTACAATGAGATAACTTATTTTTTTTTTTTGTACTTTACTCAACTATAGATATACATTTACATGATTTTTATGGTTTTATTTATATGATCTCAAGTCATTTCATGTTTTATTTTATTTTTTTATTTATTTATTTTTTTTAGGGTTTACACACCACCTGGATGTTTATGTGACGAAGTAGCAGCACGTAGGAACCGTTTGAATACGTAATCCCGACTGAAAAACAGCATCCCTGCAATGTTAAAAGAAGAGCTCCAAGGTCTGTCCAGTAGGAATAATAAAAATTACGCGCGAGGCAAGAATGAAAAGTGTTGAGTTATTCTGATGATGAAACGAACAGAAATTTCTTATTCCCAAGCTCATTTTTTGCAATGTAAAATACAAATGAATATTTTAATTGACATCAAAAGAAGACAAGAACAAGTAGAAAAAAAAAACTAGATCGTAGAAATAATTTTTTTTTCAATTCCCCAAGTAAGAACGAAAATTGCATAACGGAGTCGAGTACTATCAATAATTCGTTAATTGCAGAGAGACCGGAAGCATGGTTCGTTTGAGATGAACCTCGAGAGAGTACATTAGAGTAAAAGAGAGTTAAGAGAGTGGTGTAGAATGTGTAGAGAACGACGAGAGGGTTCGAAAGCCGTCGGTAGCACAAAGCCATGCCACAGGCCATTTTCCTAGCTCATCTCTTGCTTCTCATCCTAACATTTCGTTCTCGTCTTTGCTCTGGCTACTGTTCAATGTTATTACTACAGTTTTATTTCTCTAAAGTCGATTTACTCTACCATAGACTTATTATTATTATCATCATCATTTTTATCCTGTATCGTCTTAATGAAAATCTCTCTGTCACAAAAAAAGCCATCATAATTAAATTAGACTGATGGTGAAAATTTTTGAACAATTCTCAACAGAATTATGAATTGATTTTTATCAAATAAAATAGTAATTAAGTTTTGCAGCATACTATGTAAGATAATATAGCTTGTACAAGTATTAGAATAACTGACAGATTTATGAAGGCTGAAGGCTTTTGTGAAGAGGAAATTTAATTAATAAAAGAAAGAAATAAATTTATGATAAACTTCAAGACAGGTGGAAGATGAATCGGAGCACTTGTCATTCGTCGATACGGAAACTGTCAAAGCATGGTTGAGTGTAATACAGTGTATCTATCAAGAGGTTTCTTGGGTGTAGCAGATGGTTTCCAAGTTACAGAGACTCTCGCTTGTCCCCTTCGAGAGTTCCTCTAGACTATACATAAGCCCTCATATATAATAGAATGTAGTCTTACACTGATGGATGAATGAAGCAGTGAGCTTGATTCAATCTCTTTCAAATGGACATTTTGTAATTGCTTTCATATAACTTATACTCATTTTCTATAGATTATCCTCACAAATAATTATCATCCCCCTAAATCTACTAGTTTATTATCAACCTAATGATACTGACATTACTGATTATCAGTATGCAGTGGAGATACAACATTTCTGAACATACTATAAATATTTTCAGAGTAGAGAAATCGCTACTGAATTCAAAATAATAAAATAATCTTTATACCGGAAAAATTGAATTTTTGTAAATAAAAGAGAAAAATATTTTGCTGAACTCCATCGTCCTACTCGCACAGTGCATGAAAAATCCGTAGATACGCGTGAGCGTTCTCTAGCTGCATTCAAAATCTGAATAAAGCCTTGAAGGCCCGGTCGGCCGTGTAATCGGGATAAGCGAAGCGAACGCAAAGTATAGAATATATATATTGCAAAAGTAAAAAGAGAAAAGAGGAAACGTATCGTTGGATTATGAATATTCCAACCTTTTAATAGTAAAAAATTTTCCCTGGCTGTGTATCACAGCGAGTATAGATCCAAACGAGAAAGACATAGAGGACGAGCACATAAATAATTTAACGATTGTGTGAGATGCGTGGGTGCATAAAAAGTAGAAACACTTTGAGAAGATCCACCTCACGCCCTCATAAATTTTGTTATTCGTATAAACATCGTGATAAAGAAAAAAAAAATTGTAAATATTGTATCGCACATATTAATAGAACCCTTTTTACTTTTTGTTATAATGACAGCATTTTTATTAAGTGCCTAGTAATGATACATACATCAATAAAAGAATGAAAGTAATGTTTAAAAATTTATTAATCGATTATTAATTGTAGTTAAATTTTTAAACGTATTATTATAAGGGAATTCAATAATACGATAATAATTGCTCTAGTAGCAATTTAAATTCAGCCTTAATCTAAAGTCCTAAACATGGCCCACTTTATTTTTGAGATGCCTTGTCTGATATAGCACTTAAGGAAGTTCGATCGCGATGTTAAAATTTAATTTAAAGATAAATGGCAATATTTGATAGAGAAGAAGGTAGGATTATAGGTCACTTTTTGTTTTTATTTAATTACATTTTACTCTCTGTTAAATTATCGTCAATTGTCACTTTTTAAAGTTTCTGCTTATAGTCAAAAAGTTGTTTTTTAATAAAATTGTTGATTAGTTGATGGAAGACGCACCGTATTCGCATAATAAACAAATGGACCACATTTAAGACTGGACCATAATCCTACCTTCTCTTCTATAAAATTAAACTTGACAATTATAATTGATTTCTTACAAAATTATGAAACTTTTGATCGTTTTGTTTACAAGAAATCTGATTTCATTTGTGCCATTGGGTTTAATGTTTAACCTAACTTTTAACTGAACATTATACGTTTATTATTGCTAAACTAAACGGTGTAATTCATTGATAAAGCGAAATTAATTTCTTTAAATTATTAGCTATCACTTTTAAAATTTTTATAGATTAATCTTGAAATTCATTTGATGATCGAACCTCCTTAAAAGGAAGTCAATTCAGACCTGGAAGAGAAAAAAAAGATCGGGATTATTTAATAATTATTCATTTAATTATTAGCTGTACGACAGTAATATTACGGTATACCATAGAAAATCAAGCTGTTCAGGTGTTTGTCTTCAGTTACAGAATAATGAACATCCAATTGTATGAACTTACGTTTAGAATAACTGGGTTATTTTCACGTTAGCAAAGATGGTAATTTATTAAAGGATTTGAAAATAAAATAAATCTTTATTAAACAAATTTATTTCAGACTTGGCAATGAAGAAAAAAGCCGTAGGCGAAAATAGCTATAATAAATTCTGATTTTAGACAGTCAACACACGACTAAAAATTAGGAATAAATATTAACATTAATTATTCATGATTTCATACAATTATTGACGTAGCGTCGTCCCTTTTAAAGTTGACTTAATGCATCGTAATTGGGTTTATTAATTATTAAAAAATTATTCGAGGGTCGAAATGCGTCGTAAAAGAGTCGAGATGAAAACATTTTCTTGATTCATGTTCTCAGTAATTCATTTCGTTTGCGTTACGACTTTAATAGTTGAATATAGTATTAAATAATAAATTAGTAGCAATTAGCGAGTGACATTTGCAGGAAAAAAATGCGACTTTTTTCTTATAGGTTTGTTTAAGTAAAAGAGACCCATTTCCTCAAGTGACGTCACTATTCGATATACATCGTTGGTTCAGAGTAAAGGGAGCATAGTAAAGAGGGAGAGAGGGTAATAGTTGCTCCCTCGTCGGAAGTCAAGACTCCTGCTGTTACGATGTAATGGACAATCAATACATCGATCCCAGCCAATTTTGAAGAAACTTTAAGACTTATTCTAAGTATTTTTAAACTCCCTCGATTAATTTTATCTCCATTTGCATATTCACCAGACGTCCAACTGATTTTCCACATCAATTAACTTGTTGGCTGATGCTTAATAATCTTCGCTTTCATCATAACAGATAGATATCAAATTTAATGAAACAAATCCACAAACATCCATCCGTTTTTCTTAAAGATCTTTCATGGATTGTAAAAAAAATGGTATAAACATTTGATGGAATATTTTTTGAACAATTACTTTTACACTCATATCGAAAATACACACCAGTTAATTAGTTTGTACACAAAGGTCAATGGAAAACATTGGAATAACAAAAAAATAAAACGTATTGTGGTTAATTAAAAAGATAAACAGTGTAATATTTGAAAAAATTTAATTACAACTACGTGACAAAGACAAAAAAAAACAATTGTTATATGTTTATCAAAACAAAGAGCAATATGGAAAAGAGAGAAGTTTGACGAAACAAAAATAAAAAAAAATGTTTAAAAAAGTTGTTTCAATTAAAATCAAATGCAAACGATTTTCAAAGGAAACAAACGATTTTTTATTTATCAAACGAAGTTTAATGGTTTTTAAATTAAAACGAAATGAACGTGTTCTATTGTAGGGGAAAATACATTGAAGAATACATTGATGATACGAATTCTTATTACATCGTTCAAGTTTTAAATGTAAAAATATGATTTAAATCAGGTCGAATGATATAAGTGTTTGATAATAAAAAATAAGAATAACGTACTAAAAATAGATCTTAAATAATTTTGTCGTGCTTGGAAAAATATGCAAGACTCAAAACACTTGTCGACGTGTAAATAAAGTTAATAGAGAGTAAATAAACATCGTCTAGTTTATAAAAAAAAAAATAATAAAAATTAATATTCTCGATATGTTAATAAATAAAAGATAAGAAAAATAGTTTGACTATTCTCCAGCAGTTAAAGCATAATTTTTCATACATTTGAGACCTGGAATACCAGTCACGCGATCTTAACATTAACGAGGTCAAAGCAGTAAAAAAAATCGTCTGGTTAAATAATAGTATAATTTTTTTCTGGTAACTTATTACGACAAAATGCAGTTTCCTTTATGTACGATATACAATGATCAGACCCGGGTCTGAGGAAGATAAAAAAATTTCCCGGGTTCTCTAAATACACGTGGAAAGGTAATCGTCACTTTTGCCACGGGCGTAACTTTCATTAAAGCGCTTGGCTTTTATTTGACTTACCGACAAAAAGGCGAGGAGGGGGAGAAACATGAAAGCAATCTTTGCGTCAGAACGAAAAGCTTAGGATATATATCGTATCTGTATAGAAAAGGCAGTGAAAAAGAGGAGGGATCGTGTACCAGGATGCTATGAAAGCGTGCAGAATTTTCCTACGTAATGCCTGGGGCTTCTTGAGCAAGAGAGAAAGAGATAGTCCAGCCAAACAATCAGCAATATTTGCACCGACTCATCCTTTGTCACCTCACACTCTACTAGTAACTTTTTTCGTTTCACTCATCGACATTACGTTCAAAGGCTTCGCGAGATATTAATGCTGAAATATCGTTATTGTCACAGACATTTAGATACATAGATGTATTTCAAGTATACATATATAAATGAAAAAAATATATAAATGTATATATACTTATTCTATAGAATTAATTTTTCTTCGTCTTCTTCTCCTTTATTTATTTTATCTTATTTTTTTCTACAAAATCACTTCCAAGACTGACGTCTGTTTGAAGTTCATGAAAAGTCTTATGAAATTTAAAAAGGAGTAAATGTAAGAGGTCAAACTCAATTGTCTAGACTCTACTTATTAAATATTGCATTATGTATGAAAAGAGTATGATGTACTTTAAAAATTTATGTTTTTAAAATATAAGTCATTAAGTATTTTATAAATTTTATTTTTATTTAATATTCATCATCATTTAGAGGCAAATAAAACAAAACCACATTGTTTTATCTATTCATAATATTATTGTTTATATTTTTAAATAAAGATAAATACTTTTAACGTAAATGTTACATAAACTTTTTTTTAGCCCTCAGCTGAATGACTAGCTATTTTCCCACGTGACATTTTATTAAAAGTATCATCTACCTCACTTAAATCAATTCATAATTCTTATTGATAATTCAATCTATTTTTAGAAAAATTATGAATAGTAATGATTGAACTGACGATAAACAAAGAAATGGAAACAAAAAATTATTATTAAATAAAAAAGTTTATAAATAAAATTTACTGTAAATTTTAATGTCTAATTGTAAAACATTAAAATCGTTTTAATATGACGTCATCCAGTTGATTAACATTGTTTGAATTTTAAAACGTTTTTTAGTGTTTAAAAAGTGATTACAATATTAATCAAATGGATGATATCATATCAAAACGATTTTAATATTTTAAAATAAGATACTAAAATTTACAGTATAAAAATAATTGATTTCTCAAAAAGCTTTCGATATTCATTTATTTATAATAATTATTTCAAATAACTGTAGTAAGAAGACATAAATGTTAATAATTTATGTAAGAACAGAAACAAATAAATTAAAAAAGATAAAAAAAAATTCAGTGATAAATGTAGGTCAAATGGAGACGTAAAACTCAAGTGAAATATTGAAATGTATGATTGAAATATTTATCAGTCACTTCCAAAACGTTAGAACAACCTTATTTGCTTTTGAGTGTCCCCTAGTTACGCAAACGCGCGTATAATTCGTCTATTTGCTCGTTGAAATCTACAACCACGTCTTATATGGTTCTGGTATTCATCACAGAATGTGCTTTCGCACACATTTGAGTTTGAATAATAGCATTCATGAATGTATATACAAGTAGACATTGTGCCAAGACGAGAGACAAGGACATCAGTCCGATTGTAGAAACGATGAAATACATTTACCTGTGTGTTCTACTATTCTCTCATGTTTACAGGTAGGTGTATCGAGGTCACGCAAAGCTTTTGAGCGCAGGTCTGATGATATGGAGGAGTACAACCCCCTGAAGCCTTCACTTTAACCCTCATACGCCCCTCTCATTTCTGTTGCCCTTCCAACCATCAAACGAAAGCTCCTAGCCTGGCTAACCTAAGAGCAAACCACCTAGACACTTGGCAGGTTCGAACCTACGACTTTAAGAACGTCCGTTACATTCGCTAAACTCTTGTACATACGTTCGTGCAGGCTACTTTTCACCCTCATCCACCCACAACACACGTTCGCGGTTCCTTCGGACTCTTACAGTTGTTCAACCTGCCGGATTAAAGCTTGTGATCGATAATCAGCTGTTGGAACAAAAGACAAACTTGGCGACAGTTGTGGATTTTAAAGTTTTACTTGTTGACTCTATCTTGTGATATTTGTTTTACTGTACTTTACTTTTTATTTCCTTCTTTACTTATTATTATTTTCTTTTCTTTTTTTTGTCTTTATTTTATTTCGTTCGCTCTTCCGTTTTTCGTAAAGTTTCCTGTGAGTGGCTCTGAAAATGTGAATCTCAAAGGTATTGAAGTAAATTAAATGAAATAGTACGCGTAGAAACATCTTTTTATATATTAGAGTGAGGAAAGAGATATTATTTTTTTTAAAAATAATAATGTTTGTGAATAAAGACATTTGTTGATTGAAAGTTTGTAGTTTCTGTTGAATAAACCTTTTTATTAATTTATAGAATTTCAAAATTAAAAAGCACCACGAATCGAGTACTCTAATTAAAAAGTTCATTAAAGCACTGGATCAATATAATTATTATCAATTAGTTAATAGACTGATAATTTCTAAAAAAAAATTACAAAATTATTGGTACAATTCGTTACAAAAAAAAAAAAAATAATAATTTCTCTTCTCACAATGAAACAAGATGATTTCAAAATAATGTTTTATGTAATTATCTGCGAGGATGAATTTTAATTACACTTGTATTAAAATTTACATGAAATGTAACGTAACAGGCAATTATTTCAATGGATTTCATTTCTATCTTGCAAATCAATTATAAAATTCAACGAACTAGATTAATAAGTATTCCCAACTCGAGTTAATTTTTGAAAAATGAATAAACGAGGAAAAAATAGGTCAGAGAAAATTGACAATAGAGAGAACTTCAAGTATTGGCGAAATAATTAAAAGTGTATCTATGTTTTTAAAATCATATTTTCGAGTAGAGCACTTGAGTAGAATGTCAGTAGCAGAGAAAAAGTAAATAAAAATAAAAAGTATATATATATATATATATATATATGTATTGATGGACAATTAATTACTAGAGATAACAACAAATGTATAAAGCATTTCCATGACAAAACTATCAAGTATACTTTACAATAGACAATGTAGAATCTACAAAGCTGTATATATCACTCGAAAGTTTCGATAGTCCAACGACTAATTGTGACGCAACGTCAGTAGTGGACGTTATTGGTCATTGTTGTGACCCCAGTAATTGTTTAAATGTTTACACTGTCGAATTCTGCGATAAACGACCACTACCAACCAGTTTGTTGTTTTACTAACGATCCTCCGAACTTGCAAAATATGCATTACTCATGAATAAACAAACTACAATCAAATTAATTTATAATCAATTTTCAGCGATGTAGAATCCACTAAGAATAACTGTTTTGGTTTATCTTCGTTTACAGTTGAGCTTTATTGTCCTTTAGTGTCACAGCTGACAGACAATCAACATTAGTTATTGTATAATTGGCGTATTAGAAATTCATCTCATATTCCATCAACTTTTTTCTAATAATCAGTATATGTTGATAACAATGTATAACATCATCATTTTCAAATGAATCATTTGACATTTTGAGAGCACTTTGAATCATTGCAATCACATTATAACTTGTTTTAAACTATTCTAGAATCAATATCTTTACTTATTGAATACAATTTCTTTACCAACTTCAATTATTTACTTTGTAAAATCGTTTAAAGCGACCAGACCAATCTAGTTTCAGCTTTATTTTATTGCACAACCATCCAATAGGTTTCTGAAAGGTCCCAGAGCTAAAATATTCATAGAAGTTATATCGATCGATTCAAAGTTCTAATCTAAAGTTTTAGTCAACATCCATATGACAAATATTTAATTATAGTACATATATGACTAGTACATAGAGTAGGGAAGATAAAAAAGCTTTCGATCATCGTTATAAATGATCTTTTTACATCGGGCCATAACATGATCACGCACAATGTGACAAACACGTGAGTTGAAATGAGATTCAATATTAGTGATTATTTGAAAAATTCATATATTGAGCATTATTCCCTCAATTAATGAAATATGTAGACACTTAATGTGCGTGTCTCAGGGCCATCAACATTTTCGATGTTGAATAAATACATGGACGCTTAATATGGGAACTTTTTATTGTCATTAACATCCATAAATTGGATGAAACATGAAAGTAAAGATAGTAATTATAATCGAGTATTTTTATTCTCTGCTATATAAACAGAAATATTATTTATATATATATATATATATAAATAATTACTCTGATAGAATGACTTTAATAAAAAAAAACATTTCCTCGAGCTTTATTTTTCTAAGATTAATTATCAAAAGATTATTATTAGATCACAATTTTTTTATTGATCTTTAATAACTGAATATATTATTCGAATTTATTTAAAAAATAAACCAGTCATTTGGTAAAAAATATTATATTTAAAAATAAAAATGATTAAATATTTTTTGAACTTAAAAATGATATTAAGATAGTTTTACTTTAAATAAGCAATCACTTGTAATAAATATCGTTTCAGCAATAAAAATGGACTTTCAAAAGTTTAAGTGGAATTTGAAAATAATGAAAAAAGAAACAGAGACAAGAGTTAGATGAGTACGGCGTTACTTTCTTCTATTCTTCAAAATGTGAAGATCGCTAGTAAGTAGAAGTCACGAGCGACGGACGCGCAGAAAGTCTCGCTCCGTTGAAATGTCTTTCTTCGGTTGGGGAAAGAGTGGAAGAGAAAGCGCAGAACATTCGGGACGCAATTTACAGGATGGCCTCTTTCAAATAGCATCCCAGGCTTGTCACATACTTGTGCAGGTATAAAAGTCTTGCTTTAATTAAAATAAGAGCTTTGTATCATTAGTGATTGCTTTATACAACCAAACAGCACTTTTAATTCTCCTCCGAAAAAAAAAATATTAATTATAGCCACTTATTTTTTTTTCTTTGTTTACTAATACAGCCACAAAAAAATAAAACATAAATTTAAAAATAAAATGGCTTATCATTTTTTAAATAGTGTAATAAAGTTGGAAGCTCATAAAAATTTTATAGTCGTCACAATGACTTTGCTTCGATTACTATGATTTCATTTTTATAAGAACCATAAATTATAAATTAATGAAGTATGTTTCATTTTAATTGATAAAAATTAAGATAATCGTCAAGAGAAAAAGGGTGATCTGGGATAAGATAGAATAATAAAAAATAAATGAAACAATGGTAACTGATTATTGAATTTGATAAAAAAAAAATTATAGGTCAACAATACTCACAACGTCTCGTATGGAGGTAGTAACACTGTAACAAATGTCGCATATTCGAAATATCCGTCGTCTGACAACACAGCAGTTCCATCATCCTCTGGTGCTTCTAGTTCCAAATCATTTACCAACCACTCGACAAACGCTCGTGCAAAGGATCAAGATGTTGTAGTTCTGCTACCTCATCGTAAAAGCAGGACACCTCGGTTCAAGCACAAACTTTCGGTGAGTGACTTTATTTCTGCAAAAACACATAAGATGATAAAAAAAAATCGCACTTTGAAACAGCTGCGGTGTGCAACGAATGAAATTATTCTATAGTCCCCGCAGTACGATTTAGGTCAAAATTTGAATAGTCTTAAGAGCCAATTCGAATGGCATCGGTAAGGTCAGGGTTGGAAGCGTCTATTAAATCACGTGCTATTGGAATCGACGTCGTATCGTGAGAATTTTATCGCGACAGAACACGAGATGTGCCTGAGCTAGTGAGCTATAAAGTACGGAAACGAAAAAATAAAAGACGAGCAAAAGAAAATAAGAATACGATTGAGAGAGATGGAGAAAAGTCCGTGCTTACATTGAGTAGGAAAATAATTTTTAGAAGGAATGAACATTCTTTAACGGGAAATTATTTTATTGAAATCTCCAAATGGAATATTTATTTCGTCGATAAAATTAGTCTTTCTTGACGCTGATCATTTTTTATGTGTTTACTTTTACATCTCTTATTTTTTTTTTTTACTATTTCGACATGAAAAATATTACCGATAAATAATTGATAAGATTATTTATTTATTTATTAATTTTAAAACAATTTTATTGCGTCTCCAAACGACTACTCGGAGCAATTATTCATAGGAAAATGTATTTCCTGAAATTCTGACAGGAAGACAACTTGCTCTTTCCAACTATTATATTATTTTTATTATTTAAAAAATAATTTTCATCCTTATAAGTCATCTTACAAAAAAGTAGTACGAAACTTTGAAAAAGCTCAAGTCAGAATTTTTCTTTTATTTTACTGTTAAATCTTCTGAAAAAATTTAGTTGGCTACTGTTTCAATTGACACTGAATCTCCTGAAATAATTTAATTGGTTGCTAACTTCATTTTTGCAACTGAACTCATTTGCAAAATTTTAATTTTTAATAATATTTTATTCAAATATATAATTCTTCATTATTTTACATCATTGTAAATAGAGTTATCATTAGAATGATTTTTTAAAAGATTATTATGTATGTTCACTATCAACTTGATTAATCAATCAATCGATTTTTTATCATCCTAGACATCTTATAACCATATTTTATTGTTATCAAGAATATTAAATCGTTTCTTTCAGATTTAATATCATAGTATAGTTCTTTTACATTTAACTTGCATGAAACAGTATTTGAGTGTAACGATTTTCATCAAGCATTTTCTATAAGATGTCAGAAATATTTACATCGATTTTTACGTCCATCACACTTATTTTTATACCTACCAAAAATTGAGAATTAATAATTCGAATGATATTTAATATTTCCTTTATAAAATTAAGATTCTTTATTATTCGAAAAAAAATTCTCAAAATTGACTGTCAAAACATTTGTTGTTTCTACGATTTCATTTCTTGTCTATTTGAAATAAATATCCTTCACAATGAAATGAATTATTTTGATTAAAATGGTGTCAATGTTATAAAAATATGTCAGGAATGTCAATTCGATCTGGTAAATTTGGCACTAAAAATTAAACATTGTTAGGTGAGTTGAACGTTAAATATTTCGTGTCAATTCATTTAACATCGTCTAGTTACTATATATAAAAATTGTTGTGGAGTATTATTTTTGAGATTATTCAATTTTTCTTAATGTCATGCTAATGCTTTTTCTATAGAAGAAAGTAATTTGTTCTTGCTGATGCTCTTGATGTTCAAAGGATTCAGCATCAAAATTAGACAAAAATTTTGACTCGACAGAAAATAGTGGTGGAGTTGAGAAATTGATTTAATACAATAAAATGTTGTGACAAGTGGAAATATTTATCAAAAATATATATTCAGAGAATGTCAAATTGGTAGATTATTATTTTTTAATTAAAAAAAATAACATCTGAATTTCATGCTTTCAAATGAAAATACTCCTTTGCATATATCAACAGTGCACTTTATCCTGTTTCCGTATATTTTAAGACATCACATAAAGCAAGATTGTCTGTTCATATAATATGAGAGAGAAAGAGAATGTTAATGTTTTTTGAGGTAACCTAAATTAGATCAGACTTTGCTTGAGGATATTACCAAGCAGCATTGTCCAAAATTGCTTAGCGTTTCGTGATGAGAGTAATAGACTAAAGCAACCATTGGAAGGGACTTTGCCAAGATTTTCAACTTCTTCGCGTTCCATTTAGCGTCTCAGGCCATGTATTTTTATTTTATTTCAACATTTGAAATTCACTTTTCTTCAGCTTTTGTATGACAGCACACAAAGCATTCTTCATCTTATGGTGAATCAATTTTTTCGAGTCCCCAATAGAATTGAGATTTATTTCTGATACAAGTTTCAATAAAGATGTAATGTGTATCACATCAAAAAATTGATATGAAAAATACTAGTGATGTATCCAAATACAAAATGAAAGGAGTGTCTCCTTGTTGCGTGATTCAGGGATATTCAATGTTACTTTGGATTCGTGCGAAAATATACATCCATTAGAGAAGAAGGAAAAAAAAGTGTGCATCTATAGATAAATATCAGTTAATTTCCGACTCTTTTTCATATGGAAATGTCATTTTTTTTTATTCGTAAAAAATTAATCATCTGTAGAAAAAAGAAACTTTGCCAAGTTAATTATTCTGAAACACAATTTTAAGATAATAAAGTTAACCTTCTATCAATGAAAGTATATATACATATTAATTAACAGATGAATTATTTTTAGTGGTATTTTAAAAATAATTATTTCGTGAAGGTACACAGAGCAGAAAGAGCGAGTTATAGAGAATACAAAGAGTAAACAATTATTCAGTCGTAAATTTAGTTGTTAATTGCTGCGTTAACGGAACATCCTTTTGGATAAAAGGATTAAAAAAAAATAATAATAATATTATCAATTCTAGTGAATTGTTTGATTGAAATAAATGGAATGAAAATACATTTGAGGGATTGAGTGGTCATTTAGCGTGGACCCATCAGTGCCAGATAATTTAACGGTTGAATAATCATTTATTAAAGCTCTTGAGCCAGCTAAACAGAATATCGAATGAATGTATACGAGTAATTATTCCCATTACATCGTGTCATAGTCAAAACAAAAGGTTCTCTTGCGCTGTCACTTCACTTCCGTTCACTCTTCTCTACCCACTGTCCATTCGGCTGAATGTTATTATATTGTCTTTACGTTCAAACGCATCAACCAATGGCGTCCGAGCGTGTGAACACCAGCAAGACCTGTTTTCGCGTAATATACACTGAATGAGAAATTAATCGGGCGTGTTGATCGCCCATTAACAGACATGAACAAAGGAAAATTCCATTGTTAACTTGCTTATCGCATCATTTCACGTGTAAACATTAATAAATGAGTAGTCTAAGGAAAAAGTCATAATTTACTAACTCCTAGACATGACAGGAAATTATTACAATTTCACTAAGACATTTGCTGTCCTTCTCTTCAGACAACCCTCAGGGACAACCCCTTTAATCTCGTCTCTCGCGTGCCCAAGAGACATAACCAAAAAAAAAACCAAGAGATGTTATTCACACGCCAGGAGATTACCAGAAGGATACTAAGAATCTCCAAGAGTCTCTTTCGTCGAGGGAGTTTGAGATTAAATTTCGGAAATTACACAACTTCTTCGACTCTCTTCCTTCCCCTTACCATTTCTCAACTCCTTCTGCACTCAGTGGAAAATATTTTCATCTAAAAACATCACTACTCGATCGATCATATCCAGAGCTATTGCTAACATTCATTCATTAATACATCATCCAATTTCAAATAATTCCAAACAAAATAACTGTAACTCCAATTAAAATATAATTTACAAAAAATTTCACGTTAATACAAAGTTATCATCTTCAAAGATAAAATAAATTTAATTGAGTATAATTAAATCAATGATGACTGTCATTAATAAAAGCAATTTACCACAAAAATGAATTTTTTTCACTCCAACATCTTTTTTTTTCGAGCCAAAATTTCTAAGTATACCACAACACGAAGCAGCCCCTAAGTACTTATTACAAGTGATTATGGCCACGTTCATTTTAATTTTCCTGCTACTTCAGAGTATGCAATCGTGTTCCCCTTTTTTCACCCTCATCAGCGAGATTTCAAGTATCACCCCAAACCCACCAATTGACAAAGAAAGAAGATACTTATTTTAAATTTTACATAGTGGATTTGGCTTTCAATTTAGCAAAGACTTTCTTATGTTACTACCCTCGTCGTCCAAGCCCATCGAGTACCACAAAGTCCTGGAAATTTTTATGAAGACTATCTGACACGAAAATGAGGGTAACAAATGGTTGAAGCTAGAACAAACTCCAAATGGAAAGTTGAAAACTTTCTTTCTCCATCCCCTACAAGTCCTACTGGCTCATCAACTTTCGACCTCGATGGCATATTGATCGTTAGATTAATATATTCTCCAGGAAGCATTAGCGTACACGAACTTCTGGGACGAATATCGCCCTCGACGTTGGCACAACCTTCGACGGTGTACCGCGATCAATAATACCACTGAGAGACTAGGTAATATCATCCATTTTTATATCAATTTATTTAAAACAGTCAATTTAGACTTTCATCTAACTGTCAAAAACACGAATGTACGACTATTTTGTTAATTTTATGTCGATACTTTCAAGTTATTTTTTCATTAGTTCGTCTGAAAGTGTTTATTCGATCAAAATATATAAATCAAATATTATAATTCAACAGGAATATTAAATTGTATTCATCAAAATCTAATGATACTTTACGTTATGATCAACATTCAAGGTTGATTATTTTTTTCAACCAGACAGAATAGAAATCAAAATCGATTTCATCATGAAAAACATTTTGGGGGGAAATAATTGAAATAGAGGAATGTTTTAAAGTCATTAAAAATAAACCATTGTTTCCAGACTACTGTATTTATATTGAATAAGTGTACGAGTTCGTTGCTTTGTAGGCATTATACATTTTTCATTCCTATTTCAATGCTAAATCCAGCTATATTTACAATTATGTAACAAGCGAGATAAAAGAGTCAAAAATTATGATAAAAAGTACAAGTCATTAAATGTATGATCTATTAAGCTATAAACCATTCGAGTAAGTAATAAAAATTATCCGTTCTCCATTAGTCTATTAATGAATTAATAGAAATAAATTCAGTTGTCAAAAACACATTTGGAAAATGAGAAAATAATTGAAAAACAGAGGGAAAGTATGGAAAAAATATTTGAAAGATATTTAATAATATTCTTTCATCTGGTGGACTTGATTCAGTGGAGCATAAGAAGCTTAAACACGTGAGGGATTGAATAGAAATCAAACTTTTCGTTTATTTCTGATACCAACGGATAAACCAGTGAATTTGTCCTAATGGAAGCAACTGTAACTCCTGAAAATCTTGGTCTGACCCTAGGAATTACCTACCAAATACCTTTCTCCTACTAAACCTACTTTCTCCGACCCTTTTGGCAGTCTGTTCCCTTTTATCGAGCGTGTTCGCGAACACAGCAACAGAGCAATGAGTAGGAAAATCACGGTCGCTGTTCCAACCAATGGAAAACCACCAAATTCTCATGGGAGTTGTTAAATTAATTGCTTACACGTGTTTACTCAACCAACCTCTCCCTTCTCATTTCTCATTTAGCAAGGAATCTGTAAACAATTGGACTCTGAGGTCTCATTAAACCACATTTCACTTACGCCGTATTTTTTTTATCATTTTTTATCGCTCCCTTTCTCAATAGACGCCACAAGAAAACCCTCTTTAATTCACTCTCACAGTCTAGTCAGCTGCTATGAGCCTTTCAATACTGGATTATTCTGTTTAGATTCGAATAGAAATATATCTCAATTAGACAAACAACCTGTCTAACAATAAGTTTAATTTAAAACCCCTACTTAAACAATTATAGTTATGATCTATTTTGTTATTTGCACTTTACAAACTAAACTACAATCATATTGAATTAATAATACATTTATTAAGTAAATTTTGAAATTAAACAGCAAAGTAGAATAGAAAAAAAGAGATAAATTTGTTTTTTAATTTATATTGATAACTAAAATTGAAGGCATCCGGAAGATTATCCTCCTAATCCTTTTTAGAGAACGCCCAGGAAAGTTTTTACTATGATTAGTTCACTTGATAAAAAAACTTTAAAGTCGTTTGGATAATGTCTGAGCTTAAAATTTCCAACTTGAAATTTTTTTCTTATTAAAAATCATTTTTCTCGCTAGATAAAGCTCCAAAAGTACATGAAAATTGAATTAAATACCAGATTTTATACCGAAAAGAAATTAATCTGTTAAATTAACTAAACTTGTATGATAAAAATGTTATTAGTGCTTTTTTCTTTTTTTTTTATGGCCTCAAACACTTTTATTACCGCATGATATTGGTCACTATGACAACGTAATCCGCTACATTGTCATTATATACCTGCATAGAGTCTCTTGAATGCATGACAAAGAACAATGAGTCACTTTCATCTGTCTCGTGGGACAATCAAAGCTTCGAAAATTACAGACAACAGAGTATGTTGATCGTTGTTTGCTGTTGATCGTTGTCAAGCGTTCATTAGAACAAATGTTAAACCAATGTTTTCGTAAAGCTTTTACTACCAATGCTTGCTGTAGTCGATTCCCAAAGCAATCTTATGAGAAGAGAATCCATTAGAAAAAGAGCCATTTTCTCTTTCTATCTTTTCTGATGAGGTGCCATATTGAACAAAGTCTCTAACCACGGACATTTGTAACTGACTTCTATTACCTATCGTTTTCTGCACTCTCTCCTATTCTGCCGGCCCATTATCTAAGAGAAAAGGTCAGCTCGCGTACAAGAAACCAGAAGAAAACGTGTTGCAGCAGCTGCAATTGATCGACCATCAGCATCTGGAGCATCTAAAAATGAAAAAAAATGTTGCGTTATTTTGTTTTCGTTTTTAAACACTTAATGATGTTGGAAAATACATCTAATAGAAAAGTGATATTTATTTTGACTAAAAATATACTTTGAGTTTATTGAGTCTCAATAATTTTTTGATAGCCATTGAAGATAATGATTAATTAATTTAATAATTCTTTTAATAGATTCATCTTAAAAAGATTTTATTCTAATAATTTATGAAAAATAAATAATTCAATTGATGGCCTGATAAAATTCGATTTATATTCCTTACATGGCACTTGAACATTGAAATTTTTCTTTAAATGCAGATTAGTTCATTTTTTTGAAAATAAAATTCTTTAAGATTATTAATTTTGAAAGTGTTAATAAAGAAGTATTTTCATTTGCAGTTATTACTTTATTAAAATCAGGTCGTTTAATTTTTTATTATGAATAAATATGTTATGGTGTTAACAAAACTATTAAATAAAAATGAATTGAATATTTTTATCAACTGAATATTGAAATTGAAGAATAATTTTTTACTAAATTATTTTTTTCTTTTTTTATTAAATACAATGCATCTACTTTTGAATATGTATTTTTAATAACTACTACTGGTGAATAAAATGTATAATCATGATTAGGAGTAAACAGATTTCGCAGGATAATTTTCCTCCCGTGTTCAAAAGTCGTACCAGGGAGTGACATGCGAAGATATCGTGTGCTCATGCTAGTGTTATTATCACGATTCAGAGTATGCACGCCTTTCTCAACAGCACTGAGGACTCAGTGTGTGTTTCGAGTTAGTCTGATACAGTCGTGTTAATTTTTCTTCTGAAATTCAACCTCGTTACCATTGAATAATTTCAATTTAATAGCATGAATTATTTAATAAAAACTAATTAAATAATTTAAATAAAATAACCAGAGGTAAAAACCAACATCAAATAAAAAAAAAATTGAATAAATTGATAAAAGTCACGATGACAAAAAAGCCCAATCGATTATTGAGACAAGTGGTTTCAGGGTCAATTAAGACGAATAATCGAAAAATATCGAGCGAATGAGAATGCGTGACGTGAACCGTGAATAGTACAAGTTAATGAGCTTAATCACGACGTTTTAACAGTCGACCTAGTTTCTACAGAAGAGTGTAGCTTCTGTAGCGAGTTTACAATATTTGTAGTTCTCGTGTTGGCTCATTTACCATGCAATGAAGCTGGGGAGTGATTAATCAGACTTCTCCCTATTCAGGCATCAGCGAGACGATGAAGCGCTCATATAGATGTTGCAAAAAAAGTTTTTTTCATAACCTCTGCGGCAACCGCTGCGGAGTTTCGCGTAGTACTCACGGAAGTCTCCCTCCCCAGGTCAACGTTGGAGGGTCAAGTCAAGCGTTCAGTCGCAAAGCACCTCAGGAAAGCAGTACCACGCGAAACCTCGTGTTCTCTTGAGAATAAGTTCTCTTTCCTAACTCTAATAAACCGCTTGTCATCATCCTGACGGCACGGAAACGTCATCTAGACACTTCCTTCTTGCTCCCTGACGCCAAGACAAACTTTTAGACGTAGTCCGCGCTAAATTCTTCGTCTTGGCGTTGAAAATGTCGCGTACGTGTGTCACTCGGGACGTCGAGGATCAGCACTAGTGTGAATTTGATGCTCTCACGCGCTTGAGCGTCGATAAGCGTCTCCGCACAGACATTTCCAAGGCTTGCCCATGGTCAATATTGACTCAGCCGATGGATCCCCCAGCCGGGATGCCGCTCCCGAGCAGTGAACTTTGAGTTGATGGAGAACACCAGACATTCCTAGGAGAAGGGAAAAGAGCCAATGTACTAATTTCACCGGACGCCACTTTGATCGATGAAACGTTAATCATCATGAGAGGTTGTAACTGCTACGTTTGAGTCTACTCCCTTTTCTCCTACACCTGCCCAAAGGACGACGTGAAAGCTTGGGTAATAAGATTAGAAATAGAATTAGGAGATATCGAAGCTTTTCCACCACCATTACTATAGCCTATAGATACATGACAAAGGCTAAAACTACATTTTACTGTTTGTCGTTTCAACTCTGACAATTTTGTCTTTTTTTTTTTCATTTACTAATTATTGCTGTTAATAATAAATTTTGAAAATAAATTAAAGTGATTTGATCAAGTCAACCAGTTAAGACTTCTTTTCTTCCATTATATAGACATTTAAAAATATTTTCTTCTTTAGTAAATTTACATAAATTATTTATTGGAATATTTTTTTATCAAACGTTGCTTTGAAAAGAGATAAAAGAAATTATTTTTATCTGCAGTTTTAAAATTTATGTTGAAATATTATTTCATTTCTGAATAGAACAGACATCTGTTGACTATCAGCTGAGCTTCTAGGAGAAATATTTTATATTCTCCGGTCGGTAGCTACATTTCTGCTGACATATGTAAAAGTAGTTTTTCATAAGAAATCTCAGTTCTATGAAGTAAATAGAACTTATAAAATTAAAGAAGTTTAGTGTCTTTTATTTATCAATATTTTATAAATTACTATATTAAATAGTTTCCATGAAGTTTAAATATAATTTAACTGATCTTTTATTATTCACAAGAGTGCATTTGGGTGTATATAATTATGGGTTATCGTATGCAATGAATTGTATGATAAATGATATGCATAAGAAAATAACTACAAATTGCTTTTATCTTTGTAATGCAAAACTGATATTAATAATAATTATTTAAGTGCATATAATCGAACATAAAGTTGTTGAATGTAACGGTGTAACTGTGTGTTTATTTTGTCGATACAATGCATTCTTGGCAGCGATACATATTCGATTGGAGCACCTGTAGCTTTGATGTTATCGAACTTTACTTGGAAACAGAGAGAAAAAGATAAGGGAATAGATTTGAAATTGCAGTTGAATAATTCGCAGTTGATACCGTTCTCTTGATACTCGTAAACAATAAACAAACAAAGAACTGACCTAATTTATATTTTATGAGGAGAATCTATGGAATATTAATTATTACACTTTTCTATAAAAAATAAAAATGGTAGCTTTTCCGTTCTTTGAGTATAATGATAACTCTAACAAAAAAATTAAGGTACAAATGAATGTTTTTATGTTTACAAAAATATCAAAAAAGTTCTACATCACAATCTAAATTTAATATAAATAAATGAATTAAATTGTTGATAACATTAATATAAATGTTTTAGACGGTTTCTGAAAATGCAAGATTGGACATTAACTCACATCCAGTCGATGACGACTTGGAGTTGTGGGACCAATCTGGTTTCATGCTGAGGGGCGATATTGACGACCACCTTGGGCACTCAAAGTAAGCTAAGTTCTCTAAAATTAATCACCATTTTAAATCAACTTTGAAACAGCAATTAATTATTCATTTACTAGTTAAATATTTTTTAATTAATCAACAAAAAGTATTAAAATAATTATCACAAGAATTCCTTATAATTTTCATGAATTTTACAGAGATAACAGACTAATAAATTAATTGATGGTTAATTAATGAATAAATTGATTGGATAAGACACAAGTAAAACTAAGAAACTAAAAGATAAATTATTATTTCAGGTGGGGAGCACAAGGCTGGTGCCGACCCAGCTGTATCCCCATTAGCATAATCCTCATTCTAATCGTTCTGGTTGTTCTGCTACCATTACTGGACCACGCGGAACACAAGCACTTGGGTAACTCTAGTCTCTTTGGAAATGAATCTGAATTCATGTGCATGGACAGCTGCAAAATTTCACTGGTCGAATCAATACCAATCGGCTTGAAATATTATAATAATTCAGTTGTCCACAAAAGCACTTATTCTACATGGATAGAGCTTATAGAATCTGCTCAAAGTACTATTGAAATTGCGTCATTGTACTGGACGATGAAGAGACAAGATGTATATCCAGATGATAGTGCACGAAAAGTAAAGCTTTTGATTATTAACTAATTTAATATCTCCATAATTTAATAATTGACCTTTTGATATGTTTATTCATTCACATAGGGAGAAGATGTATTTGAAGCTCTTCTGGAAGCCGGAAGGGACAGGAATATTGCTATAAAAATAGCACAAAATGCGCCTTCACAACTAAGTCCAAACTTTGATACTGAATATTTAATGAAGAAAGCACATGCGGAGGTAATCCGTCAATTATCTACTCATTTAGTTATTTAAATACTGAAGAAAGACAGGCTTTATAGTTGAAAGTAATCTCTAATCAATTGAATTATAAATTCTTCTATTCAAGTTTCCACATCTAAAAATAATTTTGTTTCTACAATAAAAATATTATGAAACTTTTTATTCAAATTAAAAAGAAATATATTTTACAGGTTCGAAGTTTAAATTTTGCTGCTCTTCTTGGTGGTGGTGTACTTCATACCAAATTATGGCTTATTGACAGAACTCATGTGTATGTTGGTTCTGCTAATATGGATTGGCGATCATTAACACAAGTCAAGGAACTTGGATTAGTTGCCATGAACTGTTCTTGTTTAGTTAATGATTTTGCCAAGATTTTTGATGTAAGTATCAAATATTGAGAGTTGACAGATTTTTTAATTTGGCTTAACTATTGTAACTGATAAAAATTTCGAATTGAATAAGTTGAGTATGAAAACCAATTTTTCATAAACTGAAATAATGTTTCAGGTTTACTGGCAACTCGGAGAACAAGGAAGAGTTCCTTCTTCATGGCCAGATTCTTTGAAAACAAAAATAAACATAAATAATACTTTAAACTTTACATTTGAAAATAATCAATATCAACTCTTTATCGCAAGTTCACCACCGCCATTATCTCCTCAAGGTCGAACAAATGATTTAGATGCAATTCTTTATTGCATAGATAGAGCAGAAAAATTTATTTACATATCCGTTATGGATTTCGTGCCTCTAACAATCTATTCTCCAAAGGTCAAGTTTTGGCCTATGATAGATAATGCCTTAAGGTCTGCAGCCATAGACCGACGAATAACTGTACGACTACTAATATCTTGGTGGAAACACTCAAGAACATCCGAAGATCATTTCTTACGGTCTTTAATGGATTTAACAAATAGTTATAAAAATGTCAAGATTGAAGTTAAAAGATTTATAGTTCCTACAAATCCGGATTTAGATAAAATACCATACTCAAGAGTTAATCACAATAAGTACATGGTTACTGACATAGCTGCTTACATTGGAACCAGCAATTGGTCTGGGGATTATTTTATTGATACTGCAGGTAAGTCAAAAAAATTATAAGACAAAAATGAATCATTCAATACTGAATTAATTTTTTGTCTTATCATATCTGACAGTTTGTATACTTGATATTTTTTCTTCTTTCAGGGATAGGCGTTGTCATTGAAGATGTTGGTCATAAAAACAATGGAAGCCTTCGACAACAATTGGAAGAAATTTTTCTTCGTGATTGGAATTCACCCTACGCATTGTTACAAAATGTAACAGGCACTGATTATTCAGGGCCACAGTTAAAATCAAAAATTAACTTTATGCCGTTTTTCAATCATCGTGTAAAAGTATAAATTAAGAGTTAGAAATAATGAATAGTTATATACAAAAGGTATATACTGAAATGATGAGAAAAATATGTATATTTTGCGTTTTGTATATAAATTGGTCTCGTAATATTATTTATAGTTTGAATATAAACTAAGGATAATTATAATGATCGTGAAAAATTTAAATTTATAAAATTTTTTTTTTTTAAGCATGGAAGAACAAACCTTTCACTGTTAGATAAAAAATAATTCACGCTTGAAAACAACGAATTTCAAGTTTCATTTTAACAATAACAACATAGAACAGCTAAAAAAGCTTTTTTAGCAGAAATCAATTTATCAGTCAGTTGTTAAATGTCTTCTATTTACAAAACTAAGTATGTTGTTATTCATGGAGTCTTTAAATTCATGGCAATAATGATGTAAGTTGTGCAAATGTTAATAAAAAAATATTGAACAAAATTGTCAATAAATATTATTTTTAAATTAAAAATACCGTATTCTAATCTTCAACTATGTCACTTTGTATAATAATCAAAATTCGGGTTTACCTGGAAGCTGTGGCTTCTAGAAGTCAAACACCTTTGCAGAACCTACACATGTTGCTGCATTTATCTAACAGCGCCTCTAACGATCAAGAAATCTAACTTCTCCAAGAAAGCAGCGCGCCTAGTGGTAACGTCTGGTACCCACTTGCAAACTAGCTTACCGACAGTTAATCTCCAGCCTTTGTACAGATGTCGTTTTCGTTTTACATAACGGCCGTAAAGCGCAACACTGCTGCTGGTGCCTAGAATAGTCAAGTGAAGTTTTCGTTTTAGTTTTTTCAGAATCAAAAAACACATGAGTAGAAAAAGTGATGGTAAAAAAATTCTACATGAACAAAAAAAAAAATTATAACTAACGAACCAAAGATGGCGCTACAGGGGGAGAAAATTTCCGAGCAAGTCGAATGAATCTTTTGATTGTAATAAGCAGGGAAAGATAGCGGATGAATAGATACAAGAAAATAACAGCATGAAAAATCCGCTTATAATACAGTACTGAAACGCGAACTAGTCTAAACGCAGTTTATTGACTCCACGCTGATTAAAAAAAGATTACATTTCTTTTCACTAATTTCAATGGTCAAAGATTATACTTTAGATACTCATAGTTTCGACTCCCAAGATTGATGAATCAAATCAAACATCTCGAAAGGCAATGATGTTACTTTTAAAATAAGATTAAACCGGAAGTTGCCCTAATCTCAGCATAGATCATGCTCCAATCAGAATTTTGAGAAGTGCATTAGACAGCTCGATTTTGAAAGCTCTTGCTCTCAGGAATCCATTGATATGCTTGTTTTCAATGTACGGCTAACAGAACGATAGTTATTTCA